>BMAU01006724.1:0-656138 GCA_019973935.1 Trichonephila clavipes
AATAATAGCCAGAGATGGAGATAGTACTTAAATTTATATTACAAGAAAATAAATATTTACAGTTAAAGTTTACACTAAAAGGTAATAATGCGGTTTAATGAAAATTACACCCTTGAAGGTGCTGCGGATTGATGCGAACAAGACCTTGCGTCCGTCCGTTGCGTTTCAGTTTTCAGAATGTCCCGGTACCGGGTTCCAAAAAGTTTCAGTTGGGGTAGGAAAGCGGGAAAATCTCGCGCACTCAGTTACAGTTAAGTGAGTGGAAAGTCTGGCGCACTCAGTTGCAGTTAAGTGAGGAGTGTGGGAAACATACTCCCACACCCTATATCGAACTAGTTCGGATATATGGAAGTTTGTGAAGTTTATGGATAGGTCGTTTAAACACTGAGTCTTGGGTTTTCACAGTTGCAACACGAACCAGTCCGTCGTTGCCTGGATGCACTTGAAGAACTCGAGCCATTGGCCATGTACCAGGAGGACCCTCCTCTTTGATCAATACGATGTCATCTTCCTTCAAGTTTGGTTGTGCGTCCTGCCATTTCTTGCGAGGTTGTAAGGAGGAGATAAATTCGAGCTCCACTTCTTCCAAAAGCCCCGTTTGATGTTCTGTAGCAACTCCCAACGATCTCTGTGGTTGGAGGTTGAAGGTAGCTCCTCTGGAACTGAAAGAAGAACATCACCTGTAAGAAAATGTGAAGGTGTGAGTGTAGATATGCATTCTATGTCAGAGTCATTAACGTAGGAGAGAGGCCTGGAATTTAGTAATCCTTCGATTTGCGTGAGCAAGGTTGTTAACTCTTCAAAAGTTAATATGGTTTCTCCCAATACTCTCTTCAGATGAAATTTGACGGATCGAATTCCTGATTCCCAAATACCTCCAAAATGTGGTGATGAGGGTGGAATAAAGTGCCAATCTATTGAAGATTTGGATAAGTAGTAAGAGATGGCTTCATTAGTTGGTAAAAGAAAGCCATAACTTCCGTATTTCGTCAAGTTTTCGACGAGCTCCAACAAAATTGGTTCCATTGTCACTATAAATGTGGCGGGGAGCACCACGACGAGCACTAAAACGACGAAGTGCAGCTATGAAGGAATCAGTTGTTAAGTCTCCGACTGCTTCAATATGAACAGCTTTAGTTGCTAAGCATACAAATAAAGCAATGTAACCCTTTGTAGATTTAGTCCCTCGACCTTTGTTGCATTTAATCAGTACAGGACCAGCATAATCAATACCGCAACTGAAGAAAGGTCTCTCCAGCGTGGCACGGTGTTTTGGTAAATTGCCCATCAGTTGTGGTGTTGTGGTGGATGTTTTGAATTTGTTACACTTTAAGCATTTTCTAATACATTTGTTAATTAATTTTCTACTTCCTACGATCCAATGGGACTGTCGAAGAACGTGAGCTAACAAAGTCGGCCCAGCATGTAAATGAGCAATGTGTTGTTCCTTGATAAGGAGTTCACTAATACTGTGCTGAGAAGGAAGTATGATAGGATGCTTGGAATTGAACGGAAGCTGGGAATTTTGCAATCTCCCTCCCACCCGTACTAAACCATGTTCATCTATGAATGGATGGAGGGAACGTAATGGACTTTTGGGTGGCAGAGAAATCTGTTTTTAATGCTTCGTATTTCTTCCTGAAAGTAAAAACCTTGAACCCAACGAATGATGGTTTCTTCAGCGGTTTTGGTTTCCGAAAAGGTAAGTGAAGTAGTATTAATATGGGATGAACTGATCGATGATCCTTGAGATGCTATCTTTTTTACAGTTTTTAATAAATCTTTGGCAATAAGCAAAAATGCGAATTACTTTGGTGAGTGAAGAGTAATGTTCGAATAAACCATGAATTACATCATTTGATGTGTGAGTAAACAGATTGAAGATGGAGACTGATTTTTGTTCCGCTTTTACCTCATCCGAAGCCTCATCGCAACTGGATTCAGCCTTGGGCCAACTAGAAGTTTCTAGCCTTAGCCAGGGTGGTCCTTGCCACCATAACTTGCAATCAGGTAAGCATTTAGGATCAATACCTCGGGATGCAATATCTGCGGGATTTTCCTTAGAAGGCACATGTCTCCAATGCTTTGTAGGTAGAACTTCTATAATTTCAGATGTTCTATTTGCTACGAAAGTTTTCCATTGGCGAGGATGACCAGACAGCCAGGAGAGAACTATTTTAGAATCCGTCCAAGCGAATACATCAAAGGTATAATATTCTAATGTCCGTAAGACCGATTTAAATAGCTTGGATAGTAAATGTGCACCGCACAACTCCAATAGAGGAATGGAAACTTGTTTGACAGGGGCTACTTTAGTTTTTGATACAAGTAGTTGAGCCTTTATTTTGCCGTTGTGTTTCTGCCGACAGTAGATTGCAGCAGCATAAGCTAATGAAGAAGCATCTGCAAAACCATGCAATTCTACTATGTTGTCTGCTGTAAGGATGACCCATCTGGGAACAGTGAGGTAGTTGATGGCATTAAAGGCCTTTTGAAACCTAAGCCAATCCTCTGTTAATTGTTGTGGAATGGGAGAATCCCAATCTGTTTTTGTAAGCCAAAGTTTTTGATAAAAAATCTTCATGAATACTGTACAAGGTGAAAGAAGTCCTAAAGGATCGAATATTTTGGAAGATTCAGATAAAATACGTCTCTTTGTGAGTGGTGGTGTAAGTTCAAGCGATGGTTGGAAACCAAAAGTGTCATTGGATGAATTCCAAAATAAGCCTAATACTTTAGAACTTTCATTAGAATCTTTGGAAAATTCAACTCGTGCATCATGAGAACTATGTTCTGAAAATTGAGCGAGAAATTCGGTGGAATTAGAATTCCATTTTCTTAAATGAAATCCGCGAGTACTCAAAACATGAGCAATGTCCTTGCAAATGGAGATTGCGTTGTTTGGCGTATCTGCTCCTGATAGTAAATCATCCATATAAATATCTTCCTGTAAAACTCGGGGGAGAGGTTGGGATTATCTTTATCATCGAGAGCGATTTGCTTAATACATCTAGTGGCCAAAAAGGAAGCTGAGGCTAAACCGTAGGTGACAGTTTTTAGCTTGTATGTGCGAATGTTTTCACTAGAGTTATTTCTCCACAGAATTTGTTGGTATTTCTGATCTTCATCAGCTACTAAAATTTGACGGTACATTTTTCAATGTCCGCTGTAAATACAATTCTAGGAATTCTAAAATTAAGCAATATTTCAAAAATATCCCTTTGTAATTTGGGACCTACTCCTAGCAGAGAATTTAATGACGTACCATTTGTAGTTTTGCAAGATGCGTCAAAAACTACTCTTAACTTTGTTGTAAGGCTGGATGGCTTGATAACGGCGTGATGCGGTAAAAAATTCTGATCTTTGGAAGTATGGGATCTGGAATTTACTAAGCTCATGTGACCTAGCGATTCGTATTCGTTCATGAATTCTTTGTATTGTTTTTCAAAATCTGGGTTATTTTTAAATTTCCGCTCCATTGCTAATAAGCGAGAAATTGCTGCGGGTTTTGAGTCTCCCAATTCTGAATTTGATTTATAAAATGGAAGTTTTACAACAAAGCGTCCATCGGAATTACATGCATAAGTATTTTGAAAATGTGTTTCCACAAATTGCTCTTCAGAAGTTAATAATTTATCTTTTACGTTAGAATTTTTTTCTAATTCCCAAAATTGCTTTAATTGATTGTCAATATTTGCACCATTAGTGTGAAGATTTAGCATTGAATTTGAGTTTAAAGACTCAGTTAATTTGCCTGAAATTAGGAAACCAAAAAATGGAATTTTGAGCGATTAAATTACTTTGAGAGCAAGTAATTTGCCCAGGAAGCAAAATAGAAAAAAGTAGTCAGATCCGAGAATCATATCGATATTGTTTGAGATAAAAATTTCGGATCCGCTAAGCAGGCATTTTTTAAATGAGAGAAATGTGTTTCGTTTATTTTTTCCGTTGGTAACGGAGCAGTTAGTTTTTCCAAAACATATGCTTTAACTGGTAGTTTGACCTTGGGGTCATGTAACGATACTAAATCTATTTCAACACACCCTCTAGTCATCGCGATTTTAGAATCTTGCAATCCTTTAATTTGAAATCTAGCGTTTTTCTTTTTCAGGCCTAGCAGTTTTAAACATTTTTCCGAAATGAATGTTGATTCACTTCCGCTGTCCGCCATAACTCGAACTTGACAGTTCTCCCCCAAAATATTTTTAATGTTAACGCTTAAAGTTGGTAATAAAAGAAAAACATGTTTGTATAGAGTTCACGGAAGCTGCAACTTCTCTGTTTTGATTAGTATCATTTCCTGTCTGGTTTTGACCTTCAGCACGATGAGATTTATTTGCTGACATTGCGAAATTTTTAAAATTATTATCATGTAATAGCGAATGATGCTTTTTCTTACAATAGTGGCAAGTAAAAGTTGAATTACAATGTGACTCAGTGTGCCTATCAGATAAACAGTTCATACATAATTTTTGTTTATTAACAAGTTGTATACGCTCTTTAACAGACATTTCTTTAAATTTAGAACATTTGAAAACAAGATGATTCATTTTACAACAAGAACATTTTAAACTATTGTTAAATTTCGATTTATTAATATAAGGTTGTTTTTCATGAGTAACGCTAACATTATAAAGTTCTAAGCATATACATCTTATTTAAAAATTCTATAAATGCTTCAAATGTGGGAAAATCAATATTATTTGAGAATTGCGCCCATTCTTGGCGCGTTTTAGGATCAACCTTTTGTAACAAAATGTAAATCAACCATACATCTCTAGACTCTGCTTTAGTATCAATAGATTTAAGACCTCTAATTACTTCGTCGGAAGTGTCTGCTATGTTGCGTAAGTTGTGAGAGTTAGTATCGTTAAAAGAAGGTTGTTCCATGAAGGTTTTAATGAGTGAAAAAATGATTTGCTTCTTTTTATCATAACGCGCTAATAATTTTTCCCAAGCCTCGTTATAAGCCGTTTCAGTAATGGAATATGCTTAATTATATTTGCTGGTTCTGACAGCAATAAACCTCTGAGATATTGAAACTTTTGTATATTCGATAAACACATATTATCATGCACTAATGATACATATAAATCCTTAAATGAAGGCCAATTTTTATAATCACCAGAAAAACGCTCAATATTAATTTTTGGCAACTTAAAATTGCTAGATTTCATATTTGAGACATTTTCAAAGACATCAGAATTATCATTATATACATATGTTCTCACAGATAAATTTTCTAAGAGATTCTGTAGCTTGGCTTTGGTATCGTAATATTTTGTTTCGAATTCTTCCATTTCAGAGGATTCGATAGGTAAAGCAGCATCCGCTTTATCAAATTCCGTATAAGTTAATTCAAGTTTCTCTAACTTGTTGCGTATATCATTTTTGTCAAAAATTGATCATTTTTATCAATGAAATTTATAATTCTTGTAAGTGCAGCCTTCGCTCTGCCGCGAAGCACTGTAGCCGTTTCGGCGTCCATTAATTGATAAAACGAAATATGGATGGAATGAATCAGTAAGAGAAACCAAAGTCAAACGTTGAATGAAAATATAAAATAGTACTTATCTCTTGTTTCTCTGAATCGTTGACGAATCTCGTCGGTGCCCCCATATGGTGCCGTTGGTTGAGTTCGAATAATAGCCAGAGATGGAGATAGTACTTAAATTTATATTACAAGAAAATAAATATTTACAGTTAAAGTTTACACTAAAAGGTGATAATGCGGTTAAATGAAAATTACACCCTTGAAGGTGCTGCGGATTGATGCGAACAAGACCTTGCGTCCGTCCGTTGCGTTTCAGTTTTCAGAATGTCCCGGTACCGGGTTCCAAAAAGTTTCAGTTGGGGTAGGAAAGCGGGAAAATCTCGCGCACTCAGTTACAGTTAAGTGAGGAGTGGAAAGTCTGGCGCACTCAGTTGCAGTTAAGTGAGGAGTGTGGGAAACACATCCAGCTTTTATTCATGGAGACACACAAACATATCTGGACAGCACAACACAAAAAAACACACAGCACAAAATTGCACACGCATTTTACCCTTTGACGAAGACAAAATGAAGGAGAGGGGATTATTCAAATATCATATTTTTATACATAGGGAAGAACAGGCAAAAACGCATCATTAAAAACACAGTCACGTGTTTAGTCGAAGGGCATAATTAGTTTTTTATAAAAATGACATCATTGCTTAGGGAATATTAAATCCCGGTTAGTAAGGCTCATGAAAACAATTAATGATCTTGTATTTCTTGGAATCGCTAAAAAAACTATCAAAAATTTAAGGTATAAATAATTATTAATAAATATAACAATAGAATGTTTTTAATGTTTCAGAATTTTTTTTTGCTTTAGAATGTTTCGAAGTAGAGAATTAGGATTTATGAATTAGATGTTATAAATAAAGGAGACTCGAATTATGAGTAGATATCAATTTAAGTTATTACATATATAAATATATAATTTTGAATAGGTTTTTGCTCACTACTATGAAGAGAAAGGAAGAAGGTTAGCTGGCCAAAAAACATGTTCTATCCTACTTTTATATAAATTATTTTATATATATAAGAGTTGTCATAAGTCAGCAATGTTTATAATACTATAGCATTCATATTTTTATATTTATATTTAATTTCTAAAAAAATCCTTTTCTAAAAATGTGATGGCTCTATCCGTGTCCTTCCAATTGACAAGTCCTCTTGAAAAGTCTTTGGTCTTTTAAAACTATTTTATTTGCAACGAACCCTTTGAAGAAGAGAACAGGATTACTTAAACTATTCCTACAATATATAGTCTAGGTTTTCAAGCTAGAGAGAGAGAAAGCGAAAGAGATAGGATAGAGATTGCCAGCGGATCAGATATTAATCATATTTATAATGTAACGCAGATATTTTATAGCAATAATTATTAAAGGGACGATTGGTCACTAGAGATTAGATAGCTAGAAAAGTATTATATTCGAACCTGTAGTAAGTGCATTGGTATTTAAAGTCTTCTCATATTTCGCGTGCCTCGTTATTTATCTACGTATTGCTTCAATTGGGCGCATCTCTTAATTTAGATCGATTGAACTTGTGTTGTTGTAAACTTGTGTGACAAATAAATTGTGTAATTTTCGGATATGGCTGATCTTCCTTCCCTTTCTACCACATCTCAAGGCCTGGATCAACAAGGGGCCTCACAAAATATTATTCCTGGTTTATCTTGCAATTTCGATTTTCCGTTTTGCTTATTGATTATCCATCTCTCTTCAGGAGAGAATTTTGACTATATTTACATATATATTACAATATCGTTTAACGCAAAAAAATATTTTGTTCCACTGAGTTTCGTGTTAAAGGATTTTCATTGTTTTTTTTTATGAAAATGAGTTTGTGACGCATTTGTACGGAATCTTTCCACTAACATTCTTAGGCGTCTTTTTGGGGATTATAAATTCGCGTATAGTTCCAATCAACTCCAAAAAGTGAACGGGATATGCAAAGTAGATAGGGTATTTAAGTGGAGTGTTGTAAGCTAGCAAGTATGAAGGCTATTGAACCAGCAGCAGTAACCTCAAATTTAGAGGATTCCATTGGATTAAGTTAGTGACCCCTTATTGCTGTTATTCTACGAAAGAACTAGAAAGCTGATATACCAGGTGGTAACTATAATCTATTTACGCTTAAAATAAGCGTTAGTTTAGTAAAATTAGTTAAAGTGAATAAAAGCTAATAATTCGAGTTACGTGTATTTCTCGGACCTATTTCGGTAGACCTTATTTGATCTTGCGCATAATTATTGATTAATTTCATAATTCATAATTAAATTTAATATTAAAGGTAAATCCCTTTTGCTTGACGTAACATAGAAATATTATATGTTATTAGAGTTTCTGAGATTTGAATTGATATAATAAATACAAGTTATTATTATACAAAATGGTACTTAGTGATTCTTTGCCTCAAATTAATCTTGGTGTCCAGGATGGAACTCAGGGGGGGGGCACGCAAGTTATCTTGTATTATATTATTGTATTTGTATATGCTATTAAATACACACTCTATTCAGGTTTACTACTTATTTTTTTTCTTAATTTTTAAAATTTTTTTATAGCAGAAATTCGTAAAACTGAAGAGCAGAAAGAAAAATGGTAGAAAGTACTATTTAAGTCGGTTTCTGTCAATCAAAATATCTCTTCTCTCACGACAAAAGTTGTTTGAATCAAGGACGGTGCAAAGAAAAAATAATATATTTTAAAAGCGACACAGAATTTTGAAAAGAAAAAATCTGAAAAAAATTATTGGGGCTCTCTGTAGCTTGAATTCTCGATTGCTATTGCAGCAACTTTTTTTAGAAACGTAAAATTTTTATTTTTGGTTCGTCATTACATGAATAAAAAGAAATCACTTCTCAAAAACATAACAAATAAAACAAAAATTCGACAAATACCGAAATGTCGGCAAAATAAAAAATGTTCTAAGGCAGCTGCATTATACAGAGCTCCTTTTCATTCGAGAGTTTCAGCGAGGTTTCAAATGTTCATTTCCAATTCGTTTCCCCAACAGATGGTAAAAAGAAAATGGCAGAAACTAATTTCAGACTGCATTTTTGAGATAAATAATAAACTGTCTAGACTATGATCTCGCTCGACTTACATGCATTTGAAATGGATCTATTGAAAGAATTCTAATATACCAGTCTTCGAACTTTTCAAATTCATTTCATGTCTGAAGAGCAAACTTCTAAATAATTTTTCCCACGTTTCTCAGACTAAAGGAGAACTTTTTAATAATCGTAGTACCTGTGTTATTTATTAGAGCTCTTTAAATCTTTTTTAATTGTTTCTTTAAGCTGAGTAATGCTTTAAAATCATACTAAATAAAATAGAAAAACAAAAATTTTATCTAAATGAATATTATATTCGCAGATTAAACTTCTGAAGCAATTTAAGTCACTAGTAAGATGTACCTATATGTCTTGTCTATATGTTAACTAGCTGGTATACCCGTTCTTCGCACGGGTGAATTGAAAAATTAAACAATACAATTTAGAAGGATAAAGAAGTTTTTAATGAAATAATTTTACGTGAATAGAAAATTAAACGAAAGAAAAAAGTTTTTTGAATATCTCAGCCGAACAAAAAACCCCATATTTGTTCAATTTTAAGTGTGTAGATAAAAAAAAACTCTTTTTTTTTATAACACCCCGTAACACTCTTGTGGGTCGATTTTTGAAAACACCATCCTAAGCTGATCTCTTCTCAGAAAAGTAACACATTGTTACACATTTTGTGTAATGAACGCTTAAAATAGTGTAAATAATTTATATCTGGATATGTAATAAGTTAATATTACTTTTTGTGATGTATTTATTTATGTTAAAATTGTAATATTCGCAAGCAACAGCGTTTCTTACATTATAATGGCGATTCAATGGAAACTTATCGAAATTATAGTAGAGACAAGTTGGCATACTTTTTGGCAACCCTGTTGGCAATTTGGCGATTGATTTAATGGTGAGGAAGTCGAATGCTGTAGAGCCACCTGATGGGGAGCTGCAACAAAGAGGATAGCACTAAAACATTCTCCACAAAAAATACATATACATGCCAATTTTCATAGTGATCGGTTGACGATGCTGGAGTGAAGCGAGGTCATACATACAAACATCCAATTTTAATATATATAGAAAATGCAGTAAAACGTTTCCCTATTTTACAACTACACACTCTTTATCAGAGGAGAGAATGGGCTCAATTAATGCTGGTCAGATGATAAAGTCAAACACGTGCTCCCCATTGAAGTTAAAACAGACATTAAACTAGTTGTGCTTGTTGTTCTATTTGTAAAGCTTTAATAAAATTTCAGAATCCATAATTAGGGCTCAAGTTGTAAAATGTTGTTGTGTTGTTGTTGTTGTGGCTAATGCCACCTGTCTGACGTAGTCAGAACGAGGCCCACGAAATTCATCGTGGCAAGGGCAAGAGGTACGCCTGTCGTTGGCCTTGAGCACCATACAGGTGACAGTGCGATTTAAGCTCAGTGAAACTTCCCCGAAGGGACGATAGATGGCGACACGACCTCTATCTCCACCTCCACAATTTCTGCAAGTGAACTGAAGGGGAGGGAAATATTCTCCAGTTCCTGCGCTAGTGAATAAGCCCACAAGACTACGGACCCACTGATTTAACGAGCACGTACTCCGTGTGCACTCGGAGGGTATTTGGTGACATCGAGCATCGAACCCAGGCCTTCCGGTCTGGAGTCCGATGCTCTAACCACTAGGCTACCCACGGCCCTTGTAAAATGTTGTAAGGTGCTCAAGTGTTATATAAAAAAATTCTTTAAAAATATTTTAAAATGTGTGAAAAAAATTACTTTATGCATGTACTTTTAAATAAAAGGCATTTTGTATACCCATGCGTGTTATTATTGTTGAAAAAAAGGGACTTTTTTAGAGAAAGTTACTGCAAAGAGAAAAAGTTAGCAACATCGAAGCTCATGAACTGAGTAGCTGGAAACACGATTGCTCGCATCGTGTGACTATGACGTCACACGAGTTTTTGAACTGATTGGATAGAAACACATGGCTATCATTATCATGTGCCTATCAGGTCAGATGAATTTAGTCCATCAATAAGTTAGAGAAATTAAACTTATTTTTTTGAAATTTGCTTCTAAGAAGGAAATGTGAATATCATTACTATTCCATTTCTTTGAAGGAAAAATATGTTATAAACAGAGTACAAATAATAGCACATATGTCTAAATTGTTTTAGACTTTATCCTCATTATGGAAAAAAACAAATTCTATGGTATATGTACACAGCGTTTTTAAGTTAGGAGAATATTTAATAAGATAAATTATGTCTTTGCTGAGAGTTGATTAAAAATGCATAACTCATACATACAATGTACCTGTATATACATATATATATATATATATATATATATATATATATATATATATATATATATATATATATATACGAGGTATATACAGAAACTAAGTTCCGTTTGGTAATAAAAATAAATTGTATACAGATACAGAAAAAACATTTATTGGACAAAAATGTAAAACTCTTAAACTACCTTTCCACATAACTGCCGAAATTTTGCAGGCATGTGTCATATCGTGGCACAAGTTTTTCTATGCCTTCTTCATAGAAGGTTGTCGCCTGTGTCTTCAACCAGTTGGAAACATTTTCTTTCAGCTCTTTGTCATTGTTGAAGTGTTTACCGGCAAGGAAAGACTTGAGATGTAAGAAAAGATGAAAATCGCTAGGAGTGAGGTCAGGGCTGTACGAAGGATGACCAAACTCGTCCCAGCCAAATCCTCGTAGGAGGGTTTGTCCGTAAATTCACAAATTTGCCGATAAATTTCGATTGGTTTCATTTTCTTAGCATTCAGAAAACGAATTACACTGGTTTCACTTTCTTAGCATTCAGAAAACGAATTACACATCTGATTTTGCACGCAGCGGGATTTTCAATCAACACCGACATTGTAAACAAGCACAACAAAGCGTACGTGGCTGAGAGTGATCTAAAAATGACGCATGTGTGTGCTTCTTCTCCTTAATACTGAGCGTCTGTCGGGCATGCGCGGAACTGCGATCGCTGCGCTGGAGCGGATATAAATAGAAACGGAACTTAGTTTCTGGATATGCCTCGTATATGAAACAAGAAAATTATATATTTTTTAAGTTCACAAGACTTTTTGTCCTTTTCACTTGAATAATGACAAAAAGTTCGGGTTTGATGTTAATACACAATAGTTTAGCACTTTACACAGAAGACGATCCAGTTATGCTAATTTAAGCTAAATAATTTTTAGTTATATAGAAATTAGTCCAACTCTAATGCTGCATTTTATGTAAGCTAAATAAACTTAACAGCTACAGTGGTGTTTGGCGATTATGCTCTGTAGTGAACAATGCATTGAAACATTAATATTATTCTTGTTTTTTTATAGGGCGCTGTTAATTAATAAAATAAAAAACACTTTTGCATAATTAAACTATTTGCATATTTACATATGTAATGAGTTTGAGTTCTCTTGATGAAATAGGGAAAGATGAAAAAAATAAAACTATAATCACAAATTTAAATAGTTAAAAAGCTATTCTCTCATGAGGTATTATTATACAACCGGATAAAGTACGCTGTTTACTACTTTTTCTGAAGTCTTTAGCTCTGAAAATAATAATATACTTTGTTTTAATAATAAGATAAGGTCCTGATAGAATTTCACACAATTCGATGTGTCTTACACATCTCATATCATATTGGAACGATAGATTTTTTTCTTCCATACGTATGACATTGGGATTGTTAAGTTCTGATCTAAGGAAATCTTCATGTATATGAATAAAACTCCAATCATACACTGAATAACGGAATCTTTGTTCATATTACGTATATCGTGTAATAATGGCAACAGAGAGAAAACATATGTTAGCAAATTCTTTAACCTGGCAGCGTCGCGCGGGGCGCAGAGTAATCCCGGGCTCACGAAATCTTTAATTCTGGGAAAACTGTTTGTTACCAAGGCCCTTATCAGAGCGTCCTGCTACATGACAGTCTTCACGTACCCTAAAATATATTCGTCACATATCTCCCTCTTTTTTGGGGAGTGGCAAACGTTTTTTTTTTACAATCTTAACCCTTTTTCGGACAATGGCTAATAGGTCTAGCTACAGATTAAAAATCTTTTCTCCCAGCGGGTGGTGGATATTTAGTCTATCCACATGCGTTAATGAAACTAAAACGCAGGAAAAAAAGTTTCTGATCTTTGAAAAAAATTTCGACACGTCTTAAGTATACTTTACTCTCATCTGAATGAATTAAGCAATTGTACAATTAAAAAAATGTTTTATTTAGGGTTTTGGAAAGCTTTTAAATGTGGATAGAGACTCTATCCACTGCCCACATAGAACAGAAAAATGACCTTGAAATTTTCGCTCTTCCTCTACTCGAGAGAGAGCTCTTAGAATCACGTAAGAATGTTGGGGGTGGGAAATATAAACAAACTTTTTTACAATATGTGGTACGAGATTCTTGGGTTCAAAAATACTTTATTATAGCTTTTCTGCTCGGAGAAAATGTTCGCATATTATTGAGGCGCATAAAATACTTTGAATACTTTTTACGTATAGATGTGTACATATTTTTAATTAGAATTTCATTTTATAAGATTATTGTACATTGATTTTTATTATTATTATCAACGTAAAGTAGACTCTGAGTATATTTCTGTAAGAATACCTAGAAAAAACTTATCTGTTCAAGAGGCTCTTGCTATATTTGAAGAACTGCCATCAAATCTTGCCAGCAGCCTCTAATAATAGTGATACTAATGATGAAGATTATGGGAACCAAATGCTTACCTAGCTATAGGGACTACTGGTCAAATTTTCTTGATTTGCTTGATGAATATATATCTTAACAAATGTCAGTAAAACGTTTCGCATATATTCTTACATATTTGCAAATTAATGATAATTCCTTACAGCCGAAGAAGGGCAGCATTAATTTTGATAAACTATATAAAATGCCAAAATTAAATAAAATATAAAATATGGATCTTAAGTGCACAGTGACTATAACGTCTAGCCACCCCCCAGGAAGAAACCCTCGATCAGATATTTTTTTGTGACTAAATAACGTTTATAGAGGATGACGACATTACATTTATCAAGTACTTTATCACACAAAAATTATATTTTAGTTGTGTGCCAGTTAGAGGGTTAAGATACTTGTTTTGACTGAGTTCCCCACGTCACAACTTTTGTTAGAATTATTTTCTATGAACATGCTACATTTTCCCCCTGTGGCGAACTTAAAGATCTGTATTGCTGTGTTGTACGACTTATTATGGTTTATGAATGTACATGAGCAGAATATAAAAAAAGAAACGGGCCTTTGTGATCTCTATTGAAAGAAGTTGAGAATGATCAAACAAGGGAAGAACCTGCTGAAAAAATGCATATTAATCCTGATAGCGAAAGTAAGTTTGAGAAAAATGATGAGTATGAAAGGTTTGAGTTGAAAGCAAAATTTTGAAATGCTACCTAAAAAACTCCATCAAGAAAGATATGAAGTCACAAGTGTACACATGACACATTGCGCAATGTCAAAAAGACAAAAGCAAGAAAAAGTTCTACATGCTACTTGTCAATGATCGAAGGACAGTAAAATTACAATAACTTAAACAAAATCTGAGAGTTTTGTCTGAAAATATATTTATACGCCTCAAAGATCTTTCGAGAAAAGTCCGCTTTCGTTATAGATCATGACATTATTATATTTCTCTTGTAATTTCTAGAAGAATTCCTATGCTCACCAACATGGTTATCAAAGTCGTTGAAATGATTGCCAAAGTCGCCCAAACGGTCACCAAAGTCACCAGAATTGTGTCCAAGTCGCCAAGAATGAAGGCACCTTGGCAGTATCGCCAAGAATTTGCCAATTTCCATTGAATCGCCATTATAATGAAAGAAACGGTGTTGCTTGCGAATATTACAATTTTAGCATAAAATAAATACAACATAGAGTAATACACATTCACATTACAATTTACACATTCAGATAAAAATTATTTACACTATTTTAAGTATTCTTTACTCAAATTTCGTAACACAATATTGTTTATTGTATTACTTTATCTTATGTGTGTCACAATAAAATACACCGATTCCAACTTTTATAAGAAATTACAATGTATATGTGTGGGTTTGAAAAAAAATTCGTTTAGTTTTACTATTATCTGGCTTTAATAAAGAGATACTGAATGTAAATACTTCAAATATATTAGTATTCGTTGACACAAAATGATAAATAAAAAATAAAAATTTGTTTTTCTTTAACAGGCGCAGATTAACTGCTCATATTAATAACCGTAATGAGAACAAATTATTCTTCTTGTTTTATGAAAACGGAAAACTTAATGATAATCACCTCTAGAGATTATATAAAACTAATGACCCAGTAGGCATTAATTTAGTACCGGCTGCTGAAATATCTCCCACTTTGGGAAAATGATGCATCGATTCAATCCAACTAGCAGTGTCTCATTGGTGAATGTTATGGTTCTTTATTGACGATTATTTATAATACGAAGTTTTCAAAATCTATCTACGATTTTTTTGTCAAATTGTTGCATCACATTCGATGGGCTGCATATGTATTTCTCGTGTGAATTTGGAGCATGCTTGTCCTAATACTACTAAATTTAACTGAATGAGGGTAAATAAAATGTCCTTAAGTATCCTTTTTAACTTCCAGTTTTGTGGTTAGTTGCACGCGCAAGTTTACTTTAAAATAAGCTAAAAATAAAACATAAAACACTCACTGAAAAGCTTACTCAGTCAAAAAATGCTTTACAAAAATTCGACTTTTTATTTTAATGTGGCGTAATTAGAAATTTCTATACTTTTAATTATATGATGCTTTTAATCTACCTATTGTAAATTATAAATGCAATCGCTCTTGTAATAATAACTGTAGCTGAATGCCCCAAGCAGCAAAAACACCCTCTAGTGACCACTGATCTTCAGTAGAGGTCAGTGTAAAAAGAATGGGGTTGTTATGAAAATTCGTCCATGTACTTTACCTAATACTTATGTAAACAATATGAGTTGTCTCTGTGTAACCTAAATGAATTAATAATTGTTATACTTGAAATAGACTTTATTTAACGCAACAGTTTATTTTAGAATAAAATGTGAAACATGTGTAACATTTAGATAACAAAAATATAGGAGAAAATAAGTTTTTTTCATTAATTGGAAGATATTAGAAGCTTTTCATGAATGCAAAGCACCAAATTCTTAAGATTGTACAACAGCGTTTCCCAAACTGTGAGGCATGCCTTTCTAATAGGGCACGATAATCTCCACTTGAGGGGTTCGAGCATATAGAAAAGTCGAAAATAAAGGATTATCGATTTACTGAAAGGAAGCAGAACAAAATCCTTTCTGACATAATAAAAACTAAAATAGGCATTTAATTTGATATAATATATTAATAAATGTATCAGTACTGCACAATGTATTTGATAATTAATTTATCAATACTACGATAAGAACAAGTTTAATAATTACCAGTAAACCCATGGGCTTGTCATTTACAAAATTTAATATTTATCTTGATAATTGTACGATTTATACTTAAAATCGTATTGCAGCTTTAGCGTCAAAGTACATTGTTGCCTTCGATGCATTGTTATTTATGGAAGTGGGCACGATGAAAATTATGACTGAGTATTGGGCCGCTAATACTGAAAGTTAAAGAGGGACTGTTGTACTATTAAAAATTATATAATTTTCAATAGTACAACAGTCCCTCTTGATTAAAAATTGATAATTTATAGAAATTATTACAAATCTTAATTGTAATAATTTCCATAAATTATCAATTTTTCTTATCACCTCAAGTATCATATTATATATCACAGTGGGAGGGAGAGTCATATCAACGTCACACTATAAATCAACACGAGGGCAAATGACGGTGGGCTTCGGTCAGATAACGAGGACGACACTTGAGTAGAGAAATATTTTTTTAAATTTTAAAAGATGAATTTATCTTCGTGTTCAGTTCCCAAAAATCTATAGGAAAAACACAACTCCACTCATGTAATTGTCGTTGATGAGCACCCATCCTTAATATATAGAATTGTGTGAGTATTTTTCGAAAAAGGAATTATCTCCAAAACTTGAACGTGTTAAGCAGCAGTGTGCGTTTCCAATGAAGATGCATGTGCAATCTATCGTTTATCGAATCATTTACTTAAGTAAATTCAGTCACATCAATTGTGAAAAGCCGATTCTCCAATCAAGCTTGCATCGGGGATCTACAAATAAGTTTATTTTAGTAAGTTTATTTATTAGTTAATTGCGCGTCTTTGGTCTTAATATAAGCCGTCACCTCAAAATGTTTTGACGGTCCACTGGTTGATCTTAATGCCAATGGGGAGTGTAACGTATAAGCAGATACGAATCTGAACTTCCCTAAAAGGGAATTGGTGAAGAAGTGAACTTATTTCATAATTCAAAATGACAAAATATATCATCATTAAATATTGTGTCACATGAGTTTCTCTTGTCATTATTTAACATCATTACAAATCTTCTTACATAGCAGGAATATGAATTTATTTTATTTGCATTTTATCGTTACTCTTTCAGTAAATACAAAAGATTGTTTACGAGGGATTTCACAATTTAAAATCTCTGTCAAATGGCGATAAGTGGACATGACAACCGAATGACTACGTTTGTGGATTCAAGGCCGGCGTTGGTTTTAAGACTAGAACTCAAGATCTGCCCGTCAGGCAAAAAGGCTATGTAAGTTGATGTTTATCGATACCCAAAGTACTCACGTTAGCGTGATGTGAAAATTTGAAGAGGGGGCGTCACCCACCATGATTCAGAATTACGAAGTCCATTGCCAATAACTCTCACGTAACTTCGAAGTACGCCATTAATAAACAATTAATAATAAAATGACGATGAAGATACCTTTCTTCATACATCTTATTCTTTAAAATCCCATGTCCCATCATGTTAAAGATTAGAATGTAAGGAAAAGAGAAATATATTGTAAAAAACAGTTATTTTTTTATTTTACTCCTAAAAATACAATAACGGTCAGTAAATACTTTTCATGAACAATGTAAACACATTTTCTGGTAGAATACTTTTTAACGTTTTCGGTAATACCGAAAATAAAAACAAAAGAATATTCTCTTGCACACAAATTTTTTACAATACGAATTCTTTAAGTAAGTTTAACACTTTCCATCATGCGGAAGAATGTTAAAAAAATTCTTAAGTTCTTTTTTGTGGAGGCGGAACTCAATACATCTTTTTTCATTGTGGAAGACGAAATAAACAACAATGTATTCCATTGTTGTAGAATTTAAAAGGATTCGTTTTCAAAAACTTGGTAAAACGTGCTTTTTTAAGTATCTTCGAGAAGGATTCTGTATTATGCTTGTGCTTAAGTTATGGTGAAATAAACATTTATTTTTTGTTGTCTGTATCATTTTTTTACTGTTCAAATTGTTTACTAAATGTTATTTTGCTCTTTTATAAAATTGTAGCTTAGAAGTCTCATTAAAGATTTATATTTATCCAATTAATCAAATCTGAAGTGAAAGTTCCAGTGGCATTTTACTATTCTCAAACTCTACATCTGCACTCCAGGCGATCCAGAGGGGCAATTCTCAACTGACCAAGGATTTATAGTATGATCTAAAAGTTAAGGGACAAGATGTAGAATACCTTAAAAAAATTCACAGCACCAAATCACATCCATATTCAAAGTAATTCCTTTGGGTGATGATACACTTCTGTCAGCGTTTGTATAACTTCTGGAAGCGCAGTTGGAAGTCATTTTCGAAACCTCCCGTAAGGTCTTCTGCGATGCTGTTTTCACTTCATCTGATGACAGAAAACAGCGTCCATGTAAATGTAATTTATTTGATGGGTACACATAAAAAGTCACACGGGGCTAAGTCTGGTAAATAGGGAGATGTGGAAGCACGTTAGTGCCGAGTTTAGGCGAGGAACTCTTTTATCATTTGGGATCAATGGGCTGGTGCGTTGTCATCCAGAAAATATCAGTCATCACTCTGCAAGAACAGAGACCGCTTGCGACGAACGGATTTAATCAAACGACGTCTTCGAGAAGTGTGTATCTTGCGATGTGTGCAAGTGTTTGACGATAATCTTTTTGTTGTGAATGGAAATGATTTGTGTGAATGAGTGGCAGCATGGCGCCACGTTTTTGAACTGTGAACAGGTTGTGTGACGTCATTATGTTCTGTGTATAAAAGGGGTGGAGCCACACGTGCTCACACTCACTTGGTTGTTCTGAATAAACTCAGTTGTTTGAATTGACTGACTCGAGTCTGAATTTTCTTCCTCCAACGCCGAGCATCGGGTAGATGCAGCTCGCAGAATTATTTAATTAAAATTGTTATTTACATAAGTTTTTGGTACCCTCGGCGGGACTGGTTGTTGGTTGGAAGCGAAACTGAAACTGAATTTAAATTATTGAACTTTGAACTTCGAACTTAACTTTTTGAATTATAAAATGGAGGTGAATGCTTTGAAAGCGGCAAGAAAAGGCCTGAGAATAGCATTTTCTTTCAGTCTGAAAAAGATTGAAACTGAACTTATAAAAGAAAACGTCGATATGAATCAACTTTCGATTCTGAAAACTCAATTTATCGATAAATTTCAGCGACTCGACACTTGTCAAAATCAAATTTCAGAACAACTCTTGGGTACAGAAGATGCCGTGCAAGAATATTTAGATGATATGGAAGATGCAGAAAACTACCGTGACCGCTACATCGAAATATGTACTCGAGTAGATTTGAAAATACGAGAAACCGTTGTTCCTACCGAAACTGAAAAAGAAGCTTTAAATTACCGAAAATCGAACTGAAGAAATTCAGCGGTGAAGCTAAAGACTTTTTGGCCTTCTGGAGTCAGTTTCAGAAAATTCACAATGATAAAAGCATTGCGGAAGAAGACAAAATGCAATATTTATTGCAATCCATGGAACCGAAATCGAAAGCAGAACGATTAGTATTGAGTTTCCCTGCAACGGCGGAAAATTATCCCAAAGCCATTGATCAATTAAAAGAGAGATTCGGTCGTGAAGATTTGTTAGTACAAATTTACGTACGTGAACTTTTAAATTTAGTAATGAAGAACGCTGTTTCTGGAAGAACGAAAACTGATTTGTCGGCCTTGTACGATGAACTTGAAGGAAATTACGGTCTTTGGAGAGCCTTGGACGAACACAAGAAAAATATGGAGATTTCCTTACACCATTGGTAGAGTCCTGCTTACCCGAGGAAATCCTGATGGCCTGGGAAAGAAAACGGAATACTGAAACAGACGCTAAAGGATCACGAACTCTAGAACACTTAATGACTTTCCTTCGCCGGAAGTCCAAGGGGAAGAAATGGTGCAGCTGGCAAAATCCGGTTTTGGAACTCCTATTCGAAAAAAGATTCCCCAACTGAAAGTGTTAAGCCGACCGAATTAACGACTGCTTCAGCTCTGGTGAGTTCCGTAAAGTCCTCAGGTAAGAAAATCAATAAATGTATATTTTGTGAGAAATATCATCCCAGTGAAAATTGCTTTAATGCTAGAAAAATGTCTTTAAATGCTAAGAGACAATTGTTATTAAGAAAAGGTGCTTGTTTTATTTGTTTAAATAGATCTGGCCATTTGAGTAAAAATTGTGATGTTAAAAATGATATTAATTGTTCTAAATGTAATTATTCTCATTTTGAAATTATGTGTCCAAAATTAAATAAGAAGTATGAACAAAAATTGTGTTCCATAAAAACTGAGAACTCTCTATCAAGTAACTGCAACGGAAACCAAAATATTTACTTTCAAACTCTCTGCGTTTTCATTCGCATTAAAGATCAGGAAAGGAAAGTTAGAGTTCTGATTGATACCGCTTGTGAAAAATAGTTACATTAGTGAAAGTGTTACTAGTATTTTGAAGGCCACTCCACTTAGAGAGGAAACTATAATTCATTCTCTATTCGGGGCAATGAAACTAAACCGAAACATCACAGCGTGTATTCTATTGAGGTCAGTGATTTAAAAACGCTCTTATTCATGTTGTTTTGAAGTGCTATCCGAAAAGAAAATATGTGGATTTATTTCTAAGATTGAGGATAAGCGTATTTTAAATGAGTTAAAAAAATAAAATTATTTTATCGGATTTAAATTTGTAAAGAAACTGAAATTGGGCTTTTGATTGGGGCTGATAATATAGGAAAATTATTGACTGGGAATTTAATTGAATTTGATTCGGGTTCAACAGCTATTGAAACTAAACTAGGATGGACGGTAATTGAAAAGTATGTTCGAACGATAAAAACGTTATGTTAACGACATCGTCTTTGCATGTTCGAAATGTTAGCATTAAAGAATTATGGGAACTTGATGTTTTAGGAATAACGGATCCCTTACTTAATGAGAATACGAAAGAAAATTTTGAATTAACCGATTTTAAGAATAAAAATGAAAATTCTTCCCAATGGAAGATATGAAGTTAAACTCCCATGGAAATGTAACTCTGAAAATTTACCCAGTAACAAAGAACTAACATGGAAAAGACATCTACAGATGATGAATAAATTAAGAAACTGTAAATTTTTGAGGATTATAAAAGTGTGTTTAGGCAATGGGAAAATTTAAATATCATTGAACGTGTGCCGGAAGTAGAATTGAACAATGAATGCCATTATTTACCGCATAGACCCGTGATTAAATTAGATAGTGCGACTACAAAATCCGACCCGTATTCGATGCTTCGGCCCGTGAAAAGGGAAACCATCTTTGAACGACTGTTTATATAAAGGCGTAAACCTTATTGAACTGATACCTGACATTTTAGATCGTTTTAGAATTTATCCAGTAGGAATTGTAGCCGATATTGAAAAGGCGTTTTTGATGCTATCTGTTGCACCGAAAGATAGAGATTATCTCAGATTTTTTTCCCATGCAATGAAAAACAATTAGTGTACAGGCATTGTCGAGTTGTGTTTGGGGTGTCTTTCAAGAAGCCTTACTTATTGAATGCATCTATTATGCATCTTTGGAAATTTATACCACCCACCGCCGCATGGTGGGGAGGCTGGTGGGAAAGGTTGGTTCGCATTATCAAGGAACTATTGAGACGTTCTCTTGAAAATCAATATTGTCCTATGAAGAATTGTCTACAGTGATTTGTGAATGTGAATTTTTAATCAATAGTAGACCTTTAACTTATATATCTGAAAATCCACAGGAATTGATCCCTCTTACTCCAGCAATGTTTTAATAGAGAATCGCTGTTCCGATACTACCGATATTGACGAATTGAATTCAACAGACTTAAGAAAGAGAATGAAATATAGAATTAAACTTTTTAAGTGATTTAAGACAACGTTTCAGGAAAGAATATCTAAGTGAGCTAATACAAAAACAGAATGATAATCGGGTGCGAGAACCCCGAATTGGGGAAATGGTCTTAATTGGAAACGACAATAAGAAACGTTTGTCTTGGGTTTATAGCTAAGATTATAGAATTAATCCCTGGTCGAGATGGGGGAAATTCGAACAGTTCGGCTAAAAACTCAACATGGAACAGTAATACGCCCCGTGCAACGTATCTTCCCTTTGAAGTACAAGCGATTGCTAATAGCGATAAGGAGTTGAAAGAGGAATCGGTTTCTGTTAAAAGTACTAAACCTTAAAAGGTCTTGAATATTAATGATGCAATTATAAAAAAATATACTTCTTCTGGAAGATTGGTTAAAGAACCAAAGAGACTTGATCTCTAAATTATAACTGTTATAGGTTTAAGACTCTCCCAAGTCTCAAAGGGGGGAGTATGTTGTGAATGGAAATGATTTGTGTGAATGAGTGGCAGCATGGCGCCACGTTTTTGTAACTGTGAACAGGTTGTGTGACGTCATTATGTTCTGTGTATAAAAGGGGTGGAGCCACACGTGCTCACACTCACTTGGTAGTTCTGAATAAACTCAGTTGTTTGAATTGACTGACTCGAGTCTGAATTTTCTTCCTCCAACGCCGAGCATCGGGTAGATGCAGCTCGCAGAATTATTTAATTAAAATTGTTCTTTACACTTTTCGAACGCATTCAGACACCAAAACAATATTTTTCGCATTCGACGAAAACGAAGGTCGTCCAACGCGTTCATCGTATTCGGTGGATTCTCGGCCCTCTTTAAAACTCCGATGCCGTTCGTAAACCTTGGATTTCACTATGATAAATGCACCATAAACCTTTTACTTAGCATTTTCAAAGACTTCATTGAGGCTTTTAATAAGTGTTGACAGAAACGGATGTTCAACGCTGTTCAAGAAAAGCAATCTTTCTTAGATCGCGGAACAAAGGTAACTAGCTTCTGAAGATAACAGCTGCGCGTACGGTTCGGTCACATAACATGGACTAAACCAACCTGGCCAGGTAGGAGAGGGTTGGGAGAATCCGTTTCAAGTAGTTTAACTTTAGGTAATTACTTTCGTCGTCAGCAATGTCCATAGTCCTGGAATTTTGGGATCGTACTAAGTATAATTGTCCTTATTAATAGAGTAGTTACAGCGTAGTTGCAAACATCTTTGGCAATGAGCAGGCTGATAACCTTGCCGAGGAGGCCCGAAATCCCCCTCAGCTCTCCAATAGCCTTACCCTTAAAGATGGTGATGCAATAGCCAGATGGAAATTCACCTCCCGTCCAGCACTTCATTCCAGATTTTAATTGCATCCGTGTAATTTCAACCACCATAGCCATACAACGAACAAGACTCTTTAAAAGGATGAAAATATCCTATAATGGCCAAAGAACTTACAATACTTGTCCACACTGTCCTGACATTCAACTTTATCCGAACCATATTTTCAGATGTCCTTCTATACGGGCTAAACTGCACAACATAGACCTTAACTCCACAGACCATCAACTGTTTTATTCGCCAAAGGTCTTCGGCATTACCAGGACCATTTTGACGACGCCATTTGATTTCTCTGCCATTTGATTTCTGAATGTATGAATTACTAAATAGATATTTTCTTGATTCGCCTAGTTACAGCTAATCGGGAATTCGAAGCACGGTTTTTCTTTTAGCAGGAATGCGATCTTATATTCGATCCCAGTATCGACAAAATACTTATTCATTGTTTTATATATTTATCTCTTTTATTTTCTACACTATGCATGTCGAATATTTACGATGATGCATTAATCTTTTAATAAAACCCCCTTTCTTTCTTGCTCTGTCTGAAATTATTACATTTTTTTCCTCTTCTAACATTTTTTATTGCATTTGTTATTACATTTAATTGCTTATAAAAATTGCATGGACATGACAACAGCAACAAACAATCAAATCTGAATCTGTTGTACAAAAATATCATATTTTGGTATATAAGATTCGGTATTATTCTTGTAATACATTTTATAGCAGTATAAAATTCACATTGAATACGGTGCATTTTAATGTCTCTGAAATGGAAAATCAACTAAATTTACATTTTAGCAAGGAGTCATATTTTTAAAGATGGACATGTTTAGGGAAAAATGAAATCAGATGTTATTAGGAGAGATTAAGCTAAAAAAGTGTGAGGGAAACGAACAACAAACTTCTACGTAAACCTTTTAGATATAGTAATTATAAATTCAGGAAGAAATAAATTCAGGACTAGCTGGTATACCCATTCTTCACACGGGGGAACTGAAAAATTAAACAACACAGATTGAAGGATATAGAAGATTTTAATGAGTTAATTTTACGTAAATTGCAAATTAAACAAAAAAAAAAGCTTTTTGCATACCTCAGCTAAACAAAACAAAACAAAAAACACCATCGTTAAGTTTTAAGTATGTAGATCTAATAACTGATAAATAGAATTTTTTTTTATCTATAACTCCCCGTAACACTCTCGAGGGTCGATTTTTGAAAATACCTCCCTAAGTTAATCTCTGCTCAGCAAAAGTAACACATTGTTAAAAGTTCTGTGTAATGAACGCTTAAAATAGTGAAAATAATTTATATCTGAAAGTGTAATACATTAATATTACTTTCTGTTGTTTTTATTTTATGTTAAAATTGTAATATTCGCAAGCAATGTCGTTTCTTAAATTATAATGGCGATTTAATGAAAAACATAGCGAAATGTTAACGATAGAGTCAAGTCGGCAAATCTCTAGCTACTTTCATAGCTCGAGCTTTATTAGAGTTTTGTAAGACCCGCGCCATGTATGGGCGCGAAGCACGTTAATACTTTATCAATCGCATTATGATTTATTGCAGTTTTTTTCATACAATATTTTTTTTTGGATCACTACACTAAAAATTAAGGGATATACATAAACAAAATACTCCACTTTGGGAAATTTAATCCCGTTAGAGCTAATAAATTATTTAAAGATATTCCACTGTAAAATTAATTTTGTACACCGTTCACTTAAAATATATAGTCAAATCGTTTTCTAAGGTCTTCATTAACATACAAAAACATTAGGCACTTAAATTTTGGCATAAACTATTTTTTCGGGACAAAAATAATAATCTTTGCAATCCGCTGAAAACGCAATATCTGCCCCGCTAAAATACTCATCATAGAACCCCTGCTGCCATATATCTTGGAAGAGTGAATTTCAAAGAATGTTCCTGCTTAGTATTTGTAGGATATTGCTTCTAAGTTGGTGTGGTGTGGTAGCCAGGAGAAAGGGGTGCTAGCTCAGGTGTAGTCCACGTCACTTGACCATTGTTCGAAATTATGTGGTCCGTTGCCAAAAGCCCTGGTGTAGCTGAACAGTGCGATGTTATTATTCACTCACTCACTCTAAAAAATACAGTACAGTAGTAATAATTATTTTTATACTTAAAAATGAAATATTCGCCTATTCAATTACAATTATAGCGTTATAATTAACTACTAACCACAAACAAACTATGCAAATGTGTCCAAATGATGTAGTGTGAAAGACAAAGTTTATCTACTGTAAGTACCAGAAGCGATAAAAGTATTTAATTTGAAAAAAGATCAATTTCTTGCTACCAAATGTGCATTATAAAATCATAAAAAAAATTAAAATAAAGAGAGATTTATAACAACCTTTCCCTTCAAAACTTAGTTTAATTCTATAATAAAAAAAAATTAGGGATTATGCTGATCACAGGAATTAGTTAGAAGAGAGCGCCTTGCGTAGCCAAAATAAAAAGGGTTTCTTCCCAAACATAAGATAGATATATACTGTGGTGGGCTTTTTTGTAGCCCACGACAGAACTGCTTGCAGATGGCAGAATTTTTTCCTACTTACTCGACAAATATCATTATATTTTGGACACTTCACACAATATCTTTTTAAATTATAGCCTATGCTATAAATTATAGCCTATGTGTTATTCTGATGTATAAGCTATATTACTGTTAAGTTTCATTAAAGTCCATTCAGTTGTTTTTGCGTGAAAGACGGCCAAACATCCTCACAAACTTTTGCATTTATAATAATGTCTAGATTCTTCTTGTAACATCTAATATACGTTCCGTTTTATACATAATTGTGTAATAATAATCTTCAATTAAGAACAAGATGAACTTTCCCATAAGTTTAAAACCCTGCCTGAAAATTCCGTCATTTTGTAAGCATTACTGGTGATATGTAAATATATTATGCATGTGATTTCAATTCTTCAGATTATTATTTAACTTGCTGCAAGGAATAAACTTATAATAAGAGAAATTTATATTAAATATCATTATATTTTTTTATTATTAATTACGTATATTAGATGCAGCAAGAAGTTTTTTCGATGTAATGTTCCTGAACAAAGAAATGTAGAACATTACATTTATTTTTCTTGAAATTATAATTTTCTTTAAATTTAAAACATAATTTTTTTAGTGTTCTCACCATCTATTTAAAACAGCTATTACAGGATAAATATTATTCAGAAATTCTTCGTAACAAACTTGAGTGATTTTTAAAAATTATTTTTTTTCGTTGCCATGATTGTATTAAAATATAAACGTAAATAAATATCTAAACAAGAGAGTAATATAAAAAATAATTTTTAACTAAATTCTTACTTAAGTCAACAAAGAAAAAAATATGTTAGTTATTTTTTGTTGAATAGTTAAAATTAATATAAATATGTATATACCTATGACAGAATCACAACATTAAGGGACAAAATAGAAAGCGATTTTTCCTTTCCCTTTCTATATAGGATGTTAGACTATTATTTTTATGTGTTACTATTTATTCATTAGTTAAACTTAATTATTCTAGTGAAATACTATAGTAAAAAAAACAACCACATTCTCAGAAATGAAGCCATCCCAGGTGGGATTAAAACCCCCCGACCTTCGGATTAGAAGTCGAACGCGCTACCTGTTACAATACAGGAACACAACGAATGATTTTTCTTCCCACATATGTTGTTGGACTATTATTTTTGTTTGTCAGTATTTATTCATTTTTTAAGTTTAAATAATAAATTAATGCTTGAAAAAACTTTATTAACGTCATGTGTCATCCACTACAAGTTTAAAAAATGCATTTGAACTTGATTGGACGAATAGAAAGTATTTTATTAACGACGAAAATTTGAACAAGATATACACGCACACACACACACACATCCCGCTGAGTATAAATACTGAGGTCATTGGAGTTTCCGCCTCTCTTCTTTCTGTGTCTTTAATCATGTAGCGGGCTGCAATGCGTTTTGTATTCGTTTTCTTTGTTCTGTGTTTTGTGCCATTATGTCTGCTTCTTGTGATGTTGAAACGCTCTATGTTAAATGTTGAATAAACTGGATTAACCTTCAAGACTGCCTCGTCAATACTACAATAATATTATTTATTCGCCACGTACTACAGTAATCACTTCCAATGGCCACGCCCTATCCTTTTGTTGTTACAGTATAATCGTCCGTTATGCACGACTATGAGTTTTATTATATACACAGTGCGGCAAATAAGTTTTAAGACTCTTCCCCGAGCGCAGGTTGTATCGGTGTCATGAAAGCAAATGCACATGCATCATAATGTCCATGGTCTGCTAAAACACTACGAACAAGAGGATAGCATTTGGATAATTAGCTGAGAGAAGACGAGCGTTCATTGCAGAAGAGAATTTTTTTTCATGTTGATTTTTTAAGACGGAAAAAAGAGCGGTTATCAAATTTTACGCAAAACTTGGTAAAAGTGCTTCGGAACATACCAACTCATGAAACAAGTTTACGGTGACTGTTGTTTAAGTAGATCAAACGTTTTTGTGTGGCCCAAACGTTTTTTGGATGGAAGAGATGCGGTAGATGGTGATCAGTGTAGTGGAAGACCAATTTCATCTAGAACATCTGAAATTATTGAGAAAGTACGAAATTTCGTAGCAAGCGATCGCTGTGCGCCATTCAGAATGATGGCAGACTCTTTAAACATCAACAAAGAAAATTAATTCAGACCGTTGAGCATGAAGATTTGGGCAAAACAAAACTGTGTGCTAAATTTGTTCCACACACTTTATACCATGGACAAAAAGCAATTGGAAGTGCACATTGCAAGATACATCATTTCAGCCTCTGAAAACGACCCCAACTTCTTAAAGTCCATTGTTATAGGAGATGAAACTTGGTGTTTCTAATATGACCCTGAAACAAAACGACAAAGTGTGGTATGAAAGTCAGAAAATTCACCGCAAGCCAAAAAAAACAAAAAAACAAGGAAAAGTCCACCCAAAATCAAAACAATGCTTATTACATTCTTCGATGCTAGGGGTGTTATCAACAAAGAATTTGTTCCAAGTGGACAAACAATTACAGGTTAGTACTATTTAGTTGTTTTAAAGTATTTGATGGTCAGAATTCGTCGCATTCGTCTACAATATCGAACTGTAAACAGTTGGTGTTTGTTCCACGACAATGCATCCAGTCACATCTCCCTTGTTGTTCGTCGATTTTTGGCAAAAAATAGCATCTGCATGTTGAACCATCCACTGTATTAACCTGATTTAGCACCCTGTGACTACCCCTTGTTCCCAAAACGAAAAATGAAATTAAAAGAGTGTTATTTTGAGGATATTTCGACCTTACAAGTAGCTTCGACGGATGCTTTGTAGACTATTCCACAAAATGACTTACAACAGGCATTCGATTCCATAATAAACAGCTATAACAAGTGCATTGAAGCCAGAGGGTCCTATTCTGGATAAAAAATCAAAACAGGAATTAATTTCTTGTTTCCATTTTTTTTTTACGGACACAGTCTTAATACTTTTTTGCCACACTGTGTAATAGGGACAGAGTGAACTAATAGTAGGAATTGAAAAAATAAATTAGTTTCAGAAAATAAATTATGCTAAAACAATAATAAATTATAGGTGGAAAAGTACTTTATATTATTATTATATGTATTTTATTTAAACTATAAATAAAGTAAATAATTCTATTAACATATTTAATTGTTTTTTCTTTTCATTGATGTGCAGTTCTATTCATAAGCAATAATAAGAAAAATAAAATAAATTCAAAGCATTTCATATAAATTTATTAATTTTTCCTAGTACGAAAGGATAAATCTAAAGTTAGTTTCTCGCAGACTCTCATTCCAGACATTTTCTCAAGCCTTTTTAGCTCCTTACTAAACATCAAGAACATAACATTCCAGCACTTTTCTACACATAATCTAATATCCGTTTCCTGTAAGAACTATCGATATTAATTTAGAACCTCAATTTCCAATTTCAATTTACTCCGAGGAAACCTCACCGCCTCTTCTAAGATCTCTGAAGTTATTTCAGCTCATTTAATTAACTCATTTTGGCAACTAACGCAAAAGCTGAGTGACGTCATCTACAGAAGTCTCAAACGTGGTTGCCATAGCAACTTTGAGGGCGAATCTTTTGTATTTGTTTCGGTATTCAAAGAGGAGGAAGGATTTCAATTACAGCTGTGATGCACTTTTTTCGCTTTTTTTCTTAGACGATGTAGATCAAAAGATTATTTGGGATAATAAGAGATCTTTCTATTTTTTTTCTTTTTGTGATCATCGAATATGGCACGCTTCATTAGATATAGGAGAATATTTTGGATTGTTATGAAGGAAATGGGTATCTCTCTAATTAAGGGAAAATAATAAAGATAACATTAAAGCCTTTCCTCCTAAGAGATCAAAAATCCAGAACACTGGTATTAAAGAGGATGATGTCTCAAGAGAGTTGAATAAAATTTGATGGGATTTCATAATTCTATTAGCTTTTATCGAAAGGTTTTATTATTATTATTTCTTCATTATAAAGTTTCAACAACGGAGGATATGTTAACGTCTTGTTTTTAAGTCTCTAGATAAATTTATACTTACACTCAATCGAATTCCTTTGTGTGCATGCATTACTGCAAAATAAATTTATTTAAGTGTGTAATTATGCAGTATAAAAATATATTTCTTTTTATTTCGACAACAAAAGCTTCACTTTTGAATATTCAATTTTGGTGGCATTTTGAATTTTAATTATTTCATTCGGCTAATTTTTCAAGTATGAAAAGATTTACATTTTATTTTAGTATTCACTTGGAATAACTTTTGAAAACTTATCATGTTGCGCTTTTAAAAAGTAGAAAATTATTATACAAATGCTGTATTATATGCATAGTGAGAGTTTGTTAACGTCGCACAATACAGCAATGCGAAATCTACAAGTTACGGACCACATATATTTTTGATCCTCTGTTAAGTGACAAGGATGGCATCTGAGCTGCCAACCCCATTCCAAACTACCCCGCCACGTCAACGGGAGGACATTGAGCATCAACAGATTTAACGTTCATCAACATTCTACATGCAGAGTCTTCAGTAGCAAAAGAATTCGAGCCCATGGTACACTGGCCACGAGTTTATGACCATAACTAGTACCTACTGAAGTCACTACATGCTGACTCCAAGATATGATAAGAATCATTTAATGATTTTGACCCAAAGTTTCATAAACACTTAATGTTGATATTTTTTATTCATTTTAATACAAACAGAAGTTATAAGGGAAATTACTCAAACTACATTCCCATCTTCATATAGAAAAATTCTTTAATAAAAGAAGGGATACTTGAAAAATATGCATGCATTTATCATACTCTGTGTCCATAAAATACAAAAATAATGTCTATATTAACACGCAAATATCAGTTTTAGAAAAGAAGTATGAAAAGTCCACTTGCATAACAGAACAAAAGACAAACTGTTTTAAAAAATTTCATGTAGAAAAAAAAAAATTACATTAATATTCGAACGGAGATAATCAGTATAATAAACAATGGCGGAAAATAATCACAAAACAAAGAAAAATTATTGAAGAGTATTGAAATTAGAACACTGTAATTATCTAGTTAACATGTTTAATTGATTAAATTTTCAAGATCATAGGTTAATTTAAGCTAAAGAAAATGTATTTCAGATCTGAAGTGCTTACAATAATAACCCAGGTAACGTCCAGATATTTGAATGTAAGCGTGAATGCATTGTGTCATACAGGTGCCGAATGTCACTTTATGGTATGCAGTTCCACGCTTGTTGTATTATTTTTTTCGTCTATCAATGATGTATCGGCACAATAACAAACCAACGCAAAATAATATATATATATATATATATATATATATATATATATATATATATATATATATATATATTATTCTGCGTTGGTTTGTCTACCAAACTTATATATATATATATATAAGTTTGGTAGATTTCGCTAAACATTTTTGCAACTTTTTTTTTGCTTTTATGTGCATTTATTATAATGTAGTGTTCGAAATAAACTTACTTTTTATGAATAGTGATTTGTTTTTCGGTCCTCCTAAAGTAAAACCTTGTTTGCTTGGCCCAAGTTAGCATTTGAGTTTTACACACTTGGCTTACAATATTAAATTATTGTTGATAAATGTCGCATTTTGAGCTACATAAAGGCTCTTGTAGTCGAAACTTGTAATTTTCAGCTGTGGTAAAGTGACTAAGACAACATCAGAGCAAGCACGTCACTCTCCAAACTTCCACATCTTGCCATTGTGAGAATTTGAGCCTCGACATATTTTATTAGCATCAGCCCTTTTAATGGTCAAGATTAAAATGGTGGCAGACTTAGAAATTCTAACCTGAGTGAGTGAGTGAAAATTAACGTCACAGTATTCAGCTTGTGAAGACACCCCTTGAACACCAAGATTAATTTGAGGCAAAGAACCACCAAGAGCCATTTTGAATAATGATATTATTTGTTTTGTTATAATTTCCTCAAAAATCTCTGATAACATATAATACAATAATGTTACGTCGTTTAAAAGGAATTGGCCTTTATATTAAATTAAATTACTAAGAATACAATTAATTACTAATCTAGCTCAACTCAAGTAAGGTTTACCGATATAGGAGATCCGAGAAACACACGTATTCGAATTCTTACCGGTCATTAACTTTAACTAAATAGCTCAAACTGACGCTTACTTTAAGCGTACGTGAATTATATTTACCGCTGGCTTATATCAGCTTTCTGGTACGTCTAGCAGCACGACGTCTTCACGAATCTAATCTCTTTGAATCTTCTAGTAATACGTTTAACGTTACTGGCTCAATAGCCTACCATCATCATCCTTGCTATCTCGCAACCCTCGACTTAAATACCTTATCTAATTTAAATATCGGAGTTGATTTGAAATATATATAAACGCGAATTTATATTCCCCAGAAAGACGCCTAAGAAGATTAGTGGAAAGGTTCCGTACAGATTCGTCACAAGCTACTCGATGGCTTTTGGTGACGTACCTCGTAATTTTGAACTATAGTCACGTGACGAGAACGACACCTGAGCTGCATCCACCCACTCCTAGCTTTCTCACTACACCAAAGGAAGGGCATTTGAGCATCGGTATAATTAACGTACATCCACCTGCTCTGTACGGCGGATACTAGTCTCGAACTCATGACACGCCGGAAACAATTCTGTTACCTTGACCACTGGGTAACCGTGGCATTTCCACCAATCTGAGAGAAACAACACATGCCACAAGTTTGTGATCAATTCTGTCGAGTTGTAAGCACAGACCCTGTTTATGAAAGTGAGGAGATATCGTCTTAAAAGGGTGTTATTTTAAGTCAAATAATGTAATTAAGCTCAGCCTAATAATTAGATAAGCTGATTGTGTCTAGCCTTATGTCTGTCTATTTCATAACCATTATTAAATATTACTAATTGTTTGGCATAATAGTGATTGAAAGCTTTTTTTTTTATTACATAAATATTTAACTAATGAAATAGTCTTTAAGCTTTGTAGTTGAATTCCCCTCAAAATATGTGGGGTTTTCAAGGAACTTTACCCCATCCTTAAAGAATGTCCTGAAATAATATTTTAAGTACATCAGTGCTTCTCAAACTTTCAATATTTGCGACCCAATATTCAATCATAATTTTTATCATGCTCCCTTTATACAATAATAATTTTGTTAGGAATTTTGTGTAAATAGTGTAAATATTTTGTATTTAAGTGTTTAATGCATTTATATTAGTCTAAGCTATATTTATTTCATGTTAAAATTGTACTATTCACAAGCAATGCCGCTCCTTACGTGATAATGGCGATTCAATGAGAACTTGACGAAATCTTGGCGGTAGAGTCAAGTTGGTATCATTTTTGGCGACCAAGTTGGCGTCTTTGGTGACCATGTTGGTGAGTTCGAAACCCTCTGGATTCTTCTAGAAAGTAGTGGATCTATCCCTTATATATAACTCAAAGACACGAGCGGTTATATTTCTGGAAGTTTCTGTCACGCCTTTCAATAAAAGAGCAGCCGCAACCAGTCAGTCTTGATTAAACCAGCGACTAGTGAGGATTGTTTTGACTAGCGATTAGCTCGGCTGTGCTTGAAAATAATCTTTTACTTACATGTATTTTTAAACACTGATGATTGTGTTTGATTGCTGTTGAAGGTGTGAAGACCTTCGGGGATTTACTCTGTGAATATTGCTGCTGAATCCTGTATTTAAAGGATTGCCTTTTTGATAAAAAATTCGCATCGCTCTTAAAGAACTGTTTATTTTCTTTGAGATTGTTTTGCATAGAATCTTCGAATCTGGACCTACGTAACAATATATGGAATCCAACAATAATATACTTTGACACTAAAGCTGCAATGCGACTTTGACCTCTTTAATGCTACCGGAGTATATAAGCGTTTTACTCATCTTGTGTGTTTATTGCCCCGGACGTATATATACGTCTTTCCGAAGTACGATCTTATTTGTGCACTGCTATCCATAAAACTATTTAGAAAGCTTTGGAATTGAATAAAATGACCGTGGCATATATTGTTTTGCGAAGGATTGACTTATTTCAGAAAATTTGCTTATTAATTCCTTTTCTCTCCCCCTATTCAGTGCACCCCATATGTGCGCTTACGTGGAAAAGGGTGGCGTCGGGGAGCGAATCGCGTAACTTTTAATCAGCACAGTTAGGGATTAATTCTAAACCATACAAATTATCGAGGTGAGTGTTAATTTTTGTAAACATGTTATATGACAGACCAATGGGGTCACTGGTAATCATTAAAAACTTATTCTTAACTTAGAGTTGTTAAATTATCAAATACATTTGTGCAGTACTGATACATTTATATGTGTATTATATCAGTGCTAATGTGTATTTTGTTTTCTATTATGTCAGAATGCATTTTGTTTGCTTACCTTTAAGAAATAAAAAATTTTTTTCACTAATCTTTCGTTTTTGACTTTTCAATAAGCTCGCGCCCCCCTCGTATGCTTATCACGCCCCCAAGGGGGGCAAAGTTTGAGAGACGCTGTTTTATACGCTTTTTCACACAAAATCGAGCTTATTCAGATGTATCACTAAATACGTAGAACGGTATAATTAAATTCCTGCACCATTTTTTGCATCATCAGAGTGCAGGTGCTGCCCTCTGGGGAGGAAATTGGGTGTTAAAACTACATCGTGGTGATTGGTTTTCTACCTATATGGTGCCGCACTTAAAAGTGATGCCAACTCTATGGGAATGGGCATGGTGCTGCAAATGCAGCCCCATTGGAAAATTTAAAAAATACATAATTTAATACTCCACCCCTGCGACCCACCGAGTATTTTTAAGTGGTCCGGTCATGACCCATTGCTCTGAGATATTCTTTTATTTAAACCAATGTATTAAAAATTGGGTGGAAAATTATTTTACAAGAAATCAAGTGCATCAGCTTTGCTTTTTTGTTCTCGATGTCGTACGGCAGAAAACTGATATTTCGTTTTTCTATTTGTAAGGGTTATGGTTAGTGATAACAGACAACAATGGATTATCAATAATTTTACGAATGGAACTATTTTTCTGTGAGAACCGTCTTTCATACTCTGCAAACGAAAAACATTCGAATGATTTGGAGGTTGACTGTTTTGTAGTGAAAAACAAACATGGATCAGCACTTGTTTGATTTGTCACGAAAGTGCTGTATTTAAGAAATACCAATAAACAGGAATTATTTATTGATATTTTACCTCTTACAAAAGGTGATAAATAGGCTTTATTGAATGTTCTTTGTAACAGCAACAAAGTGTTTCGTCAGTGGTAATGTCACAGTAGTAACAAAAACATCCTAAGAAGATTGTTATATTATTGGTAATCATACAAAACCGTTTACTGAAGCAGAAATTGTGAAGGAGTTTTCTTAAATTGTTTTAGTTTAGTGTTAGTGACAAAAATAAAAAAATAATTAAAAAAAGCAAGCAGGAGTTAAAATATTTCGACCAATTTTCCATATTTTAAATTTCCAATGTTATGTTAGTCTTAAGCATTTCTACTCCCCCCCTTTGTTTATCTTATGTTGCGGCCCGCGTGAAATAGCTAGAATATGTATGCGGCCCTGCAGAAAAAAAGGTTGAGTACCCCTGCCTTAAAGTCATAATGTTCGTATTTCAATTCCTACTATTAGCTCACACTCTCTATGCCCTTCAGGACCAGCAGAAGGAGAAGGAAGCGCTTCCCCAGGTCCGTACATTCGGAAAGGATACGCACGCACGGGACCGGTCGAATTTTCCTGCTAAGCCTAATTTCCTTTAACAATTCATATAAGGTTTTAAATGCAATCAAATACGCTAAAACTTACAATTTACTATCATTAAAAATATTTTAACATGGAGTACAAAAACTTTCGCTATATTTAGAAAAATTGCGAATTTTAAAGAAAACGTTTTTATTTTAATAAAAAAAAAGTTTCGTACACTTTCAAAAAAATTGACAAAAATCCCATCCATTTAAATACGAATGTAGAAAATATTAGAAAAATAAACCAATGTATAAACAGAAATATATAACCAAAATATAAACAGAAATCCATAGAGCAATAGATCGCGAACTTCTAAATGTCCGATTCTCTCGAAAAATAAACGTGTGCAGTTGCTTATATTCATACATATCACGGATTTAAATTAAAAAAAACAAACCGGAGCTGAAAGCACATATTGAAGTTCAAAGTTTTATGAAACATTATTCGAAAAAAAATGGTTTTTAACCGCCATCTAGTGCTTGTAAAAATTAATACAAATACGTTCCTAACTCTGATCACACCGGTGTGGTCATGGGCCTACGAGGAGGGAAAGTTCAATCCCATATATGATACCGTGGGCCGTGGAGGGAGAAACGCGTGATCACATATATGTGATCATAGTCCTGAATGGGCTGTGTATTTATTTATTGATTGATCTTCGCGAAATTTTCAATCGTTAATAAAATACATTTTAAAGGGCTCAATTGAGCTGAAATGTTATATACATGATTATTTTGGATGACAATGCAGTAATTTAATAAAATTAATAAAAATTAATTGATTAAAACTAATTATTTAAAGAATTAGAAATACACCTACGTTGGCATCCTTTTTGGCGACTTGTGTCAAAACTTGAAAAGGTTTTTTTCTCACGTTTTAAAGCATTCAGTTGAACTGAAATTTTATATACACGACTGTTTTGGGTGACAATACGATAATTTAATGATAATTAATAAAAATTAATTACCACTTAATGTTGTGATTATGTCCTATGCATATACACATTTATATTAATTGTAACTATTTTTAATAAAAAGTAGCTACAATAAAATTTATCTTTGTTGATCTTAGAAGGAATTGACTTAATTTTCGTTTTTATATTGCTTGTTTTTTCTCAAATCCCTAGAAATGTGTGTCTTGTTCTTAGAATTTATAAATCATTATTCTATACGCTCATTATTAATATTTACTTTAAAACTTACCACCATAGTCTCATTTTGCTGTTTACAATAATTAGTCTGGGCCATTTGCAACTTTGCAATACAGGTAAATATAAAAAAAAACAGCTGAAGTACCCATTCTTCGCAGGGGTTAAATTTAACCCCTTCCGAGTTCAATGTGTTTCTGGATTATGGATAAAAAATATTAGTTTTCTTGTGTTTGCTTTCAAACATACATATCTTTTTAAACGTAATATCACCATTCGCAAACAAAATTTCCTAAAAATTAATGCAAATAAAATCTTTTTAAATAAATGAGTAATTTACCTGTAAAGTTATTTTTCTGTGGGTGGCAGAAATCTTAAGACTTTCATGTCACTTCACACTAACTATAAATGTACAGTTTATGCAGCTTGATAGTATATGTGCGCGTTATACATAGGATTTTATGGCATAGGCATAGTTAAAATACAAAAACTAACAGAAAATTATTTATTATATATAGATCATGACCAAAAGTAATTAAATTTCCTTAAAAGTGTTTGTTATTATTATTTTTGTTTATTATATTTTTATGCTCATAAAATATCTGAGCTTTTGTTCATATATCTTCTTTGCAATAACGGCCATTTTCTTAAATTCTCCAACTGCCTTTGATTTGTATTCAACGGTATTCAATGCATTTTCGAACTGCGAAATCTGTGATTTTTATGCGCATTTAGGCTACGTCTACCATATTTCTTCGAATCTAAGTCGTCATCGATTCTAAGTCTCACCTCAAATTATCAACAAGCGTTTGTGAGAAATGGAAATAGCGGAAAACGGTTCATCGATACCTAATTTTGTAAAATTAAAATAAATTTTGAATGAGAACTAATAAAAAGAGAATAGTTAGTTATTTTACCAGCATGATAAACTTTCAAAAACATACATAAGCCTGTAATTGCTATAATGGCCCCGTCCAACGATTTTTTCTCTCTTCGATTCTAAGCCGCACCTGATTTCCAGTAGCCTTAAATTTGGGGAAAAAATTTCCTTAGAGTCGAGTAAATACGGTGATTTCTTTTAGAAATGAAACGATATATTTCTTAGGTCCTGAATTAAAACATTCCATTTTAAAATTTTGACCGCTTGTAATTACATTTAATTTGTTTATAACTTTGTATCGAAAGTAATTTCGTTTATAAACTTAGTCTACAGTCTAGTTTTAGTAATAAAACGGTTTATATAACTTATAGATATTTTTTTTAATATTAAAAGTATCATTAAAAATAAATTCGAAATACTTTGACTTGATAGAATAATTGACATAAATCATCCTGCTTAAAATAGATCTTGTTAAAAAGTTTAAAATCTTTTTGTTGGAGGTTCTTATCTTTCGTTTCATCATTGTTGTTTACTTTAAAGAGTATTTATAAATTTCTTAAAAAGTTGTTTAGTTGTTTGTTTACGTAGCGCTTGAAGCAACAGAGATGATTGGCGACGGATCAATAGATTCCTTTAACACTAGAACGTCCGTTGGTGTCCATTGGCCACCGCAGCCTGTTTCCTTTGTACACCTTTCCGCATTTTTCTAGGGAATTTGAAAAGTTTTCCTAACTTTTAATAACTTCAGAAAAGGTTTTGTCGTTCTAAGTTAATTAGGAGTGATTTTACAACTAAATATACCTAGAATGTCCGCTGATGTCGTTTCGACACCAAGGCATTTTATCATTATAAATAAACGTCGTCCAACAAAATATAGTTCCCAAAGCAGATACGATTAGTAAAAAAAAAAAAACTTCCCAAAGTCCTATCGTACATTTATTTGACCTTGAATGCAGTGTTATTGGGTTCACAGTGGAAATGGATAAATTATACTAAAATTGTTGTGTCTCGATGTCTCGTTACATGGCATTTACCTATCTGCTGTTAAAAAAAATTCATTCCATTTTCGAACTTAGTACAGAGCAGACACCCTGAAACGGTGGCTCGTAGAAAAGGTCTAAGCCCTGTTGAGAGGGCTAATTTTTGGGGATAGCTTTTTCTGCGAATGAATCGGATGATGATTCGCTACCTTGCCTTGATTCAGATTCTGATGAAGACATAAGATTGAGTGAATCTGAAGTTTTGAGTAGTGCGACAAATCTGAAAAAAGGGCAAATGTAATTGATAATATTCCAGTAAATTCTGATATATTTATCTCTAGGGATGGTACAGATTGCACACTGTATAAAAGCAGTGGTCCAACATGCTTCGCGAAACGTCAATGCCAGTTTTTTATGATATAAAGGGTCCTAATATATGATAATTGCATAAAATTATATTTTATCCAAACTAGTTAGGCTTGGTCATATGAAACAAGTATGTCTCCAGTGGATTCCATCGCATGTGGGTGTGCCTGGGAACGAAGCTGCTGATGAACTGGCTGGTAGCGGATGTAATATCCCTAACCCCAGTTCCACTGTCTTAACCCATACGGAAATTCATTCCTTCCAAAGAAATAAAATGAATTTGACTTGGCGAAACCCTCCTGCTCACCACTGGTACGCAGCTAAGAGTCCTGGCCTATCTATACAGTGCAGGAGTTCCAGGGCTCCTCAGACGGCCTTGGCTCGCCTTAGAAGCGGTCTCCTGCGTTGTATGACTTTTGTGCAGGGATTCAAGTCTTTCTTTACCTGTCCCTGCTCTCTCCTTGCTTCTCTTGCTCAACTTCTGGACTGCTGGAGCATTTCCCTGCGACAGTTGTATGAAGAGAAAGGCCTGGAAAGGCCTGGTGTGTGAGACTTTTACGCGGAAATGTCAAATGAACTTGGTGTAGGCTTTCTTGCTGCAAGGGGATTGGAAACAACAACATAAAATTATGGTTAAAAGTCGTAAAACTAAACCCTATTGAGAAGCTTGACATCTCTGGGAAACGGAACGCGAAACGTTCCTCCATCCCATATCGAAAGGTATTTGGGCCTTGAAGTGGAGAGGCCTGGATTGAGAGGGAGCTTCCTGATTAGTGGACTAAAAGAATTAGTGAGTTAATACTCTATTTTCTGCCTTGAAGTTATGGAACAGAAATTGAGTTGGAAAAAAGCGCTTGCCTGTGCGGGTTGCAGATTGAAAATATTTTAAAATGAAAAAAAGGAAATGTGAAGGTAAAATGACAAATTAGAAAAATAGTCATTCGCCACGAGGAGAATGACGCAATTAATTACTAGGGGGATTACATAAGTCCAGAAGGATTCTTCTGGGCCTTTTAGTATTAACATTGGGATCGTAATTTTCAAGATTTAACACACATTTAAAATATTTGAATTTGGCAGATTATCAAAACGTTTAATGGCTATTTTTTGAAAATATTTTTTAAAAGGATAAATGTTAATTGCTTTGTAAATACCTCTAATTTTAGTGTATCTACATGCCTTAGTTATATTCCTAAATTAATGAATTTTGGGGCATTTTCTAAAAGTTAAATGTTTGAATTAGCTGCATAGCTCCACACAGGGAAAGCCTACGTTAAGATGAGCCGCAAAACAGCCGTGTAGAGAAGTACTTTGTTGTAAAGATTCATTTGAGAATTCCGGCAAATTAAAGGGTAAATTGAGCGCAAGGCGTTCCGGAATTTTTCAATCGTGTATAAGATGTGTTGTTTCCATGATAAATTTTTGTCTAGGAGTACTCCTAGGTACTTCGTGCTCTGAGGCCAGTGTAGTTGTGTGGAATAGAGGGTTGGCGGTGTGACTGATTATCTTCTCCTGGTGAAGAGTACGGCTATTGTTTTACCTACATTAATTTTTATTTTCCATGTGTTAAAAAAGTTTTCAAGGAGGTGTAGGTGTGAGTTGAGTGCACGGGTGATTGTGTTGTGAGTTTTATAAGTAGCAAGGATAGCAGTATCATCAGCGTAAGTATTAGTACTGGTTTGAGGGTGAGTAGGTATATCATTAATATATATGTTGAATAGCAGGGATCCAAGGAGACCAACCTGGGGCACACCATTTTTGATATTAAAAGAAAAAGAAAGAGTATCATTCACTCTTACTTTGAAGGATCCGTTAACTAAATGAGAATTAATGCGATGAATTAAAGCAGATGATTTGTAGATGAGTTCCTTGACCCAGACCATGTCAAAAACCTTCTGAATATATAGAAAAACAACCCCAGTGGACCTGCCTCTCTGAAATCCAGAAGAGATTTTTTCAGTAAGTCTGAGGTAGGTAGAAAGTAGAGAACGGGTGGTAGGTAGAAAGATGCTTGATGAACCCATATTAATTTGGATTAATGAAGTTGTTATCATTAGTAAAAGCATATAATCTATTAAGAATTACATGTTCTGTTATTTTACTTAAAATGCTTAAAAGGGGTCTGTAACTATCGGGATGATGACTATTTTTGCCGGGTTTTTTAATCGGAAAAACTATTGCAGTTTTCCATTTATTTGGAAAATATCTGAGAATTAAAATTTTATTAATTAAATATATATTAGTATGAGAATAATTTTAAGTGGAAAATTTTTAATCATTTTATTGGGAATATTATCGCTTCCTGGCGCGCTGTGTTATTGGGGAACCTTTTGACGTCATCAGTGATTTCGTCTAGGTTAGTAGGAGCAATGGGAAGGGGAGGTGGGTGGTAGAGAAAGTCTTCTAAAGTGTTAGTAATGTTATCATCAATAGGGTAAATTTTATCATCAGGCCTTTTATTTTCTATGAAATTATTTTTAAGTGTTAGAGCAAGTAGATTGGCTTTCTGTTCATCACTATTTGCGATGCCAGAAAAACTATTAAGTTTAGGAATATTACAACGTTTTTTGCGAAAAAATTTTTGGCACTGTCGGTTGTGTTAAGAGCTTCTAACGTTTTAGACCAGGAGTTTTGTGAATGTTTTTTGAGTGCTTTTTTAAGTTGTTTTTGTGGTCTATAATAATTTGTTTTATGTATTGACTTTATTTTTGAGATAGATTAAGTCTTGGATGTGATTAGGAGCTTGTTTTCTATTGGTTTAAAGGCTTGAAGGTGGAGGAGCGAACGGCGGCAGTGAAAAGAGAAATTTTAGATTCCAACACATTTGGGTATCGGATGCCCGAGAAGTCAGGCAGCCGGATAGAACGATTAAGATTATTACTAAAAGTTGACCAACAGGTGGTAATTGCACTAGAATTATCACTGTGAATAGGGGTGTGGAGAGAATTTTTTTTTAAAAAAATGGGTTATGATTGCAGGAAAGCTTCGAAATGGAGTCAATAGTATACGGGAAATGAAAGTTATTAATGATAGCAATATCGAGGGTATTAGAAGAGTTATAGCCGAAATGTGAGTGGGGTATCAATATATGCAGTATTTAAGTCGAGCAGATCAGCGAAGGTTTTTAATTGCTTTCCACTAGTGGAATTAATTGAATAGTTCCACTCATTGTGTGTAGCGTTAAGATCACACAATTGCTGTTGGTCTGAAGGAGGTGTTCGAAGTAGAGAGTAAAAAGTCTCTCGTCCAAACTAAGCGAAACATAAATTGAAATAATGGAGATGGGATTTAAGTTAGGTGGGGTTAGAGAGAGAGAGAGAACTACTATAGTAGCGTCGATGTGCTGGAGGGGGGAGGTGTGGGTAAGTTAAAATGAGGAATATTGCGTTTAATAAGAATTAAAGTACCGCCGCGTGCATTTCCGTCCGTGATTGCGGTCGTTTCGATAACAGGTATAATTAGGTATAATAATGTTTTGTGTGGGTCTCAGATTTGTTTCCTGCATGAGAATTAAATCGGGACAGTACTTCTGCACGAAAATTTTAAATTCCATTATTTTGTTTAATATGCCGTTTGCATTCCATGAGCAAAGTTTCAGGCCAATCAAATTGTGATTAAGCATCGTCTTTATCAAAGATTGCCTCTATTAGGGCGTATAATTCTTTTTTTCCTTCTATTTTTAGGTTTTTTGGGCTGAGTGTGTGTGTGTGCGGGTGGGGGGGGTTATTAAAAGAAAATGCAGCAATTTTCTGAGTTAAGACAGTTAAAGCTTGCATCGCGTGTGTTGAAGGGTTTGCAAAATAATAGCCTGTGAAGAATTATCCTCCGGATTAAAATTCTGTATAATTGGGGGTTAACAATGATTCGATTGGTCTGGTTTTGCTGAGATGTAGCAGGTCTTCCTCTTTTTAGTGTAGTTATTTGTTTAGCGTTTTTATTAGCAACTGTGTTTTTGTTTACGGTGGATTGTGCATAAATGGTTTTTGGGTGAATGATACTATCTATTACAGTGGAATAATTGTTAGAAGTAGTTTTGGAATCTTTACGAGGTTTAGGAAAGAGTGGGCATTTTTGGCATAATTGACCATGTGTCTGTACACATGGCAGTTAATGCAATATGTCTTTTCGACTCGTTTGATAACGCAGTCGCGTATCTGGTGTGCCTCTCCGCACTTCAGGCAGCGCGGTGTGATGTGGCGATTTTCCGCGTTGTGGTGGAATTTGTTACACGAGTAGCATTGCGTTACCTCTTTGCCATCGTAGCCTTCAATTCTGATTGTTAACTAGCAGAGTGTGGTGATGTTGAAAATTTTTAAATTATCTAGATTCCTGGTCAAAGTTACCAAGAAAACTGGAAGTGTCTGTTTCGTAATTCTTCCTATGAACTTGGTGACTTTATCTATAGTGAATCCAAGTTTTAGAAGATTGTTTTTAATGTCATTAGTGGTGGTGTCATCCGGTAGTTCTTTAAATACAAATTATATTGGTCTTTGATCTTTTGGTTTATTACAACGTATTGGTATTTAAGTTGCTCCAAAACGTGGTTTAATGATCTGTATTCTTTAAACGTGTTTGTGTATATCTTAATGTATTCTCCGAACTTTTTACTTCGGAGAGTGGGGAAGGCGTCAGTTAGTGGTTTTAAGACTTCCATGAAATGTTTTTTCAATTTTCAGCAAGACCAGTGGGGAGAGTTTATTGGGCTTGGGTTTATTAGTGTCGTTGTTTTTGATTTGTGGATTATTTTCAGAGGTGTTAGAGGTTCCTGTTATATCTGTAGTTTCTTTAAGACTTGCAAATTTATTTTGAGTTTGTAGGTCAAATTTCGGAATTTAAAGTAAAGATTTTTTGACAGTTTGTCTCGAACTAGGCGAAGAATTTATCTACGCTTTCCTTCCTTTAAATGGAGTTAGAGAAACACATTTATATATAGACGATATATATGTGTGTGGTGGAAAAGAAAGGAAATATATGAAAAAATCGAATGTGTTAGATAAAAATTCGACTATCTCTCTTTATTGTATTTTTGATATAGTGAATTTTTTTTAGAACAAAAGTTTTGTTACATTAATTCTCAAATGTATAAATATTTTTGAAAAAATAAATCAAAACAACTTCCATACATTAGAAAAGAAGCACGAATAACCCTTTACTTGAATAAATTGTATATTTTAATGAATCGAAAGTGCTGAATTTAAACCATTTAGGTAAAAAATCTCGTAACTTTTCAAAAGTTAATTTTTTTGTGTGTGTGAAATTATCTTAAGATTGACAGAATCATTATAAACGAAAGAAATTACAAAAACATTTAGGCGGTATATATTTATTATATACCTCAAACACAAAACAAATACTAACAGAAAAACTATATAATAACTATATAGAAAAAATAAATATATACAAAAAATAATACAAATAATATACAAAAATACATACAAACAATAAACAAAAATAGATACAAAAATAAACAAAAATATATACAAAAAAACACATAACACAAAATTTACAAAAAAAACCAAAAATATAAAATAAAAATACACATAAAATACATATAAAGTAAAAAAATACACTTAAAATACATATAAAATAAAAAATACACATAAAATAAAAAATGTACATAAAATACACATAAAATATAAAATACACATAAATTAAAAAAATGCACATAAAATACACAGAAGACTTCCTTCCCCCCTTTTTCCTTTTTTTAAATGAAGTAAAGTTTTTCATGTCCGATAATTTTGTTCAGCTGGTTGTAGGCTGGATTTTCTAATTTTGTTATTAACATACTGAAATTTGGAGTAGCTGGACGATTTTTACAGTCTTATTTCAATGAATTTTGTAAGTCGAATATAAGTTCTTGAATTTTTTCTAATGCTGGCGACGTTATACTATTCTTCAAATTATCTTCCTCCGAAGTAGCAGAAATCTTGGTTGTAAAAGGGATTTTCTTGGCTGGTTTTTCTGTTGCTAACGTGCTAAAATTTGGAGGAGCTGCGCCATTTTTACTGTCTGATGTCAATGAATTTTGTAATTCGGATATAAGTTCCTGAATTTTTTCTAATGCTGGCGACGTAATTTTTTCTGAATCCATTTCCTTTACTGTTAAATTTTGATCTTGTTCCTTTTTGACCTCTTTATTGTTTTCTGAATTTTTTTTTCTGACTTGGAAGTGGTCTCCAGTCTGCGTCTGGCAATTGGATTTTGAATCTTCGAAGAGGCTGTCCAGGACTAATAAAATAGGTGGTAGAAATAAAACATCCCAATACGTCACAAATAGAATTCTGATAGTGAAATAGAGCCACACGAGCAGAATGGTCTTCGCCAATATTTTGTCATCCATTTTTATAGGTGGTGGTGATTAGGAATTTATAAAGGCCGTAAAAATAAATAAGTAGAATAAAGAAATTTGAAAAGTGGCGACAGGTTTTGAAAATGAGGGACACTAAGAAGCAAAAATAAGAGCAATTATTTTTGATGCGCAATTATCCAATGTAAATTACATTCTGATCGCTAAATATTGTTGCACGGAATACAATGCCTAAGTTTTAGCAATACCTAACGCTATAACAATGTTATTCTTCTGTTAAAAGACAATTTTAGAAAACATTGTTGAGGAGCTTTTATTATTGTGATTCGAACAGAATTTAAGCAATGTTGGGTTTCTAGGTGTCTTGTAAACTGTAAATCATGAGAGAAAAGATTATTTATTCTCCTTCACGCATGCACTGGCCAACTTACAGATAAAGTCAAAAACATAAACTAGGCATATACAATATACTAGCCGTTACCCACCCGCTTCACTGGGTATTTCACGATGTTGTATATATGTATACTGTTTACATATATATTAATTATTGATATCTAGCATTAAGAATTCGATTGTATTGAAAAATATATTTATAGCTGTTACACTCTCGCCCCTTGATATAAAAAGAACATAAATTATAATATCTAATTTATATTTATATCTAAAATAGAAGGAGAAAAATTTTTTTCGCTCACACTTAACCTAATAATCAAGTGGATTTCCACCAAAGCAATTTTCAGTGGATCTCTACTCCATAAAATAAACATGCGTGCTAAATTTCAAGTCTAAATCTAACAGAGCAAAAACGGAATTTTTATCATCAATAACTCGTTGACAGCATTCTTAGCGGATTCCAATTCAACAAAAGAAGCATACAAACCAAATTTTATTATTATAGTCTTAGCAGTTCAAAAACGGGAATTTTGTCTATCAATACGCCCAAATAACTCTCCCCGCTTCCCCCTGGAGTTCATTTCCGTAAAATCCATTCTTAGTGGAACTCTATTCAACTAAACAAAAAAAAAAGTGCTCAACAAATTTCAAGTAAATGAGTTAAATTCAAAAACAGGAATTTTTCTATAACATGCCTTAATCCCTCGCATTTCCACTCCTTTGGGGGTCCGTTTTCGCAAAACTCTTTGTAAAAGGAATTTTATTCCATGAACGGAACATACCTTCTAATTTTCAAGCAGGTGGTTCTATTAGTTGAAAAGCGGAAATATTTATCTATTACGCCCCTAAATCCCCCTCAGTGACCCTTGGGGATCAATTTTCTCCCAAACTCTTTTGTAGCGGATCTCTACAACATGAAAGGAATTCGCTTACCAAATTTTAAGATTGTACGTCTAATAGTTTAAAAATGGAAATAAATATTTATAACGCTCCTTAAGCTCCCGCAACGCCACTTAGGAAACGATTTTCACAAAACCCATCTTATAGCGGATCTCTTCTTAATGAATGGAATCAGCTTACTAAATTTCGAGATTTTACGTCTAATAGTTTAAAAAAGGAGTTAATTACCTATATAACGCCACTTAATTCTCTACAACGCCACTTGGAGTTGATTTTGACAAAACTCCTTTTGCAGCGGATCCGTACTCTATGAAAGGAATCCGCTTACCGAATTTTTTTCAAGACTGTACATCTAACAGTTTAAAAATGGAAATAAATATTTATAACGCTCCTTAAGCTCCCGCAACGTCACTTAGGAAACGATTTTCACAAAACCCATCTTATAGCGGATCTCTACTTAATGAATGGAATCAGTTTCTAAATTTCGAGATTTTACGTCTAATAATTTAAAAAAGGAGTTAATTGCCTATAACGCCACTTAATTCTCTACAATCGCCACTTGGGAGTCGATTTTGACAAAACCCATTCTACAGGGGATCTGTACTCTATTAAAGGAATCCGCTTACCAAATTTCAAGACTGTACGTCTAATAGGTTAAAAATGGAAATAATTATGTATAACGCCCCTTAAGCGCCCTCAATGCCCCTTGGAGGTTAATTTCTGTAAAAATCATTATGTAGTAAATCTCTACTTTATGAAAGAAATCTGTGTACCAAGTTTCACGACTGTACATCTAATAGTTTAGTAATGGAAATAATCATCTATAACGCCCCTTAAACCCCCGTAACGCCCCTTGGGGTTCGAACTTTGCAAAATCCGTTCTTAGCTGACGTCTACTCCATGAACGGAACCTACCTACCAAAGTTCAAGTCTGTAGGTTTAATAGTTCCGGAGATATCGTGATTAGTCAGTCAGTCAGTCAGTGAGTCGCTTTTCTCCTTTATATATATAGATTACATTGATTAATATGTGAATTTAACATTGTTTTGTAAGATATTATATAAAATCATATATAATCAAAATACAGCCTTATTATACATACCGTAAAACTCGGGGGTTAACGCGCACTTTTAACACAAAAAATAAGATATGAAATTACGGGTGCGCGTAATACGCCGGGTGTGACAGCTTTCAATATAAAAGCGGAGGATGAGCATAGAAAAAATAAGACTTCTAAATACATAGATCGAAATACTGTTTACTTAGAAGAAATGACATTGCTTATGAACTTAAAGGGTTGTAGTTCTAGAAGTACACTACTTTTTTCTAAGGCTTGGAAAAATAAATGCCTTGAATAAATGATTTCAAAAGATCAGAACATTCTACACCTACATTTCAGGTTTCTTCGTAAAAATGGGGGTGCGCGTTATACGGTGCACCTAAAAATTAAATGTATCTTGAAAGTATAGGTGCATGTTATACGGTGGTGCGTGTTATATGCCGGATTTTACGGTATATATACACTGGTGTGCAAAAATTAAGGACGAAGTCAAAAAATTAGCATATCAGCTGAACGAAGAGGCAGAGCGGACAGAAAGACCAATCAGGAGATTAAGTAAGGTGACGTAGGGTTGCACATGCGCAGATATGCAGGTAGACGTAATGGGGAGTGTCTGAGTAGTATAAAGCATGTTGTCGGTGTAAGATCAGTATTTCTGGCAAAGAGATTGCACGCCGTATATCAGTTAAAATCACACCAAGTTGCTGCCTCAGCGAGAAATGGCGAATAATCAATCTGTTAGACGACATCTGGATGCTTTTACCCGAGGTCGAATCATTGGGAAGTTCGAGGAAGGCCACAGTGTGACAAGTGTGGCTGCAGAGTTCGGAATTGCTCACAGCATCGTTTCACGACTTTGGAGACAATTTCAAACTACAGGAACAGCTATCCGGGGGTTCAGTAGTGGTCGTCCACGAGGAACCACACCCGCTGATGACCGGTACATTGTCTTACAGGCCAGAAGAAACAGGCGGCAGACAGCGGGAGAAATCGCTAGACACACGACACAGGCGACTGGACGACCGATATCGCGTTTTACCGTGACCAGAAGACTGCACGGTGGTGGTCTGTTTGCACGACGCCCTGTACGGTGTGTACCTTTAACGCCTGCCCATCGGAGAAGGCGTTCTCTGTGGTGCCGGGAACACCGGAATTGGAGAGACAATGAATGGGGACGAGTACTCTTTACAGATGAGAGCAGATTCAGTTTGAGTAGCGATTCTCATCGCATACTCATCTGGAGAGAGCGGGGAAGCCGCAATCATCCCTCGAACAACATTGAAAAGGGACAGGTATGGAGGTCGCGGTGTTCTCGTTTGGGGAGGCATCATGCTTGGTAGTCGTACAGACCTTCACATCTTCGACGCAGGTTCAGTCAACGGGACCCGTTATTGTAACGAGATTCTTCTTCCATATGTGCGTCTTTTTAGAGGCGCTATGGGTCTGCAGTTCCTTTTCATGGACGACAATGCACCATGTCATCGCACAGTAGCTGCCGAACAGCTCTTAGAGAGTGAGGATATTGAACGTATGGATTAGCCGGCACGATCTCCGGATCTCAATCCCATCGAGCATGTATGGGATTTTTAGGTAGACGCTTGGCAGCTCGTACCTTACCACCAGTAACGATTCGGGAGCTTCGATTGGCGCTGCAAGACGAATGGGCAGCAATGCCTCAACAACTCATTGACACCCTCATTCTCAGCATGGGCAGACGCTGTGAAACCTGCCTAGCAGTCAGGGGAGATCATATCCCCTACTAAAGACCGGATGTTTCTTGCTGGACACCCATCACAGGGATGTTTCGGCCTTCAGTCGCATTGCGCTCCATGCTACTTTTTCAATCAAGCTTCTTTTTTTCCCTCTGATTTCTCTTTTAGTAAGTGTTGCTTACATTACACATGTCCTTACGTATTGGGGATCTTACGGTATTAAATGTGTTGATTTGGAAAGCTTTTGTACAAAGTTATATTGAAAAAACCATCTCGTCCTTAATTTTTGCACACCAGTGTATATATATATTATACGTTTATGATTTAAAACTTTTCTAATGGTTTATCCATTCTTTTTAAAGAAAAGAAAAAAAGTGTACCGATAAGTTTATAAGTGAAAATAAGCAACTCACACATTCCTTCATCACGAAATCTCCGGAACTATTAGACTAGAGTTTCCCAAACATTTTTTTCTCATAAACCTCTTGCCATATTTTCCGGTTTGGGGTAGATCATTGCATACTTAATATTCAATTTATGCAAATTCGTCAATTAAATGTGTTTTTGATAGCTGGTACAGAGCTACTTATTTTAAAAGATTAAAATTTTTAACGGTAGTGTGAAAAACTTAAGAAAACAAACACACTTCTTAATTTTAACCATTTATTAATTAAATTAAAATCCAGTACCTGTTATACATAAAATAACTGAGCAAACAAATGGTTTTAATGTGAGGGATGAATCTGATGCTTTTTAACGAATTTCCATCACATGGCAGCAATTTTGTTAGGATGAATCCTGACACTCCTCGATTAGTAGTGTGCCCAGTCTTTTTTTCCGTAACGAATATTGGCAACCGCCCTGAAATTCCTTTTCCAGAGGAAAAGCGATTAAAAACTTTCTCACGATGTTCCATAATTCGAGATAGATGAATATGTTCATATTATAATAAAATATTACGTCAGTAATAAGTAACACCCCTATGTGGAATATTTATTCCGCATTCAAAGTTAAAATATTAAAGCTATGAACGTGTGATACGAGAGTAACAATTCTAGACCCCAATTTACACTTCATGGACCCTCAATTTTTTTCGTGCTGTCGTAGACCCCTGGGGGTCTATATAGACCACTTTGTGAATCACTGTATTAGACCAACAGACTTGAAATTTTTCAGGCATGTTGTTATTATTTATTATTGTTGTTGAGTAGAAATCCTTTACAGAAATTTACCCTCAAGGAGGTTGTGGGAGGAGTCTTATAAATAAAAATTATTGTTTATTGAAATGTGGGAATTACAGACTTAAAATTTGGCAAGCATGTTTATATATTTTGTCATGTAGATATTCTAAAAGGGAATTTTCGGAAATCGATATCGAGGAAGGGGAATACACAGGAAGGTAAAAATTTAATATACTTTTGTCGTATAAATTCACAAGTTCTATCTTTTTTAAATCAAGATGTCAGTTCTATAAGAACATTTTTCAATACAATTAAAAGTTTGATTCTTCGATTAATATATCAATAAATTAAAAATGATATATACTGTCATACAACATAATGAAATATCCTGCGAAGTGAGTGGGTAATATAACAAGTTTTTATTAAGAATATAAGAAAAAAACCTTCAAACTTTGTTATTACAGATCTAACTATTTTTTCAATGAGTGACTATAGAATCTGATGTATGGCATCTTAATTCATTATTAAACTTTCATATGAACTATATTTTTATAATGTGAGAGAAGTTTTGATTTTTAAAATTTTTTTTTTTATAAATTTTCAATAATTGCGTGACTTGCTAAACCATTCAGGAATGCTAATTCACGTTGAAGAAGTTCAAATCACAGTGTAATACTTTTTTAACAAAAAAGAAAAAAAAAGATAAAAGATTTTTTTGTTATCTTTATTTTTCTATCTTACTTTATTTTTTAAAAAACGTAATAAAATCAAATTAATCAGCATCGAAATCAAATAAATATCTGCTTTTATTTAAATTTACACTGCAACTTCAGAACAGTTTCCCAACTTTAATGTACAACTGAAAAGACATATATATATATAATATAATATTCTCTTTAACTCGCAGAAGTCTTCATTATTCCCACGCAACGTTTCTTTAGTCTAATCAGAATTTGAATTCAAGAATCATCTTGAAAATCGCAGAACAAATAGCTATTTTACAAAAATTCTAAAAGCTTTGAAGGGTTAATAAAAAAAAAGTCTTGAGTAAATTAGAATTTTAATCACACATGTAATATATGCTATTTGTTACCCGTTCGCTTTTCTAGGTATTTCGTTATGTTGTATGAATATATACTCTTTACGTATAAATTACTGATATCTAAGTCCTAGCATTGTAAGAGGCTCGGGCCTCTCTCACGGCCACTTGGATGTGTTTGGGGGGGGGGAGGGAAGAAACACTTGACATGATTCAACTAAACTATTTATTTAAACTCTAAGAACCGACACAATTTCAACCAATAATATTAAGAGAATGTCTCAAAGAAACCGTGGAAGTGGAATTATGACAGTAAAATGTGAGCGATTAGGTGACTAAAAAACTTGAACGTTATCTTAATTAAGTATCCAACCTATTACCCGATTAAATCTCATCTTAATTCAGTCTTAGTGAACAACCATCACTTTAAGGTTTTTATCTAATAAGAATCAAACCACTATAATTCTAATACTATACCTTCAGTAGCAATCTCACCTGCCTCGAGTATACCTTCTCTCTTTCAAGCTAGAAAACCTCGCCTATTTATAGTAAATTAATTTACATATCACGATTCTCTTCTTCCGAAGGGTTGGTTGTGAATAACACGAATTGATAGCCAAAAGATTTCCCAGGAGGATTAATTAGAAAATCGCACATAGATCCGCCACAGCATTAAGAGTTCAATTGTATTGAAAAACATTCTTATAACCCTTATCTTTTGATTTAAAAAAGAACAGGATTTGAATTTCTAAAATTAAGGTAGAATTATCTTTTAAGCTCCCATAACTCCTTTCCCGAAGTGTATTTCCCCCCAAAACACATTTTTAGTGGATCTCTTCTCAACAAAATAAGCATGCTTGTCAAATTTCAGGGCTAATTCTTACATTCCAAAAACGAAAATTTCAAAACGGAGAGTAGATTTTCGTTATACTAGTTCATTTAAGCTTGTAACGGTGTTTAACTTTTTTTTCTTTCTTTCTTTCTTTTTTTTTTTTTTTTGCTTTTCAATTTCATTGTGGTTTAATATATATATTGCATTGTTTACCATTCCTTATGCTTTTTCATTGATTCCTTTCAACTATTTTTAAAGATATTTAGCATTTAAAAAACTGCAAAAATCAGCATCGGATACCTTTGATATGATATATGATATGATTAAAGACTGAAACAAGAAGGCGACAATATCTAAAAACGCTTCAGCACAGGAGACAAAGCTTGTTTGTATCACTGATCCAACCATAAAACATCAAAGCAATGAACAAAAACATTCATCTTCACCTACTCCCAAGAAAGCAAAAACTGTGAAATTGGCTTATAAAGTTATGACTATAATTTTTTTTAATTATGAAGGAATTTTGTAACACGCTGTCGAACCCGGTACTACTGTAAATGGCTCGTACTACGCGAATGCCCTGCGAACAATGATACAGCACGCTAAAAGGAAACGTCCATTGCTCCGAAATGGCTTCCTATTGCATCATGACAATGCCCGACTACTTATTGCTCGTTTCGTACTGGATGTTTCACAGCAGAACAGCGTAGAGATTTTACCATACCCTCCATAGAGTCCTGATAAAAATCCATGAGATTTCTGGCTGTTTCCTCAACTTAAGAAACCATTACGAGTCAAACGTTTTGCAGGCAACAAAGTATGTGTAAAGGCTGCAGAGGCGATTTGATAAAGCTCTCACAAAACGGACTTTTACATGTTTTTAAGAAGTGGACAGAACATTGGGATACATGCATTACGTGCCGCGGAAGTTATTTTGAAAAAGACCATGTAAATGATGTCGATTAAAGCAGTGGTTCTCAAACTTTCACTACTGGTGACCCAATTTTCAATCATAATTTTTATCGCCCCTAAAAGTAATAATGTTTTGAATCCAATAATAATGCACTTTGGGGCGCTAAAGCTACAATACTATCATAATTATAAACCGTACAAACTAACAAGATTAGTATTAAATTTTGTAAGTACTTTTGTACTTTTAAGTAATATATATTTTATTAATTTTTTTTTTACTTTTTAGTTCGATTCACTATAAAAGTGGTTTTTTTAGTTGTTTTAAAACTATAATTAATTTTATAATTATTTTTAATGTACACGATAAAAATAACAATTGCAGTGAATAATTTAATTAAGAGAAAATATACTTACCTACTTTCAAGGACTTTTCAATTTTTGTTTGATAATTTGAGAAAAAATCCCAAAAAACTAACGAAAATGTTCCAAATGTGCGTGTTCTTAATAAAGGACATAAATCACAGACGCTTTTCACTAACAATACAGGAACGTTATTTTCCAGCAAAACTGTCATATTTTGTATCACGCTGTAACTGATTTGTATGTCTGGCATCTCTCTCTCTCTCGTGGTGATTTTTCTCTACAGCAGCAGTCAAAATGTTAAGAGTAATCGTGTGCTTCCAATGAAGGTACATGTGTCGTCTACAATATTTTTCGAATACTTTACTTAAGTAAACACAGTCAGATCGATTGTGACAAAGCCGATTCTCTAGTCTAGCTGGCGTCAGTGTTCCATAAATATGTTTTTTTTAGTATGCGACTCTTAGGTCTTAATAAAGGCGGTCACCCCAAAATGTCTTGGTGGTCCATCGGTCGATCGCGATCGACTTAATGTTTATCCCGAATTTAATGGGTGTCCTCTCATCGCAATAAATGTTAAAAAGTACTAAAATGCCTGTTTCATTTTAATAAAAATTACGTTTTTTTTTTTTACCATAAAAAAGTTCAAATATCTAAATTTGATTCCCTTTGAGGCAGTACTTAACATAAAAGATTTTCTTTATTTTCCCCTGTAGTGTTGTTGCTCTAACTGACGTAGTCAGATCGAGGCCCACGAAATTCATCGCGGCAAAGAACGAGTTGTACGCCTGTTGTTGGACGTAGCTTTGAGCCCCATACAGGTGACAGTATGTTTTGGCTTGGGCTCCACCTCAATTTTGAGGGAAAACACCCTGGAGTCGTCAGGAGGGTCCGATCTATTTTCCCCTTCCACCAACCACACGCGATATTTAGAGTACCCCTATACCGTGAAGGCACTCTACATTTACAAACATCCATGCCTTCTCCGGGATTCGAACACAGCCCAACGGCGCAGCATTCAGGGTCACTAACTACAATACCGGATGCTTGACTTATTTTTTCCGAGGGTGACAGAGAACGTAATTTTCTCGCATAGGAAGGTATGGAAAATCTGAAAAACATTTTTTCGATTAATCTTAAAACATATTTTTAGTTTACAAAGAAGGGGGGGGGGCATCAGACATTTGCTGCCAAAAAGTAGAATGAAATAAAGCTTGGTTTTTTTAAAAACACGTCTGATCAAAACTTTATTTTTTAAAAAAATGGCCTCACTACTCCACATGAATGTAGACAGCAAGTAGGTTTAAGAAACAATTTTTTAAAAATATTATTTAATAAACGCGATAGCTGTAATACGAGCAAGAAACTCAAACAAAACCAAAATGTATCGATACTTTTGTTCTGAAGAACATATATTAACTAATTATTATTTCTGTCTTTACCTCCCAGCAACAAGATCAAAGAGAAATCTTGCATGCTTAATTATTTCAGTGAAATAAATTTTAAAAATAAGTTTCAACATATTTCAACGGAAATTCAAAGTATATTTATAAGCGTTTAAACAATACAATATACTCTTGGTAATTCTACAAAGCGAAGATGTATAACTAGTAGATAATTTAGAATGCAAGATTAGTAGTTCTAAACGTCCGTGTCTGCCAAAAGTTAGCTGTTTCAGAAATAAATCATTCCTTTGAACTGTCTATTGTCGAGACAGATGTATTGATTAGTTTCACAGGCACAAGTTTATTATGAAATTCATGAGAATTATCATTCTTTAGAACGAATGTTAATAAGCACTTTTCATCTTGAATATTCTAAAAGGTAATATTAAAGTCTTGGTGTAAATTTGCTCTTAGTAATTCTCTAGGGATTGTCAATTTTAGCAGAGATGTTTCGCGTTTAGATCTTTGAATGGCTGCACTACAAGGAAAAAGATTAATATTTTATAATTATTTGATTGACTATTATAAATTTTATATTTTTTCGTAAATCAGAAAAGATCAATAAAAATTATGTTCAAGAAACTTATCAAAAACAGGTTTTCAAAATTCAATGAGGAAAGTAAGAACAAAAAGATGCATAGACTAAAAACATAGAAATTAAAAACACTACGTTTGTAAGAGCTCCCAACTCAATAACCCAAACAAAATGAATCGACATTAGTGTATTAAAATTATTATCTAATGATTTTCCCTAAAACATAATTAATCGCATCTATTTGGGGTACTCTTTTAGCCATATCATTAATACACTCATGTCCAATATTAAGGTCACAAACATGAATTGTTTAAAAATTGATGAACTATTCACAGTGTTGCCTCGAAATTTGGTACAGAGGAATATTACTGTGCAAGAAAGAATACAGCAACATAAAAATCCCCCCAAAAAAGATTTTAATTTTGATTTAAAATACACGGTTTTATCAAAAAGTGTGAAATCATGAATCATAGGTAAAGATAGATAGAATTACCTCTGCAATATTCTGTCTAATATGAAGTTTACTTACTGTGAACTGCAATACAAGCCTTACAGCGATCCGACATATTGTTTATGAAGGTGTCAATAAATATTTGTGGCAACAAAGCCCATTTTTCCAAAAGGGGGACTTTGAATTCCTGGGGTGCTCTGTGAGGGGAGCTACACTGAGAAATGGTTTTTACCTAGACCAGGGGTGAAAAACCTTTATGGATCGACGTGCCATTTTTTCTGAAGAAATGTTTAATGAAATATAGACGTACCGTCAAATAATTTTTACTTGTGATTATAGAGAAAATAATAAAACTAAATGCTAACAAAACTAAAACTCTTTATTTACTACGAAAAAATACCTCTTGCACTGTATAGTTGTAAATGTTTTAGTTATGCGTGTAATTCAAATTAAAGTAAACATTAGTCCGATGGCTGTTGTTGCTGTTGTTGACTTATATTAGAATTGTGAGAGATAGAATGCACACTGATAGTCATCTGCCAATCGGGGCCGCGGTAGCCAGTGGTATAGGTATCGGACTTATATTGCAGTTAAATCTGTGTGAGACGTCCTCCCGTTGGTGTGTGTGGTAGTTAGAGAGGGGGTGCCAGCTCAGGTTTCCACGTCAGAATGGCAAAATACGTGGTCCGTCGCCAAAAGCCCTCGTGTAGCTGAACAGTGCGACGTTAATATTCAATCAATCAATCAATCAATCTGCCAATCGGTTTCTAAGAAATTAATCTTTTATGCTCTGGTCCACATTTTAGACGGGGATTTGTGATTTGTTTCAAAAATGCCGTATTGCAGACGATGTTCTGCATACCACTAATCCACAGATAAAACACACACCGCTTTGTCGCTTTTACTAATAATGTCATATTTCTTTTTCCATTCTCTGTTACACTTACTATCTTGCGCTTTTTGTTCTTTTTCTGAACTAACCATGTTAAACAAAAATCATAAATATACCACAAATAAGCTTTAAAATACAGTTGTGTCAAGGAAATTGATTATTCCATGCGTAGACAAACTTTAAATCATAAGCAATTGTAATCCACAACGTAACTGTATAGTAAGAGAGTAACAAACGAGTTTGCTCCACACATTTATGCGACCAATCACTCACGTTTGTTCGTGATACTTCATAGTGAACTTTTTAATTTTGAAATAAAATGCAAACCAAATTGATCTCTGGCCTGCCATCAATGGCACACGTTCCACTGTTTCGCCATTGACCTAGACCATCCCGAATAAATTCAAAAGAACTGTGATCCGGAGACCTCGAGGGTCAATCTATACGGCAAATATCTATTCCTTCATGAAATTCACAAACAATGTTAGTTCTGTGTAGCCACGCATTATCGCCCATGAAAATGTAATTTTGCCCACAGCTACCAGAAAAACCTCAGATGCACTTCTAGGATCTCATCCCAATAGCACTGTGAGTTTAAAGTACGTACAATGTACGATTAGTACAATGTACACCATTGTACGTCGAGAACGTACAATGGTGTACGACTGTCCAACATTATGTTACCCCACACAAGGATTTCTTTTCCAACAAATCTGACGATTTTTGTTACGTAGGAGGGATAAAAGCTAGCTCCATTTTCTCTCCAGATGGAGACTCGACGAGAAATCACTTTGTCTGGTACATTTCGACTCGTCACTGAATAAAACACGCCCCCATTCTTGTGGTGTCTACGTCAAATAATTTTCGTCACCAACAGCTACTCTCAAAGTCTGAATCACGTCAATGAATTTTTACTGTTATTTAGTTATTTAGGATTAGAAAAGAACAGGAAAAATTTAATTAATACGAAAACATAAAAAAGAATATTCTCGCGCTTTTTATTCATTCTACCGAGCTAGTTTTTAAAAAAAGTGTTCCATCATTCATGTTCAACCAGTGTTTGACGCCTCGATAGGTGAAAAAAGGGATTTTCACTTAAGAGGCTTTTAGAAAAAGGTCCTAGCTTAATTGAATAAAATACAACTGATTTTATTGAATTTTAGACAGTTCTTAATCGGATTAACTGCAGAGATCAAGAAAGCTTTCTTCTAGATTAAAATTGTTTTTACCGCCAGTGATGTGTTAAGCTTTCTATGCTCACTAAACAACACATTTGTAGGCTTTCGACATTCTACAGTGGTTTTTGACGTTCCATCAAGATTTTTCTTTTATTGGATGATTGGTTGATTGGATTGATTGAATATTAACGTCGCACTGTTCAGCTACACGAGGGCTTTTTCTTTTATTGGACGATGATTGGAATAAAAGAATTTACTTGCGTATCTTTCAAATATAGCTGAAAAACTGTAAAACGCGACATTTTGTTTGATTGGAATGAATTTACTTGCGAAGCTGCACGCGACATTTTGTTTGTGATGCAGAGAATTTATATATAAACATTCGGTTAATAAATGTCTTTTTTCTCGATTTATAGATGTTGGATTTGAAACACTTTAAATAAAAAATCAAGTAAAAACAATTTTTAAAGTCAATTCCTCCTTCGTTAGAAAATCTTACTGGTGCCATCTGCTGAAGATAAATCTAACTTCATCAGAAATATATAAGACAGGATAAATTTAAAATTAAAAAACAAAATTTAATTAAGAATCATTATTTGAAAAAACTGCATAAACATCAAGTGTCCTCCACTACAAGTTTTAAAATATGTATTTGAACTTGAATGGATGAATAAAAAGTATTTTATTAACGATTGAAAATTGTAAAACGATATATACGAGAGTAACTCTGAAATTTTTGAGATACGTGCAGACAAGTTACAAGACGAAATTAATCATTTAATTTTAAATTTGTCAAGTGTTTTAACACAGCAGACAACTTTTATAGAATTTACTTCAAGTTATTTAGCGTAACATAAATTTTATAGAGAAGAGAAAATGGAATTGAAGCGAGGACGTTATCGTGTTGATTTTGATTTTCTACTTGACTTTTTTTTAATTTTTTTTGATTTTTATGTTTATTTAGTATATTTTAAGGTCGCTAAAATTGTTCAGAAAAAATATTATTAAAATGGGAAAAAACTTAAAAATGTACGGCGACGGGGCCCACGTACAAAGATTTTATGAACAAATTCTCAATTTTCAATTTTGATGTGTTACTTTGTTATTCTTGTTTGAAGTGACCTGAGCAGGATAAGAGATATTTTAATTTTACAAAAACTAGAGCACTTTATCTTAGTGATTATACGAAATTGCTTAAAAAAACATTGACTATATTCACATAAAGGACTGCAACGGAAATAAAATAGTTATTGATAAATCTGAAAATCAAAACACTTCTACTGTTACAGAACATAAGCAAAAAATTCAGCTAATTATTTTCAAAACTTTTTTGAGCAATGGCGGTCCCCGTTTGAGTTTTGGTATTTCTGGGCATCGAACATCTTGTGAGTTATGGCATTTGCTTTTACTAAAACACTTGTAGTTTTTTGTTCGAAAATAAAATCCGTATTGTTATTAAGCTAATAAAATGGTCTATAAAATAAAGTCAGAAAAAAAATTGTCAATTTTTGAAAAAAATCATTGTTTTAGGGTAGTCGGATACTTTAAATCAAGAGGAATTTGTCCAACGGCTGCAATTAGCATTTGGTGATGCATCTCCATGTCGTGCTACTGTATTCAAATGGTTTAAAGAATTTTGCAGTGGTCACAATTCCCTTCAGGATGAAGAACACACAGAAAAGCCACGGTAGGCAGTAATCCTGGATAATGTGTCTGCAATACGAAAAATGTTAATGGATGATAATCGCCGTACCTATTAAATGATACAGAAGGAGCTTAAGTTTGGATCCGCCGTCATATAAAATTATATGAAAAAAGTAGCTTGCTGTTGGGTTCCCCATAATCTAACTGAGCCCCATAAAGAGGAGCGTATCAGAATCAGTAAAAAAATCCCTTCAATTGCTAAACAATAGTGGCCCCCACACCCTACTCTCTCCTAATTTCCACACTACTCTAACGGGAGGACGTTTGAGCAGCGACAGATTTAACGTGAGTCGCCCCCCTACACGGCGGGTCTTCAGTGGTACTGAGCTCGAACACGTGACAAGCCACCCACGATCCGATACCTTGAACAGTAGTCTAATGAGGCCTTCCAGTGTTTCTCAAACTTTAAATATTTGCGACCCAAGTTTCATTCCTAATTTTCATAGCGCACCCGTAAATTTAGATATCATTATTTTGAGTTAAAAGTGCGCTTCATGCGCCGGATTTACAGTAACCTGCAAACTTTTTTTTAAAAAAAACATTTGGTAGTTAATGGCTTGGACTTGCGCTGTATAAACCACCTAATCGGAACACCTGCTTATGTACCTCAGGGTCCAACGTCCCGTATACTCATTTGGGCACTATAGGTCTTGGCCCTCATGGCTTGTTGCGCCACTAAGTTAATGGGATAAAAGCAGAAAATAAAACGAAATTTTATGGTAACCTTCTTTTGGCAAATACTAAAATTTATCAAAAATATATCAAACATCTTCGCCTTATACATAATTGATTTTAGCCTCGATTATATTCCAAGGGTCATGATCAGTTGGGCATTCTTGATTGATTGGCTGTAAAAGTTGAATTCTGAAGCTGCAGGGGTTTTGGCATCACACTTCAGTCAAACTTCTAGTGTGAGCTACAAACAAAAAAACGAGAATGACACCTGACCCTACTCTCTAAATTTCCACCCTCGGCCAACGTTTATTTCTGTGAATTCAATAAAGGATAAAATGTTATTCAAATTTAATATAAATACAAATGTGTGGGTAAAATAAAAAGAAACATAATATAAAAAAAACAATTTTGCTTAGTCAATTCCTACTTAGGTTAGGTTTTAGCTACTTTTTATTAAATAGTTGCAATAAATATCAATATGGATATACATATGACAGATTCACACTATGAAGTTTCAAAATAGAAAGTGATTTTCCCCTCGCCATTTTCCTCTCTAAATAGGGTCTTAGATTTTTTTTGTGTTATTTACTATTTATTCATTAAATTTAATTATTCCAAAAAAAATAGTGTAGTAAAAAGAAATACCATTCTCAGAAATTAGGTCATTCCATGCGGGATTCAAACCCACGATCTTTGAATTAGAAGTCCAACGCGCTTTCCATTGCGCTACAGGGCACAACGAACGAGTTACTTTTCTATATATGGTGTTGGACTATTATTTTTGTTATTAATTCTTTTAATTTAATTAATGAATTAACAATTGAAAAAACTGTATTAACATCAAGTGTAATCTACTACAAGTTTTAAAAAAATGTAATTAAATTTGAATGGATGAATAGAAAATATTTTATTAACGATTGAAAATTTGTACTACATATATAGGTAGGGAGAGAGTGAACTAATAGTAAGAATTGAATAAAAACAGTGCTCATATCAAAGAAAGTTTTTCAAATAAATGTTTTTAATCTTCTTTAGAGAACCACACAATCCCATTCAATTAAATACTTCATCTTTAAAACATTCCATAGTTACTTATTGTAATATAGTGGCAAAAAGAGATGAAATAATTTTAACACACGCTAAACAGACACAATATTTATTCTTTTCCCTTCTAATTCGCTCCCCCATTCACACACATCTTATTTACTTACTTTGCTTCTATCTTTTTGAATCCAAGCCACTATAAATCTCATGTATTAAAAAAATCGAAACTTAAAACAAAACGCGTTCTTTTATTACAGCTTTTTCCTTCGAAAGCCAGTTTTCCTTTTTAATACACAAACGGAAACGCAATGCGAGGCAATTGCGTGCTTCCTCGCCGTTATAAACGATTCTATTTTTGTTTCTCTTTTGATATTTTACTCTTAAAAGTCGAAATAGTCACGCCACAGCATACTAGTGAATATTTTTCAGTGATTCTTCATCCAGTAAATCTAATGTTCCAAACTGTTGCTCTTGTAGTTTTAAAAAAGAATGCGCGTGCAACGAACTTACTTATACACAAGTAAATATTTTCTATATAATATTTAATCGATACAAGATATGATTATTAAGTAATATTTACTCTTTCGTGGGCCTTGGAAAGATTACTTCCCATCTGCATGATCTTATAAGAGACACCTGTGGAAAAAACAAAACTCACTATAATAAAGGGTGTTTTTTTAGAGGTATAGAACTTTAAATTGCAATAACACAACGCTGTATTATTCGATTGACATGAATTTTTTTTATTCGAAAGATAATCTTGTGGCATTACATTTTAAATATGATTTCTGGCATAGGACTGCCACGAATGGCTCGGATGTAGTCCGATCTGGACGTCCAATTTTCGATGACTTTTTCCAACATTTATGGCCGTATATCGGCAATAACACGGCGAATGTCGTCTTCCAAATGGTCAAGCGTTTGTGGCTTATCCGCATAGACCAATGACTTTACATAGCCCCACAAAAAATTGTCTAGCGGTGTTAAATCACAAGATCTTGGAGGCCAATTCACAGGTCCAAAACGTGAAATTAGGCGGTCACCCAACGTGTCTTTCAATAACTCGATTGTGGCACGAGCTGTGTGACATGTTGCGCCGTCTTGTTGGAACCACAGCTCCTGGACATCATGATTGTTCAATTCAGGAATGAAAAAGTTAGTAATCATGGCTCTATAGCGATCACCATTGACTAACGTTGCGGCCTTCATCGTTTTTGAAGTACGGACCAATGATTCCACCAGCCCATAAAGCGCACCAAACAGTCAGTTTTTCTGGATGTAACGGTGTTTTGACATACACTTGTGGATTAGCTTCACTCCAAATGCGGCAGTTTTGTTTGTTGACGTAGCCATTCAACCAGAAGTGCGCTTCATCGCTAAACAAAATTCGCTTATGAAAATCGGGAACAACGGCAATCTCGTTTTGGGCACAATCTACGCCTTGCTTGATCATATTTAAAATGTAATTCCACATTATCTTTCGAATAAAAAAAATTCATGTCAATCGAATAATACATCGTTGTTTTATTGCAATTTAAAGTTCTGTACCTCTAAAAAACACCCTATATATTGCCCTTGCTATTATAACGATGGGAAGATTAATTATCGCTTCAGTTTTGTGCTGCTGCATAAAACCCAGCGGTGATGACATCTGTAAATTTGAGAAAAAAATATGATACTCAATAAGTACCTGATCTAAAAGCTGTCGCTGCTTATAACGATGTCATGGGAGGGGTTGATGGATTTGATCAAAGAAAAGAAAGATACCAAATGAGACGATCTGTAAAATGATGGCATTGTATTTTTTATTTTCTCATTGACTTGTCTTCATAGTTTCATACTGCGGCAAATAAACAAAAGAAATAGAAGTTTAGACCAGATAACATTCCGTATAGCATAAGCTCGCAAGCTAATGGACGGATATTCCTCACGAAAAAGGAAAGGGCGTCCTGTTAGCTTCCAGGCAAAGAAGCGTGTAGCTGCGGATAATGTGCGTTTTGCCAGTGTGGGAAATCATATGCCAAAGATGGTTTCCGGCTATAGACGATGTTGTGGAAATGTTGCAGATTGATTGATTGATTGAATATTAACGTCGCACTGTTCAGCTACACGAGGGCTTTTGGCGACGGACCACGTAATTTTGAACCATGGTCAAGTGACGTGGACGACACCTGAGCTGGCACCCCCCTCTCCTAACTACCACACAACACCAACGGAAGGACGTTTCAGCTCTCGACAGATTTAACGTGCATCGCTGCCCTACACGGCGGGTCTTTAGTGGTACTGGACTCGAACTCTCGACCAGGCAAGCCACGATCCGATACCTATACCACTCGGCTACCGCTTCCACGGAAATGTTGCAGAAAGGGACAAGAAAAGAGGACCGGCTACATGTGTGCAGAATGGGATGACCACTTGTACATTCTAACAAGCTTCCTTTTTTTATGGCAAATAATCACCTTTCAAATTATTTTTCTTTATGACGGTGAATGGTTCCTTGGGAAAGATTCTTCCCACCACTAAAATTTAAATGTAAACATACAATTCAGCAAAATTAGATATATTTCCTTAAATGTTAATTGTTTAATTATTAACAATATAAAAAAACTGCGAGAAATTCAAAGCAGAAATAAATGGCCCAAGAAAAGGTTAAATTAAGAGTTAAACCACATATCACAGATTTTATGAAAATTCTGTCATTGATTATAATCAATTTTCACTATTAAAATAAATACAGTTGAAGCTGTTTTTGTGCGGTTGATAAAAACCGCATAAAAATACTCGAAAATTTCATGAATTATTACATGTAACAAGCCAATTCGTCGAAATACTGCAGAATTTTTTTTATGCGGTAGCACAAAAATTAAATCGCATAAAAAAGGACCGCACACAAAAACAGGTTCTACTTTATACTAGATATATTTATCTCTCTCTCCCAATTCCAGTCAAAGAGATGATAACGAATGTGGGATTAGAGGGACTTGTGAATAAAATATCTAAATCTGGAATCATTTCTGTACTATAAAATATATTTCAAACTGATCTTGATAGAGAATTATGAATTTCGTAAAGGAATAAAAATTAAATTATATACTATATTATTTTTCAAATTTTGTTAAGATAAAGACTACGTATAAGTGGAAAGAAATAAAGACTTTTTTTAAAAAAAAACAAATTACTCTATTTTAACTTTAATATTTTTATTTCAATCGGAATTTATTGATAAAATTCGATTGAAATTATAAAAGTTTTTTTCAGTCAAATATCAAAAGGAAATAACATTTTGTTAAAGTTAATAGTGTGCTGCATGTGTGCATAATGTTAGAGGTCCCCTTGCGCATTACAACGTGCATCTCATCTTTTGTGGCAAATTGATTGAATAGTAACGTCGCACTGTTCAGCTACACGAGGGCTTTTGGCGACGGACCACGTCATTTTGAGCCATGATCAAGTGACGTGGCGACACCTGAACTGGTACCTCCCTCTCCTAACTACCGCACCAATGGGAGTACGTTTCAGATCTCGACAGATTTAACGCCCTACATCGCAAGACCCCGCCCTACACGGCAGGTCTTTAGGAGTACTGGGCTCAAACCAGTGGCGCACAAAAGGGGGGGGTCCTGGAGGTCCGGACCTCCCCCGAAGCCCTTGATTTTTTTCCCGATTGATTATAATTCTAAGTATATAGTATGAAAAATTTTAATTAAGTATTTGTTATTAATGATTAATTTTATTAATTAATGCTAATCATTTATTCAATAATTAGTTTTTTACTGTATTTTTTCCCCAAAAATCGACGAAATCAAAAGGAGCATGATACAAAAATGGTATCATGCCCATTGACAAATGGTATGGACCCCCCCGTTGAAAAATTCCTGTGGGCGCTACTGACTCGAACTCATGACATGCCTGCCACGATCCGATACCTTGCCACTGAGCTACCGCAGCCCTGTCCCGAATTGGAACCCATGCCCCTTCGGTGCAGCTTTCGGTGTCACAAACCACTGTACTAGATGGGCGGCAAAAAGGTTATCTTTAATCACTATTTCTGCATTACTTTTATATTATCTTTTTCATCCACTTATATTAAAAAAATAAATAACAATTGTTTTGATTCAAAGTTTAAAATAATAATAATAATAAAGAAACTTCGTACCGGTATTTTACTACACTATTTTTTTTTGTAACCTCATTTTTGACTTGAACAAAACATTGAAGAAAATGCTATCGTTTCTTGTTGATAATGCCACCTGTCTGACGATGTCAGATCGAGGCCCACGAAATTCAGCATGAAATAGGTCTGGTTTGTACGCTTGTCGTTATCCATAGTTTTAAGCAACATGCAGGTGACGGTACGATTTGGCTCGTTTCTACCCCAATTTTGAGGGAATAGTCAGGTGAGGGAATCCCTGAGGTCAGGGGTTTTCCCACATCTCTTACCCTTCCACCAACCTCACGAGAGGAGTTACGATTCAACGGCTATTTAAGAGTGTCCCCATGCTACAAAGGCACTATACGTTTACAAACATCCATGCCTTCTCCAGGATTCAAACTCATTCTCTCCGGCACAGCAGTCAGCGTCACAAACCACTACTCGATGGGTAGCAAAAAGATATAAATTATACCATAAATATAAGTAAAATAGTGGCAGTTTTGTTCATTTACTGTGCTAATTTCTTATGTATAGCTTTCAAACACATTTAATTTTAGAATCAGTTTTATGAGACAAATAAACCCTATCAAACTTTTCATTTTTTTTAAAAGCAGGATTGAGATTGTTCGCTTAAATTCTCGTCACAGTCTACAAAAGTTAATGTTGGCCAACTTGCATCTATTTTTCTTATTGTTGATCTTCCTACAAGAAAATTTTTATCACAAATATGTGTCAACCCATATGGAGTACATTCTCTATATTTAGTTTATTCCCCCGCCTCCGGCTTAAAACATTGTTTAAAAGAGCTAAAATAAATAATTTGTGAATTATAAACTATTTTACTTGTGCATGAAAAGCAAGAATTTCAAAATCCCCCTAGAGAAAGGAATTTTACAATGTTACTCATAAGTATAAGTTATAATAAAGCACACGACAAAGAATAAAAATTTAAAAATCTTTATTATGCAATGAATATAAAACATAACAAAAATTTTTTTTAAAAAAAAATTGCACAATATTTTAACAAATCAAACATTGTTTAGATAAATACAGTACTTTAAAAGGCCAATTTGAGAACTGAACTATTTTTTCAAAAATTTTGGCCCATTTTTGATAAAACAATCTTAAACTGTATACCAGCTTAATTTACAAGAACGAGGAAATTCAATTACATTTCACACACAAACAATATCTGTCCAAACAAATAATTCTTAAAATGCTAAGGAAAAAAATGTTATAAAAAATCAACCCAGAAGCTACATTCTATAACATTCTATTCTTCAACATTTTAATAAAAATCAGACTAGAAAATATAAGGAATGTCAGTTAAAAAGAATGTAAAAAAGAACTGAAACATCACAATTAAAGAAAAAAAAACCCTATTTTTAACCATACAAAGAAAGCATCCAACTGATATTTTACATTATAAATGCAATACCTCTTATAGAAAAAAAAACATTAAAAAAAAATTGTTCAAAGGAAATATTTACTAAAAACAATATATTTTGAAGTTTAAAGTATTACTGAAACTTTTACAAATAAACATCCTTACTTTACGTATTTCTGTATAAGGATGAACTCAGATTGCAAACTCATAATATGAAGGTAAAGATTTTATAAGTAAATATTCTTTACCATTACTCTGGAAGCATGTGCTTTAAAGATTTGACATCATTATCAGGTCCCTTTTTCCATGGATTAAGGTACCTAAAGTTTGTCAATACAAACCACAAACATTATGGAACATTTTTAAAAAATAAATAGATTAGTTATTAGTAACAAGATAGCGGTTTATTATAGTATCGTAATCTGGATTCCGACTTGCGATGAGGAGGTTAGCTGCCCCATCGGCAATTTGGTTCACAGTAGAATCTGAAAGATGAAAGGAAGTAACTTTTTATCTGGTCCATAACATTTAATGAAATTTCATGAAATATACAGTAATACTCCGAACTCTTAAGCGATAGGTAGGACTGAATAATAACCGCGTATATTGTGGTACAATTTCGTGTATATATAAATTACTTTTAGTTAGAGCCGGAAATGAAAGAAAATAATAATGAATAACATACAATTTTTAACATGTACTTGATTATCACACCATAATCCACCATATCACACGGTATACACCAGTGCTTTTCGAGTGAGTGAATAATAACCTTGCACTGTTCAGCTACTCGAGGGCTTTTGGCGTCGGACCTCATCATTTTGAACCATGGTTAGGTGACGAGCTGGCATCCCCCTCTTTAAACTACCACACCACAACAACGGGAGGACGTATGATCTCTCGACAGATTTAACGTGCATCGCATCCCTACATGGTGGTACTGGGCTCGAGCTCGTGACAAGCCAGCCACGATCCAATACCTTGACCACTAGGCTAATGCAGCCTTCCAGTGCTTCTCAAACTTTAAATATTTGCGACCCAGTATTCAATCATAATTTCCATCGCGCCCCCTTTTCACAAAAACAGTGTATTGAATGCAATTATAATATAATTTAAAGATAAAACTATACGATACAATTCGACTTTGATTATAATATCAATATAAATATTAAAGTTTGCACATAATTTTGTATATGACAAGCGTAGGGGAGTCGCTAGGAATTACTCAACTTGTTTTTAAGTGAACATTGATATATTAATTGTCAAATACTTTGTGCTGCACTGATACAATTATACGTAATGTGTATTATATCAGTGTGAGAATGTCTATTTAATTTTCATCTTTATATATAACAATCTTCTGTGCGTGTGTTGTCACTAAACTCCTCCTAAACGGCTGGACCGATTTCGATGAAATTTTTTGTGTGGGTTCAAGTAAATTCGACAATGGTTTAGATTCACAATTCAGTCCGATATCGCAATTAGTTAAAAATATATTAATTAAAAACATTCAAAAAATACAACTCAACATTCACCTGCATTGTTGTAACAACGCTATTGTTATAAACAAGTAATATAAAAAAAATTTAATCAATTCCTACTTAGATCAATCAAGAAAAAATTTATTTTAGCTACTTTTTATTAAATAGTTGCAATTAATATAAATATGGATATACATAGGACAGAATCACAACATTAAGTGGTAATTAATTTTTATTAATTATCATTAAAGTATCGTATTGTCATCCAAAACAATCGTGTATATAAAATTTCCTTTCAACTGAATGCTTTATTTAACACGTGAGCAAAAAAACTTTTCAAATTTTGACATAAGTCGCCAAAAGGGTCGCTAAGTCGCCAACGTGGCTGTATTTGTAATTTTTTAAACAATTAGTTTTAATCAATTAATTTTTATTAATTATAATTAAAAATTATTGTATTGTCATCCAAAATAATCATGTACATTACATTTCAGCTCAATTGAGCGCTTTAAAATGTATTTTATTAACGATTGAAAATTCCACCAAGATAAATAAATAAATAAGCAAACAAATAAAATATGTATAGAGATCGTGAGCTAATAGTAGGAATTGTAAAAGACGTAAGTTGGCGTCGAAAATTGATTTTCAGCCAAACTGGCCAAATCCGGTCTTTATCGTTACGAAAATGCAGACGATTCACGCTTTTTAGCGTTTTTAATTAATATCTTTTCAAATAATCTTTATATATGTAATTCTTCTGTGCGTGTGAATCTAACTGAACCTCCTAAACGGCTGGACCGATTTTAATGAAAGTTTTTGTCTGTTCCAGTGGACTCGAGAATGGTTTAGATTTATAATTCGGCTTAGAAATGTTTATTTAATTATTTTTATTTGTAAATTGTTGATCTTGGAATGTTTTACATTGGATCCGGCAGACTGCGCTACGATCGCAGTATCGAATATTCATAAATCTTTTATTATAATTCAAGTTGGTCCCGACAGTTGGTGCTGGGATCATCAAGAAAATATTTTGTCACTTCGTGTTATTATTTTGTTGAAATAAATCGTGTGTTAATTAAATTATTACGTTCAGATGTAATTAAATTCACTGGATTTACCGGGAATGCCACTGCATAATATGCGATTGAAGATTGGTTCGCCCATAATTTTGCTTCGAAATTTGAACGCAACGCGATTGTGTAATGGCAAGCGATTAATGAAAAAAGTCATGGGCAGCATTCTTGAAGCCACTATTTTAATTGGAAAATTTCAAGGTTAAATTGTACTTCTACCACGGATCCCAATGATTCCTTCAGATTCACCTATACCATTTAAACGTTTACAATTTCCAATTCGCTTGGCATTTGCTATGACTATTAATAAGTCACAAGGTCAAACAATGAAGATTTGTGGCTTAAATTTAGAAAATCCTTGCTTTTCTCACGGCCAATTATATGTTGCGTGTTCCAGAGTTGGAAAACTATCAAATTTATTTGTTTATACCCCTTAAGGATTAACCAAAAATATTGTACATCTAACGGCATTAGAATAAATTAAGTTTATGTACAATTTAATAAATATACCTGTTATAAAATAGTTTGAGTCTCAACTTTTTCACCTTTAATTAAAACAAGTTTAAGTTTTTATTCACACAGCCCTTTACATTTAACTTTGCTCATAGTATACACATACTCACCATGTAATGACATTAGACATTGTAATAACTTTTTAACACAAATTTTACTCAAAAACGGTCCAGATTGTTAAAGATTATTCATAAAAATTTGGAATTTTTGAATTTAAGATGTGTGTACAAGACAACGTCTGTCGGGTCCTCTAATTATATAAGAATCTATTTTACTTTGTAATTATTGTAAATTGTTTTGATAAATTGGTAATTATTCTAAATCTTATTTTTGATTTTTCGTGGTATGCTCGCGCCTTCCCAAACAGGGTTATCACGCCCTGCTTGGGGGGTGCGCTCCACAGTTTGAGAAACGCTGGTGTACACGATGAGATATATATGTTCAATATCTTAATATATCTAAGATATTGTGAACTCCGCTTTAATCAATTTAGTGCAGTCAGTCTATTTTTAATTTAGGGTAGAAAATTTTCATTTATTCGTAAGAAAACTTATCGTTGAGAATAAATTTCTCGAGTAATGGTTTCATTAATTTATACCAGAAAACTACTCAGCAGGTCCGAACACAAGTCTTCACGAGCATGATATAAAATGCTTCGGAATTAATGAAAAATTCTTTTTCCTCTAATTTCATTTTATATTTTTTTGTTTATCAAAATGGTCCTTTTACTCAAATGAGTTTCTTTTGGTTTTTATTCATTATATTTATTTCGTTTTTCATTGTATAGTTTATTACTTAAAATCCTTTTCCTATAATCATTTTTTTTAACTTTTTATTTTACCGAGATTAGATGTGGTTCTCCTTCCCCTTTCTCCTCATTTTAGTTAACATATACTGGTATTATTCTCGAGTTAGGAAACCTTACTGCAATTTATTGTAAAAACTGTTTATTATGAATAAAATTCCCTATTAAAACCCCAACAGCTGCCTGTATTTGAGAAGTTTATGCTTAATCAATGTAAAATTCTCTTGTGTTCGAAGAACCTTTTATTTGTCAAAGGTTATGTAACGGGTCCTATTAGAGTCTTCTACAAATCCTCTTGGGGAAAATATTCTTCAACTGGATTTTAGTTTAAAAACCGTTTTCCGTCGAGAAGGCTTGATTTTATGCAAATTTAACTTCTATTTAAGTGCTAGTCGTTTAGTATGCGAAACAATGGTTAAGAGTTGATCGTTAAGCTGAAATCCAAGTGTTAGTAAGCAGCGACTGGTGGTCGTGTAGGGGTGTATCGTAAGATTAATATTTGACGATGAATCCATCAGAAAGGTGTTAAGTAATCAAAATTGGAGTTGACCATACTATCGGGCTTCTAGAAGGATCACCACAAAGGAGTTTTAATTGAGATAAATACCTTCCATAATTTAGTTATCTGATTACTGGTTATGATTTCATATTGCTCCCAGAATTAAGTTACAAAGTTAGAATTCGTAAAGTGTTAAGGATTAAATAGAATTATTTATGACTGTGTCTGCTTCTTACGCAAACTCTCACACTCGCGACCTTTACGCCACAATACGGTCCTGAAACTCAGCCTTCGATAAACCGGTAGTCCGGATAATTCGGCCTCACTCTTGCACATGTAGGAAAGCCCAAATTATAGAAAGATACCGAGCAAGACATTATGTCCGATGTAGAAATTGTTGCTGTTGTCACAGTTACTGAAAAAGATGAAGACGTTAACGTTGAGAGAGAACACCGCACAAACTCTTTAAATAACACATAAAAATGGATTAAAAGCTTTTAAAATCGCCCTTCAGTATTTCAAACAATAAGGTGTGTCGTTGATGAACTTACTGTACCTTCGTTGTCTTCGTAATGAAGCAGCAAAATACAGAGTGCAGTACGGAAGGCAACAGGGCGCATTACGCTTTTCTTTAAAAAAAAGTAGCCATTTTCTGCAAAGTCTGTTACTTAATCTTAATTATAGATAGCTTTATGATTTTATTAAGTATTTTTCTGAGGTGTATAATTAGGAGAGTTTCTGTATATTGTGTAAATGATCCCTGAATTCATAAAATACGTACTTTTTCTTTGTTTAATGGTATCTGGGCAGTTTTTGTTCTGTTTTATATATTCTCAAGCTATTCATATTAATGCACAAACATTACAATATTTTCTGAATAAACACTCGCACTCATTTTTTAATCTTATTTTTGATAACCCAGCGTATTCACAAATTCGGCTACTCTTCGGTTTACATTAGGCCGAGTTTTCGAGACCACTGTATTTGTAATTTAGAATCTTGTAAGTTCTCCCCACCCAAGAAAAATCACAACAAACAAATGTTTATATTCAATAAATTCCATTGGCCGCTTCAATTTCTAACGATTATTTGTTCTTACCTTACTAAAAACATTCATTTGATCTCGCCTTACTACAAAAATGTCCTACAACACAATATAATCAAGGACATTTAAATGCAAGAATCTCAGCTTCAGAGGAATTCCTCGTTTTGTTATCGATTCTGCCTCAGCAAGCTGATTTGGAATAATTTTTATCATGTTTAATCTAAGAACTATTCTACGAAAAACTGAGGATTTTGAACTATAAATTTCAAATGGCAACAGTTGCAAGTAGCAGAAAGGCGGCAGTCGGTTTAGCCTATGTCAAGGTCTGAGATGAGTCAAATTTGTCAGGGGTTGACGGTTGTACCGCATTCTATGTATTGTATATTTAAACAGGTTGCAAGTTCACTAAATGGTGAACTTGAATCCTGTAGAATTCCTACAGGTAAAACTTCCTCAAACTTTACGTGTAAACTTAGGGATAATAAAGGAACTTTGGATAAGTACCACAACAGGGCAATTGAATGTTCCGGTGGCATTTTACTGTTCTAAGACTCTAGATCTACACTCCATGCGATACATAGAGGGGTAACTCGCAACTGACAAAGGATGTAATTGCGCTTTTTAATATAGTAGTTGTAGCCCAAAGAACTTACACTTTGCAATGAATACCTACCCACATAGGTATCTTTGGCAATGAACAGGCTGATAACCTTGCAAAGAAGGATGGCCCGAAATTCCCTTCAACTTTCCAAAAGCCTTACCCTTATCGATGCTAATTCAATAGCCACAAGTAAACTCGCCTCCCATCCAGTTAAGAATCACTTCATTCCATATCATAATTGTAAACGCGTAATTTCAACCACCATAGCCAGACTACGTACAATACAGTTTAAATGGATGAAAACATCCTCTGATGGCCAAAGTTACAATACTTACAATCACTGTCCTGACAGTCAACTTTCGCCTAATCATATTTTTAACTGTGTTTCTATATTGGCTAAACTCCACAGCACAGACCTACAACCCACTAACACCATCAACTAATTTAGTCGCCTAAGGTCGGCAACATTGCAAGGATCGTCTTGGATGCCTTTGGAGCCACTTGATTTCACTGCATGGACAAGACAACAGCAACAGGCTGTAGGCGGGGCTTTTGTATAAGGATCTAGAGTCTCAAAAAAACTTAAGACGCCATTGAATATAATTCCAAATTCATATATTTTTTTACAAGTCGATTTTCTTGCTCAAAGTACTCACATAAATGATCTTAGTACACTATTTTTAATCCTCATCCACCATTTTACATATAAAGTACAAAACACCACATCATAAGAGGAAAATAGCACAATTACCATAAACTTCCGCTGTCACTATTCTTTTAAATGCCATTCTTTTGTTCTTGTACTTTGCTGAGAAGTATTCTCTCGGCGTTATCTTAGGCATCGTAGAATCCGAAGAAGATCTTTTCTTTTCTGAATTCATTTGCGATACCTGTAAAAGAACGTATTTTAAATTAAATTACAGTTTTTTAAAAAAAACACCCTTTTATAGTTAATTGAACTAAGATGTAACTTAATCTTCTAGTCGCCATATCTTGAATTTGTCACCAGATGAGGGATGCAATCTGAAAATTGGAAATCGTTAGTCCTGATGATTGTAATCAGGACAAGGAAAGAAAATTATTAAATTATTGTATTGTCATCGGTCCTGGACAAGTGAGCAAAATTTCGAATTAATTTGACTTTTTAAAGTGGGAAAAAATTGAGTGCAAAGATTCCTTTACATACAAGTGAAGCTTATAAAAGGGTAAAAAAAACAAAACAATAAAGTCAGTTAAAAAAAGATCATTTGAAATTTTAATCCTTAAAAAATTAAATTAATAATGGGTAAAGATTATTTATCAAGTGAGAATGAAACTTCTCTAATTACTCTATATTTGAAATAGTTAGGTTCGTTGGCTTTAATGGTAAAACGGCCCTATCCCACCTAATATTGTGCTAAATGCTTCCTAATTTATGGGAGAAATATATATCTGGGTAAGACCATTAATTCAAGGAATGGATAATGGGTTAGAATAGCAAAGGTGAAAGATTGTTAATCCTGAATTGGTCACATGGGACATAGAGTTGTCCAAAACTCGCGAAATCTTCAATTCTGTGAAAACTTTGTTACCAATGGCCTTGTCAGTATCCTCCTATATTACAGTCTTCATGGGAACTACTGGAACATTTGTTTGTCACATATCTCCCTCTTTTTTGGGGGAGTTAAAAAGGTTTTTTGCAATCTTAGGGTACTTTGGTCGATTGAGTTCCCCGTGCGACCCCTTTTGCTCCAAAATATTTTCTATGACTGAGTGTTAGGGTTATTGGCGCAATAGCCAATTTTGTTCAAACTGCGCCAAACATTCATTAAACCATTAAGAGAGTATAAAACCATTAAGAGTATAAAACCATTAAGAGTATAAAACCATTAAGAGTATAAAACCATTAAGAGTATAAAACCATTAAGAGTATAAAAGAGTATAAAAGCATTAGAGTATAAAAGCATTAAGAGTATAAAAGCATTAAGAGTATAAAAGCATTAAGAGTATAAAAGCATTAAGAGTATAAAAGCATTAAGAGTATAAAAGCATTAAGAGTATAAAAGCATTAAGAGTATAAAAGCATTAAGAGTATAAAAGCATTAAGAGTATAAAACCATTAAGATTATAAAACCATTAAGAGTATAAAACCATTAAGAGTATAAAACCATTAAGAGTATAAAACCATTAAGAGTATAAAACCATTAAGAGTATAAAACCATTAAGAGTATAAAACCATTAAGAGTATAAAAGCATTAAAAGCCATTAAAGTATAAAAGCATTAAGAGTAAAAAGCATTAAGAGTATAAAAGCATTAAGAGTATAAAACCATTAAGAGTATAAAACCATTAAGAGTATAAAACCATTAAGAGTATAAAACCATTAAGAGTATAAAACCATTAAGAGTATAAAACCATTAAGAGTATAAAACCATTAAGAGTATAAAACCATTAAGAGTATAAAACCATTAAAAGTATAAAACCATTAAAAGTATAAAACCATTAAAAAGTTCGTATAAAATACAAGAATCAAATTTGAGAGAAAACATTTCAATTTCGGGGGGGGGGATACCCCACCAAGTCAGACATGGTTTAAAACAGATCAAATTGAGAACAAAAAAAAGGGACAAAAAAATTGTGGAAAACTAGTTAAAATACATGTTGCATCAAAAGTTAATTTTTTGTGTACTTTTTCCTGTTTCTAACACGAGTAAGTGTTAGAGGTAACTCTCCCTTGTAATATGTTTTTCAACTTTTTTTTTTCGTAGATTAGATTCAAGTTCATCTTTCACGTCATATACAAATCATGTCTTCTTCAACCGTTGTATATTGCACAAAAGATTATTTTCTCTGTCTATGTTGAGCCATTTTTATGTCTATTATTGCTTTAAGTAACTCATTTTTCTTTTTCTATCACGTGGTTTTCTTTTTTCTTTCTTTCGAATTATGTGTTATGGTAGATACAGAAGGGGGTTGAATATTGGAGTTTGATGAGGAAGCGGATATGACTGAGGAAGATGGTTCAAAAGGGGTGAACATATTACTGGTGGTGTAAATAGGAATAGGGGGCTGAGGCTCTGATACTGTAGCTGCTATTGAGGCGGTGGATGGTAAGAGATGTGAAAACAGTAGAAGTGGATATCGAAATACTTGGTTTAGGGAGGGATATAGCTGGTTGAAGTAATTTTAGGGGTGGGCATTTTATTTTTGTAACATTCTCATCTGTTTGTGAGGAATTATTAACAGTTATGGATTTTGCAGCGTGAGCGTAGGTTTAAAATGGTTGTGGGGTTATAAATGTTCGGCCTTCCACATAGGATACGTTTTTGTTGTTTAATTGTTTGGATCTCTTTTTCTATTTTCAATTTGGGACATAATTTTGAATCGGCGGAATGAGGCTGTGGACAATAGACGCATTTCTGCTCCAGATTTCAATCTGAGGAGGCATGTCCAACATGCCCATCTAGGGCGCGTCAGTTGTCCACGGCAGGCCGTTACAGAGTGTACGAACCTTTGACACTTAAAATAGCGCAAATGTTTCGGAATACAAGGACGGATTTTATAGTTTAAATATCCAGCTCTTATAGTTTTGGGTAGAGTAAGGCTATTAAAAGTTAAAATTAAATTTTTTGTTGGAATGACTGAATTATCTTTTTTTGTTATTCTTCTGACCTGAATTCTTCACCCTGACCAGAAAATCCATAGAGGATTTCTGCTTTAGGTGTGGTCAACAGGTCAGATTCAGATATGTCACCGCGAGAAGTATTGAGTGATTTATGAGTGCTTATATTGACAGGTGAATCAAGAAAAGATTTGGCCAGTATATATAGAAATGACTTAGTTTGATTTGCACAATTGAACTCTAAAAGTAAATTCCCAGATCGTAAACGTTTGACAGATTTCGGTTCACCTCCTATTCCAATGGTTGCTTTATGAATGGAAAATGGCGACTTTTTAGACATTTCATCGCTTTCTAAAGATATTAACAAAATTCTTACATGTTTTGCAATTTGATCAATGTTAAGGTTGGGTAAAACAAGGCCTTTACCCAGGAACAGCCGACTTGGATCCATATGCGTAAAAAACAACTTCATACTGGCGTGCCTACACCCACCACGGAGTCTAACAAGGGAGGCAATGTGCCGGTCATCTGGCAAAAACCTGGCACGGCGCTTACCTGGAGTACACCCAGAATATAGCCCTTCAGCATCAGAGCGAGGATCCAACGGTTAAACCTGCCACTCCTTATCTGCAGCACTAGCCCTACAACAATGTCTCTCCGGGGACACCGAAGAGAGCTATCACCAGCCGATTGACAGAAGCGGGCTCACTCCTGCCTCCCGTCTACATCGAAGAATGGGCCAAGGGGAACGCAAATCCCTTTGGATTTGCCCAGGACACTATTTCCTCCTTTCGGGAGGACATCCCCAGGACACCATTTTCCTCCTTACGGGATCCCGCACACGGCAAACATGCGGGTTGAGAAACCAACGTTGTTGACCGAAAAGAATAATCAAAATATGTAAAGAAATTTAAGATCAAAACCAACATAATCAAAATACTTAGAGAAATTGAAGAGAAAGGAACAAAGTTAACGCAATATAAAATGAAAAACAAAATATGTTAATAATAAATTGTTTCTATTAGGGAAAACACTAATTAATAATTGTATCTAAGTTTATATCTAGGTTTTTGTCTGTGGTCTAAACGGGAAAAGAAGAAAAGATGAAATAACAAGAGGGTCGAAAACAGAGAATGATTACTAGGGTACCCCGAGATCGTGAAACCCATATTTACCAAAGACAGTAAACCCCTTGGAAAAAGGAAAAGATGGTTCAGTCCTAGGAGAGCCCTCACCCTCGGCGCGAATTATTTTGGTTGGCGATAATTGCGTCATCTTGATAACCCTACTTTGATACTTTAGATATGGTAAACCTTAATATTTCTAGAATTTTCATATTTTGTCGGCGGGCATTTTGAATTTCGTCATTTTGTTGTAGGGCACTGGGCTGAAAGTATGGAACATGTATGAGTGAATATACCTTCGAATTTTTTACTTTGCTGAATGCGAAATGCAAGAAAAAATTAATTGGATGGTGTATGAAGGATGGAAGAATTGATTGTTTTGAATTATGAATGTTCTAAATGAAATGAGCGAATGGCATTACACGAACGAAAGAGTGCTGCTTTGGATGGATTTCAAAGAAGATGTCAAATGGGTATATTCGACGACCATTACCTCGCAGAATATATATGGCGGCGCTCCCACGGTCATTCGCTTAGCGATAAGGCCTCCAAGGCTTTTTTTTTTTAAATTTACTGTCACGCTGTACCCTTCACTCGGAAAAGATCAGCAGTAAGAGAAAGTAAGTGCTTTTTTTTAATTTCATCTTAAATATATTTGATTAATTTCTGTATTGTTTACAAATGTTTTCATTACGCATCCACCTTGTCCCTCTATATTTACTTGCCGCCATTGTTGGTTTCACTTGGCGCCATCTCGTTCTCGCTTGGCGCTTTTTTTCGGTTTGTCGTCAAGGATGTGGGTTCTCCTAGGATATTACCGAAAAGATCACTAGGGCCACTCGGGATTGTGACACCCGTACTCACCTAAAGAAGGTGAGCCCCCTGAGGGGATATTTTCTATGAACAGGCTACATTTTCACCTGTGAACATTTCTTTGATTGCTAAGTTGTACGACTCTTGGTGGCTGCAGTAGCCGAGTGGTATAGGTATCGGATCGTGGCTGGCTTTGTTACGAGTTCGAGCCCAATACCACTAAATACCCGCCGTGTAGGGCAGCGATGCACGCTAAATCTGTCGAGAGCTGAAACGTTCTGTTGGTGTGGTGTGGTAGTTCGGAGAGAGGGTGCCAGCTCAGATGTCGTCCACGTCACTTGACCATGGTTCAAAATTTCGTGGTCCGTCATCAAAAGCCCTCGTGTAGCTGAACATTGCGACGTTAATATTCACTCACACACTTAGTGTCAAGATAGCCAGAAAATATTTTGTCATTAAAGAAGGAAGTAAATCAGGGTCACTCAAATTGTTAAACATCTATAAAAACACCAATATTTATGTTATGTATAGGCTTATGTTAAGCAAATAAATAAGTATCATTAATAAAATTGTTAATTTTATGGACTATACCCATCTCTCTTTTTGATCCAATATTTTAATAGGCTTTCTTATTCGTACTCTGTGATTGATGGGTATACTTTTGACACACGTATGTGTGCGCTCTCAAATGGAGACGTCACATTTAACAACTTAAACACTTTGCATATTTGTATTAACAACCCGAGGAAATGCACGTAAATTCACAGAAGGAAATACGATCAGTTAAATGAAATAACGACTCATGATCGTTTATAAATATAAATGAACAAAATACAAAAAAGAAATTGGCCTCTGCAATCTCAATTAGATGAAGTCGAAACTGATCAAGCAAGGGAAGAAACCTGATGAAATAAAGGAGATTAATCATGACATCAAAAGTAAATTTGAGAAAAATATGAACATAAAACGTTGGAGTTGAAAGGAAAACTAGCATTTTGGGCTGTACGATCGCTTCTAGACAATTTTTTTTTTACCTGAACCAACTACAAATTCAGAATCATCTAAAAATGCTATAAGATCTATCATGAGTTTGGTAATAAATAAAAAAAAGCTTGATCAGAATGTAAACAAGAACACTCCAGCCGTCTAAATGTATGAATAAAAATTCTTCAACCATCCATAAATGTGAAGGAAACTCATCCAACCGTTCAGAAGTGTAAATGTTCTACGATGCAAGTCAAGCTGATGCAATTCTGCTTTTGTTTCGTTACAAAATAAGTACATTTATACAAATAATGTAGAACTTAGTATATTTTTAGAATTAAAAAAAATGAGGGAGGATCTCTAAGATTAGTATTTCATGCCCATTAAAAATGATAATTTATTCACGTTTAAGGTATCTATGCCTATGTACGGAGACAAGTTTTCTAAAATGGCATCTATTAGTAATCTTGTGTTATTTTGTTGGTGCTTATGAGATTTAAAAGAAAAATAAAGAAATTATACGACGGTTCCAATTTATTGATATGAGCTATTTTTCAGGTAATATTTGATGAAAATGATATCGAAATTCAAAACACTCCATATAGAATTCAAAGCCTCATATTTAAATTTTTTACGCAACATATTTAACACAGTTATAAAGGCAATGAACTCAAATCTAAAACATATTTACAGCTAAAAAAATGTTACCGTTCATTTTCTTATAGAAGATTTTATAAAAGGCATGTGTTCGTAACAATAAACTCATACAAGTAAATAAACTACTGATGTTAGAGCTAAATCCTTAATTCATTGCTTTTATCGTACTTTAAATAAAACGTATACAAATTATGAAAGAAATACATTCATAAGTGTTTGAGATATCAAGTTTTAAGTAACATAACTTTGACAAAGAAAACGAACTTCATAAAAAGCTTATCCAGCTTAGTGGTTAATGAAGCTGAATGCGGTGCCATAGAGCCTGAGTTCGAATCCCGGAGAAGGCAAGGATGTATGTAAATGTCTAATGTAAATGTGTAATGAAATGTCTGATGTCCCCCCTTCTTTGTAAACAAAAAATGTGTATTAAGATTAATCGAATTTTCTTTTTCAGAATTTCAAGACTAGCTATTCGGGAAAAAATGTTCTCTGTCACCCTCGGAAAAACTAAGTTGCGCATCCGGTACAGTGGTTAGTAATGCTGACTGCTGCGTCGTTGCACTGGGTTCGAATCCCGGAGAAGGCATGGATGTTTGTAACTGTATAGTACCTTCGCGGCATGGGGGTACTCTAAACAGCCGTCGATCCACAAGTCCTCTTGTGAGATTAGTGGAAGGAGGTGAAAGGTCCCTGACCACTTCCCGAGTGATCTCCCTCCAAATTGGGATAGAAAAGAGACAAATCGTACTGTCAGATGCGTGGTGATCAAAGCTAAGGCTAACGACATGCGTAAAAATTCCCTTCCCCGCGATCAATTTCGTGGACTTTAATCTGAAGTTACTGTCGATCAGGTGGCATAAGTAACAACAAAGGTTCTCGATTTTTATTTTAGTAAAATAATGCTTAGTTTAAAAGATATTTGAAATTTACCACTTTTATAGCATATAGACCTTCCACGTTCTCTATCTTAAGTTTCTCTTTTTGGCTGCTTGATTTTTTTCCCCTGCACAAAATGGCAAAGATTAAAAAAATGTTTGAATTTCAGTCGAACATTGATTCAGAAACGTAGGTAGATACCTTAAGCGCGTGACAATTTTTTACGACAAATTTGAGCGAAATAATTAATTCGAGTCAATGAAATATGCCTAAAAAACGAGCTCCATTTTGCGAGATTATACAAAAACATTTTATCTAAACTCAGACGCAGGATCTACCTCTTAAGCTCGTAGCTTCGATGCAATCAAATTTCTTGGTGAATGATACGGGGGATTAAATTAATTTATTAAAGCACTTTTATATTTACAATTCATAACTGTTAAAGAAATGGATCTTCGAATATATATTTCCAGGGTTCTTGACATATTTTTCGCCAGAAAAAATAGATTGATTCAGATAAAAATGAAAAATGTAATAAATTATACTGCTCTCTATAGGATAGCTTTTTCTTAATAGTATTGATGCTCGAAAATTTTTTTTTATCTGAAAAATTATTCAGAGTTTATATCCTTATACTTTATCATTACACGAAAACAGCCTTAAGTAAGGAATCCTTCATTCTGACGATTTCTTGTCAAAAAAATATCGAATATTTCCGAGTATAAACCGAGAATTTTTCAAGCTTTTTGTAAGGATAAAGTAAGGAAGCCGCGGCATATATACGGAACCGTTATCTCGAAAAAAATATAATTTAGAAAAAAAAAACCTTTTATGATTTTTTGTTAGCAACCGGTAATCTTTTAACCATTGATTGAAACCTTTATTCTAAAAAATAAGAAAAAGTCATAAATCCTGCAGTCATCTTGAATTTCGAATAGCTTGTAAAACTCAAAATCCCCTCATTGGGATATCTGAATGCTTATGATCATGTAGCGAGTTTTTCTACTGGGTATGAAACGTAGGTAGACGATCCCTTACCGTATAAGAATTTCTCTTCCAGATCAATTTTGAAGGAAGAAATAGCTTAGAAATTATAACGAGCACAAACATTGTGCAAGATAAATGAGCAGAAAAATACGTTAGCTTCAAACAGGATTGCAAAAAATAAAACTTTCGTCATTGGCGTCCGGCGTTTTACTTTACATCAGTTTTATTGGAAAATTATCTCTCCTTTGGCAACATGGCATGTTTTCATGGCGGCATGTTAGAAAATTAAAGGAATTTCTTTTTCAATTCTGTTTATATACGAGTTTCGAATTTTGGGTAAATTTTTGAAGAATAAATGCGCTTTGCTTATACACGGTACACTCATATTCGGAAATATACCGTTGGTAAATTATAGGCTTCAGATAACTACATTTTGTGAATAAGGTTGGCTTTAATATAATCTTCGGTATTATCTATATAATTTTCATATTCCAATTTCCTTTTAGATAGTTGTCTCCGATCCTTAAACACGTTTCGAATACTAGTAATTCAGAAAACAGGATTGTAGAATTAATCATTCCAATGAACAATGGAACGTTGCCGAGAGTTTATGCAATTCATTACAATTGTAAGAGAAATACCGGATAGTTCTAATGCGGTAACTATTCCGCTAATTTAGTATTTACAGCTCACTTGCAATCACGATTATCCTCTTTGCTTCACTAATTACAGATCACAAATTAGTAAAATGTTTAATGCAAGAGATTAATGGTGTTACAGAATTACAACAGAATATTAATGGGTAACTGAATCATAATATTTGTTGACTGTTCAGTCGGAAATTTTACGCTCATTAAATATATGATAAGTAGTGTTTTACTGTTAAATATAAATCAAGAAAATGTCTCTTCAATTTAATAAGATTTCATTACCGATTGTTAGCGTTAGAAGTGTAGTTTAGTTTTAAACTAATGAAATTCGAACAAAAACAAAACAATGAGTTCATACAGCGTTTCTTAAACTGTGGGGCGCACCCCCCAGGGAGGCATGATGACCCTAGAAGGGGTGAGAACATGTTAAAAAGTGGAAAACAGAAAGATTACTTTCAATAAATTTGTTTTTTAAAACAAACAAAATACGTTCCGACATAATAAAAAATATTTTGAGTCGTATAATGCATTTATAAATAAATCAGTTCTTCGCAATGTATTTTTATAATTAATATAACAATACCAATTTAAGAACAAGTTAAATAATGACCAGTGACCCCCACGGGCTTATATATAAAATAGTATGCAGAAATTAACACTTTTCTTAATTTGTAGGGTTTATAATTAACTGCCGATTAAAACTTACCGAGATTCTCTCTCCGTCTCCGTTTTGCACATATGGACGCGTATGTGGTGGGAGGAAGACAGAAAATAAGTAAGAAAATCCTTTAAAATAAGTAAATTCTTCGCAAACCCTGTCAAGGTTATATATTTTATATCATTCTAAGGCCTTCGAAAAATTTTATGGATGGCAGTCAAAAGAAAAATCGTATTTCAGGAAGACATCTATACGTCCGGGGCAATCTACGCACTGGCTGAGCGAGACTTTTATATACGCTGGTGGCACTTAAGAGGTTAAAGTCGTAGTGTAGCTTTAGCGTCAAAATATAGTATTATTGATTTCAATATATTGTAAATGTAGGGAGGGGCGCTCGATGAGGATTGTTAATGGATACTGGGTCGCAAGCATTGAAGCTTTGAGAAACACCGAGTTAATTAAAGAAACTAAGCTTTGAGCCATGCTCCACACAATAAAGTCAATAATTCGAGAGTAATAATTCCTTCTATTCCCCGAGGATAGATTTTATACGATGTTTAAGAAATAACGCATTAGAAAACCAGTGCTCTTAATTAAGAGTCAAATGATTTTTTTATGTACCCCCACAGAAAGACTTGAGTATCTGCGAGCTTTGATCGAAAAATTTCAATTTTCATCTCCATGATTAGTGACAAACAGAAACATTTTATATTCTACGTTGCGTAAAAAATTCCATCATAAATTTTAGAGTGATAGCAGTTACATATGATGACAGCAGCTGAGAATGGACTTGAGTAAAAACAAAACAATCAGTAGTTTAAACACCAAAAAAATTGAAGTTTTCCAAGTGTAAAGTAATTGATTTAAAAATTCAAAAAAATGTACTATTACTATTTAAAGACCTAGAATATTTATTTCATTGATGCGAGGGCCTCATTTGGCCAATTTATGTACAACACTCAGTAGTATATTCCTCTTTAAAGCATATATAACATAGTTTTTATAAATTTATACGTGATCCACACGGACAGTGAAGAACATCGAAGTTCAAAGCATAAAAACGCATCAATATGAACTCAGTTTAGAAAAAATAGTAAAAAAAAAGCAAAATTTGGTTTAAAAAAAATCTGTGTACCGCATCGTGGGGAAATAAGTTTTCTTTTCAATTCTAATTATTTTTTTTGAGCGATTTCACCAAGAAAAGAATGATCGTAAGTTTAAAAAAGATGGAAAAAGTAGTTCTTCCCCCCCCGACAGCAACAGGACGCATGCGTAGAGCACAGCGTTAATTTTGTTAACGCTTGCACAAATTTCTCTCCTCATACTTCCATACCGGGGGCTTTATATGAAAATCGATTAGGGGCAAACTCCAAAAAGGTAAATAAAAATTTTAATGCGAAACTAGTACTTGCACCGCTTTACTTTCGTTTCGTAAAATCAGGGGTATAATGTGTTACTTTCAATTTCACACAGTTTTAAGTTATTAAACCATTTCTTTGCAGATTCGAAATATTTTTCAAATGTGTGGGTAATTTTTTTGCTTAAAGTAGAAATAAACGCGGACAGCAGAGTACATGCAATTTTCTCTCTTCAAGCACTTAAATCTCTCCAGCAACTGTTTACAAAATAGCTGTAAATTTATCTCATGAAAAAAACTGAAAGATAACTCTAAATTCCATAAATGTTCATAGTTCTGAAAATATTTGTCGAATATAAGGTCCATTACAAACTTATCAAATTCCATCTACTCAAAAATAGACAAATTTGTATAGTAGTGCAGAGTTGTACCTCGGGCCACAGATCATCGACCCTTTGTCTATTGTATTAAATTACGCGCTTTTCAAAATGAAGGTCCCATATATTTCGTAAACAATTCGAGCAGGGAGTCCTTTGGTTAGTAAAACGTTCCAAGCGATCGACTAAATTGGAACAATTAAATCATACCACGAAGAGGAGCGAAATTATCGTCAAGTCAGACGGTAAATACTCAGTCTGTCTATTAAGTAAACATGCTTATGTAGAAGCAATCTAAAATTAGATTCAGACAGAGCCTGCAGACATTCGATAAATAAATCACAGAATGGAAAGACTAGGTTCGACCCAATCGAGATGTAGTCCAAATAGCTTAATATAGTTGTGCAAGTATAGAAATAATTATATTAAGATTAATTTAAATGCATTCTCAGAAATAATTTCATAATTTGAAGAAAGCCGAGTTTTGTAATTCAAACATTTAAATCGTGTAAGATATTGCAGAAAATTTTATCAAATTTATTTCCAAGATATTTTATGGAACAAGTTTAACAAAATCCCTCAAGTTGTAAGCAATACGTTAAAATGGAGTTGTAAATATTTTCTAAAAGAGGTCTGTATGATCTCTTGAATGAAAATGTTATAGGATTATACTGTATTTTAAATAACTTCATTTTTCCTTTGTATTTTACTTTTCATATTATGTAATAAAGGATTGTTTGTTTAAGAGAGGAAATAATATGGCATAATTTAACATTTGCTTTTATACTATAAAGCAGTTGCTATAAAGAAGCAACTGTTTATATTACTTGTTGAAATACGAAACAATTAATACTTCGATTCTTATTCCACAATTTTTTGATACATAGTTAGCAATACCATTTGTTTTACTTTAAAAATAAATATATAGATATGAAAATTATACAAATTATAACTTCATTTCTGACTGCATATGTGGGGAAATGTCAAGCCATCAATGGTATTTGGTAAATATACAGCAAATCTAGAACATCTCCAAAATGAACATATTGTTCTTTTAATATTTAGTATCAAGCGCATGCATTTCTTCATTTGCACGCGCTCCACCACCATATATGAATGTGTATCTGGAATATATATATATATATATATATATATATATATATATATATATATATCATTTCTAAGCAACAAATTAAATTATACTTTGAGTTTAGCTTTTAAGAGTTCAAGAGTGAAATACAGAAATTCAAAGGACGGCTAGGGGAGACAGAGAAATTCAAAGCACGGCGATTAAAAATTTTAGCGCGGCGAGGGGAGACAGAGAAATTAAAAAGCACGGCGAGGGGAGACAAAATTAAAAAGCACGACGAGGGGAGACAAGATTAAAAAGCACAAATTAAACGAGGGGAGACAAATTAAAAAGCACGACGAGGGGAGACAGATTAAAAAGCACGACGAGGGGAGACAAATTAAAAAGCACGAAAAGCACATAAAAGCACGACGAGGGGAGAGCACGACGAGGGGATTAAAAAGCACGACGAGGGGAGACAAATTAAAAAGCGACGAGGGGAGACAGATTAAAAGCACGACGAGGGGAGACAAATTAAAAAGCACGACGAGGGGAGACAGATTAAAAAGCACGACGAGGGAGAGACAGAAGCACGACGAAAGCACGACGAGGGGAGACAGATTAAAAAGCACGACGAGGGGAGACAGATTAAAAAAGCACGACGAGGGGAGACAGATTAAAAGGACGAGGGGAGACAGATTAAAAAAGCACGACGAGGGGAGACAGATTAAAAAGCACGACGAGGGGAGACAGATTAAAAAAAAAAGACACGACGAGGGGAGACAGATTAAAAAGCACGACGAGGGGAGGATTAAAAGCACGACGAGGAGATTAAAAAGCACGACGAGGGGAGACAGATTAAAAAGCACGACGAGGGGAGACAGATTAAAAGCACGACACGACGACGAGGGGAGACAGATTAAAAAGCACGACGAGGGGGCACGACGAGGGGAGATTAAAAAGCACGACGAGGGACGAGGGGAGACAGATTAAAAAGCACGACGAGGGGAGACAAATTAAAAGCACGACGAGGGGAGACAAATTAAAAAGCACGACGAGGGGGGACAGATTAAAAAAAAGCACGACGAGGGGAGACAAGATTAAAAAAGGTTGACGAGGGGAGACAGATTAAAAAGCACGACGAGGGGAGACAGATTAAAAAAAGCACGACGAGGGGAGACAGATTAAAAAGCACGACGAGGGGAGAAATTAAAAATGCACGACGAGGGGAGAGATTAAAAAGCACGACGAGGGAGAGAAATCAGAATGCACGACGAGGGGAGACAGATTAAAAGGCACGACGAGCACGACGAGGGAGAAATTAAAAAGCACGACGAGGGGAGACAGATTGCACGACGAGGGGAGACAGGCACGACGAGGGGAGACAATTAAAAAGCACGACAGAAAATGCACGACGAGAAAAATGCACGGAGGGAAGGGGAGAAATCAGAATGCACGACGAGGGGAGAAGGAGGTGAAAATCAGAATGCACGACGAGGGGAGAAGGGGGAGTGAAAAATCAGAAAGCAATGCACGACGGGGAGAAGGTGAAAAATCAGAAAGCACTACGAGGGGAGAAGGTGAAAAATCAGAATGCACGACAAGGAGAAAGAACAGAATGCACGACAAGGGGAGAAAGAACAGAATGCACGACAAGGGGAGAAAGAACAGAATGCACGACAAGGGGAGAAAGAACAGAATGCACGACAAGGGGCGAAGGAATACACAATGAATTCAAAGAATGCAACGAATTCAAATAGAGAATACGATAAATTCAACATTGAAAAGAAGTATTTGAAATATATTTCAATAAAAAGGTAATAAAACTTTCTTCCTGTTAAAACTTTTAACTCTTTTATATTAACTAGCACCCATTTAGTCTATTATCTGAAACGTTTCCTCTACATTTCGGGAATTTTTATCCTAATCATACTCAAGACTTTCATGACTGCTCTTCTAGAATTAAAAAACCATAAACGCCTTCAAGGAGGATCTTTAACTGAAAATGCCATCGAAATGTTTTCAAGTGGTCGAGTTAAAAGGCTACTTGGTAAACTCTCGTCGTACTTAATCCTCGCAATGGACTATTTAAGTTCTCTAAACTGTTTTCTTTAAGTATTTGGGAATTATTTTATTGAATATTGCACCTTTTTCTCAGACGAGGATAAAGAAAATTTTGCAGCATAATTATCTCAATGGAAACATGCGAATAATAGAACATTTAAAATAATTATTCGGCATAAGTTCAACAATTTAGCTATAACCAATAAATTTCATTCCAACATTTCTTTAACACACACACACACTAAACATGCCAACACTTTATTTGTACCAAGTTCTACCAATGACTGTCAAATGATTACTTTTTTAAATAAACGTTGCATTCTTTCCTATTGATTATAAGTACAGAATTCATCATGGGCAATGACACATACAATAACTCATGTAACAAAAAAACTTTGAGGGGGAGTTTAGCGAAAAAGGAAAAGAGTAAGAATTGAAAAATTGTATTTTTTTAGTTAAGTAATTTATAGATGTATCCTTTTCTGTAAATATTAAAATAACTCATCATACTTTAAAATTTTATCGAAAATGCACTCCTTAATTTACCCTTCACAGTACCGAGTTTCACTTTTCCAGTTGGGCTCTGTATTTCTCTGGAATTAGTACAGATTACGGATCTTCCAGGTTCAGAACCTTTTGCATTTTTTGCTAAATAGGTCATCAGTTAAACTTTCAATATTATGATGGTTCTCTTTCTCCTCGTATTCATCTTTGGAACTAGAGAAAATTCTTCTTTTTCGTCCCCTACGCATGTTCACAGTGTGTTCTTCCTCACTTTTGGTGTCCAATATATATATATAGATCATATATATATCATTCTCATTTTTAAGACATTCTTTTTCGGAGTATAGCCTACTCACGTTTTATTTCTTGCCGCACTTTTCTTTGAATTGAGATTTTAGAGGTAAATTTTTGTGTTTCCGTTTAAATAATTCACTAATTAAATACAAAAGTTGCTACTTAACTACAGTAGAATGTCAATTATCCGAATTAATTGGGACCGGACACTGTTCGGATACGTGATTGTTCGGATAACCGAAAACCTAATGGGATCCATGCAGTATATGAAACCGGACACTATACGAATATTGAAAATCATAACATGTGGGAAACGTGCTTGCAGAAAAAGCAAAATATGGGCAAAATGTCGCAGTTTTACCTTTATTGTGGAAAATAATCACATATTTTTCGCTGTACCATTGTACACCTTCGTTTTTTCGCTGCAAGCTCTCCGATTCTCTTGAGAAGCAGAAATTGAGTAGGACAGCACTCTAATTGTTGTTCGTACCACTCCATAGCTGTGTCTAACGCAATAAAAGCGTCAGCATTTGATAGATCCTAGCTACTTGCGTTGTTGTCCTCGTCTTCATCCGTTTCATCGTCGACAGGGTCAGATTCTTCTTGCAGAGAAATTGCGATCTCGTCATCATTTAACATTTGAAATTCACAGTCTTCTGCATCCCATGCCAGCCAGGTTTCTACATCTTCATTGCATTTTTGAAATCCTAGGATTGATTGGACAAAGTCAGTAATCTCCCTGTGGTCACCATTGAAGTCTTTTTCGCATTCTAAATTTGGCCACAGCTTATTTCATGCATTTTTCAGGCTCTGTCTTTCGAAAACGTATTCATATACAGTACATGTAGTCGACAAAAAGAAAACTAGTCCGGATAATTAACGTTCGGATAAACGACGTTGTACTGTATTTTATGTATTACCCGAAGTTTATAGACATGTTATTGCAAACATTTGTAATGATCGTTATTTTACGCCGTGGGTTACTATCAGCCGGCTCTGCCTCCAGTTTAAAATAAACTATTCATAATCACATAAAACAAACCGTGCATTAAAACATTTGGATAACATTTGCTTGGAAAAAGGAGTTTGAGATCAAAATAGAAAAACATTGAGGTTTATAGATCTCGTTGAACCTCACACACACACAAAAAAATAATAGAAGAAAAAACATGTTCTTCTAAATGACATTTATATAAGACATTTATATACCTTTAAGTGGTCAATTCCTTTTCTCCAAAATGTTACAAAAAGGCACATTTTTTGATGCATATAACTAAGCAAAATACTTGACAGAATGGAAGAATTTTATTTTAGTTTGCAATTTTACCACACTACAATCTACCGCACCAAAGGTATGACATTAAACCTCGATAGATTTAAAGTGCATCGGGTCCCTTGACACGGTGGGTCTTCAGAGACGCCAGGACTCGAACTCGCGATATTCTGGTCACTAGTATGTGATTATAACCACTAGGCTACCTCGGCTAGCCACCACTAGGTTTCGAGTGAGTGAATATTAACCTCACACTCTTCAGCTACTCGGGGCTTTAGGCGACGAACCTCGTAATTTTCAACCATGGTCAAAAAACGAAGTCGACATCCGAGTTGCCCCCATCTTTCCTAAATTTCACACCACACCAATGGGAGGACGTTTGAGCCTCGAGATACTTAACGTGTATCAGCCCCCTCTTCACGGCAGATATTCAGCGGTACTAGGATAGAACTCATGACACGAGTTCGTTATCTTTGCCACTAGGCTACCACGACCATACGCCAGTACGGAGACTTTTAGCCACGACTGACATAATGGGCCCCTCTACATGAAGAATCTTCAGTTGCGTCAGAACTCGCTACTCGATAATGCCCATTACGATCTCGTTTCCGTGGCCACAGGAACTAATAAAACTGTACAGTAATATCTCGAACTTACACTATACTGACTTAAGCGAATTCGGAGTTTCTCGATTTTCAAATCTCGTCAATTCGTCTTTTGTTTGAGCTCTATACAATTCGATTACTAACTGTTCGGTTCCAATTTAGCTAATGTTCGGACGTATCGCGCGAAATTGACGTTTGCCATAATAATTTATTCCGTGTTATTTCTTATCTACGCAGCGGGAGTTTGCTATTACATGTTTTATAATTGTTATATCGCGTTTTTGTGTTAAATGTAATATATCTATTCTCCTCTTCAAAATTTCAATATTTGCGACCCAATATTCAATCTTAATTTTCATCACCATCCCTCCATACATACAATATATTGAATCCGATAATGCTATATTTTAACGCTAAAGCTACAATAGGACTTTAACCTCTTCAGTGAAACAGACGTATATAAACGTTTTCTCAGCCAAAGCGTTAATTGCCCAAACGTATGTATACGATCTTTTCTGTGCAATGGACGGTCAAACAGATATTAAATGTAAATATTTTCTATGGTTGGGGAAATACTCAATTTTTTTAATTGAATCAGCGTTCATAAACATAACGGTATTATCTCTGAAATGGAGACTATATAAAAATTATGGTATAATAATCAAGTATATTCTTCGTTATTATTTTCGTTCCTCTCCGAACCCAACTAAAAATAATTTATATGTGTTTATATGGAAAATTATACCCCGACTTAGGTGAATTCGACTTACGCGGTTCTCACTCAGTCGCACCTATTACATGAGTTCGGGATATATTAATGTGCAGTCGGACCTCTATATAATGAAGTTGCTAAATCCCGAAAAAAAGTTCGTTATATGGAAAATTCGTTATATAGAGGATATATATAGAGAGAGGTTCCTCTTTCAATTTTCTTTATAAACCCCATAGAACAAATTTTTTTTAAATTCATAAACACTATATATTAAAAAAGTAATTATTCTCACACCTTTCTGTAAATTGATAATATTTATTTTTTATATCTTACCTATCGAAAAGAAAGAAAACTCTAAGGAAAGTTTCTGGATCCACTTCCTGAAGAATTAATTTTTTTCTTCGATGCTCAAGCGCTTACGTTTTGACATTTTCGAGCTACAAGAAACCAAGTTACCAGTACGACTGATCAACTCTACAGATGAATGGAGACTAGTTCAAGGACGCGGGGACACGAGAGAACTCCACTGAGGGTAAAAGAGGACATCGAGTACGTTTTCTGGGAACTGGACGATGGGGGGTTAAGGGTTCCACTTTTTGGATGAAACGCCTAGAATACTATTGACCACGACATGCTAGATAGCTAATTAAACTATATCAAGATTTACGTCCACCATAAAAAGAGTTAAAAGAAAGAAAAATTTGAAATGTCCAGAAATACTTTATAAAAAGGGGGGGCAGAAATCGAATACCAAGAGAAAAAGTTCGTTATATAAAAAATACACTTCGCTATTGGGAGGTTATTTTACGAAGAAGATCGTGAAATGTTCTTGGTTCCAGGAAAAAGTTCGTTATATAGAAAAATTCGCAATATAGAGGTTCGTAATATGGAGGCTTGACTGTATTTCCAAATTTTAACGAGATTTATTAAACGGGAACAACGATTCCAAATTTAACGATAACAAATTGAAATCTAACGAGATTTATTAACCTAAAACCCCTAAAGCTATAAATACTAGAAGTAATTACGGCATCACGCACATTATAAACTATATTGATTATAAACATTACTGAATCTTGTGTCTACCATATTCTACATTTCCGTATACTTTTAACTCCAAATCAAAAGTCAGGAGCGAATGAATCCATTCTCGACCATAATTTACGAGGCTTCATCGAGTAGTACAAGGGACGATTAATTTTTACTCATAGAATCGTATCGATTCCAGTTCAAGAAATTCGGTGAAAGATACTGATACACGTAAAACCCGATCTCATTAAATTACTCCTCCATATAGGAAGGAGATGTCGGGTTGTTCAATCGATACTACCAGCAGAATTTAATCGCTCTTGGCCGAGAAACGGAGCAGAATATTTCAAAAGTACATTGCGATAAATTTAGGGGTACTTTTTAATCCTGTGGAAAGGGATCGAAATTTATCGAGCGAATAAATTAATTGAATGAAATGATTGAATTTTTCTGATTTGGTAGAAGATTGAGACTTGATGTTGATTTGGTAGTCATCGTGTATCAATTGTATATCGATAAACGTTAGCTGAAAGTATGTGGGCATTTGTTATACATTAGTTCCAAATAAGTAGACTTTGGTGGCTGGATACAATTTTTCTTGAATACTTAAAATAATCATTCTTTAGCAATTGTTATGTAGCGACCACAAATAATTATAATTCCGTTACATACATGAAATGCATTGAATCAGTTTTATCGAATAAGAGTTTTAGATATACAGCACAGTGAATGAGCGATAACAGGAGGCCGTGGTAGCTTAGTGGTCAAGGTAACGTGGCTGGCGTGTCATGAGTCAGAGCGCAGAACCACTAAAGACCCACCGTGTAGGGGAGTGATGTACATTAAAACTGCTGGGAGCTCATACGTCCTCCCGTCGTTGTGGTCTGGTAGGAAGGAGAGGGGGCTCCAACTCGGGTGTCATACTCTCTGCTTGACCATGGTTCAAAATGACGAGGTCGGTCGCCAAAGGTCCTCGTGTAACTGAACAGTGCGACATTAATATTCACTCACTCACCCATAGGATGATATGAAAGCAGTAACTTAGTGGTCAAGACCTCGAACTCTTAGACGACGTTTGTTGAGTCGTGGGTTCTAGTCCTGGTGTCACTAAAGACCCGTGGAGAGTGGCTGAAGCACGTTTAATCTGTGATGGTTTAATGTTAGTTAGTGGGATAAGTGGAAGCTAGGATAGTAAGGTGGTAGTTCCAATTCAATCATCAGCCTGGTCACTTGATTCATAATTATGAGGTCCGTTGCCAATAGTCACGCAGCTGCTTTGTCGGATGACGTTAATAAACACCTACTCGCTTACTTGAGCTTCAGCTGATAACATGGCGGGATTTTAGTGGCTCTAGGATTTGAACTCACGAGTGCACGACCATACAAACTTATACTATAAGAAAGTTTAACAGTAAAGCATACAGTTTATCGATTTCAAATCTTGTGATCATCGTTTAACCAGTTAACTGTGGCGCCAGATCCGTCTCTAAAAGCCCTCGTGTTACTGAACAGCGCAACGTTAATATTCATTCGCTTACATTAATGTTACAATTTAAGGCTATTGGCATCAGCCCTATTAATCTTAAGCCACGGTCAAGTGATGAGGATGATTACTAAGCTAGTACTCGCATCACGTCAACTGGAGGAATTTCATCTACGACTAATTTAATATACATAACGTCTCTCTACAAGGTGAGTTCTCAGTGGCAGCATTAGAACTGTACTCGACAAATCTGGTCATGATCAGCCATGTGACTCTGTTCATTAGGTTATCCAGACCCCATTCTGTAACTTAGAAGCTGGGACTAAGATTTTATTAACCTCTTAACCCATCTAAATCACGATTTAATGGCAGACTTCATTATCAAATAACAAGTACGATTCCTCACAAGTAGAACTTTTTCAAGATACAACATCGTTTTCAAAAAAACGTCCCCGCCACGCCAAATGAGGGATTTAACAGTTAACAAAGGGGTTGGCATAGAGTCACCCCAAGTTAATGAAATATTTAACTCTGAGAAAACTGTTTATTTTTGACCAATGACCTTGTCAGTATCCTCAAACTCGTATAAGACAGTCTTCAGAGGAACTAAAATGTATTTTTGTCCTACATCTCACTCTTTTTTGCAAGTGGCAATTTTTTTACGACCTAGTTCCCCGTGCGACTACTTTTGTAGAAAAATATATATTTCCTGTGAACTTGCTACATTTTCCCCCTGTAAATGACTTGGTGGCTTTGATTGCTGTGTTGTACGACTCATTATGGTTTATAAGTGTAAATGCAAAATGCAATAAAAAGGCATCCGCGTGCGATCTCTATTAGATGAAGTTGAAACTGATCAGGCAAGGGAAAAGCTTGATGAAATAATATAAATCATGCGATAACGAAAGTAAATTTGAGAAAAGCTATGAACATGTAACGTTTGAGACGAAAGGAAAATTTTGAAATGCTACCCAAAGAACTCCATCAAGAAAGATATAAAGCCATAAGTGTTCCATTGCGGCCTGTCAAAAAGACAAAAACAAGAAAAAATTCAACATGCTATTGGTCGATCATCAAAGGTCGATAAAACTACAATAACTTGAACAAAATATGACAGTTTTGCCTGAAAATAGCATTAATCTTTTATATTAGTGAAACGTGTCCGATTTGTCTCCTTTATTAAAGTTGCGCACATTTGAAATTGCTTGGTTCAGTTTGATATTATTTCTCAAATTGTCAAAGAAAAATTGAAAAGTAGGAAAGTATACTTCCTCATACTTAAATTATTCACTGTAAAAACTATTTTTGTCGTGTACAATAAAAATAATTAGAAAAAAAGGATTGGGGGGCCTCCGTCCCTCCATGCAACCATTAACTTTAATATCGAGTGCGTGCCTCCTCCCTGGTTAAAAAACAGACTGATTTCTACGATAGTTTGGGGAAATTCAAGACTAAAATAAATTCATTATAATTAAACATAAAATAAGGTGAATAATTATATAAATCAATTTAGACAGTGAAGAGCTTTTAATTTGTGTTTGTCACTTACTACTACATAAAATATGTATTAATGTTACCAAATTAATACTATTTTGATGTTAAACAGGTCATTAATATTCGGCAGGTTAGGTCGAGATTAGGATCATTGGCACAGTTGTGACACGCCCCGTTTTTGCGGCCCGACCCAAATCCATCAATTTCTTTGCATTAAACAGGGCAAATAAAATTATCCAGCATACGTGCGTGGTGAGGAAATCGGCATGAAAACATTTTACACATGTGTTCTAATCACAGGCAGTTCCAGACAACGTATCAAAGTAGAGCAACTGATTCCGGGTTAATATATTTCTTTTCTGATAAGCATAAACATAAAAAGTTACTTAATAACTTTCATTATAGATGTTAAATCGGTGACTTTCATTTGGAAATAGGGCTGTTTCATTTTCTTACATCGGAAATTATCTGAATGTGTTAAAAAAAAAAGTTCTTTATATATGAGAAAAATTTAATAAAATGTATTCTTAAATCGCATGCAAATGAAATAAAAATCTAATTAGAATGAAAACGAATTAAACAATGTGCTAATTATCAATGCCTATAGCTGGGGTGCAGAACCTTTATGGATAAACGTGCCCTTCTGAAAAAATGTTTATTGAGGTATAGACGTGCCTGTTAAATAATTTTGACTTGTGATTACTGGAAAAATAATAAAACTAAATACTAACAACTCTCAAAACCCTTTATTTACTACGAAAAAATACATTTTGCACCTTATAATAGTAAATAATTTAATTTACGTGTAATTCAAATTAAAGTAACAGTGTGATTTCTGTTGCTGCTGATTAGATGAAAAGTAACATTAAAATTGTAAGATGTTAGTTGTAGCAGAAAACACATGCTGGATGGATTGATTGATTGCTTGAATATTACCGTTGTACTGTTACACGAGGGCTTTTACATGCGGAATAGGAGTCATCTGCCAAACAGTTTCTAAGCGAGTTTTTAATGCTATTCATCTCTGAAAATAATGACTCGCAGGCATGGGTAGATGAAAATATGGTTAAAACAGATGACCCAGCTTCTTTAAACAGCTAAAAGTGTCTGAAATCTAATTCCATGATTCCGAAATTTCATTATTAGCATTTTTACTTAAATTACTCGTTAATCTTCGTTTCAATCAATTCCAAATTTCTCCTTTTTTTCAACAATTTTTTTGAATCCATATTAAACTAGACCGGAAATTAATCAGCTGCATTTCGCAATTTTCAATTTCCAACCAATCGAATAGGGACAAGTTCAGTTTATTAAATGAAATCACATCAGGGTACATAAAAAAAACTTGTAAGTTTCCGATAATTCTTTTAACTGAGAAAATCTCGCTGAAAACTGAAACCGATTACTAGCGTTTGTTCGTAATACTTCATACTGAACATTGTTGTTTTGAATTAAAATGCAAACCATTTCGATCGGTGGCGTGCCTAAAATATTCTGTCGCGTGCCATCAATGGCACTCGTGCTAGTGGTTCGCTATCACTGGCCTATAGCAATAATATATTGAGAATCTTCGCAAGAGATTCGCTCAGTGTTCTCAAACTGTGGGCCCCCACCCCACAGGGGGGTGCGAGGAGGGGGCAAGCATATACAAGAGTTGAAAACAAAATATTTAAAAAGAATTATTATTAATTTACTGAAAGAGTAAACAAAATGCATTCTGGCATGAAAAAAATTAACATTTGCACTGATATAATACACTTATAAATGCATCACTACTCTCTGCACCAATGTTTTTTTTATAATTAATTTAACACAATGCTAAGTAAAGAACAAGTTTAATAACCCCGTAGGCTTGTTACATAGAATTATGTATACAAAAATCACAATAATCTTGATAATTTGTACAGTTTATAAGTAAACACTTCATTGCCGATTAAAAGTTACCGGATTTGCTCCCCAATGCTTCCATCTTCCACGTAGGCGCGGGTACGTGATGTATTGGGGAGGGGAGAAAAGGATTAAAAATATACGTAACTCCTCGTACCCTCCGCAAACACTGTCAAGGTTCTTTTATTGTATCCCAAGGTTTTCGAAATAATTTTATGGATAGCAGTGCACAGAAAAGATCGTACTTCGGAAAGACGTATATATACGTCCCGGCAGTTAACTCCTTGCCAGGGTGAGACGTATATATACGCCTGTGGCACTTTAGTGGTTAAAGACTTATTGTAGCCTTAGCGTCAAAGTATAGTATTATTGAATTCAATGCATTGTTATTTGTATGGAGATGGGGGCGGTGAAAATTATGATTGAATATTGGGTCTCAAATATTGAAAGTTTGAGGAGCGCTGGATTAGTTTTATTGTTAAAAAGAAATTATAATCCATATGCACATAAAAAGGTAGTTATATTTTCCGCTGGCTAAATATTACTACTAATCGTGATAAAAGGTCATTTATAATTAAAACAAGAGCCTCAGACAAACCTTCAGTAACTATATATCAAGCAAGAATAACTAACTTGCTTGATTTTTAAAGCTGATTATCACATTACTTGCATAATTTTTACAATCAATATGGCATCCAAAAGTGAGAATAAGATGGAAAAGATATCTATATAAAAAATAGCTCAAGCCTTAAAGCAGCAAAGATGTTTCCATCAATACAGCCCAAAAATGCAACAGAACTCTAACGTTCAAGGCATTCTAAAGTATTTTAAACATAGACAATGTCAATTTACCATTAGTTTTAACGCAATTTCTACATTTTTAAGCTTAATCAATTTAAAGGAAAATATTAAATATCACATTTAAAGAAAAAGAAAAGCAATTGGTTTAACTTACTTAGCTAAAACTGTGGTTATGTATGATAATTTCAGTGGCATAACCTACACCCCCGCATCTCGGGGGGCAGGGGTTTAGGCTGCCAAGTGCTTACCTTTTGTAAAATCCAACTTGGGGGCCCAAACGTTCTTCGTTACGCCACTGGATAATTTTATTGTAATTCAAGACATTTAGACCCAGTCATGCCACCCATCCTGCAGAGTGGTTAATGACGATGACTGCGGTGTTGTGAGGCCTGGATTAGATTCCCGAAGAAGGAATGGATGTTTGTGAATGTCTAGTGCCTTCGCGGCATGGGGACACTCTAACTAGCCGTTGAGCCGCAAGTCCTCTCGCGAGGATGGTGGAAGGGGAAGAGAGGTGGGAAGCCCCTGACACCTCCCTCAAAATTAAGGTGGAACCGAGCAAAATCGATCTGTCACGTGCATGGTGTTCAAAGTCAAGGCTAACGACAGCGTAAAAATCGAGCCCTTCACCGCGATGAATTTCGTGGACCTTGATATGATGTTATTGTCGATAAGGTAGCATAAATAACAATAGACCCAGGCACACAAGTTGAAACATATTACAAATGATTTTTCAAAGCACCCGTTATGATGGTTAGAGCCACTTACTGCTGTGCTATGGGGCGTGGGTTCGAATCCCGGAGAAGGCATTTGTTTTTTTTTATAAACGTATAGTGCCTTTGCGGCATGGGAGTACTGTAAAATATTCGTCCAGCCACTAGTCCTACACCTATCCTCCCCCTCGAGTGTTCTCTCTCCAAACTGTGGTGGAACCGAGCAGAATCATGCTGCTATCTGCATGGTGTTCAAAGCAGTGGCTAATGACATGTGTACAAATAGCCCCTTTTGACTTTGGATTTCGTGGGCCTCTACCTCATATTATTGTACATTGGATGAGATAAATATCAAAAAGAAAGTATATTGTATTTGAGTTAAATATGTGTAACGTTCGATTCCGGTGGTTAAAATAGAACTTTAGTTCTAAATACAGAGTACATACAAATTCTTGAACCCAAAATAAGACGCAAGATAAAATACTCATAAAATGCAAGATAACATTTTTTAAAGTTCTATTTATGCCATTTGATAACCGATTCTCTTAAAATCAAATTCGACACGAAATCGTTTTTCATAATGAATAAGAAAATTTAAGCCAATATTTTGCTGTAGATGACAAAAAATGAACATTATCCTATCACGTTTTTTTGCCATGGACATAAATTATTCTAAACGCATAACAAAAGCTACAATGTTGAAGTTTGTGTTGCAAGTGGGACCTTATCACTAAGGCAACGATATTTTTTCAATAGGTTGATGGTTCGTGTTATTTATCATTAAGTATTAAAATGCTACATTTCTTGTTGAAACTCGTCTCTCAATATCGATTGCAAATTGATTATTCTAAAGCTTCCAACACTTTATTTTGTTATCGAGTAATAAATCGCGGTATCAAAGTGAGTTAAAACTCAGCAGAGAAAGACTGCAATTTCATATATAAACAAACATTTATATAAAATATTGATATATTTTCACAGAATTATTGCCCTGTTCACTTTTTTAAAGGAAATGACAGACATTCTATCTAAAGTTGTGAAAAATTAATAACAGCAAGCAAAGATTTCTACCGTTTTGAAAAGGAAAAAAAAAGCGCGAAAAAATTTAGTGTTCATTATTTCGAAAACATTCAAGTGAGCGTTTATTGACGTCGCACTATAAAAACGCCCCGCAGGTTATTGACGATGGTCTGCGTAATTGAGTCAAAGTCAAGTGACGAGGTACTTGAGCTGGTACCCTTCTCCCAACTACCACACCACGCTAACGGGAAGACTTAAAGCTGATGCACTCGGCTCTACACTGTGGGTATCGAACCTTTAAGTGCCACCGGTGTATATATACGTCTTGCTCAACCGTTGCGCTGCGTACTCAGGACGTATATATCCATCCTTCCGAAATACGATACTTTTCTTTAGAATGTAATAATGACCTTGAGAGTGTTTGCAAAGATTTTTTTTCCTTATTTCAGAGAAAATTTTGCTCATTTGTGCTTTTTCTTTTCCTCCCAATACACGGCATTCTCGCGCCTAGGCGAAAAACGGTGGCTCTGGGAAGCGAATCGCATAACTTTTAATCGGCAGTTAAGAGGTTAAATGACACTAATCTCGAAGTCATGATAAAGAGCTCGTAACACCAGTAAAGAGCTTGTGGCCATGACCACCAAGCTATCATGGTCACTTGAAAACATTCAAAGCACCAAATATTAAATATTTTCATAAAAAGAAAATAACACTCTTAAAGAGTTGTGTAAAGTGGTGTATGCATACATAGAAGTGGAAAGCAAAATATTACAAATGGAAATTGAAAAGGAAAGAAATTATTTCGTACATAAGTACGGCAAATTAACCCTTTATCTACCGACGATACTTCTAAGTACCATTCACTTAAGATAACATAGAATAACCAATTTTACGAATACTCTGACGATACTTAGCAGGAATATTCTTTTAAATTCACTCTTCCAAGATTTATGGCAGCACGGGTTCTATGATGAGTTTTTCAGTGGGAAAGACCAATAGTTTTATAGCAGAAATAGCGTTTTCAGCAGATTGCGAAGATTAATTATTTTTTCGGGACAAAAACCCAATGTCAAAATTTAAGTGTCTTATGTTTTTGTATGTTAATGAGGACCTTAGAAAACGACTTAACTCTTTATTTTAAGTAAACAGTGTATATAATTAATTTTACTGTGGAATATCTTGAAATAATTCGCTCTAATGGATTGAATTTCCCAAAGCTGAGTATTTTGCTTATGTATTTCCCTTAATTTTCAATGTAGTGATGCAAAAAAAATATTTCATGAAAAAACTGCAGTAAATCGCATTGAGGTAGATGAAGGGTTAAAAAAAGAATATACCATGAATAAACTAGAATTTAAAAACCCTAATTAAATAAAGCTAAGTAGGAATTAAATGTTAAATACAGTTGTAACGATATTGGTTGTAGCTCAATCCATAGTTATAATGAATCAAAAACCAATATTTTAAACTATAATGTTTATAAGAAGAAACTGAGCAACTAGATCGAGCAAATGAAAGAAAATATCAATCTTGGTTACTCTAAAATCCAATTAGAAAATAGGTCCATACTTTATTTTCTTCTAATATGTACCATGCTAAATACAAGTGCACTAAAAAAAAAATTCGAGATTGATTTTCTGAAGATCAGCTTATAATCTGAATTGCTGAGAGAATTCCATTTAATATGAAATTTCATTAAGTGTATCACGATTTTGAACTTGGTGCTTTGAAGGTAGAGTCCCAAAGTTTCCTACATGAATTCATTATGTGTGTGTCATCCATTTGTCTTCGTTTAGTGTTAGGAGTTAATATTAGATGTTGTAATTCTATAATTGACGAGAAGCTACGCAAGATCTCTATACCTTGGCAATATAAAAAGGCGTGATCATGCTAAAGTCCACTTTTATCTTGACTAACGCAAGCCCTGAGTTACGCAATTTTTCAAATCTCACTACTTCCTTTTTTCCCCTGCCTCACTAGAACTCACAAGAGGACACGACTAAGGAAATTTATTTGGGGATGAGACTTAGTGTAATAATAGTACTACCTTAGAATGTTCAACCCTCATTGTAAAATCCACCGAATGGCCAGTCAATTCAGAGAAAATAGCCTTCGAAATTCCTGCTTAACTTTTATGCAATTATATTTTAATTACCTTCAGCGATGCAATGGCGTGGTTGGCAGAGTATCTGTTTATCACGCAACCAGCGAAGTTTCGAGTCGCGCGTACGATTTCTTTTTAATTTTTAAATTAATTTAATTATTTTTACAATTAAATAAATTTATTTAAAAAAGACTTAAATATTTTATATAATTGTAAAACAATTAAATTAACTATATAATATAAGGTATACATTGTTTTAAATTATAGAATAATTTTTTATAATTATTTATAATGTATTGTATTTTATATTATAAAACTATTTGTAACTAATTTTTATATATAATGTCACTTAATATTTATTATAACATATTTATAGTAAATATTATTTATTAATTATAATTATAAAATATAATATAAATATTTATATATAATTACAGTACCTATTTTACTTTTTAAAATACAAAATAATTATCTGAAATAACATTTAATATTTAATAAACTTTTTTATATAAATTTATTTAATTATAAAAACAATTAAATGAATTTAAAAAAATAAAAAAACATTCGCGTGACTCGAACCTTGACCAGTCGCGTGATAAACAAGTACTCTACCAAACACGCCATTGTATCGCCAGAGGTAATTAAAATTTATATGTATGAAAGCTAAGCATGAAATTCGAATGCTATTTTCTCCGAATTGACTGACCATTCCGCGGAATTACATTGAGGGTTAAACACAAAGTCTCGCCCCCAAATGAATTTTCTTAATGGTGCCCTCCCCTTGTCAGGGGGAATCAGTGCCAGAGCCTAATGAAATTAGTCATGTGATTGAAGATGTTGTCGATATTTTCAAGCAAATAAATTTAGAAGTGTATAGTGTTGACGTTCAAGATTTATTGGGTACTGACAAGCTCACAGAAATGTATGAGTACACATTGAAGTATGATTCTTTGGACAGTTCAATCTAAAGACCGAATAACAGTTGGGAATTTGACAGAAGGCCTCAGTTTAACCCTTTATCTACCGCATTATGATTTACTGCAGTTTTTTTCATGCAATACATTTTTTAATCACTACATTAAAAAAATTAAGGGATATACATAAACAAAATACTCAACTTTGGGAAATTTAATTATTTAGAGGCTAATTAAAGATATTCAGCTGTAAAAATAATTATATACACTGTTCACTTAAAATAGTCAAATCGTTTTCTAAGGTCTTCCTTAACATACAAAAATAATAAGACACCTTTTGACATTAACTATTTTCTCGGAACAAAAATGCCATTCTTCGCAATCCGCTGAAAACGGAAGTTCTGCTATAAAACTATTCGCCTTCCCCGCTAAAATACTCATCATAGAACTCATGCTGCCATATATCTTAGAAGAGTGGATTTAAAAGAATATTGCTGCTAAGTATCATCAGAGCATTCGTAAAAATGGTCATTCTATGTAATTTTAAAGTGAGTGGTACTTATAACTACCGTCAGTAAATAAAGGGTTACACATTTTAGAAAATACGCCGACTCCAATGAAGAGCATGTTTTTTCAACAAAAGGAATAAAAAAATTATTAGCATACTGGGATGAAATTTTGCGAGAGGAAAAAAAATCTTTCAGCCGGCAGATTATTTGTTAGATATTATGAAACCTTTTGCATGAAAATAACTTTGGTTTTGGGATTTTGTATTTGGGTTACCTAAGATTTTATTGAACATTCTTTTTTTCTAAATTTTTTTTGTTAGTCTTTCGCTTCAACTAAAAAAAATTTATATGTATTTACATGAGTAAGTATACCCCCGACTTGCGGAAATTCGACATCACTCAGTCCAACCTATCGCATAAGTTCGGGGTATTACAGTAGTTCAAAACAGAAATTTTGAAAAATCGCCAAAACTTTTTCAATAACAATTATCCTCATTAATGAAAAATACTTTTACATCACTACTTATAATTAAAGTCTTGATTCTTGTTTGCTTCTCAAAAACTGGGGAATATTTTAAATATAATCAATAAACATAGATTGCATTCATTCATTATCACAGCAGTGCGAACAGTTCATAATCTTATAGCACCGTAAAAACAATTCTCTGCAACAAACACGATATTGGAGCAGATCTTGGAAAGAAGCCAAAATAATGACAAGAGAGCCATTTCAGACCACTAAACTGTATAATACGTTTCCTCGCAACAGAATAATAAAATTTTGTTTGCTACGAAAACTCTTAACATAAATATTAGAATGCGAAAATATTACAGCTGAAGGGACGAAATCCCAAGCATAAACCTGCCGAAGAAATAAAATAATCTTGCTTTAGGAAATAATCCTCTAGGCGTGAATGTGTCGTAAGAGGCTAAATGCGAGAAGGCCCAGCCCTTAAATATTTTACGAGTTCTAGTGTTGTAAGCTAAAGCATTCGTATTTTGATGTGACAATATTATCCGATAGTGTAATCGGCTTATTGGCTGTGACATAGCAGTCAAATGTATGTATTTAGGTTACATCTGTTTATGGGTATCACAGACCATTCTGCCACGTTATTAGAAAACCAGGCGAGATTTAATAATCAAAAGTAAACGATTTTTGCATTTGACAAAAGTAATTTGAATATCTTTAGAGAAAGAGTCCCTCAGAATGGGACCAAAAATCAATGAGAATAAGACTAAGTACATGCCTTGCTCTAAGTCATGTTTTAACAATTCCACTTTAAAATTGTAATTTTGAAGTTGTTGATAGTTTCCCTTTATTTAGGTTTCGGAAGTTAACAATAGAAACGATTCTACTACTGAAATCCAAAAGATAATTACTATGGCTAATAGATGTCTTAACGGATAACGAAAATATGAAATCGAATTTAGTCAAGTGAAAAACAAAGGTTCTATTGTATAAAAGTCTTAATATCAGGATCAACTTACGCACGTGAAACTTGGCCCATGTCTCGAATACATGAGAACATAAGTATCTACGAAAGGAAGATTTTAAGATTCATTTTTGGAGAAATTGAGGAAAATGGAACGTGGCGAAGAAGATCAAATTTCAAGCTCTATCAATCATATAAAAAATCTGACATTGTTAATTTAATCAAAATACAACGAATTAAATGGCCAAGTCACGTAGTCGAAATGAACGAAGACCACACCCCTAAAAAGTCTTCAATGTCCAACCAATTGACACACGAAGAAAGGCCAGGCCAAATCTTGGATGGATTAATGGCCTAGAAAAAGATCTTATAGTTTTGAGAGCTATGAATTGGATAACACTACCAGGAAGAAGGCTTCTTGATAAGGCCAAGGACTACCCTGGGCTTTCAGGCCAATGAGGAAGGAAGGATTGGTAGGTTGAATGATTGAACTCTAAAGCTAAAAATGGGCCAATAGCAATGGGCATATCTCCTATTTTCAAGCACCAGTCAGATTAGATCTTCATTCACGTCACACTGGGAACAGTATGAAGACTATTGGTGAAGGACATCGTAGTTTAAAGTCACAGTCTAGTGATAAGGACCCCTGAGCTGGCAACCCCTCTCCAAGCTTCTAAACCCCACCAAAGAGGACTTTTAGCCTTTGCAAATTTAACGTGGACTACTCTTCACGGCAGTTCGTCAACACTATACAATGGTACTTTTCGAGCCTACTATTCGTCAACCACTAGTTAGCGGTCATGCCCACCCCGCCATCACACCCACCAAATAACAGTTAAATGGGACGAGCAACTTCAATATTCTTTCGATTCCATGCGAAGCTGAGTTTCTACTTGCAAAAATGCAATGGTTTTGGAAGACATACTTGTATTGAATCAGGGGTTGAATCCAGATCATGAATTAAAAATCGTTAGTACCAAAGTATACATTTGTTAACAACTGAACAATATTACAATCTTAGGAGGAACTTCACGGCGGTGAAAGGATAGAATTTTTCTACGCATAATATTTTACAACGCACTTTCATTGCCCCCTTTACTTTCGGTCCATTGGAAAAATATCCTCTCCGAAACCGATTTAGGGGAGTTGGAATTAAATTCATAGTCACATAAGTGCAATAGCATATTTTTATTCAATCAGTTCATGTGTTTCCCCCATTATAAACTTTTATTTTCAGTAGGAATTCGTGACGGGTCGTATTCACGCCTTTACATTGATCCTCTTGGGGTAAAATGTACTTTAACTCTTGTTTCAGTTTAAAACCACCATCTGTAGAGATAACTTAATGTCATGCTAATTTGAGTGCTGTTTAATCCCTAGCAAAGTAAGAGTTAGTCGTTAGGCTGCTATTAAATCGAGATTTGCGAAATGACTATCGGAAACTGTAGACTTGAATATCCAGTTGACCCGCGACTGCTGTTCCATTAGATCACACTCAGTTAAGTGCATATTTATTTATCTTAGGAATTTAGGGTAGCCATTTCATTTGGTTCCTCCCTAGGTTTATATAATTGCTTGACAGTAAATTGTTAGAAATAAACTTGGTTATTTTTATAACAATCTCTGTTCATTCAGTGTCCCGAACTTCACCAGCGACCCCTAGGTCGTGACAAATTTTCTTTTATAAAGTATATATTAGTCAACAATAATAATGCACAGAGATAAGAAAAAAACATTTTAAAAGTGCACACGTAACTCTCACGCAAGAAAATGGAACGGTGAAAAAAAAGTTTTATTATGGTTAAATATAGTTTATAAACAAAGTAGAAAGATTATAAATACGCTGCTGGACAATTGCTAAGGACGGATCACAAATTGTCATGTAGCATAACATTAAGCGAGACATGAGGCCTAGTAGGATAAAATACGGTTGCCACACTGTTCAGACATTAGAATGAAGAATATTTATTGTTCTGGAAAGTACAAAGGCTGTGAAACTTCCGAAAAAAAATGTTCATTTGATCTGCGTACGGAGAAATGGAACAATGCATTTAAAAGTCAGCAGGCACCTTAAAGAAAGTTATCAGTACGGGATATGTCCACCGTGGAGTGTGATGCAACATTCCACACGTCGTACCATACTTTGTACAACATTATCCAGCAGCTGTTGAGGCAATTTATCCCATTCCTCTGTGAGTGCACGGATGAGGGTTTCTTGTTTGTCGGAGGATAGTTTCGACCAGCAACTTGCCTCCCCAAAGCATCCCACACATTTTGAATGGGGTTTAGATCTGGAGAACGCGCTGGCCATACGAGACGTTGAATACCCTCGCTGTCTAGACAATCCTGAACAGCGAGTGTTCGATGACATGTTGCGTTGTCGTCCATAAAAACAAATTTATCACCGACAGCACCACGGAAAAGACGAACATGAGGAAGTAGAACTTCATCAATGTATCGTTGGCCCGTCATAGTCCCATTCGTAACCACATGAAGGCGTGTGCGGCCATTTATCATGATGCCGGCCCACACCATGATACTGCATGTCGGATATCGGTCCTTTTCCTGGATATTTTCTGGACGATAAGCAGTACCACTCTCGCGCCAGATCAGTTGGCATCTACAATCCGATGACAGACTGAACCTACTCTCATCTGAGAATAGTACGCATGCCCAGTCCTGTTCAGTCCAATTGTGATGCTCACGATACCATTGCAAACGGGCAGTACGGTGCTGTCTGGTCAATGGGACACACACAACAGGTCTGCGTGCGTATAGTCCTCCTCCCCTCAAACGTCTAGCAACAGTTTTTCGGGAGATCTGCTTTCCTGAGGCAGCAAGAAACTGATTTGCCACCTGCTGAGCTGTGGTTCCTTTTTGCTGATAGGACGATATATCTGTCTTCTGCAGGCGTCGTACTTCCAGCACGACCTCCCCCGTGCCGTCTACTACACATTCCAGTAGTTTTAAATGACTTCCACAGCCGTGAAACAACGCTGTGAGCGATGTCGAATTCCCTGGCAACATCTGTTATTTTTCGCCCTTCTTCGATCTTTCCAATAATTCGGCCACGCATAAAATCTATGTGATGTCGGGAAGACATGCCAAAAATTTTAAGTTCGTCTATTAAATCTTTCCTGTAAAACTTTGACTTGAAACAACAACCGTCCACACACGTCAAAACCTTTAAAGCTCTTATGAACGCTATCACGTGATGAACAGACGTGGAAAAAAAATGTGCATACTCATACTTCTTACTAATATCCCGCTATTATTCTAATTTTCCACATTTTGCTTCCTTTCATTTTGTGGTTGCTATGGATGATAGTGTTATCCGTCCTTAGCAATTCTCCAGCAGTGTATATTACAGAATGGAAAAAATTAGAAGGAAATAACCAGGAAGGCACAGAACCACTTTCCACGTCTGGATCGCTTGAGTCCAAAGACTGGAGTGGCACTAACTTTTTATCAGTACGGATCAGTACAGATGGCAGCGCCATCTACAAGCTCAGTTAATTAAAACACTCTGTTATTCACGCATAACATGATTTTTCTTACAATTCCTACCATTAGTTCACTATCTCCCTGTATTTATATTGTTCAAATTTTCAATCATTAATAAACTACATTTTAAAGCGCTCTATTGAGCTGGAAATCCCATACACGACTATTAGGGATGAAAATACGATAAATTATAATGAATAAAAATTAGTTGATTAAAGCTAATTATTCAAAGAATTACTGATACAGCCCCGTTGCTATAATTTTTGGTCACCCTGTTGGTGACTTGTGCCAAAGCTTTAAAAGTTTTTTTTTCTTCACATTTTAAGGCGCTTTCTTTAGCTGAAATTTTCTACACACTATTGTTTTGAGTGACAATACGATCATTGAATTATAATTAATTTAAATTAATTTAGAAACTAATTATTTAAATTACAAATACTGCCGCATTGGCTCCACTTTTTGGGAATTGGGTCAAAATTAAAAAAATTCTCAGGTTTTAAAGCATTTAGATGAACTGAAATTTTATATATACGATTGTTTTATATGACAATACGGTACTTTCCTCATAGTTAATAAAAATTAATTGCCCCTTAATAGTGTAATTCTGTCCCATGTATATACATATTTATATTAATTGTAATTATTTAATAAAAAGTAACTAAAAAATTTTCTTTGTTGACCTAAGTAGGAATTCGCTCAATTTTTTTTTGTATTACTTGTTTAATTTCGAAATACTTTTAGAAGAATCGTAATTAAACAGCTCTGCCAAATTATCAAATTTGAATCTTTATCTAAATTTTAAAAGCTCAACAAGTACATGTTTAATGTCAATATTGAATTCAATGGAAAACACGTGATTGCATAAATAAATACCTGTGAAATTTCCTTAAATAAAAATTTAATTTTAACTTTTATTACCTTAGAAACTTAAAGAAAACTTATCTCAGCTGTATTTAATAGATAACAATTAGACTTTGGAATATCTTACAATCATAGCAATTTATTTTGATATATTTTTATATAATGGAATATATAGCGATTTGTTTGGGCCATTATTTAAATATTTTTAACTTATTTCAATAATATCCTTCAGAAAGAAAATTATGAGTTTAGAGAAATGAGTATATTGAATACACTTTTAATTAACAAACACACTTTAGTTTCTATTAAAAACAAGTACTTTTTGAATTTGCGCTTTTTTCATTATAAAATAGAATGGAGAGAAAATGGAAGATATTTTGTGTGAAGCAACGGAAGTTAACATATTTTTGTGATATAATATTAAAAATTAATTTTCACTTACCGATTCCAATATAATGGCGTCAGTCTGTCCCTTTGCTCCGGATATCTTACTCATTGACATAATACTCCGCATTCCAAGATTTGCTGTAACTTCTGTAGTGCCATTATTAGTCTCCAGGATATGAAGCTGCAAAAAAGAATTATTATATTAGTATGTTCACTATTACTAAACCAAAGGAGTTTTCGCATCAAATACTTCTCAAAACATATGCAGCGGTCTTCAAACTTCTTCCACTCGCGGAACCCTTAGAAACTTTAAGGTGTTTTCGTGGAACCCCATTCCGAACACTTCAAAGAACGTATCTTAAAATAATATTTAAAGTAGATTAACATATTATAAGTACTTTATGTAAAGGCAGTTTAAAGGTCTACTGAAATTACCTGCCGTCGCATTTCATATTCTGCACTTAATATGTTTTTATATTTTGTTTATGTAACATCTTACGTTGAGAGAGAAATACTTCACTTAAAAATACATGGTTCTGGTTGTGTGAGAAATCTTGTGTATTTTGTATGAATTTGTAACCTAAAATTTAGGAGCTGCTCTTACTTAAATTAAGATTTTAACGCCGAATCTGTTGATATGTCGGTGAGTTTTTCCCTCTCCTTCATGAAACAAATAAAAAAGGTGCATATTCTATCAGAAATATATTTAGTTTTGCAAATTATTTTACTAATGAGAATAAAATTTTTTCGTGAAACCTGGGATAGAGTAAACAATGCAATATGCACAATCTAGTAAATAGTTCACGTAAGGAAAAAATGTTTCAATATTTTTTAGTATATTATAATAGTTTACAAAATATCTCTAAATATAAAGTTATGTCTAAATAAAATTTTTGGTTTTTTAATGACTGGGATGAGCTTTAGATACATGAGGTTATATAAACTTCATAGAGAACTCGCAACCATTTTGCAAATACATATAATTTTCTTTTCAACTTTTTATTGTGGCTCATGGAACCCCTGGTTTTACATTGTGGAGCCCCAAGGCTCCGTAGAGCACAGTTTGAAAACCATTCTCTACATATGTGTAACAATGCTTAGTATCATAAGAGTAATTGTAATGCGCTGCTGTTTATTTCCAGCTAAATTATCCAGCAGAGCCTAAGCACCAATTAGTGTGATTCAGAATGCCAAAATGCGGTTAACGCTATCTGAATTACGTGCTTAATTCAATCAGTGGTTAATGATATAGTTCTTGGCGATAATTACTTCGTATAACATTACCATCAAGACATCCTAAGATGATTAGTTTAAATATTGTAAAATTTATCTGTACAAAAAGTATTTTGAACTTGTTACTTTTCATCAATCCTTCTTAATTTCATCATTTCTTAAGTATCAATACTTCAAAAAGCAAAAAGTAACAAGTTTTTATAGATAATAAAAGTATTATTTAATTTAAATTTTTGAATTTAAAGTTCGATATATTTTAAATTGTTTTAATTAGCACTGCAAGAGATCCAAAATATATAAGCACAAGTTAAGAATAATCGTTTACGTTAGCAAATTAAATTGCAGTGTCCAGTGTTTCTGTTCATAGCTTAAGAAATATTTCTGCAAGTTGCGAAAATTGCTAAGTAAACAACAAAATTTATCAAGTAATATTTCAAAGTAAAAAAGAGACGTATGGGTCAAAAGGTGTATGTCATAAAATCTAGTATTGATCAGAATGAATATATAAGTGAATGTGTCCGCTTACTGCCTTTGCTAAATGCTTAAGAACTAAATCTCAACATGGCTCAGTTTTACATACTTCATACTCCAGCATAAATATTACATTTATACGGGAGTATTAAAATCCCATAGAGAGAAGCATGTTTTTTTTACAATATATAATTCAACTTAAATCAATTCGTTATTTTCCGTTTATAAGAAAAGGTTTGACACAAAAACTCTTAGGAAGAAATATCTGTAAACATAGAACAATTCAACGGTCCCAACGAACTATGTTATAGTCTAACCTCTATATAATGAACCTCTTTATTGCGATTTTTTCAATAAAGCGGACTTTTTTCCTGGAACCTTTTTTGAACATTTCACTATTTTCTGCGTAAAAGAATAAAATTTTGAATAATTTTTTGTGTAGTTTGATACACATTTATATTATTCATTATGTAATTTCAAATAAAAATTGTCATACATTTCTACTTATATTCAAACATGAAGTATAAACATGACATACGAGTTTTTGAATTTTTAACCCTTTACCAGGCCGTGGTAAAAATACTTACCACCAAATTTATCAATCTCTTTATTTGCCCCCCCCCTTCAAAAGGGTCTTATAAATCAAAAAAAGTTTTATCTAATAAGCAAAATTAAGTCAAACTCATTCCCACAAATTATTTTAATGTACTATCGATAGAAAAAATAGCCCGGTAAAGAGCCAACATGACTCTACTTGGAAAAAATGCTTTATAAAGGATTAATAAAAGAAAACACACAATTTCGGCTTTGAAGTAACTTCATGATTTTTCAGTGTTCAAAATTTATGGAAATTTTATCACACAGAAAGTTAAACGCATAATTAATGCAATATAATAAATATGATTATATTTCCGAACTTTCCAATAAAATGTGAATCTAAAGATAATGGAACCAAAATTTTAAACAATTTTCCATTTCTCTCTGTCATTTAAACAAAGTAAAATATTTAACATGAAGATAGAATAGCTAAAATTCCCCCCATTTAAATAACAATTTATATTAAGCAACCTACTTGCATTTTTACTATATCAAAAATTTAAACAATTATGTCATTTTAAATAAAAGAATCAATTGAATACCTTTCCAGCTCGATAAGTCTCTGCAGCAATAAATCTTTTGTCGTTACTCTGAAGCATTATATAGTATTATCTTAACCTAAAATCGTTCAAAAAACGTCCAACCATATTATCTAACCTTTAAATCAAGTTCATCGATTGGTAACTTTTTTTTTTTTTGCTTTTTACACAAAGCAGCAAGATATTCATTTTTAAAGCAATACTTTTAAATAATTAAACACTTTCATATCAGAAAATGCGTGACAATTTAAAGATATTGCAGTTGTTCATGTTTATGGAATTCTAGAAATTTTATGCAATATTCTTGTGCACCAAGATATTTAAATATACAACACTTTAAAATCCTTAAATTTATTTTTAGGCTTATTTAAATGCAAAATACTATTTTAAAAATATCATTGGCCAGCAGTTAAGTATATTATCCAACATTTATAAGTCATAAAAATTTCTCACGAGATTACAAAATTCCCCCAGATTTAATATGCAACATTCCCTATGGTCTCATTGTCGAACCATTTAAAATTTGTAACATTCCAATGCAATATTCTATAAATAAGGTTACGATAACGCTACAGTTTCCCCAAGGATATGGTTCGGTTTTATTGACATAAAAGTCATATGACCGCACTGGGCCAGAACTCATTCATTTATAAAACACCAAATATTATACGATATATATCATAAGTGTTCTTCATAAATGTATATCTGAACAAGGCATAAATTAAAGTAAACAAGTGAACTATTCTTTAACAACGCTTTTAATATTAGAGTTAAGTCAAAAATAGGAAGATCTCAAGGATGTCCCGGAGGTATATCATCAATCTTTCACTCAAGATACTTTAGTACCTGGCAGTGGTAGTGAGTGGATATTAACGTCACACTGTTCAGCTACATGAGGGCTTTTTAGGGACGGACCACGTAATTTTGAACCATGGTCAAGGGATGTGGACAACACCTGAGCTGACAGTCAGCATACACTTAAACTCCGACTAGCATAAGCACTTCCCAAAAGGCCACCTAGTTTACGCTAAACTTCTGCTATTTAAAAGGTTCCTAATTTGAATAATTACGCTTCGCTTCTGGATTTGGTTTGAAAGGATTTACCTTTTTCGGCCCCAAAGAACTCAAAAGGAAAATTAATAGAAAGCGTGATGTGAGCCCGTCACAAATACATTATAATAAACACATGCAAAGGAACAAAAAATTAATGTTTGCGTCCTGACACTTGACATCTCTTCTCTGCTACTATCTTTCGTGTTTGGGAGAAATTTTGTTCGAGTGATGACTTTCAAAAGGGACCCAAGATCAGCGTCATATTTCGAAAAGGATCCTTATTTTTTTCTCTTTATAACTCCACTAATTTGCAGACGGGTCACCAACTCGGCCAAAATGATGCCAACTTGGCTCTATTGCCACACACAATTTCGTCAAATTTCCATTGAATCGCCAATATAATGTAAGGAACGGTGTTGCTAGGGAATATTACAAATTTATCATAAAATAAATGCAGCATAGAGTAATATAAACGTATTGTTCACCCATATATAAATTATTTACACTATTTTAAACATTCATTACACAAAATTTGTAATAAAATATTTAAGTGATATTAGAGCGATTATATTAACATCTTACATATTATCCACAGAAATCTCTAAATGGAGCATATTACATGTATACATAATTTGCTTTGGTTCTAATGCTAGATAATTTGATATTTTCTTAAAGCGTAAAAAAATATAAACAAAAATTTAAAATAATTTTTTTTAAAAAAAAAAAGGAAGAAAAAGGCGACCTTTAAAAAAAGGTTTTTGTACTTGGTAAAAGTGCCAAAGCATTTCCAAATTTAATGCGTTATGTAAGGAAATCTGTTTCTTCGTAGTGAGTTATTTTTAGACGTTACTTTAAAATTCACGAGTCGAAAAACCACCAAAGGGATTTTTTTCTTTTTTTAAGTCTAACTTTAGATTCAAATTGAAGTCACTGTAACACGTACGCTCTAGGACTGTGAAACATCTTTGATTTTTCTCCCCTACGGCAAGATTCGAGAGAATGACACTATGCAAACGACTTACAAAAAGGAACTTATAAGCACGAGAAATAAATCTTATAATCTAAAATATATGGATATGGTGTTTACAAAACGACTTAGTAATAATGTACATCCAAATATTCATAACTTTCAACCTATCACTCTGAATATGTGGTTTGAGAATCAGCATTTCACAATTTTATTCGAGTTTTATGCTTATACTTTTTAATACATGAATGCAAAATTTGATATTTAAAATTTCTTTTACGAAAAGTTAATGTAAAAGTGTTATTTTACTGAGATTCCAAAAATAATTACTGGGTGGTTATAAGCAAATATTATAGTTGCTTATGGATTAATTTTGAATACGTGTAGTTACGAAGTAATTCAACGGCAAATAGCAATGTATCTCTTATTTATGAATGACGGTGAAATGGCGAGTATGACATCTGAGTTGACATTCCTCTCCGGACTTCTAAGCCACACCAGTGTAAGGACAGAGTCTGGAGAATTAATGTGCTTTAGTTCCAATATGCAACTATTAATATGAGACTAAAAATCTAGTACTCCTACCCGACGATGCCTGAGTTGGCACCTCCTCTCTGCACTTCCACACCCCGCCAACGGGAGGATTTTGTCTTGACAGAATTTACGTACATCAGCCCATGTACACAGTGGGATCATTAAATCGTTTGAGGTCTAATTCATGACTTTTGGCCCATGAGCTCTTGAACATAGCAACTAGGCTACCGCGGTCACCTGGCTTACTGTGAAGAAAGGAAAGAAAATGTGTTGACGAGTAGGTTCAAAGACAAAAACATCGATGGAATTTGTATTCAGGATTACTTCCACATCACTACAGAGAACTTTAAAGTCTAATTGTACTTTGTGGGTAGTGGTTTCCAAGAATCTTATTGAATCAGGACTCGAACATGCGGTACGACATGAACATTGCCATTTACTAAGCTTACAACTAAAACATCTGTTTTTTTTACGATTACAAGTCTTAAACTGATTGTGTTTGCCTATACAGGAGGTTTTGATAAAAAAAATTTCAAATTGAGGTTCCGGCGTATTTGTGACCACTTTAAGTGGCGTAACCTGCCAAAGAGTTGCCGGTGTCATTGTCTCTTGCTTCACTTGTTGAATTTCGAGCGATAATTCAGGCTCTTGATTTATGAGACTCCCGGTTCTTGTGAGTGAATTATTAACGTCACACTATTCAGCTACTCAAGGGCTTTTGGCAACTTTTTCCTGTTCTAGAATAGGGTAAAGGTCTCGTCAGCCCTTTAAACAATTCTAAGTTGAGGGTCATGGATTACTGAAGAGATTTGCTCACACTAGTTTAGATTACAAGAATTGGACAAAGTCTTCTTTCTCCGAAGGTTGTCTGCCCATGCTGACACTACAGGCAATGAAAGTGTGGATAAATTGGTAAAACGGGCTAAACATTTCAAGGATGACAACTTTGTCAATGTTACCTTATTAGATGCAAATGCTGGGCTCAAATTTCATATTGAGAGAGAAGTCAATTCCTGTAAGGTATTAACTCTGTAATACAAGTGGAGACCTCCTTATAGCAAAGACCATTGCTAGGCTAAGAACAGGTCATTACAGAGGAATGAATACTTATAGGAAATGTGGTAGCTGTGTCAGAATACAGAGCTAACACCTGCTCATATTTTGGATCACCAAGCTATTCTTGCTGCTGTACAAGAAATAGGGGTCCTGTTTTCATCAACAAACCTCTATGTCAGTGCTTCTCAAACTTTCATCGCGCCCTCCCCCTCCATTTACAAGGGCCATGTATTGAATGCAATAATGTAATTTATCGCTAAAACTACAACCAGACCTTAATTATAAACTGCACCAATTATTAATATAGGTATTAAATTTTGTGTACATTACTTTGAAGTAATACATATTTTAAGTAATAGGATAAGTATGTTACTTTTCATAGTTTAGAATATACTTATACCCGTCTGCTCACGCCCCTCCAACCAAATTTTCACGCCTCCTTAGGGGCCCCCACTCCACAGTTCCAGGAACTCTGTTCTATATGGATAATATTGAACAGAGGGCCAGAACAGTCATCTGGGCCCATGGCACTGTTTGATTTGGTGCCGTCATGGACATGACATCTCCATCAAACAAGAAAATTTATCATGCAAAGCCAAAAAGAAATGCTTAACTTTCCTTCATTTTCAGTATAAATACCATTCAACATATTCTAAAACATTTCCTTTACTATGCCATAAATTAAAATATCAAAACGACAACTTCCAGAACTCTTAAGCCTACAACCAAAGAACTACCCACGAAAGCTTAATTTATTCTAATTCCTACTTCTAATAAATAAGCCTAAAGTAGCTTAAGTAACTAATTATCATTCTCCGACACTCGGTAATTAATTACTGGGACAACGTGAGTAAAATTCAATAACAAAGCCAGATGAAGACGATCGAAACATTTTCTTGTGCTTCATCAATTAAAAGTATTTGGTTTCGACGACTAAGAAAAATGACTCGAATTAATGAACGCATTACGAATTGAAAGTGGTGCTGCGAACACGGATAACATTTGTCACTCTTCTCTCTAATACTAAAATAAAATAATCATTCACTTATTTTAAACTTTTAACTTAAAGTATTAAATCATTCTGCATGTTAATAGTGTTATTTAATTCAATGTTATTCTTATAAGGTTTAAGGAAAGAAATTCAGAACAATGTGGACCTTTTCCGACCTCCATTGAGATAAATGATTACATTTAAATGCACGACTTATTTAGTTTAATCAAAATCTAGGTTTATCACGTGATATAAAAGATTATACGACGGAAACCATTGTATGCGGATAAATTGAATGTTTCTTCAATACATCAAATACGCGTGTGTACAGTGGTAGCAAGTCCTGAACATTATTTTGTCTTAGTGCGCATCTATTTTCGTTATGAAATTATTGAACTTTTTTCCTTCCTCAGTGGCTCAACGGGGCAAGATGGGCCTTCTCAAGAAGTCTTTTCCAGGCCAGCCTTCTTCCTGCTAGCGTTCTTCAATTCTTAGTTCTCAAAACTAAGAGATTTTTTTTCTAGGCCATCAATCCATCAAAGATCTGGCCTGCCGTTTCTTCATGAGCTAATTGGTTGGGCATTGAAGACTTTTTTAATGGTGGGCTCTTCGTCCATTCTGACATGACATGCCCGTTTAATTCGTTGTATTCTGATGAAGTTTTCAATGTCAGATTCTTTATATGATTGATAGAGCACGAAATTTGATCTTCACCGTGGAAATTATCGTACTGTCTTAACTGTTTTTAGCGAGATAAATATTTTTTATACAGCTACCTGAACACAAGAATGTGTAGTACTTACATAACACAATTTAGAAAAACATACGTGTTAGAAAACCATAGTTCACAGACGTGGTACATTTAACATTTGAAATATTATTTCGTGTATTATGAATTTCGAAAATTACACGATTGTTACATGATTAAACATCTATATTTTATGGGCCGGCCGTTTACTTTAATTACAGCTCTACGTCTTCTTGGTTCGGAATGCACCAATTTCACAAGTTCTTTCGTGCCAACATGGCTGAGAGAAAAGTTTAAAACTTAAATTAGCTTACGTTTGTTAGAAGGTTGTTTTTTTTTCTTCGAAATAAAGACTTTTTTCCAGGTATAGAAGTTTAAGTTGGCATTACTTTCCAAGATGGCGACCGATTTAACAGCTGTCAAGTTATTTATTCTCAGTTTGGTTTGGCAATTCATCATGAATAGACTCACGCCTGAACAACGCTTTCAATTGTGCCCAAAACGAGATTGCCGTTGTTACCGATTTTCATAAGCGAATTTTGTTTAGCGATGAAGCGCACTTCTGGTGGAATGGCTACGTCAACAAACAAAACTGCAGCATTTGAAGTGAAGCTAATCCACAAGTGTATGTCGAAACACCGTTACATCCAGAAAAACTGACTGTTTGGTGCGCTTTATGGGCTGGTGGAATCCTTCTTCAAAAATGATGAAGGCCACAACGTTACATTCAATGGTGATCGGTATAGAGCCATGATGACTAACTTTTTCATTCCTGAATTGAACAATCATGATGTCCAGGAGCTGTGGTTCCAACAAGACGGCGCAACATGTCACACAGCTCGTGCCACAATCGATTTATTGAAAGATACGTTTTGGTGACCACCTAATTTCACGTTTTGGACCTGTGAATCGGCCTCAAGATCTTGTGATTTAACACCGCTAGACTATTTTCTGTGGGGCTATGTAAAGTCATTGGTCTACGCGGATACGCCATAAACGCTTGACCATTTTGAAGACAACATTCGCCGTGTTATTGCCGATATACGGCCACAAATGTTGAAAAAAGTCATCGAAAATTGGACGTCCAGATTGGACTACTTCCGAGCCAGCCATGGCAGTCCTATGCCAGATATCATATTTAAAATGTAATGCCACAAGATTATCTTTCGAATAAAAAAAATTCATGTCAATCGAATAATACATCGTTGTTTTATTGCAATTTAAAGTTCTATACCTCTAAAAAAACACCCTTTATTTTAACCTATTTTATGCCGTAGATTTTCTATAGGATTAAGATTTTGAAGCTGTTTTTGCCAGTTTATTCAATTCACAGTATTGTCTTAGATTGATTTCTGGACTACCTTTGCATTATTGTCCTAAAAGAATTCATGATTAATCTTCTAAGGGATCCGATAGTAGTTTTATAGTATTTCAATGTAATCCTTAGATTTCACCGCTACTCACGATGTGAAGTTTTCCAAAACCACGAGAAAACATGAAAGCTTCGCATCATTTTCGTCAGGTGCTGTACTGTAGGCTTACGACACTGAGAGGTCGATTCTTTACACGCGAGTAGTTTTCGCAAGCACTATTTTGGGTAACTTTCATCACACACATAAAAATTTACCTTTTCTAAGTCTTAAATAGTCCATATAAATGACCTCTTGTGCATGCCAGTTGCTTGAGTTGAAAATAGGTCAGTAACGGTTTTGGGTAAGGTTTGAAGCTTCGTAATCGAATTTAGAGCAATCTTCGTCTCACAGTTATTGGGCAAACATACACATTGGATGAAAAAATCCATTACTTCAGAATTTGTGATGAATTCAGCTATCTGTTAAAAGTGAAATTGTGTGCAAATCCCTGCCTTCGCGTAAAGTTGTTTTTCTCGTTCATCCAGATCGCTTTCTGTCCGAAAAGAAACTTGTTTCAAATTTTTTTAACGTTTTGTAGACAATAGAAAGATTACAGGATACTTCAGCAACAATTTGGCCCATACCTTTCTTCAAAAATATCATTTTGTACTTTTCTTATCAGGCAGAAATGGACATTTACCAACAATTCTTGTACTTTTCTAAAACATGCTGCACATTCTGCTTTCAAACCTACGTTACTTTAGCACTTAGATTGTTTGGAATAATGGAGCATTTTATTAGTTGAAAAAAAAACACTTATTGCTACAGTGACTTGTTCTTGCTTTATTTTTTTTTTTAAAAATCGGTGAAAATATCTTTATTTTACTTAGATTCTACGTAATACGAAAATATATGAAATCGAATTTAATCAAAAGCAATTGTACAAATGCTTTCAGATCAGTATTAACTTATGCATGTGAAACTTGGTCTATGTCTCGAACAGATGAGAACATAAGTATCTACGAAAGGAAGATTTTAAGATTCATTCTTGGAGGAACTCGGGAAAATGGAACATGGCGAAGCAGATCAAATTAGAGCTCTATCAATCATATAAATATTCTGACATTGTTAACTTCATCAAAATACTATCAATTAAATAGGCAGGTCACTTTGTCAGAATGGACGAAGACCACACCACTAAAAAGGTCTTCAATTCTCAACTAACTGGCACACGAAGAAAGAGCAGGCCAATTCTTAGATTGATGGCCTAGAAAAAGATCTCCTTGTTTTGATAACTATGAATTGGAGAACACTAGCACTAAGACTGGCTTGGAAAAGGCTTCTTGAGAAGGCCAAGGCCACCCTGGACTGTCAAGTCTCCGAGAAAGGAAAGGAATTTTACATATTTGAAAGTAGCGTTAAAAATACATTAGAAACAATAATAGTAGTTTACTACGATAATTTCGAAACGAAAAATTTAGTCAAAGATAACACTATTTTAAAAAATGTATTCAGGACATTTTCCCATCAATGTAAATATTTCCTAGTACTAATAATTTTCCAGAGCTTAATTTTTAGTGCTGTTCATATTTTCAAGAATTTAATCGGAAATAGAAGTATAGCAATACCTTGACTTACGTGGATCCGGAGTTACGCGATTTTCCAATCTGTCGATTCGTCTTTTATCTCAAAAAAATCGGTGAAATTGGTAATGTGGCTGAAGAATTTGCCGATCTTACATGGCAAATAACTTTAGAAGTGGTTAGTGATGACGTTGAAGAACTATTGGATTTCCATAATCATGAACTGACAATGGATTAGCTCATGGAAATGTATGAGCAAAAGCAAGACATTGTAAAAGTTTGAGTCCTTAAGCTCAGTTCATTCAGAAGATCGAATGACTGTTAGGAATTTGACACAGGTCTCAATTTAATTCAAAAAGGGTTACAAATTTAGAAAATATAGATTCGAAACTATGAGCTTATTTTTTCATCAAAAGAAGAAATAATAAATTTATTAGCATATACGGTGACATTTTGGGGCAGAGAACAAATCTTTGACTCTTCAGGCCAGTTTGTTGGATCTTATGAAACCTGCTACACCAAAATAATTTCGAAAAATAAAACAAAAATAATTTTATATGTGTACTAGCTAGTATACCCGTTCTTCGCACGGGTGAATTGAAAAATAAAATACAGATTGAAGGATAAATAAGATTTTAATGAGTTAACTTTGCGTGAATTGCAAATTAAAAAAAAATTGCATATCTCAGTTGAAAATCCTATTTGTTAAATTTTAAATCTGTAGGTCTAATAGCTGATAAAAAAAATTTTTTTATTTATAACAACTCCGTAGTTCCCTTGTGGGTCAATTTTTGGAAACACCTTCCTAAACTGATCTCTGCTCTGCAAAAGTAACACATTATTACAAATTGTGTGTAATGCTTAAAATAGTGTAAAAAATTTATATCTGGATGTGTAATATATTAATATTTCTGTTGCATTTATTTTATGTTAAAATTGTTATATTCGCAAGCAACGCCATTCCTTACATTATAATGGCGATTCAATGGAAACACAGCGAAATGTTGGCGATAGAGCCAAGAGGGCATTATTTTTGGCGACCACGTTGACAGCTTTTGCGATTAATTGAACGGTGCATAAGTTGATATGCTGTAGCGCCACCTGGTGGGGAGCTGATACAAAAAGAATATCACAAAAATCTTCTAAAAATACATATACAAGCCAAGTTTCATAGTGATTGGTTGAACGGTGTTGAAGCGAAGTGAGGTCATATATACAAACATCCAATTTTATATAGAGTGATTATTTAAGATTTTATTTTAACCTTTTTTCCTAAATTATTTTTTCCTGCCTCAAATAAAAGTTTATACGTATTTACATTCGAAATCATACCCCGATTTATGGAATAGTTGGGACTGAGTGATAACCGCGTATGTTCGAGGTACTGCAGTATTTTATTTACATTTACTATCACAGATTAAGAAAGTAACATAATATATATCATGTGTTATTTTATAAGTTTATATATTAAAAAGTTAATCTTTTCCCAAATAATAAGACCTATTTCCACAATTACAAACACATCTCCAATGAATTTTCTGTGCGTTACATATACTCCTAATCACTATTTTGAAAAGTTAATATAAAAATAAGTACAAATGTGTGAATAACAGAATCCTAGCCTTCCTGTGTTCCCCATTGAATACATTTTGCAAGAAACATTACCAAATCAAAAAAGAACTCGCCCACAAAGATCAAGACCGTGAAGCATGAAAGAAGATTTCTGGCAATTTGCCAGTGTCTTCTACAAGCTTGTTGTAGTACTAGAATTTTTCTTTCATCCTTTCTCTGTTCTTTCAAAAAGGTACGAGCGAATCTATCGATCCCAAATGAGAATTTTACACGTGTGAAGTGGTTTTTCGTAAATTCATGAATAAAATGACATTTAAATAGTAGTTATCTAGAATTTTCTAGCACGAATATTTAAGTCTTTCACTTAGCAGACGATAGACTGAATTTTAGCAGATAATAAATCATCCGATGCCAGAACTTTCGTCTCCAACATACATTTTTAATAGCTTCGAATTTTTTTTTCTTTTTACCCCGGAGAAAAAAAGATGTTTTATTAAAAAAAAATATAAAAGATTTTTTTAAAAAATAGTTTTGCAGTTATTGTTTTTAAATTCATTTTTGTGTGTATTGATGTAAAACCAGAATTTTCAGAATCTAACACATGCGTAAAGAAAAAGCATGGCTGAAAATAACTTTAAGTTGATTGTGATTGACGAGTATACTCGTTTTGGAGAAGTTGTAGGATTTCATGTATTGACGAGAAAACTCGTCATGCTTAAAAAGTAGTAACCATTGGTTATTTAAATTGTAATTTTTGAGAAAAACAAAGCGTTATCTCAAATTTTAAGATATTTAAAATATTTTGAGGATAGGGTGAAGTAAACATAAATATTAAAAATTTAAAATGAAGTCATGCGCCTCCGTATGCACCGGCTGAAACAGCATGCAAGTGCGTTATTTATGTGCAAAGATAAAGTCTTTTAGATGCCGGCCTAAAAAGGGACAAAGGCAAAAGTTGGAAAATTTATTTTTACTGATTTCTTTTTTAAATTCTTACCATCATATGTGTTTTTAATTTTTCTTCCATTTTAGAGTAAAAAAATGTAATAGAAGTTTATTTTAACCAAATAAATAAGTATTAGTAATAAATTGCCAATTTTATAAAATAAGCCCATCTTTTTGACTCAATGTTTTCATAGTGACACTGTGATTGACGAGTATACTCGTCATCACTCAATTTCCGTGACACACATAGTGGCACGCTTTCAAATGGGGGAGCCCCAGTTATTTGGTTAAACGATGATCACAAGATTTAAAATCGATAAACCGTATACTTTATAATTAAATTTTCTCATAGTATAAGTTTGTACGGTCGTGTGAACTCGGGTTTTGATTGATTGAATATTAACGTTGCACTGTTCAACTACACGAGGGCTTTTGGCGACGAACCTCGCCATTTTGAACCATGGTCAAGTGACGTGGACGACACCTGAGCTAGCACCCCTCTCTTAACTACCACACCACCCCAACGGGAGAGCGTTTCAGCTCTCGACAGATTTAACGTGCATCGCTGCCCTACACGGGGTCTTTAGTGGTACTGGGCTCGAACTCGTGACAAGGCAAGCCACGATCAGATACCTATACCACTCGGCTACCGCGGCCACCCGTGTGAACTCGGGAGTCCAAATCCTAGAGCCACTAAAATCCCGCTATGTTATCAGCTGAAGCTCAAGTGAGCGAGTAAGGGTTTATTAACGTTATCCAACAAAGCAACTGCATGGCTATTGGCAACGGACCTCGTAATTTTGAATCAAGTGATATCAGGCTGATTTTTGAGTTCAACTGCCACCTTACTCTCCTAGCTTCCACACATCCCACCAACGGGAGTACATTGAACCATCACAGATTAAACGTGCATCAGCCCCTCTGCATGGGTCATCAGTGACACCAGAACTCTTGCCTCGACAAACGTCGCCAACGAGTTCGATGTCATGACCACTAAGTTACTGCGTTCATACCATCCTATGAGTGAGTAAATATTAATGTCGCACTGTTCAGTTACACGAGGGCTTTTGGCGACGAACCTCGCCATTTTGAACCATAGTCAAGCGAACAGGACGTTTGAGCTCCCGACAGATTTAACGTGCATTGCTCCCCTACACGGCGTGTCTTCAGAGGTACTGGGCTCGAACTCACACGCCGTTACCTTGACCCCTAGTTTACCGTTGCCCAACCCTCCTATGGGAAGTAAGCCGCTTACACCCCATGCAAATAGAAAGAGCTTCTAAAACAAATAAACATGTTCAGTTCAAAACTTGAGATTATCCTGGATTATTAACAGCACCGAACGAGTATTTTGATGGTTAAATAAATTAGTAGCGATATTAATTAAATCGAAAACTGTTTATTTTAACTGAAAAGGTCGTAATAAATGCTTATTTTAAATACACAACAGAGCGAGTTCAAATTGAGGAAAGTGGATGAGAAATACGAGAAACCTACCGTTGCATTCAATCCATCTTGTACAGTCACGGCTATCTGATTTTCCTTGGTATCAGAAAAATGCCCAGAGACTATGCTCCTATAGGAAAATTAAAAGAATCAATGTTATATTATTTAACAAACCTTATTACAAAAGTAATTCCAATTTCTTATGCGAAGAAATAATGGGGATTTAATTAAATGATTGAAAAATAATTAAATTTCAGGGTAATTTCTTAGTGATCTATTAGGAGCATATTCAAAAGTTTGAAGCAATTAAAACTCAATATTTAACAATTTGAAACAAATTTGAAACAATTGTTTTCAGATTCTCGAAAAATCTTCAAATATGTCCTTAGTGATTATTTATTAACGTCTCACTCTAAAGCAATGCCAAGGCTATTGTTGACGGACCTCGAAACTTCGAGCCTCGGTTAAGTGCCAAGGACGACACCTAAGATGCCCCCTTCTTTCCAGACTACCACACCACGACAACAAGAGAACTTTGAGACTACAGCCTGCATCAGCCCCTTTGTACAAAAAGTCATCAATTGCATTAGGACATGAACTCATGACACTCCAGCCACGAGTCCGTGACCATAACCATTAATATCCCTAAGAATCCTTATAGTCCTTAAGAATATGCTACTGCTACACTGTTTGACGATTGCTAAGAAGCAGTTACGTTTTTCGGAATAATTAAGAATAGACGATTGAAGAAATGAAACCAAGTACGTATTTATTAGAGGCGATGTGCATTTATTATAGAGCAAAATCGTACAGAAATCGCCTCATTGAAGAATCAAAAACTTAAAAATAAAGATATCCCTTGGATGATTTCCAAAAAACACCTCCAAAAAATGGATCTTCAGGTCAGAATGATGCAGACATGAGAACCTTAGTAAGATGTGTGTTCACCACAGACACTAATATACATTTTGCATCTGTTTTATATGCTCTTCACTAAACCATCGAGAACTCTTTAGAGGAAATTGTCCGACTTCTCTCTCGAGGCAGTTTTGAGCTCTTGCACTGTATGGGGAGAGTTTGATTGAATATTAACGTCACACTGTTCAGCTACACGAGGGCTTTTGGTGAAGGACCACGTAATTCTGAACCATGGTCAAGTGACGTGGACGACACCTGAGCTGGCAACCCCTTCTCTTAACTGCTCCACCAACGGGAGGATGTTTCAGCTCTCGACAGATGTAACGTGCCTCGCTGCCTTACACGGTGGGTCTTTAATGGTACTGGGCTCGAACTCGTGACAAGGCAAGTCACGATCCGATACCTATACCACTCGCAGCTACCTGTACGAGGAGAGATCGTTCTTCGTGCTACACGTCTGCCAAGAACATTCCAGGCATGTTCAATAAGATTCAGGTCGGGACAGTAAGCAGGCTATTGAATATGGAGAATATTTTCACTCGGCGGTGTGTCCGATACCTCAACACTTCGATGTGGCCTCGCATTATCGTCCACAAACAGAAAGTCTGAACCTACAGCACCTCTAAAAATATGAACATGATCCAGAATAATCTCTGCAATATCGTTGAGATGTAACGCTTCTTCACTCAAAGATGCGACTCAATGATGTGTTCTTCCATTGTCCATGATGCCCACCCACACCATCATGCCTGTGCCATACCGAAACACACAAACTTTTGTGCATAAGCTCTCTCCACAGTAATTGATGGCCAGAACCCCTTCGGACACTGAAACGAGATTCGTCGGAGAACATTTCTGTAAACCAATTTTGGTGATCCTACAAGCATGTTTCTTACACCAGCGTAATCTATCTTAGCGATGGCGTGGTTGAAGTGGGATGGAACGAACAGGCCTCCGTGAATACAAACCAACTTCATTTAATCGCTGTGAGACGGTTCTTGCTGAAACTTGCGTAGTGGTAGCGATTGCAAGGTTTGCAGCTATCTGGAAAGGAGTGAAATCCCTGTTCCTTTTTGCCACGAGGGCTACATAATGATCCTCTAAATGTGTGGTGATCCTACCAAAACCCCCGGCATGCTTTCTCAAAGCATTTCCATTTTCAACGGCCTTCTTTAATTGCAGGATGACACTTTTTGATACACCCATTACAGCAGCTACTGTGGTGACACTTTGGCCTGCTTCCAGTCGTCCCAATGCTCGTCCACGATCGTACACTCAAATGATGTATTGCTGACATTTTGCACTTAATTATTGCAAGAACCAAACACAATTTCAGAGAAAAACTTTTATAACATCCAGCACTATTTTCGTCAAACATTAAACACAGTATTAATTTCCGTATAAATCATGAGCTTGTATGCAGTCTTTTATACAGGTAACGAGTCCTGGTCTATCACGTCCTCTGAACTTGAATTTACTTTTATTGGTCAGCTTTCCGAGACGCAATTTTGCATAAATCACTTGTTCCTTAGCAATTGTCAATCAGTGTATAATACACATAATCACGATTGAAATTCGGAATTTAATATGCATATAATGCAGGAAGTCCGATTGATGGCTTATTTCCAAGTTATTAGTTTCGATATCATTCTGCTCTGGAATTTAAGTGAGACTTTAATTGATTGATTGATGGTTTCTTAACGTCACCATCTGTAACACCACGAGGACTATCTAAATTTGAGCCATTTACGATGTGTCTGATAATTTGGAATTAAGGTGATGTGACCAGTAGGTACTCTCAAGAGTAAAGGCGAAACTTAAAGTAACGAAATGGGGGTGAAGAGGTTAATTGTGCTGTACAATGCCTTTTAATAAAAAGGTGATTGCCGTGTGGCATTCCATACATTTTTATAAGCTTGTTACGGAAAACTTAGGGAAATCACATGCTTGAGGGTAGCTGTTCAAGCTATATTTATTAAAAATCATTTGTACGGAATAGATATCCGGAAAATTCTGTTTCGACTTTTAAATAATCAAATTGTTCATAATTTATACTCCGTAAATCAACTGCACGTTTTCAGCTTTCAGAAGGTTTTAGAGGTGCTAATATTGTCTCGAGGGCTGAAAATATAAACAATTTTCAAATAGATATAATTCTTTTAAATTAAAATTAAATAATTCTAATCTTTTACACATTTATAAAGGGGTGAGGCTTCCAAAAAGTGTAAAATGTTTAAAATTTAATCAAAACTTTAAAAATTTATAGGCCTATGAAAATAGGAAACATTTCTGTAAGAAATATTAACCAAAGTTTTACTTTGCGCATCCTATTTTCTAAAATAGTAGCTCTAATTTTAAGCAAAAAGTTGATTTATAAAGTTAAATGCATCCTTATTACCCCTGTAGCTGTTTTTATACAAATTAAATAACAAATTATATTTTTCTAAAAAAATTACGTTTTTTAAAAAAATTTTATATATAATTTCAATATTTTTCAATTTTAAAATACAAAAGATACATAATACTAAAATTAAGTAGGGTTTAAAGAGTATGATACATTTTATAATTCTATACAGTTTTATACATAAAAGAGATAACTATTTTAGAAAATAGCTATGTGCAACGTAAAAAAAAATTACTTAATATTTATTGCAGAAATGTTTCTTAATTCCATATGCTCTCTAATAGTTTTTCAAGTTATTATATTTTAAACATTTTGTACTTTTTTAAAACCTTATTCCTTTATAAATGATGTGTAAAAGATTCGTATATATATATTTAATTTTAATTTCGAAGAATTGTATCTATTTGAAAATAGTTAGTATTTTCACCCCCCTCCCCGAGACAATTTTAACACCTCCTAGTTCCCTTATAGCGCAAAATGCAAGGACTTGGTGACATTTTGATGCAATATATTATTTTATGCATTAAAATGTCTTTTTTTGCATATCTGGCAGGCCGTAGTAGCCTAATGGTTATGATCACGAACTCGTAGTCGTGTGTCATATTTTGGAGCTCGTGTCATGTTCGTGTTACGAGTACAACGGAAGACCTGCCGGGTAGAGGGGCTGATGCATACGACTCAAAGCCATGGAGTGGGGGACACCAGCTCAGGTGTCTTCGTCGTTTTTTCATAGAGGTTCAAAATTACGAGGCTCACCTTCGTGTTGCTTTATAGTACGATATTAATATATCTTTGGTGAGTGAATATTAACGTCCCATTGTACAGCTACTCGAGGGCTTTTGGTGATGAACTTTATCATTTTGACCCATAGTCAAGTGACGAGAACGACACCCGAGTTGGTAGCCCCTCTCCTAACTACCGCACCACCCCAACGGGAGGATGTTTGTACTCTCGACAGATTTAACGTGCATCGCTCCGCTACACCGCGGGTCTTCAGTGGTACTGGGCTCTAACTCGTGACACGCCAGACACGAGTCCATTACCTTGACCACTTCGCTTTACCGCGGCACCGTTAAATATATAGTTGGAGGAGTGTCCTTCCGAATTTTAACCTCTCATTATTGTGAGTGACTTTGTTGACTTAACTCTTGCCTTTTTGAAATTTAATTTACTCCGATGTTAAAATTTAAAAGAGTTAGATATAATGAAAAGTAAAAATTTAATACTTTTAGAATGTATTAAGTACGAGAAAAAATTAATCGAAATCTGTGCAAAGCTCCGAAAAAGGATCTTGAGATCCTTAGATCCGAAAAGGATCTAAGGATCTAAACTCTTGACTTACACTAAGTACGTATTTGGGCTTGGAGAGCCCTAAACTTGAGTTTAAAAGGGGGCCCTAATATTGTCCGTTACGCTACTGCCTTCATGGGGTACTCTAAGTTTGACATTCAGTGTCAAGCTGAGCAAAGACTCCAAGCATCTACAGACTGCTTAGCTAGACTTAATTCCTTTCATGTCATATGGAATGTTAAGACTTTTCTTTTTGTATCTACAACATTTTAAATAGCCCAATTCTGTATTACTAACTTAATGAAAAGATTGTAGAATGAGTGGATGTTTATTAATGTTGCACTATAACGCAGCACGAGGACTCTTGGTACTGGAACTCGCAATTTCTAACCATAGTCAAGTGACGATGTCAACACCCGAGCTGGCATTAGTGTCCCCGACTTCCATACCACGACAACGTGAGGGCTTTGAGCCACGACAGATTCAACGTGCATCAGCCTTTCTATACGATGGGTCTTCAGAAGCACTGGGCACGAACTCATCACATGCTGGTCACTCGCTTCTGACCATGACCACTAGGCTACTTCGGCCACATTACTGTTCACGAGAGAGTGAATATTTACGACGCACTGTTCAGCTACTTGAGCGCTTTTGGCGACGGACTTCGCTATTTTGAACTATGATCAAGAGACGAGGGCAATATCTAAGCTGGCACCTCCCTCTCCTAATTTCCACACCACATCAAAGGGAAGACATTCGCGCCTCGACATATTTAACGTGCATCGGCCCTTTATACATGACGGGTTTTCAGTGGTACTTAGCAGGAATTCATGACACACCTGACACAAGCCCGTGTTCTTGACCGCTAGGCTACCGTGGCCCTGAAAGGAGGGGAAGAGAGACGGTTTCTATTAAACAATTTAAAATAAGGGGGGTGAAAGATGTTTTTGGAATCGAGAATAAATTGTAACATAATTGGGAATATAATGACAATATTCGCTTGAAGTATAGTTCTGCCAATTATGAGAAATGTACGACGAACGACATATCGAAGGAAACCTTGAATAAGCCTCAAGTACGAAGTTCAACAGGTTCATTAAAAGGAAGGAAGCTTTTAAATTAAAAAGTTCCAATTTACTCCCCAGGACGCCAACTTCGCATTTCATAAGCCACCAACTATTCTGTGTATATGAATCCTGGCTTTTGTCCAACAAGGCAGTTAGATAAGTCATTAACATTAATTCATTTTTATTCTTATGCCTTTCCGAGGGGTGATAAAACCTCGTTCTTCCTTTAATTCTTCTATGACCCATTAACATTTTTTTTCCGCCTAAAAATAAAAATTCGTCCGTCAGAAGTAGAGGAGGGGGGGATGGAACAAGAACAAAACAAAACTCACGTGACAATCAAGGAGTCCCCAAGTGGTCCTGTGAAGCGTCGCTCCCACGTCTTCTGAAGGTGATGAAAAGGTGCTTGGTTCGTAACCATGACGACGATATCGGCCCACGAGAGTGTGAGGGAGTTTGGAGTCCTGGTGACGTCACCGGCCAGATCAATCGACCCGACGTTACTCCCCCTACTGTAAAAGTTCAAGGACTGGAGTCAAAGTTAAATTTTGCTGATAGAATAAAACGTATAAAATATCCGGATCGGTTATTAGGAGTTTGTAATAATACACAACCTATCTTAAAAAGTTGTACAGAACAAGTAATGTAAAAACAAAATAAATTTAAGTCAATTCCTGCTTAGATATACAAAGAAAAAATTTTATTTTAGATACTTTTCATTAAATAGTTACAATATAAATATGCATATAAATATGAAAGAATCACAACATTAAGTAGTAATTAATTTTTATTAAAGTATCGTATTGTCATCCAAAATGCTATCGTGTATATGAAATTTCAGTTCAACTGAATGCTTTAAAACGCGAGAAAAAAAACCTTTTCAAAATTTGACACAAGTCGCCAAAAGGGTCACCAAGTTGCCAAAAATGATGCCAACGTGGCTGTATTTGTAATTCTTTAAATAATTAGTTTTAATCAATTTTTATTAATTATATTTAAATTATTGTATTTTGGCATCCAAAATAATCATTTATATAAAATTTCAGCTCAATTCAGCGCTTTAAGATGTATTTTATTAACGATTGAAAATTCCACCAAGATAAATCAATAAGTATATAGAGAGTGTGAGCTAATAGTAAAAATTGAATAAAATGTCGTGTAAATTTCTTTTAAAAAATACTATTTTAATTCGTTACATTATTTAGAGGTGTCAAATTTAATGGATTTGAAGGTTGTAATTGTTTATTCAAAAATAGCTAAACCAGCAATATTAGACTGTTTTATGCATTTGTCCTTTTCATGCTTGTGCTGCCATCTGTAGGACAAACTGATGATTTATAAATATTAAATACACAAAAGCCCACTATAAACTATAAACTTTATTCCAAATTCACTTAAAAGCAAATAACTCATTTTTATTAATAATTATTTTATTCTATTAGATATTTCCTTTGATTAATAGTCCAAAATGATAAGTGCATTAATTTGAATATGATGAAATACAGCAAGTTAGAAATTCTTCGTTACATTTAACTTCTATGGAATTTCATAATTAAAAGCAATCATATATTCGAAAAGTAATATATTTTATAAACTGATGAACATTTTTTTTAAAAAAGTTCATGCTCTACTTTCTTAGCTAATTATATTTATAGGAAATTTACAGAACAGTGTTGGGGACATTTCCGAGAAAAAAACCCAGTCTTATAAATCAGTTTCATTCTTCGATTATAGCTTCATTATTCCCAATATCTTACAACCATTTTAAACTTTAGAAGCAATTGCTAATTCAAGCACGTTTGCCTTCAAATCGTGGAAATTACAATTTATCAAGCAGAATCATATTACTCTTTATTATCAATTATATCTGTTCAAAATATTTCGCATAAAAAAATCAATACAGTAGTTTAATTCAGTTCTTCTCAAACTTAATATTTGTGACCCAACTTTCAATCATAATTTTCTGCACCCCTCCCTTTATACAATAATGTATTGAATTCAATAATAATTCACTTTGACGCTAAAACTACAATGCGGCATTAATAATAAACCCTGCAAATTATAAAGTATTAAATTTTTTCAACTTTATGTACGACAATTTTAGGTATGATATGGGGGGTCACTGGTAATTATTAAACTTGCTCTTAACTTGGTATTGTTAAAAAAAATTGATTATCATATATATTGTGCAGTACTGATAAATTTATAAATATATTATATCAGTGTAAATGCGTATTTTAGTTTTATTATGTCAGAATATATTTTGTTTTGCTTCCTTTCAGTAAATTAATGATATTTTTTTTATTAGTGTTATTTTCTACTTTTCGGTATTTTCACGCTCCCCTCGTTGGGTTATCACGCCCCCTAGGGAGTCGCTCCTCACAGTTTGAGAAATTCTAGGTTAATTATAAAACTAACCGAAATGTGAACTATAATCGGATGAGAAAACTTCGTCAAGCTCACTCTTTAAAGTATCCTCGCAACACCAAGCGCTTAAATTTGATTGTGATATAATTTAAATACTTATATATACACTGGTGTGCAAAAATTAAGGACAAGACGGTTTTTTCAATATAACTTTGTACAAAAGCTTTCCAAATCAACACATTTAATACTGTAAGATCCCCGATACGTAAGGACATGTGTAATGTAAGCAACACTTACTAAAAGAGAAATCAGTGGGATAAAAAGAAGCTTGATTCAAAAAGTAGCATGGAGCGCAATGCGACTGAAGGCTGAAACATCCCTGTGATGGGTGTCCAGCAAGAAACATCCGGTCTTTAGTAGGGCATATGATCTCCCCTGACTGCTAGGCAGGTTTCACAGCGTCTGCCCATGCTGAGAATGAGGGTGTCAATGAGTTGTTGAGGCATTGCTGCCCATTCGTCTTGCAGCGCCAATCGAAGCTCCCGAATCGTTACTGGTGGTGAGGTACGAGCTGCCAAGCGTCTGCCTAGAAAATCCCATACATGCTCGATGGGATTGAGATCCGGAGATCGTGCCGGCCAATCCATACGTTCAATATCCTCACTCTCTAAGAGCTGTTCGGCAGCTACTGTGTGATGACATGGTGCATTGCCGTCCATGAAAAGGAACTGCAGACCCATAGCGCCTCTAAAAAGACGCACATATGGAAGAAGAATCTCGTTACAATAAAGGGTCCCGTGGACTGAACCTGCGTCGAAGACGTGAAAATCTGTACGACTACCAAGCATGATGCCTCCCCAAACGAGAACACCGCGACCTCCATACCTGTCCCTTTCAATGATGTTCGAGGGATGATTGCGGCTTCCCCGCTCTCTCCAGATGAGTATGCGATGAGAATCGCTACTCAAACTGAATCTGCTCTCATCTGTAAAGAGTACTCGTCCCCATTCATTGTCTCTCCAATTCCGGTGTTCCCGGCACCACAGAGAACGCCTTCTCCGATGGGCAGGCGTTAAAGGTACACACCGTACAGGGCGTCGTGCAAACAGACCACCACAGTGCAGTCTTCTGGCCACGGTAAAACGCGATATCGGTCGTCCAGTCGCCTGTGTCGTGTGTCTAGTGATTTCTCCCGCCTGTTTCTTCTGGCCTGTAAGACAATGTACCGGTCATCTGCGGGTGTGGTTCCTCGTGGACGACCACTACTGAACCCCCGGATAGCGGTTCCTGTAGTTTGAAATTGTCTCCAAAGTCGTGAAACGATGCTGTGAGCAATTCCGAACTCTGCAGCCACACTTGTCACACTGCGGCCTTCCTCCAACTTCTCCCAATGATTCGACCTCGGGTAAAAGCATCCAGATGTCGTCTAACAGATTGATTATTCTCCATTTCTCGCTGAGGCAGCAACTCTGTGTGATTTTAACTGCTATACGGCGTGCAATCTCTTTGCCAGAAATACTGATCTTACACCGACAACATGCTTTATACTACTCAGACACTCCCGCATTACGTCTACCTGCATATCTGCGCATGTGCTACCGTACATCACCTTACTTAATCTCCTGATTGGTCTTTCTGTCCGCTCTGCCTCTTCGTTCAGCTGATATGCTAATTTTTCGACTTCGTCCTTAATTTTTGCACACCAGTGTAATACTGAAATCACAACAATATATATTTAAAAAAAGCTCTTATTTCAATATATACGAACGTTAATTTTCAATTATGTTAAATTTCTCCAGATTGTATTCATTAGATTAACAGCATTCGGAAAGTAATTAGAAAAAAAGAACCTTATTCAATTCAATTGTTCTTTCAATGCTTTTAAAAGTGCATGAAACATAATAGCCTGCATTAAACTTTTATTGTGTGAAAAAAAAGCTTCCTTTACTCTAAACTTCTATTCAAATTCTTTTAGTCGCCCTTATATGCTCACATGTAAAGGGAGTCTTTGTTACAGAATTTGCTATGTATTCTCTTCCCATCTGAAGATTTTCTATATTGTAAATGTTGCTATTTTTTTATATCTTAAGCGAAAACACTTCATTAAATTGTTAGTCAAAAGACGAATTATATTAGATGTAAATTAAAAGGTATAGATGGTAATATTATACTGATAAATTAAAAGAATAAAGGGAAAAGGACGAAAAAATTCATAAAATATACGCTAAGGAAGTGTTTCCCAAACAGTGGGGCGCTCCCCACTAGGAGGGGGAGTAATAACCCTTCGAGGAGACCGCGAGTCTATTGAAAAGTTGAAAACAATAGATTTTAAAAAATTATTAATTTAGAAAGCAAACAAACAAAATACATTCCGAAGTAATAAAAAATAAAATACATATTTACACTGACATAATACCCTTAAAAATATCAGAGTACTGCGCAATATATTTTAATTAACTTACCAATACTAAGTTAAGAATGCGTTTAATTATTACCAGTGCCCCCATAGGCTTGTCACATAAAATTATATTCGAAGATTAACACTCGTCTTGGTAATTTCTACGGTTTATAATTCCGATTGATTGAATATTAGCGTCGCACTGTTCAGCTACACGAGGGCTTTTGGCGACGGACCACGTCATTTTGGACCACGGTCAAGTGACGTGGACGACACCCGAGTTGGCACCTCCCTCTCCTAACTACCACACCAACGGGAGGACGTTTCAGCTCTCGACAGATTTAGCTTGCATCGCTGCGCGAATTTTTAGTGGTACTGGGCTCGAACTCGTGACAAGGCAAGCCACGGTCCGATACCCATACCACTCGTCTACCGCGGCCACTTTATAATTCCGAAACTGCCGATTACAAATTATGCGATTCCTTCCCAAACGCCTCCGTTCAACTCGTAGGCGAGCGTATAGGGTGTATTAAGATGAAAGGGGGGGGGGTTAGAAAAGGAATAAATAAGCAAAAAAATCCTCTGAAATAAGTAAATCCATCGCAAACACTGTCATAAACACTTCCAAGAAGCGTTTTCCATGCCAGCCTTCTTTCTGCTAGTGTTCTCAAAACTAAAAGATCTTTTCCTAGGCTATCAATTCATCTAAGATTCGAACTGCCCTTTATTCATATGCCAATAGTTTGGTCATTGAAGACTTCTTTTTTAGTGGTGCGGTTTCTTCCATTCTGATAACGTGACTTGCACATTTAGTTCGTTGTATTTTGATGAAATCAACGATGTCAGATTATTTATATGACTGATAGAGCTCGAAATTTGTTCTTCGCTACGTTCCATTTTCCTGAATGCCTCCAAAAATATATCTTAAAATCTTCCTTTCGTAGATACTTAGGGGAGACCGGGGCAAGATAACGAATGTCTTAATTTTCCGTTTTCCGCTAGGTGGCAGGATAAACCCACCACTACTGGCTCTCCTATTGGCCGTTCGTTAAACAATAATAGAGAAACTGAAATCATCGTTCTTGTTTGTGTCAGTTGTGAACTTTGTTTACCTCTGCCCCGATAAAACTTTTCAGCATGTGTAAATAAGCTCTGCTACAGATACAGGCAAGATACATCATTTTTCTTTAATATTTATGAGTAACTTAAATACTACCTATTACCATGAATAAATGTCAATTAATCACCTTCATTCATCGCAATGAAGACGAATATTTTTAAACAGGCAGTCCCAGACAAGATGACGAGCTCGTCATCTTGCCCCGTGTTTCGGAATTTATTAAATGAACTATGTAGTTTTCATTTTATTAAATGCTGTAAACGCTTGTTTGTCTGTGTTTTTGTCCGCCCGATCTTGAACTTCTATCTCTTCTGGTGCTAAGGGGTATTACTAGGAAAAGCTCCAGCAGGCACTGTAGGCCACTGTAGTGATTACGGCTGGAGTAGTAATGAAGGTACCTTTTTTTCTTTTTTTGAATCACTTATCTTCACGTGAAACCAAGCAAATAATCTTTTGCTCTGTTGATTATTGACAATCACAAAACTCACATATATATATTATATATATATATATATATATATATATATATATATATATATATATATATATATATATATATATATAAAACCTTGCAGGCTATCTTATATTGCAGAGAGAAAAACATCAGGGTTGGGTTGCCACACCACACATCGTCTCCAGCCCCTTGATGTGTCATTTTTCGGCCCATTAAAAACCTACTATAGCCAAGCATCTTGGACTAATAATAACAGCAAAAAAGTATTGGTGAGATTTTGAGCACCGCTTACTTTACAGCAGCTACAGTTGAGAATGCCATTAAAGGCTTTAAAGAATGTGAGATCGAGCCTCACATAACCCTCTTGTGTTCGGTGAATGACTTTGCTACAGCTAAAACTACTGACCATGATATTGTTGGCGATGCAATAGAGAATAATAGGGCTAATCCTCAGACGCTGGTAGTAGAAATCCCACAGAAGAGCCAGAACTTATGGCAAATGCTGATTCCGATGCACCTAAGAGGCCTGTTAACCATTGCCTAAAATAACACAATGTGAGAAAGAACAAGCAAAAAAGTGAGCTTAAGCATTCTTACAAGTCCACTTAACAAAGAAAGTTCAGAAGAATGGGAAAAGCAGAAGGAAAAACAGAAAACTTTAAGAAAAAAAGAGAAGAGAAGCACGTGAAGCTAAAAAGGGAGTAATAAAACGCAAACTAAGTTCCTGCAGGTCTAAGTCTATAAAAATCCAGGCCAAACAGTCCAGTTGCATCAACTTCAAAAGATGGTGTTATAAGATGTCCTGCTAGTGAAGAGGAATATTGTGACCCTCCAACAGAATAATGGATCCAGTCCTGTAAATGCCAAGAGTGGTGGCATGAGGAATGTTCCAATTATGAAAATGGCATTTTGTTTGTGACTAATGTTAACTGCACAACTAAACATTTGAACATTACATTACAATGCATTATGCTTAGTTTGATACTTTGTAAGATGTAAAAACACAGTTATCATTTGTTAAACCATGTAACATATTCAAAAGATAAAATGTGTTTAACCTTTTTCAGTGTTGTCATCTTGCTCCAGTACTCTGTGGCAAGATGACAATTTGTTAAGGTTCTGAAAAAATAAAATTATCTTTTTTTTATTATTGAAAAAAATTAAATGGTAATATATTTAATACAACAAAGGCCGACTCTAACACTTCAAGTAAAAATAATTTTTTTTATCCTTAAAAATGAATCCATGAACAAAAATTGATAGAATACTCAACTTGCCCCCGTCTATTATGTTCTCATATGTTCGAGAAAGGGATCAAGTTTCACATGCATAAATTAATACTGATTTTAAAAGACTTTTATGCAATAGAACCTTAGTTTTTCTAAACATTAAGTTAATCCTTAAAAATATTTAAGGAAATTAAAGTCCATGGGAAATCTCTTTGAAACAATTCAAGATACATTTGTACGACGTTGAATTAAAGTATCGGAAAAAATAGCCAAATTTGTCATATGGGCGACTAAATTGTACAGCGGTACTAAGATAAAAATCTATTAGAATGTATGTTTCAATTAATGTTCCGATGAGCAGCACAAAAGATTGGTTAAAGTGTAGCATATGGGGCCTCCTTTGCGATGTTAATTTTTTGGCGATGACAATCAGTCGTCAAACAATTTTATAAATATTTATTCAATTTTTATGAATATTTTTATTTCACATTAATATTTCTTTATTTTCATTAAAAAATTCTATTTTTAAAATTTGGAAACATTCCATCGCTAAATTAAATTGCTTGGCGACCGATTCCGGGGGGTCGCCAAAGGTCTCTGTTCTGCATTTCAACTTGAAAGCTTTTGTCCTGGTTTTTAGCCTTGGTCAAATAGCGAGGACGAACTGTCACCCTTTATGTCCATGTCATAAATCTCGAAAAAAATGTTGTATACAGGTTTAGTACACGTGTCCTTTAATATTAAAATTAAAAAAAAAAGAACATTACATTAATAATGTAATACATCGCAATGAAAATGCAATAGAAATTGTTTGATGGATGTCAAATATTCCACATTGTAAAAGATTTTCAAAACCTGAGTCACAATCCCAATTGAGATTTCGTGGCTAAATGTAAAAAAAGTGCCAGGAAATTTATCAAAATATTTACAACTAAAGATAGTTGTAATTTTTATAAAAAAATTTCAAAACTTAAATATGAATAATTATTGTTAATTATTTGGAGTGTCCTGATAATTGTGTGTGTGATTTAAAATTCCTGTTTTTCAAATTTTCATTATATAACTGTTTTTAAAGATATAAAATAATTCCCTCGCATCACAAGTATCACACTGCGCTTACAGATGTAGAACAAAATAAGATAACTAAAATAAAACAATAGCACCACAAAATTTATGAAATAAAGAAATCAAAGTTTCAAATTGGAAAATAAATTGTAAAATTATATTTTCAATTGAAAAGATCAGTATTATTCTTCGACAACGATTTTGCCTATATATCAGTCCATACGGCAAGAAATTTCCCAAGAAAATTTAGATATTTAGTAAAAGAATTCGGTAATATAATCATAATACTTAGTAAATTATTTAGTAATTTAGTATTTATTACTAACTTATCAATAAACTCAAAACTAATAATTTAGAACATACAAAGATTTAAGTAAAATGTATTTAGTACACAAATATGTTTTTACCATGTATTAAAGAATTATTTTCACAGTAATAAAATATATCAGCACGCCTTACATGTATTTAATACTTAAAATACTTCTAATTTTAAGGTTTCGGAAGAAAAAATCTTTCCGCAAGAAGGATCTCAAAGGATAAATCGTGATGCAAAGTATACTTGAGCGCCTGTTTTAAATATCACTACAGATACCATGCGAGTAGCTTACCAAAATTATGGAAATAAAGCAACTATGCACGAAGAAAAAAGAATTTCGTTTACGGTAGATTAGATCGGTATAAATTCTAATATTTCTAACAGATCCTTTCTCAAAAGGCAACAAAGATTTGTCATCCCTCTTATTCAAAGCGGTTTTGGAATGTTGCCAAAGAGAACGGAGAGGCGACATTTCATTGGAAAAGGCAATTCGTTTAGGCATTCTTTTATCAATCTAATGGAATGAGAATATATCTGTTATACGCAAACTGAATAATCACTCATTAAGTTGCGAAGAGGTGGGTAATTTCGTGGAAAATTTACTAATTTTGCAAAATTCAATAAATTTCTTTTTGATAAAATGAACAGAAAACTATTAATCACATATACTTGTACAATATGTATGCTATTTGTAGCTAAAATAATTATATTTTTACTTATACTCTATAATATCATTTAGTCAATTTAAGAAAACTAATTTCCTAGGAAATTTTAATTTGACTTAACAGTTTAGTTATGGATTCCCAAATTTTAAATTTTAATTACTTTTATCACGAATGCAGTTCCCATTTGCATTAGATATTTTATATCATTTCATGATTAAATTAAACATTCAATAATGATATATATGGAATGAATTTAAGTGTTACGGAAGTTACGCAAATGTCTTCAACATGAAATACTATTTAATTTTTTTGTTTCAACTAACGCCATTCCAAAGCTCACAAAACTTATTTTTTTACTAATCACTTAGTGACGCCATACTTCAAAATAGATCTATTGGCGAAGGCTTCATAATTTTGAGGGCGAGATATTAATGTCGCATTATAAAACAATATGAAGGGTAATGGCGATAATTTTTAACCATGGTCAAATTCACGAAGAAGACACCTGAGCTGTCACGTCCATCTCCAAACTAACACACCAACACCAACGGGGGTCATTGAGCTCGACTTATTTAACATGCATCAGCCCCTTCTACATGGAGGGACGCTCTGACCAGTACTTTTCAATCTCTCTCAAGAGCAGCAAGGATAAAACTCGATCCACAACTCTAAGTGACTTTCCTGAAGTCGCTTCCTCATTGTCTTGTCTACCTAAAGATGTGGGAGGGAACGAAGCATGGACAGAACTCTCCTTGATAAGTCTAATTTATTATTCAATTGTACTATTCAACAACAAAGTAAACTACAAAAGGAAGCCCTAGGAGTGATATAAAGAAAGCAACCGCCTTCGGTGAATAAGCGCAGGTAATCAGATCAACTTAGCTTTAAATCAATCCTAACCTATTAATTCCTGACCCTCTAATTTAGTCTAGTATAGCCAAACTCCGTCCTTTAGTCAAGATGCGTAAATCCTAAAACTGACCTTAGTAACGCTGCATTCAGATGCTCCGCTCCTTCTGACCTACAATTATCAAACTAATTTTATATAGTCGAACTAATTTGCATATCAAGTTTTATTCTTGAGATGGCTGTGAAACAAACGCGAATGCTAGCCCAAAGATTCGTCGTTACTACTTTGAAAGAGTATTAGTTTGTGCAAAGGTCGCATAAAGAGTTCGTGACCATGATTCCTCGCCTATCAACCACAAAACCAATTGCAAACCTTCCCATCGTCATTACTACTTTGAGCATTGACTTAAGGTGAATTAACTCGTATAAGTTTTTTAGTGGCACAAGGACTCGAACTAATGAGTCTAAAGATGTAAGGCTGGCCTCGAGTTCGTGACCATGATTCCTCGCCTTAGATTATCAACCACTAAAAAAAAAAGATACAATAAACCAATAAGAAATAAAAAATGTTTGATTGCAAACCTTAAGCAACAACTGAGCCCCCTTTATTCCAATTAATGATAAATTTTTGTCATCTGTTAATATAACGAGTATTAATCTGTTGCATAGATTTTTCAGGAAAAGCAAGTAATGTAAAAAAAATAAGTCAATTCCTACTTAGGTCAGCAAAGAAAAAATTTATTTTAATTACTTTTATCAAATAATTACAATTAATATATATATACATATGACAGAATCACATTAGTGACAAAATAGAAAACGATTTTCCTTTCTATATAAGGGGGTTGGACTTTTTTTGTTTCTCACTGTTTATTCATTCATTCATTAAATTTAATTATTCTAATAAAATAGTACAGTGAAAAAGAAATCCCATTCTAAGAAATTAGGTCATCCTTGGCGGGATTCTTAATTTTTGATGTACAACCTTATAATATCACCATTCTCATCTCTCTCTACATGATACAATTATCCAAAAAGCGTCCAACGCGCACATAATACAGTCAGAAATTTGTATTAGAAGTCCAACGCGTTCTCCATTGCACTACAGGGACACGACGAACAACTTTCCTTTCTATATATGCTGCTATTTCTATTTATTCATTTTTAATTTAATTAATGAATTAATATTTGAAAAAACTGCATTGACATCAACAGTGCCACTACAAGTTTAAAAAATGTATTTGAACTTAAGTGGATGAATAGAAAGTATTTTATTAACAATTGAAAATTTGAACAGCACATATATATATGAACTAATAGTAGGAATTGTGAAAAATCTAACATTACTTTATGCGAAATTTGCGACACTAAGTTACCTGCACAGGCCTTGTCTGAAAGTTAGATATATTTTATAAATAGATTTGCAATATTTTATTGACCATTCATCAAAAGAGCTGTTCGAATAATTTAATAAAATATATCTTAAAAGGAAAACATCAAGTAATATTAAAAGGGATTTTTTCCTAGAGGAATTTCCTGGTCTCACGAAAAAAATTCTATTTAATTATTTGTTTCCTTTTAAATATTAAAATCCTTATCAACTTCAGAAGGAAAAGTATGGATCACTTTGTTCTTCTAAACAGAGATAATTTAATTTCACCCTACCCCCCTTTATCTTACATTTTCTTTAATATTTGATGAATAATCTTTTGCTTTAATTTTCAAACAGCTCTTTGTGCATCAAACTAAAAGAACTGAATCGATAGTCTATTTTAATAAATAATGTTCTATAGAAGCTACATTTTAAGCTAGTGTAACAAGCGAAGTAAACGACGAATGATATTTTCTCCGAATTTCTTAGTAGTAGGGAGGAAATAACTTAGTTTGTTATGCAGATACACTCACTATCAGTTTCTGAAGGAAAGAGAATTCGTGAATCTTGTTATGCTCGCTGCAACAGCAACCGAGACATACATTTGAGATACTTGTCTGTTTATACATGTGCGTACTTTAGGATTTAATAAAAAATTTTAATGCATCCATTTGCTATAAAAACCATTCCGAAAATATTGCAATTCTATATTAGGAAAATTATAAAAGCTATTTTATATTAAAAAAATGTCTATTCTTCATGATATATTTAATTTAAAAAGCAACAATACAATAAAAATATCATGTAATGTTTACAATGCAAATTCTATGACTACTAGTAATTCAAGATTGAATGAAAACTAAAAAAGACAGCCATTCCCATGGAAATTCAAAGAATTTTTCTCAAATTTATTTTTGGAAGACTGTTTGCACAAAGTTATCGTGACATTGTGACATTTCCTTTCATAAAATAAACTATTGCAGTTAGACGGCACTGAAAAGTCGCTTTAAGAATACACTTTCGAATAATATTTCTCTCCGGAGCATTGTTCTTCCCTCTAGTTTTAGAAGAGGAGTTTCATTCTTAAACTGTTTTCCTATAGCTTAGATGCAAAATCTTACAAAATTAGAGAAAGTGGTAAAGCATTTATACGTGAACTTTCGCGTGAAAGTGCAAAAATCTTTTAAATCCACCCATATTCTATTCTTATATACTTCCCCTTCTTAACATTACAAAAGACTTATTATGAAACGATTTATTAAGCTTCTAAGCTTTTATTCGTTTGATTTCGTTTGAAATTCTGACGACTAATTATGTGTTCGTCATTTTTAGTAATTCATATAGAATTCGATTCAGTCGCATTTGTATATTATCGCATATTTCTGAAACTTTTTTCTCCAATAGGGCTGCATTTTAACAACTTGACCTTTGTAGACACGGCAAGTCCCCAAACCTGAAAGACATTTCAGTTTGGCAACATCTAGTGGCAGTTACTTTACCAAATCTGGACATTTGAATTTATTCAATTCCTACTATTAACTCACGCTCTCTATTTATCATGGTGGAATTTTCAATCGTTAATAAAATACATTTTAAAGCGCTCACAATTGAGCCGAAATTTTATATGCATGATTATTTTGGATGACAACACAGTAACTTAATTATAATTAATAAAAATTATTTGATTAAAACCAATTATTTAAAGAATTACAAATACAGCCCCGTTGGCAAATTAGCGACCCTTTCGGCGACTTTGTCAAAACTTGAAAAGGATTTTTTCCCTCACGCTTTAAAGCATTCAGTTGAACTGAAATTTTATAAGCACGATTGTTTTGAATTACAATACGATACTTTAATAATAATGAATAAAACTTAATTACCACTTAATGTTGTGATTCTGTCCTATGTCTATACAAATTAATATTAATTGTAATTATTTAATAAAAGTAGCTAAAATAAAATTTCTTTGTTGATCTAAGTAGGAATTGACTTTTTTTATATTACTTGTTTTTTTTAAATTCAAGCTCTTATTGGATGACAAAAATTGTCGTGATTTAATTTTTTCGAGAGTACCAGAGCCAGTTAATTATATGACCTGCATGACTACGATTTTCGCATCCAGGAAATCTATCGACTCCGTCCGGGTTCAAACCCGCAACCTTCGGCAGACGAATCGAGCACGTTAATTCTAAGCCACTTTAGCCGACTATTTCTGATAATAAGCCGATCCATTAAGAAGCTAATCACACGTCTTAGCCAACTGTTGCTTAATCAGCAAACAAAGAATCAGAAACAGAAATAAAGTCTATCCCATTTGATGAAATACGTGTCAAATCACCCTACTCTTCTGCAATGGACTGCTGTGCTTTCTGTTTATTAAACCGAGCCTATGAAAAACGGCACCCAAGAACACTGAAAGAACTTTGGAAAACGGTTCAAGAGAATGGAGTTAACTTTTTCTTAGTACTGTCATGCCAATTTTACTTTCCATAGAAAATTCGAGCTAAAGCTATTAAGGGGTCACAGGGGTGTTGAAAATGTTTCGAGAGCACAAAATACAAACAATTTTCGACTAGAAATAATTCTTTGAGATTAAAATGAAATAATTTGATTCTTTTTTACATTTCTTATAAAGGAATAAAGTTTCAAAAAAGTATAAAAATATCTAAAATATAATCATAATTTTAAAAATAATAAACACATAAAAATAAGAAAATTTTTGTAAGAGACAAATAGTGAGTTTTACGACGCGCATGATATTTTCTGCAATAATAATTCTAATTACTAGCAATAAGTTGATTTATAAAGTCAAATATATACTTATTAATGCTAGCTTATCTTATAAAAATAAAATAAAAAATAATATTTTTAAAAATAAAAAAATACATTTTTTTAAATTTTTTTTTAAAAATTCCATTTTTGTTGAAATATTTCAAAAATTAAAAATTTATAATACTATAACTAGCTAATTTGAAGATTATGATAGAATTTATAATTCTGTAAAGTTTTATACATCAAAGTATGATAGTTTTTGAAACGCAATGCGCGTAATTGAAAAAAAAACACAAACTGAGAAAAAGGGCTTTAAAGTTTTAAAAATTGAATTTGAGAAAATAAAGCTTAAAACTTACACGCTAAAATTTTCCAGGCTAATAATATATACCTTCGTGTTCCTGAAACAGCTCAATTTTTTTTACTCTTTTAATTTTCTTGGCTCTGCGAGCTAAAAAGATGTTCTACAGCCTCTGTCTTGACGTAAAGATTCGACGATTGTCACGTTCAGCCAGGGGCACACAAACATTTCTGTTAATTTTCAAGCCAAATTTCTCTAAAATAGTAATAAGTATTTGATTTCCATCATTAAAAACACTGGTTTCTAGATTTGCAGCAATCTCTGCAATTAGAACCAATCGTCTTAGGACAAAAATTCCAAATTAATGAATTTAAACTTTCATTAGGATTCTGTGTCTTACCTCCTAAACATTTCTTCAGGAGTGCCGGATGAGATAAGTCTGCAAATACAGGCTTAATTGATCTCGAACAGCTTTAGCAACTGAGGGTTTGTGTTTATAATTTTGTAAATTATTATTAATTGCGGCATTATACTTACACCATGTATTTGATTTGTAGGACAAAAAACCAGTGCATCGGTTCATCATTGCTGCAAGAATGACCCCAAACACAGCCCAAATGGCTTTCCGCATTTCCTTTACACTAGTAGAATTGCATCGAATAGCATTACCATAGTAATGTGCAAGTCTATCAATTAAACTATCAGTTAACCTACCTTTACCGCCAATAGTTTTACCATCAGATAATTTCTTTTTACTATATACTAATATAAGCTTCCTAAGTCTTGTACCCATTCTCTTTTGCACATAGCCTACACATTCTATTTTCTGAATAAGATAGTCATCGCCGTATGGCTTGTTTTCAGAAAGGGCATTGAATGTTTTTGTGTCGCCATCTCCTATGTAGTTCGAATATTTCAGGTTGTGAAGCTTTTCTGATCGATTAAAAATCCTCAACATCCCGTCAACCTCCATCTTACCAGCAGAGCCAGAATAATTTTTTCTACATGAAATCTTATGCGCTATTTGCCATTTTTATTGTACTTGATACCAAATTTTACCCCTTTATAACTGTCGCATCCTTTGCAAAATGAGGACAACACTTCCCTATCCAAAACCTTACCTGTTTCTATTACAGTACATACTCCAATGAACGATGAATGTCCTCTCGTCTTCCAGGTACCATCACCACTTACCGTTAAAAGGTTATCAGGTGAAGAAGAATATTCTTTGACAGCTGCCATTTTCATGCTTTCTTCAGCGACTTCCTTCATAACACGTGAAAGTTTATTATTAATAACATCATGTGATTTGTGTTCAACAGGATTAGGAAGACTCATTACAGCACAAAAGGTTTTTAATGACTCTAAACCTTGGCCTATGCATCTCATTGCTAAAAATATATCTTCTGTTAATTTCTGGAGCATTATTTTTATTCCCAGTGTTTTCACAGCTTGAAAAAGTACAAACACTCCCAGTTTTTACAACGTATTTCAAAATTCGAACATAAACCACGACTGGACTTTTCATTAATTGTTAATGGTTTATGACATTTTAAACAACATGATACTGATAAAATAGAGCTAAAAGTTGAAATAAAATCAAAAATACGATATCCTTTGAAGAGTTTTTTTCACTTACCTTAACAAGATTTGACTTTAATGAAGTCTGATATCCTGAGATTTTATTACTGGAAGCACACATTTTTATCTCTCCTTTCTGCAACATACCTTCATGATTTGGTTCCCTCTAAATCTTCTTTTCTTAGGACTTTTACCTGAAGGTCTTAGACCTTCTGGTAAATTTCAATCGAGAAATTTCAATTGTTTTCAATTTGGATAAATGGTTTTAAACAACGCTGTTTTGAATTTCGATAAGTTATTGCAAACGTGCTAGCATTACCAAAACAGAATCAAAATACATTAAAAAAGCGTGTGTTGAGTTGCAAGCTTCCTTCTCAATTAAGCAAGTGTTTAAAATATTTCATGAGGCTTTTTAAAAACAGAAAAATAAAACGTATGCGGAAATCAAGAAAAAGTGGGTGTGGCATGTAGCCATTTAAACATTGTTATTACTAAATTGCTGTTTGGAATTTTTCGAATAACTTTCGAAGTTTTTGTAGTACTATCACGTGGTTGGTATCAAAATGTTCAAAAGAAAATGAGGAACAACATATATTTTTTTCGAAAATTCGAAAAAATAGAAGATTAACACCCCTGTGACCCCTTAAGAAGAATCATTGCTATCAAATAGCAGCGAATAGTCATAAAAAATACGGCATTCATATATAAGAATTAACTATTAAAATCGTTTTCATAAAGTGCAAATGACTTTGTGACTAATCTATCCGCGTCCTTTCATGAACATAATCCTCTAGGGAAATCTGATCTATTGATTCGAGTTTGTTCACAACCAACCTTCTAATAAATAAACCTTGATTTAAATTAGATCGGGTATTTATAGTATAGGTTTTCAAGCTAGAGAGAGAAAATGAGAGAGATGGGATTGATTGCTACTGATCAAGTATTATTCTATTTTATAGTATATTTTTGATCTTGGAGAAGTGTAAGAATTAAAGTGACGATTGGTCGCTACAATTTAATTAGTGATCGAATAATCTGGAAAGTAGATTTGATCTAGAATTAAGTTGGTCGATATTTATAGTCTTCGGACACTTGGAGTATCTCGTAATTAATCCACGTATTGCTTAGATTGAGAGCATCTCTTATCTTTGAAAGTTAAATTGTGTTGCTAATTGTGTGATCAATAAATATTGTTTTTAGATATACAGTCGGACCTCTGTATCCCGCTCGCTAAATCCCGGAAAAAAGTTCGTTATACGGAAAATTCGTTATTTAGAGGTTTATCTTTTGATATACATTATAAACCACATAAAACAAATTTTAAATTCATAAACCCTAAATATTAAAAAAGTAATCCTTCACACCTTTTTAAAATTAATATATGTTTATTTTATATATCTTACCCATCAAAAAAGAAAGAAAAACTGAAAGAAAATAAGAAAAAGGAATGTCGAAGAATTCACTGCATTTTCAATATTAAGAAAATAATTTATACTAAAACCAATGAATTTTTCAAGGACATTTTATAATTTAAAGCATGCAAGTAATATTAAACATACATTATTTTATAATTAGAACACGGGGCAACTACACTGAGGGTGGAAGATGATATCGAAGATGTTTCCAGTGAACTGGGGGTTAAAGGCTGAACTTTTTGTATGAAACGTTCAGAACTCTATTGTTCTCGGCGAATTAGGATCTATTAAAACCAGTTCAAGATTTGTGACCACCATAAAATATGTTAGAGAATTTGAATTTTTTTCAGAAATACTTTAAAAGAGGGGAGAACAAAAATTGAATCACAAAAGAAAAAGTTCGTTATATAGAAAATGCCCTTCGCTATAGAGGTTATTATACGAAGAAAATCGTGAACTGTAAAAGGTTCCAGGAAAACGCTATATAGAAAAATTCGCATTATAGTGGTTCGTTATATGGAGGCTCGACTTTATATGGCTAGTCTTCCCTTCCTCCTTCATTTCTAGGCTGGAATGAGGGAACATCTCATTCTTCACAACCTTCTGTATTTGCTCATCTCCAACTGAGCTTCTGATTCTAAACACGGAACTTACGATCTTTTGCCCACAACGCGTAGATGCAAGCCAGCTTTACAAATTGCGTGTCGGATATCAAACGCGATAAGGGGATCGTGTTCCGGTATATCCATTATGTCAAATAATAAATATAGATGACAAAAAGAAAATACAACTTCTGACCAAATCGACTTCCGATCCTTGTGATATTAGGACAATTTCCGTCGGCAATTGTTTATTTATGAAGGGTTTTTTTCCCGCCGGATACTTTTTTTTGTTTCAGAAGGAATTGCTTCAAAAAGAAATTATTTGCCTCAGACATTCACTTTCACTGAAGGAAAAGCAATTTCCTCTCCACATCAAAAAAGTACTTAGTGAAGCTAATGAAATTTCACTGAGGCAGAAGTGACAAAATCATATTAGAGCAATAATTAATGAAGTTAATTATATTTTCTTAATGGATTCAAAGCAAAATTAATGGCATTAATAAGAATTTCTTTCTAAGAATTCACTTAAAGTTACGAAAAAACGTTACTGAAAATTAAGTACATAGAAAATTCAATATACAAGAATGTTGAAATAAAAATAACAAAATATAAAATTCAACTTTTTTTACTGTCCACTACAATACACGTGTAAATTGCATTCATTTAACTTTATCTCAGAGTTAAACAGCTCAGCTGACCTCCACTACGTACCACAAGCAATCGACCGTTTACCTCATAGTATAGAATATACTGTCTTACGGCTGTCTTCGGTAAAAGTACGAGAGCTTGAACTAAGCGCGAAGCACATTTTCAGACAGAAAAATGCCTCAATTTCCATGGAAATTTGCAACTTCATAACTCATACATCTGTTAATATAGTGTTTTCAAAAAATTTTTAATATTCCATGAATTCTTTCTTTTTCGTTTTAATACGTGAAGGCATAGGAGAAAAAACGCGAAACCCATTTTATACCAGAAAAAATTAATCTCACTCAGTTTGAAATGGGAAATATGACATAAAAGGCTGTTGTCTAAAGGATAGTGAAGCCAGATCATATTAATTTTTCATTTCTTTTATATCTGAAAAAATGTTCCAAATTCGGGTCCTATTCTTTAACATTAACCGAAGACAGCTTTAAATACCCTTCAAAAATTATTTTTCAATGGGTTCCCTCCCACTGTGATATCCTCGGATACGAGAGCTAATTTTCTCACTAAAAGACGACTTTCTTGTCTTTCAGGGTGCCTACGATGCTATTACTGGGTATATGGCACGCGAGGCGAGCCTCCATCCCATATCTGAGAAGTAAAGAGTGTTTTTTTCCAGGTATAGAAGTTTTAAGTTGGCATTACTTTCCAAGATGGCGACCGATTTAACAGCTGTCACGTGATTTATTCTCAGTTTGGTTTGGCAATTCATCAAAACAATCATCAAGCAAGGCGTAGATTCGTCGAATGGGCCCAAAACGAGATTGCCGTTGTTCCCAATTTTCATAAACGAATTTTTTTTAGCGATGAAGCGCACTTCTGGCAGATGAAAGTATATTTTATATTTGAACAGAGTGTTTTTCTTCCAGGTAGAGTCGGCAGTACTTTCCAAGATGGCCACCGATTTAACAGCTGTCCAGTGATTTATTCTCGGTTTGGTATGGCGATCCATCACGAATAGACTCACGCCTGAACAACGCTTTCAAATGGTCCCATTTTATTTCGAAAGTTATGGTCGATTTTCATAAGAGAATTTTGTTTAGCGATGAAGCGCACTTCCGGTCGAATGGCTACGTCAACAAACAAAACGGCCGCGTTTGGAGTGAAGCTAATCCACAAGTGTGTGTCGAAACACCGTTACATCCAGAAAAACTGACTGTTTGGTGCGCTTTATGGGCTGGTGGAATCCTTCTTCAAAAACGATGAAGGCCACAACGTTACGGTCAATGGTGATCGGTATAGAGCCATGATGACTAACTTTTTCATTCCTGAATTGAACAATCATGATGTCCAGGAGCTGTGGTTCCAACAAGACGGCGCAACATGTCACACAGCTCGTGCCACAATCGATTTATTGAAAGACACGTTTGGTGACCGCCTAATTTCACGTTTTGGACCTGTGAATTGGCCTCCAAGATCTTGTGATTTAACACCGCTAGACTATTTTCTGTGGGGCTATGTAAAGTCATTGGTCTATGCGGATAAGCCACAAACGCTTGACCATTTGGAAGACAACATTCGCCGTGTTATTGCCGATATACGGCCACAAATGTTGAAAAAAGTCATCGAAAATTGGACGTCCAGATTGGACTACATCCGAGCCAGCCGTGGCAGTCCTATGCCAGAAATCATATTTAAAATGTAATGCTACAAGATTATCTTTCGAATAAAAAAATTTCATGTCAATCGAATAATACATCGTTGTTTTATTGCAATTTAAAGTTCTATACCTCTAAAAAACACCCTTTAGATGTAGAACGACTGTGAAAGTCATCATGCTAAGGTGTAGATAGCTTCTGATTGGTAGAGCCAATATTTCGGAAAAGTTCCAGATTTCATGAAGTTTTCTGTTGAATGGTGGAGCTAATGGTGGCGTGACATAAATTTGTGTGCAAAGTTTTCCTTGCATGAGGATCAATAAGAGGAATCATAGATGCTAGTTGGCTGACCTTGACTTGCTGGCTTTGATGAGAATTCCAACAAGCAAATTCACTTCCGATTTCAAAATAAAATTGTAAAAATATGTATTAATACACATTTGTCTCATTTAACTATAGTGGGTGATCGGTTAACAAACAGATCGGTTAATGAACAAATTTGTTAACGAAAAAATCGGTTAACGAACACTTTCAAGAAAGATTTTTTGTGTTTGGGCAACGAACACATATTCGGTTAATGAACAAAACGAATTCTAACGAACACTTCTCGGCTCAGAAAAAAATTTAACATTTGTTATCATTTTGCACACAAAATAAGCTCACTGAAAGGAGAAATGTTTAAAGCATGCTTAGTACTGATAATTACTAAATGAAACTTGAGTCATTCAATAATTATTATTATAACTAAAACCAATACACACTTGAATACTTGAATTTCAATATGAATAACAATATTTTCCGACAGCTGATAAGTTATGGGCGAGTGGATTTGTTGACATGGCGAATTAATTGAATTCTTAATTTTTTCAAACAGTGCAGACTATAAAATATAAAAGGTACCGATGACGCGCTACCGCCGTAAAAATACGTGAAATATGAGAAACGGACTAAAAATCGTTTTTCATCTCTCCTGAATTACGTTGCTTAACTATTAAACTTCAAAGTTCTATTGAAAAAAAATTTCCCAATAGAATATTCATACAAATTAGACCATCAGTTTCGGTTTTGATTTCATTAAAAACAGAAAATTATATTTCATTTTGAGTGAACGAATTAATCATCTCCAGAACGAATTAATCGATTTCATATAGAAGTCTATGGTGAATCGATGATCGGTTAACGAACAATTCGGATAGCGAACATAGTCTTGGAACGGATTATGTTCGCTAACCGATTACCCTCTGTAATTCTAAAATGAAATGTGCTGCAGCTAGATACATGAAATTAGAGCAAAATAAACAAATTGAATATAACTGAGCCTATTTAACTTCTCATAATTGTTTTTATGGTATACCTTTTTTGAAATGCAAAGTTAATTAATGAGTGCAATCGTTTCCAAAAGATACTGCCATTTGGGGTATCCTCCTCTTCTACAATGTGGCCAAAATAATTTCCCACACTTACACTAAGTGGACTGAGTAAGCAATTTGCTTGTCAAAGGCAAGAACCAAATTACTTATTTTCAATTCTGTGAAAATTAACAAATTTTAAATCCACAATTCCGAATTGATAAAAAAATCGATACATTAATAATAACACAAATTATTTAATCGATTTCTTGATTTACAGATCAATAGGGTCTATTACTGTGTGGGGAGTGTTCAATTTTCAAAAATATCGATTATAATTAGGATTAAAAAATGAATCGATAAAAAAATATGTTTTAATTCCCACAATAACTACTACATACATTACCGTGAACTGAAGTGAAAAGTGTCCGTATTGATTTTATGTTTTTCAAATAAAAGAGCAAAACAGTGCGTTTTGAATATGTATTCTTAAAAACACCTCTTAAAAGAGAAAAGATTGCGTGCTAAACACTAATCATTTACAAGCCCGGTATCCCAGAAGAAAACTCTAAAAAGAGTGTTAAATGAATTTTTATTGATTCGTTTTTGCAAACAATATTGCATATACTGCCTATCAATCATTCAAAATCGCTTTATGCAATTATTGAACTGCTAATATTTTTTATTCTTGTTAGAATTTTGTGTTTGAAAATAAATTTTCGATCATCATAACAATACGAACTGGTGAATGGAAGGTTGAACTGAAAACTGGCAAGTAGAGAGAGAGAGAGAGATTCTTATATTCTCATTGAATTCTATACTTCATTTTATTGACTGTCCTGCATTTTCACTTACCAAATCTTCCTAGATTCCAGAATCAACGTGCATTTATACTATTAAAAATTTATTTTGTTTCATTCAAAATGAATGTTGATGGAAAGTAGATAGTGGTAACCAGGATTGTTCTTGGAATAACTTATGAATGACTGCTCCAAAAAGAAAATATTTTGATAATATGCATTGATTAGTTCCCGAATAAGTAATGAAATTCTTGTGGAATCATGAATATTAGAAAATAATAACTACAGATATTGAAGTTGAATAACTTGGAAGCTTTTAATATATCTTTAAAAATACATGTTTTGTGCATCTAGATCTAAAATTTTATCGTACGTTTCTTAGAACATAAAATTACACTAACGTTCGCGAATAAGTTATATCGTTAGCAAAGCGATCAGATATATCGATTAGAAAAAGAAAAATCGGGTTCCAATGCTTTGTCTTAATGTGTACTTTTTTACTGTAACAGATGGACAATGATGTGCAAAAGTTGTCTGATTGTTAGCAGTGCCTGTTTTCTCGTGCTATTTTTAAAGAAACTTTTCATTTTAAAATGGTAATTACTCGTATGGGAAAATTAAAGTTTAGGTTGTGACAACCTGCAACCAATTCAATACCAAGAATAATTCAGACATTATTGAAACAAAAGTAAAGAATAATTAATTTCTCATTTTTATTGTATATAAATAACTGTTTCCTTCTCTACAGAATATTGTCCTTTATAGTCATTGCCAGTCATTTTATAACAAAAACCCTATATTTTTCATTGAATTAAATTATCTGTTCAGTAGGATCAGATAAGTATAATTTGATTGCAAGGAAAACAATTTTTTAATATTCTGTTTTTGCATCAGGATAATTAAAAGATTGAGTTTAAAATAGCTCTACTAAAAGCGAGTTTCGTAAGAAAAAAATTTTTACTAAACGAGGAAAGAATAAACAAGTTTAAGTCCAAAAAATGTACACTGGATTCAATCCATTATTCTTTTAAAATAAGAACTATTCTGAAGCTTCCATAAATTAATGCTGATACCCAACTATGACAAATCTTTACAAAAGCATTTTTCTCTTCTTCAATATTTGTTTAATCTTTCCCTTACAAATACGATTAAAAGATAGTTTTGTGAAGAAGGTTCTGAAACGTTCGCTACTCATATTTAATTTACTTTGTACAATCCATTATTTTTCAACTTTAAATATTTCAATTTTCAGCAAAGTTTCTCCTATATTAAGATCTGTAAAGGTTATTTTGACAACCGTATTCGTGGGATATAGATGGCTGCTTTGTTATAAATTCTATAATTTGAAAGATATTGCAGCTTCACTGAATAAGACAGAAGAAAAGAGTACAAAACAAGCTCGCTGGATATATTGTTTGATATTCATTAGTATCTTCTTTCAAGTTCTTACAGTTGCTTACGCGGGTTTCTTTCGTAACTTCCAAAGCTGCTTTATATATGGAATCAAATTAACTGGTTTGAGTGCTACTGTTTATAACATATTGCATATGATACATTCAGCAGTGCTATACGCAGTACCAATGACTACATTCTCAATATTTTACGTCACTATTTGCACTCAGATCAAATCGGAACTTTTATCGTTTCAAACTCAACTGTCAACAAAAACCATTTTGAACTACGAAGAATCTCTGAAAGTTTTTTCGTGTATGAAAGCCAGAGCAGAAGCTATCGACAAAGAAGTTTCTTTTCTTATCTTCTGCAGCACTGTTTACACTTCAACTTCCATGTATTATTTATTGCATGCTGCCTTTGACCCAGATTATAATAATAGTCCGACATTAGTTGAACTTGTTTTATTCTTCTCTTTTACCTCTGCAAATTTTCTCCTAACAACTGTGTCAGCTTCGTTAGTTGGCGAAGCTTCACAGGAAATTGCAAGTACAGTAAGATCTCTGACGGCTCCATCGATGGCAACAGAACTCAGTCTGCAAAGATTTTTACTTGTGGTGGAAAAAGATATTTGTTTGACTGTTTGGAAGATTGTGCCAATTAGAAGAAACTTCATTATTGGTACGATGGGAGCCATTCTTACTTACAGTGTATTGTTTCACAGTTTAAATGTATAACCTACTTATTGCGCAGGTGGGTTTGAAATGTTGGATTTTCCTTACAATTCGACGTTGGTTTTCCAGTTTTCGTAACGCTATTGTTTTTGGCATAACCCAGTTTATATACTCGTATGCCCATTGCCACAGACATTTCAAACAAAAACTTTCTCCAAAGTGTTGCCTTTTGATTTTTGTTTGGAATCGTGTGTAGGAAGATTCGAACTGGGCACCTTCGGATCCGAGAACGAGTATCTTAGACATCACGCCAAAACGATCTTCATCGCTTGATGGCTATTACTGTTTTATCTAGATACCGCTACAAGAGTAAGGATATGAATTTCACTGATATTCGAGTAGTTTTTATATGAGTATAACTTTCGTGATTATACTGCAAATGCTGCACACAATGTAAACCAGGCATTTAGGGAGAATGCTATTAACCATCTAAAGCTATTACGTAATCTATAAAAATTTCAGTCTAGTGATTTTTCCCTACCAAATGTACCACTTAAAAGACCTAAAACTGAAAAATGATGCTGTTAAAGCACTAGGGGAAATGAATCAATCTCCATTTATTTTTCTGCCAGTATATTGAAAAAATGCCTAAAAAATTTAATTTTATGCGCTTATCTATTATTAATGTTCAGGTCCAATACTTCTGAATGATAACACTCGACTCCAAACATTGTACAAAAGAATTGCGAAACTAAATGAATTAAAACATGAAATTTTGCAACACTCAGTTTATTTACCAGCTCTTTCGCCAACTGACATTTATTTTTAAACATTTAGAACTGTGTTAACGGGATAAATATTAGGACATATTGAAAAATTCCATATATCAAATTTTATTGATTCTAAATGTTAGTCTTGTTGAGACAGACTTCTACATATTAACTTCTTGTTGGAAAAGGCGTATTGAAGCAAATGCAACATATTTTGATTAAATAAACAGATTTTGAAAAAGACGTGCAGTTTTATATATATAAATTCACTGAAAAATTTGACACTTCATACGCACCTACCTAACAATTCTTGAAATTAGCTGAAGAGCTTTTATTTCGAATGAAACAAAACTGAGATTTTTCTGAAAAAGCTAATGAAGTTGTATCGAACGGTTCTGATTAAAAGGAAACGGGAGCCACATAATTTTTGTAAAAGCCTTCAACTGAAATTATTTTTACGGTTTTTATTTTCACTTTGCATTCTCTCGTGAAGAAAAGAACCTGAAAGCAAAATGATTTTTTTTTTATGTAAACGATTTTGTCACGAATAAAATCTATTTTTGAAAGAATTAATGTGATTAAATGAAAATTTATTATTGAAAGCGATATGATAGTAACTTAATTTTTATCCCCGCTACTAACCAGAACAACGACAACACCACGTAGAAGTGATACAATTGTTCAATTCGAATCGAAGAAAAAAAAAGTTGGGATATGTGAATGAATTAACATTTATTTTTTTTATTTTTTAAAAAATAATTCTCCACTAGAAACGAACTTTACAACTGCCACGTTGTGTTGCAAGCGGATATGTTGCTGCAACAAAACCTTAAAAATATTGAAGCATGCAATTCAAAATATAAATTTTTAACAAGTAAGCATATTTTATTTTGTATTAAATATTTGATTTTTGTAATGCAAAAATTTAACAATGTATGTATTCGTATCATCAAAATAACTTGACATTTAAAGGATCAATGGAATCGGATCTATAACCTGCTCCAGGGTTGGGTCTCACGTTCTATAATATCCACCCATAAACAAATAAAACGATAAGTTGATAGTACACTACTCTATTATAATTCGTCCCGACTCTATGGCTCCAATTAATATGTTCAACAATTTACTGTTCGGTTCAAATGACTTTGAAGGAATCGAACTCAAGGTGTATCAGTCTTGGAAATTTAAACCATTTCTTCCAAGCTATCGTATTATAAGGAAATTGATATTTTCTGAAATATAGTGGGTCATCCGTTAGGCGCGCGAATCTCTCAGATTCATAGTAAAAATAGTTTGGGTGCTGTATCCACGGGGTGGATTGGAACACACACACCCTTTTTTTTTATCTGCCTTTCGTCACTCGCTCTAGGATTCAGTGTCACGGACGAGGGTGATTTTTTCATAGTTCGTGGGGGGGGGGTCATTGAATCTGATAGATACAGCAGTTTTTTTTACTTTGAACTATTTCATTAATATTTTGATTTTTTTCTTGTAAAATAGTGTAGTTTGCAGTTTTATACGAAAGTAATTCGAAACAAGTATTTAGTAACTTCTGTTTAATAGTTGTTTTTTTGCTGGTAGTTGAGATACATCTAATGGATGCCACGCGCCTGGTCAATGATTTCATTTTTTTTTTCAATCCTCAATGTAGCTGGAATAAACTCGCAAAATATCTATTAAGGAATCAAAATCACTGTGATCCCTGTCCACATATCTAGGAAAACTAGTCACACTTTTGAAAGAACACCTACAAAGACGGTCTGAGAGTAGCATTCACATACCTCGTTCATTTTGACTCAGGATTGAAGAAATACCTGATATACAACGCCCTATTCAAGATGAAAAACCAAAAGTAACATCACCAGGAACTTGGGAAAGGTACCGTTTCCCTCTAGTCAGGCCCTTGAACATTATAAGATAACTTGTGAAGACTACAACAATGCATCTTAATATGTAAACAGTAATGACATGGTGATAGCTAACCATTATATTTTTGATGTTTTTCTGTATAAATATCTCAATTCCCGATTCCATTTTAAATATTATATATATTTTATGTCAAATATAATTTAATGTCAAATTTCATCAATAGAATGATTAAATCTTCTTCAAACGTAAGTATGAGGTGATGCATTCGAGAGTTGCCGCGTGCCTATGGATGGAACTTTTTGAAGCGCGCCTAGCGGAGGGTTAACGAACCACTAACGAATTTCACGATTTACCGAATTTTTTTTCTTTTCCCCGATTAAAATGGAGGCAAAAACCTCTATTTAATGAATAAGCAACCCTGAATTAATGAATTTCAACAACCAAAAAAAAAAAATTAGATTAGAAAAAAAATTGTTCTTTTCAATTGTCACCCCTTTTTGACAGGGACAATAAAAGATTATTTTTACAAATAGCAAATTTCGACAGCGAAAGGTGCAGCCTATTATTAGACTTTACAAGCGTAGATGATTTATGAGTATAATCTACCACTTGAGTTTCTAATAGGACAGGAAATTCCTTTATCTCGTCCCACTCAACAACGATGGGGAAATTTTAAGATTTAACCATTTACTCTCTTTCTTGAGAGAAGTAGTGAGCAGTAGCGTACACAGAAATTTTTCAAGGAGGGGGGTCCAAGGTCGAAAGTTCACCATTTTTGTATCCTGCTCCTTTTCATTTTGTCAATGTTCGGTAACAAAACAGAAAAAAACTAATTGAATAAATAATTAGCTTCAACAAAACTAATCATTAATAACAAATACTTAATTAAATTTTGCATACAATATAGAATTATAATCAATCGGAAAAAATCAAGGACTTTTTTGAGGTGATCCAGACCCCTAGGACTCCCTCCTTGTGTGCACCACTGTGGTAGCAAGGTTCAGTATACGTACGGTTTTGGAGAAAATTTTGTTTTGGAAAATTTGTTAAGCATGACAGGTTGTCGATAACAAATGTGTAGCGATTTTTATGCAGAAATTGACAATAAAACTCATATCAAGACTGCTACTCTAATTCTTTACATTGTTTGGAAACTAAAAACATACCTCATACGGCAGGATATAAAGGACACGATATTTTCTTCTCTTTATAAAGTTGAAAGAATTTAATTCGAGTCAGGAATCAAAACGATTGTCAAACATCTTAGTACTTTAAAATTTTCAACTGACTGCTGCTTAGTTAATCGCTAGTAGTTTTTTTAGCTGCCGAATAAAAAGTTATTTCTAACTGTGTATATTTTTTGTTTGGATATTTATTGAGTTTCCAATAGTTAAGTGCAAAAAAAGTTGTATTTTTAGGAGCCATATATTACGAATAACCCCGATTTAAAGAATAAAATGTTCCGTCTCGATGAATTCGTTAAATCGGGTGAGTGAGGGTTAACTTTTTTTTTTGGCGCAAGAGCCAAGTTTGGCTATACTGCGCCACATATTCGTTAATATAATATGTGATCTAGACGGGAAAAGAAAAAAAGGACACATTGAATGACAAGGAGGGTCGAAAATAGAGAAGGATCACTAGGGTACCCCGGAGTCGTGACACCCGCGTTTACCAAAGATAGTAAACTCCTTGGGAAAAGGAAAAGATCACTAGGGTACCTCGGGATTGTGACACCAGTACTCACCTAAAGAAGGTGAGCCCCCTGAGAGATCGTTAAATCGGGATCTAACTTTATGTGAAATGTTAAAACATTTAACGCTCGAATACTTTTTCGTATCATTTAAGACAAAAATACGATCACGTATATATAAATATAAATCAAATTTAAAATATTTTTTACAGGAAATACATCAGTTTTCTGCATTGAACATTGCAATGGAATGGAATGTACTGGCACAAAACGCAGCTGCTGTTCACCGAAAGAAGTTTTACCTTTAATAGGAGATGCGTTTAAACTTTAACTCGTCGAATAATATTAGATCGATATGCATATAAAAATAAATGGAACGAGAAAAAGTGCAGAAGGGTTAAAGTGCCGCGTGCGTGACAAAAATGCATGCCCAGGATTTAGTAGCACATCCATAATAAAATGGAATCAACATTTCTTCGATGAAAAATATAAAATACCAACATCATACATCACTTCTCGAATCGTAATGGCAAGATTCTACTCAAAGAAAACCATTTTTTTTAAATAAAATAACTTCAACTTCTTTAAAAATCGAAAAAAAGAACAATTTATTGACAGGGCTGCGTAGGAAATTTAACGCCTAAATGTTTAGAATGCCTAGTTTCCTTTTTCTAAAAGAATAAATGACTCATTTTTTTTTCTAAAAACAGATTGAACTTTTGAAAGAAATGTTGCAGATGGAGGTAATTTTAAAATATTCAAAACTTTTCGTAGCACTGGTTTTGGCGTAGTCGAGTGTACACAGAAAACACGTACCAAAGCGCTATCCGCGAGGTCTATACCCTCTGTTTTTCTTCCGTCTAGCACAGTAGTCTTCAAACTTTTTCAACTCAAGGAACCCCTAGAACTAGAAAGGGTTTCCGTGAAACCCCATTCCATACACATACTTCGAAGAATGTATCTCAAAATAATATTTAAAGTAGATCAACATGTTTATAGGCACTTTAAAGGCAATTAAAAAAATTATTGCATTTATTATTAAAAATTTTTTTTATATAATTTACTCAACAATATTGATTTGTGATCCAAATGTCATCTACCCGTGCATTATATTAATAACCACGCTAAAAAAACCAAGCACATATCCCAAACTTTCGAAATCTGGGTCTATTGAGATAAAAGGCAAACGCATTCCGAAATCTTATTCCGAGTTTAATTTGTTTTTATACTTTTTGTGGCCACACATACATTGAGAAATTATTTCATTTAAACTCAATGTTCTGATCGGTATTAAAATGTTTATATCTGTATGAGAAATCCCTCGTATATTGTATATTGTATGAATTTGCAATCTAAAATTTAGAAGCTGTTCTTTATTAAATTAAGATTTTATCATTGAATTTGTTGATACGTTGGTAAGCTTTTTCATTTCCTTCATAGGAGTTTTTTCCTACAAATGAAAAAGGTGCATTATAAAACTAATTTTTCAAGACATTGTGCTGACTAATTAATATATTTTATCTAAACCATGTAAATAACCACGTAATTAAGTTGCGTAAATAATTACGAAGACTATAGGATTTCGTGCCCAATGTGTAGACTAAGCTTAGTAAGCATGCCCCTCCGTTAATTTTTTCTAGCCCACTGAAGCTATCAATCATCGGCAGACGACCGAAAAATTAGCAAGCATAAAAATTCTCGGTTTTTACAAAATGGCAAAAAAAATTTACGTTTTGTATAAAATTAAACTAATTAATGCACATAGTTAAAATTTAACTAAATTTTGTGCATTTCCTCCCCAAGTTGAAAAAATTCCCCTGAAATTATCCATCTTTTAATCTAGAGAAAAAATTAACCCGACAGCAATAGACCAGTTGCGTGCCATCTCAAAAATGATTTCCTGCACTACTTCTAACAATGGCTAAAGAGAATTTGAAAGATATTAATAACAGTTTGTTACATGTGAACAGGAGGTTTTTATTAATAAAAAGGTCGGATACTTTTTGAACCCAACTCTTATTATTATTTTACAATTCCATATCTTAAAGTGTAGTCCGAAATTGTGTGTACATATTATAAAGAATAAAAAATCTCCGATCAAAGAATTAAACAGAAAAAGTACAGAATAGGAAAACTTTCTTTTTTCTTGCGTAACAGGTATGAATTTTGTAGCTGATATAAGACACGAACCAGGCATTCAACTACACTTATCAAAATTAATATTCTTAATTTGCATATAAAAGGCTTGCAAGGTGACCACCTGGAAACTTATAATTATTATAAATTAAGCTCCCTGAAAAATTATACTAAAGCATATTTAAGAATCAAAGTAGCTTTTAAACTATTTAAAAAGTTATGCACATCGCTGATCTTCAGTAATGTGCTAAAGAATATTACGTTATTTTTATAAGCAAATTACATATACGAAGCAAATGCAATGAAAATGATTGAAGGCAAAAATGGTTATACGAGTAATTTCAGTCACAGCAGCAAAGAAAAGGATTATCACAAGGTTAATACAACATCGTAAATATTCGACATGCATAGTGTAAGAAATAAAATAGAAAAGTAAATAAAACAATGAATAAGTATTTTGTCAACGTTGAGATCGAATATCAGATCGGATTTCTGATAAAAGAAAAACCGTGCTTCTTTTCCCAATTAGCTATAACTAAACAAATCAAGAAAGTATCTTTAGTAATTCATGTATTCACAGAAAAAAAAACTACTGTAGCAAATGTTTCTATTCCTATAAGTAGCCAAAAGAGAGAAAAAAATTAATATACTTTTGTTGTTGTTATCTTGTCCAAGTAGTGCAGAGATATCAAATGATGTCGTCAAAATGGTCCTTACAATGTCGAAAACCTTTGGCGAATAAAGCAGTTTATGGTCTATGTAGTGGAGTTTAGGCAGTATAGAAGGACAATTAAAAATATGTTTAGGAGAAAGTTGAATGTCCGTGCACAGTGAGGACAAGTATTGTAAGTTCTTTGGACATTATAGGCGTGGAATAGGCGTTTTCTTTTGGGTGTCCGGACTGTAAAAACAGTCCTCAATCCCATATCGTGAGAGTCTATGATGCTGGGCTTGGTAAAAGTGGTGTTTTCCATTCTGCTGAGTGGCATGTTGGTGATTGGTTGAGCGATGGAATCCGGGAGGCGTGGCTTATGTTCTTCATCTGGGTGGTTGGACATTATAAGACATTTCCATCCCTTTTAAGAGTCTTGTCCGTAGTCTGGCTATGGTGGTTGAAACTACATGGTTACAATTAAGATCTGAAATGAAGTGCTTCTTAACTGGATGGGAGGTGAATTTACGTCTGGCTATTGCATCAACATCAGCAAAGGTAAGGCTATTGGAAAGTTGAGGGGGATTTCGGGCCTCCTCATTGCCAAAGATGTCTTCAACTACTCTTAAGGCTGTAACTATTCAATTAATCTGGGCAATTCTATGTAGTACGATCCAAAAATTCGGGGACTGTGGCCATTATTGACGACGAATGTACCTAAAGTTAAACTACTTGAAATGGATTCTTCCAACCCTCCTCTACCTGGCCGAGTTGGTTTAGTCCATGTTACGTGACCGAACCGCACGCGCACCTGTTATCTTCAGAAGCTAGTTTAGCTTTGTTCCGTGATCCAATACGAGTACTTTAAAAGAAACGTTTCCGTTTACTTGTATTTTTTTAACATGCATTAGGGTGGATCGAAAATTTCAGAATTTCAAAACCTAACATGTAGGAATGATGTTTTCTATGAAGTACAGATGAAAGGGTGGGAGAAAATAAATTTATATTAAGTTCTCCCACGAGGGGAACGAAATGTGTGTTTTTCTGCTTATTTATAGTAAAATTCTAAGCAATTTTTGGTTCAGTGAACCAACAATTTAGTGCTTTTTAACATTAATTGCGATAAGAAGATCCTTGCGAAATAGTACCAAAGTACATCAGGTACATTTAACAGTTTCTGTAGTATTGACCTTTCAAAACTGCAATGCATGATTAAAGCTGAAGACTGACAGAAAGTTCGCAACTGACAGTTGAGGATTCGAGGAGGGTGAGTGAATGAATATTAACGTCGCACTACTCAGCTATTCGAGGGCTTTTGGGTTAGATTAGGGACAGCTGGGTTATGGAATGTTGATAAATGCACATTGTGCTACTCACTCTATTCCTTACTCACTTATCAGTAGTTAATTTTGTTTGTTTATATAGCAAAAAAATATTTTTAGATTTGAGAACTCAAAATTAGTTAAGTCTTTCCATTTTTCGAAAATTCAACTCCTTTGTGACAATATTAGCTTTAAAGTTATTTTTTTAAGATTATTTTTCTCCCAACCTCCGTGATCTTTTTTTTTAGGTCGGGGGTGTCAAACTTGCGGCCGTAACAAACAGTTTTGAGGCCCGGGCAATATATAGACACATTAATACATAATCTGTGGAAAAAGCAACTGAAAAGTGTAGATTTAACGCACTCCCTGAGGTGCAACATGAACAAATCAAGTTTAGTTAATACTGCGTCGTATCAAAAAATTTCAAATCTTAATACTAAATTTGAAACAAGATTTACAGATCTTAACTCTTTGGAAAACAAATTTTGTTTGTTTTCTTCGAATTTCTCAATAAATATTGACTCAGTAGCCAGTCATATGCAAATGAAGCTGATCGAAATTCAGTGCAACTCAAATTTGAAAACAAAACCCATTGAAGTGGTTGTGCTGGAATTTTACAAATATTTGCCAGCCACATTTGAAAAGGCAGTTGAACCTGTTTTTGTGCGGTAGATAGGGACCACAAAAATAAACGCAAAAAACATATTCAAAAATTTCATAAATTATTACATATTATAAACTAATTCGTTGAAATACTACAGAATTTTTTTATGCGGTGGATAGGGACCGCATAAAAAATTGCATTTATAAAATATGCCAATTATTCACGAAATCTATGCAAGAGTACTTCCATAACAAAATAAATAATTAAATATTAATCATGGAAACATTTTTAAACATATAGTTTCTCATTGCTTACACGGATAAGTTTTCAGAAAATGCATATATATAATTCATTGCTACTCATTGTAATACAAAGCCCTGTAATGAAAAAGTTCAACATCGCTTTCGTAATTGAAGGTATCATTTTAATTGATTTAATTTTTGGCAACATAAAGTTAGAGATAAGTTTTTGTGACGAAGGTCAGGTGGTCAGTTGCTTGTAAATGTCACGATAATCAAATATACATGATTGAAGTGGTTTTTGGAATTTTATACTCCTTTCTTAATTGGTATCTATTTTAAGAAAATGATTTTCCAATTTGTTGGAAAGCTGGATCCCTGCATATTTTTATCCACTCTCAAAGAATCCGGTTCTTCTTGTCCGTCTTCATAATCAAATTATTCATAATGTCACTGTCATTGAAAGTTTCGGCTTCAATCAAGCAAGGTCTGCCGGGTGAGTGAGTGAATATTAACGTCGCACCGTTCAGCTACATGAGGGCTTTTGGCGACGGACCGCGTAATTTTGAACCATGGTCCAGAGACGTGAACGACACATGGGCTGGCACCCCCTCTTCTAACTACCACACCACACCTACGGGAGGACGTTTCAGGTCACAACAGATTTAGCGTGCATCGCTGTCCTACACGGCGGGTCTTTAGTGGTACTGGGCTCGAACTCATGACAAAGTCAGCCACGATCCGATACCTATACCACTTGGCTACCGCGGCCACGCGAGGGCTGCTGGAGCGTTGAGAGAAAGCAACTGAACGCGCATTGTCGGAAGACTGTTTATAACTAATGAACAAAGCGTCTTGAAGTGTCTACATTTCAGTGGCGTAACGTACCCCCCCCCGAATCACGGGGGGAGGGGGCAGGACTCTAGAGGTCCAAGGCCTGACTAACGCTAAATACGTATTTACCCAATTTGTAAAATATTAAAAGCAAAACCTGACTTTCAGGAGGGGGCTAACCTTTTCCGTTACGCCACTGGTAAATAGATAGAAAACGTTACAGTGGCACCAAAGCCATTAAAATTCATATACTGCATAAAAAAATGATCGTACACAAGAAATCGCACAAAACAAATCGCATAAAAACGGACCGCACAAAAACAGGTTCTACTGTAGTCAAAAATTCGCATATGAAATTATTTCCATGTTTGGAAGTACTTAACGGTATGAGCAGTTATTTTCAGTTATGAAAGGAAATAAGTCTCTTGTTAAAAATAGTATTATGGATGCTCGCCTTGGGTGAGTTTTGAAAATCACTGCGAACATAATTTCTACCGAAATTGGAAAGATAGTAGCTGAGAAGAGATGTCAAGTGTCAGGACGCAAACATTAAATTTTCTTGTTCTTTTATGTATGTTTATTTTTATGAATTATTTGAAATAAACTACGTTTCTATTAAAAAAACATTTGTGGCCCACCAAAAGTTAAACCTTATTTGTTTGACCCAAGTTAGCCTTTGAAGTTTGACCCCCTTATCTAAGAGCATCGTTTCCACGTTGGTAGATTGCGATCAATAATTTTTTTTCTCCATATAATTGCTATCCTTTCAAATATCCCGTAATGAAAATCACGCGTGTCAAAGGATCAATACTACAAGTTTTCTTTTTTTCTTTAAAGGAACATAGAAAATACACCATCTTCAATACTTCAATGGTAAACATCTTTTCATATAACGCATATTGGATTTTACATTTTTCAAGAAACCAACTTCATAAATATTTGTTCAAAATCTGCTAACTTCAAGCTATTTCGGAACCAAAACCAAACATCTCTCCCATTATGTTTTCTCTTGGCTACAGACTGTCGAAGAAATTTAATTTCGCCTCCAATACTTCCAAGGTCGAAAGAGTTTCCGAGAGAAGGGAGCTGAAAATTTTAATGCGGCGAGACCAAAAGAGAGTAAATGTTCCAACCCTGTTTTCCGAGGAAATTTCCCCCAGCTCTTCTGTTTGCCTTTCTCTCGAAATGAGATGAATATTGGAAGACTGAAGGGAAAAAAATAGAGAACTATCCGAACGAAAGCTATTTTTAACCAGTTAAAATCAATAGTCAGAATTTAGACTGGATCGCGTACAGTCAATATAAATGAAGCATATTGAAGTTAATAATAGACCCATTTCTAGTTAAATCAGGGATTCTTAACCTCGTGCCAGAGGGCGCTAATGTTCCCACGGAGCTATTTTTTTTGTGCCTGCGACTAACCGCTATATTCATTATTCAGAAAGAAGCATCTTCAATTGAAGATAAGATTTTAAATATTCAGACTGATATTTTACTAAAATCGTGCGACCTTAATGGAAATATTTAGAATCTAGCCGAAGTTAAAAAATATCCTATTGAAAAAAGGAGCTTACAAATTAAAATCCTACTTCGGTTTCACATATTTACGTGAATCGTTGTTTTCAACAATGAACACAATTAAATCAACAATCAGATCTCGACTTAACGATAACAATCTTGAAGATGTTATAAGATTGGGAATATCTTCTTACACACACGGCTGACTGAAAAATTAGTGGGAATGCATTTAATGCGATTTCTGGCATTGCATAACATTTTTGAATTTTTTGTTACCGTTTTAGTGTAGGATATTGTTCATGATGCTTATGATTGCAATAAAATAAAGAAATATGAAGTATCGTTACACATTCTTTTAACTGCTTAAACTAGCAATTTCCTGTTTGTCCAAATGTGCCAAATGTAAAAATCCTAGAGTTAAATGGTATACTTCTTTTTAAGGAATGTGTTTTAAGTTTTACTTTTTGTATATGATACTGCTTTCAGTAAAATATTAGATTTTTGCACTAATCGTCCATTTAATAATTTGTATTTCTTATATTATTAAAGCACAACAGACTTTGCCAATAACAATGCTTCTAAGTTTAAACCACGGTTTAATATTGAGGTATCTTTCATCCTACAAAATCGTATCAATTCATTGGTTTATTGTTTATTAACGTCTAATTAAGCAGCATGGGAGCTATTGGCAACAGACCTCGTAATCTTGAACAAAAGTTAACACTTGAACAGGAATCCCACTTTCCAAGCATCCATATTAAAAGGACTGTGTGCCCTAGCGAATTTAGAGAGTATCATTTTCCGTTAAATGACAGTCTTGAGAAGGAATATTTATAAAGAATTACAAGTAGAATAATCTTAAAGTAAAATGGTTCAACTTCTTTCAAAGGCTACTCAGAAAATCGCAGTTTTTATTTCAATTATTGTGTGTTAATACTCAACCTATTCCTTCTTTGATGCCACCTCCATGAGAAGGATTGTTACAGTGCCATTTGAAAGAAACACAAAAATTGGCAAAACGCCCTACGGATCTGAGATCACCCGTAGTAGGTTTAGAGCAGTGGTCTTCCAATTTTACGACTCACGGAACCCCTAAAACTGTAAAATGCTTTCGTGGAATCCCTAGAACAGGAAAGTGTTTCCATGGAACCCCATTCCATACACATACTTCGAAGAGCGTATTTCAAAATAATATTTAAAGTAGATAAACATGTTAGTACTTTATGTAAAGACAATTAAAAAGTATAGAATTTATTATTAAAAGTTTAATCTATAAGTTTTTGATATAATTTACTAATATTAATTTATTAATTAATAATACAATATTGTGTGATTCTATCCATGTATTATATTTAGTAACCGAGACGTATGCTTGCTTTTTTTCCCACACAAACTGTCGAGGTCTAGGTCAATTGAGAATAAAAGCAATTACATTCCATATTCTGATTTTAATTTGTTTTTATACTTTGTTTTTGTAGTCACTTACGTTGAGAAATATATTGCACTTAAACACAATGCTCTGAACGGCATTATCCGTGTATTTTGCATGAATTTGCAACCTAAAATTTGGAAACTGTTCTTGCTTAAATTTAGATTTTAGCATCGAATTTGTTGATGTTGATAAGTTGTTTCCTCTCCATTATAGGTGTTGTTTTCCTCAAATGTAAAAAAGATGCACTTTCCATTAGAAAAACTGTTTAGTTTTGAAAGACATTCTTCTCATTATAACGAGCATAAAATTATCTCGTGAAACCCGAGATAGTTAACAATAGAATACTCACAGTCTAGTAGGAAGTATATTTTTAAACCTAAAACGTTTTAATTTTCTTTAATATAATAAAAGTTTGAAAAGTGTTACAAAATAAAATTATTATATGTAAATAAAATTCTCAATTTTAAGGAATAAGCGGCAGGGGATGAGCTTTAGATACTTGTAACTAAACAAACTTCATAGGGAACGTGTGAATCCATTTTGAACACATATTTATTTCTACTCTATTTTTTTGTGACTCGTGGAACCCCTGGAAATGCCTTGTAGAACTCCAGGGTTCCGAGAAACACAGTTTGAAGACCATTAGTTTAGAGCAGTGATTCCCAAAGTGGTCTATATGGACCCCCAGGGGTCTATGACGACTTACAAGAGGTCCACGTCAGCAAAAAAATTTGGGGATCTATGAGCTAGCTGTAAATGGGGGTCTACGATAGCCTAAACCAGATCGTGACTTCAATTTTAAAATAAAATTTAATCAAATGTAAATTACATTTACCTATTCGATAGATTTATTTACTAAATTTACAGTTTGCAGTTACAAGGCGACAGCGTAAATTATATTTAAAAAGGATCATTTCACTGTTTCTTGCCAGAATCCAACTAAAGGAATATAAAAGTGGACGTCGTGAATTTTAACAGTTTCTCAATTTGTCACTGACAATCTGCCAGAAAAATGACGTTTTAACCTATGTTCAACATTTAGTTGCCCTTTATTCAGGTTTTGAAACTAGGTTTGCGAATGTTTTGACTATGGTAATATCACAGTAGATAATGAATTAATGTCGTCACATTAAAAAAAATGATTACAAAAGGAACTGATTTTAATAGCTCTAACGAAGAAATTAAAGTAAAGTTTAGAAACGAATGTCAGCAATTTTGGCTTTAAAATGATATGCCTCTTATTTATCCCGAATTATGGAATATCTCAAGAAAGTTTTTAATTGCTTTTCCCAGAGAGGAGGAGTTTCAAAGCCAATATCTAAAATAAAAACAGAAAGAAAATGAAAGAGAGATTAGATACTAATAACCAAGGAGAGGTTTAGGCTTAAATCTGAAAAGATTAAAGCCAGATGTTAGAAAATTGTTATTGAAGGAACATATTCAACCCACCCATTAATAAAATTTGTTATTTTATGTAACAATTATTTTATATGTTAAATTTTAATTTAATTTAATTAATTCACATGTTTTTCTTAAGTTTTAAACAATCTACTTAACTACAGTTGGAAATATAAAAGTAAGTAGTGCTATATACCAGCTGTCAAAAAACATTTAAGTTGATAAATTTGCAAATATTTAACATTAGGCAAGTAGGGGTCTACACAAAAACGAAAAACATGGCAAGGGGTCTACGAGACAAAAGGCTTGGGAACCTATGGTTTAGAGGTACAAGCTGATCCCCCGGGAAACAACTCCCCGCGTTCAGTCTTTATTGAACAAATCAGTGCTCAGTTTTAATAAAACACAGTAAAATTGCTAATACAAATTAAAATTGGCAATATACCTCGTATAATTCTAAACTACGGTCAGAATTACGAGTATAGCATTCGAGCTGTCACCCCGCTCTCCGAACTTCCTTACCACGCCAAAAGGAGAACTTTGCGCTTCAATAGATTTAAAGCTCAACTACTTTTCTAGACGTTGAGTCTTCATTGGTATACTTACTTGAACACATGATTTGACTGGAACAAGTTTAAAACCATTGCAACCACAATATACAAGTCTCAAGTTGTCTTGTCGATTAGAGATATCAGGTCTCTAGTTTTGTCCTGGATGATTTGTAATGTATGGAAAAACTCACATTACTCTTTCGATAGGAGATTTCAAATATACAATTTACATTAAGTGGTTTGCTTATTCGTTTATGGGATTAATTCTTTTGTTTTATAATTCACCGTTCATACCTGTAAATTATTTCCGTAAATTTTAACAAAGCATTATGATCGCAGAAAGCTAGGCTTTAAATATCATTACCCATTGAATTCTTTTTGTAAAATGTATACTTCGTTGAGTGTGATTATTGTATCATACAATACATCAAATATAATTTTAAAACATATTTATTACATTTAAAAGTTAATTAAAGCTGGTTATGCATTACTAGCTACATTGAAGGAAGTTTTCAATTCAGTTTTTTGATAGACGAGGATTATGTAACAATATGGTCATTCACAAAAGTACGACGGGAAATTTTTAAGTAACATTTCTAATTACTGCAGTGCTTTAAAACAGAATGTTGCATTTGATAGACTACGATATAAATTATTCTCCAGAAAAATTGATGATTAATTAAGTATTATGACCTGAGAAATAAACCCGTTTTGCATTAAACAGAAGAGTTTTTTTAATAGACAAAAAGTAATAGCGATAGTACTTGATACCAAGCAATTAGCAGATATGTACTTTAACCGCAAAACTCTATAGAACTGCATCAAAATGGTACATTTTAGAAAATATCATGCGCAACGTAAAACCTAATGTTCCTTACAGAAATGTTTCTTTTCATATGCTTATAATTTTTAAAATTATTACGTTTTAAACATTTTACACTTTTTGAAGCCTCGTTTCTTTATAAATATAACATGTAAAAGAATCGAATTATTTAATTTTAATTTCAAAGAATTGTATCTATTTGAAAATTTTTTATATTTTATGCCCTCGATACAAAATTAACACTCCTGAGAACCCTTAAAACAAAAATGCATGAAAGTTATTGATCGAATACAATACATTCAGAGTGTGAGTTAAGGTATCCTACTACCCTAAAATTGTAAATATTTCCCAAAAGTTTACAACTTCTTGTGATTACGTTTAATAGGTCATCTTATTAGCTTTATAAAAGTATCAAGTTCATTATTTTTCATTCACTATAACAAAAACTACAAGTGCTTTAGTAAAAGCAAATGCCACTACTTTAAACAAGATGTCATCATTTAAAATGAGTTTTACTCGAAATGTGTGTTTGAAAATGCTCAAACGGGGACAGCAATTTCTTAAAAGTTTTGAAAAAAATTAATTGAACATTGTGTGTATGTTCTGAAAATTGAACAAGTGTTTTAACCTTCAGACTTATAAATCACTGTTTTATTACAAAATTTATACTCCCTTATGTGAATATAATCACTTTTCTAAGCAATTTCATATAATAACTAAGATAAAGTGCTCTAGTTTTTGTAAAAAAATTAAAATACATCTTATCTAAGAAGGTCATTTCAAAAATTAATAGCAAAGCAACACTTCAAAATTCAAAAAGTGAATATTTGTTCACAATATATTGTGCAGAATAAGCCCCGTTTATATATTTTGCATAGATTTTTACCATTTTTTTTTTCCATTTTAGTAATAGTTTATTTTTTTTTTCTAAAATGCACTAAATAAATCTAAAAACCATCTAAAAATCCTCATTTCTCGATTTTTTTAAAAAAGTTATCGCAAGTAGTCGGATACCAGCGATTTTATACGCTTTTTCGCACAACACACCTACCACGTGAAAAAGCGTGTTTCGAAAAGTATAATCATAGTTAAATCTCATTTCCAAAAATTATTAAAATAGGTAAATAAGTTATGAACACGTATTTTTCATTTATAAATAATTTACTATGCTACTTTCAGTTACTTCACGAAACTCAAAGTAGCAAACCAAGGAAAAGACGTGCTTTTTATTCTGCGCTTGCGCAATCAAGGCGTGTCAATTTTTCTACCCTGTTTCGTAATAAGTTCCTTAACCGCTTCAAACCGGTAAAAATTGAAATCTCACGCAAAAATAATTCCAGCACACACATACAAGGCCAAATTTTTCTCTGCTTAAATAAATAAATTTAGCGAGTTACATAAATACAAAAAAATGTGATAGAAGAAAACCGAATTCGTCTCAAATGTCTCGTTTGCATTTACATGCCATACACTTAGTAAATATTAATATCCGTAAAAATGTATGGAAGCTTAAAATAACATTATATATAAACAAGTAATATAAAAAATTAAGTTCATTCCTACTTAGCTCATTATAGAAAATTTTTATTTTAGTTGCTTCTTATTAAATAATTACAATAAATATAAATATGTATATTCATAGGACAGAATCACTATTAAGTGACAAACCAGAAAGTGATTTTCCTTGCCATTTTCCTTTCTATATAGGGTTGTTGGAGTATTTTTTTTTTTACTATTTATTCATTCCATAAATTTAAGTATTCCTATAAAATAGTATAGTAAAAAAGAAATCACATTTTCAGAAATTAAGCCATCCCAGGCGGGATTCGGATCCACGACCTTTGGATTAGAAGTCCAACGTGCTATCCATTACACTACTGGGACACAACGAGAGTTTTCTTTTTATGTATGATGTTAAACTGTTATTTTTGTTTGTTACTATTTATTCGTAAATTAAACTTGACTTACGAATTAATATTTGAAAGAACTGTATGAACATCAAGTGTCATCCATTACTAGTTTAAAACAATGAATTCGAACATGAATGGATGAATAGAAGGTATTTTATTAATGACTGAAAATTTGAACAAGATATATATTTATAAATATATTTATATAGGGAGAGTGTGAACTAACAGTAGGCATTGAAAAATTAAACAAAATTTCAAAATTCTATAATCTTAAAAAACCACTGAATCTTTCAATTAAAATAACGCTTCTGAAGTTGAGTTTCTTGCACAAATAAAAAACTTCGATTTACGAAGAACAGTGAATTTGGATTATTTGTTAAACAATGCTCCTGAAATATTTTTAAGCGTACATCCAGAAACTTATGCCTTTCTTTCATTAGTCAATCTAAATTACATAAGCTGTTGTAAATTTTCCATTACAAAAGCTTACCAGACTAATTAAAAAATTTTCGTTTCCATAATTAAAATTAACACCCAATTCAATAGCTAAATTTTGTTCGAAGTTAAGATTTGCTACAACGACCTTGATTTCATTTCAATACAGTAATAACTACTACATATATTTATACATGTTTTATAGCTTTAAAAAGTGAATGACTTCTACGTAATTTCTTCTCCCCAAAACATTTTCAAATGAGTAAAACAGTGATAAACTTTTTGCAAAAAACCGATTGGGGCAAGCTATGCTAAAAACTCGTTAATTTACTAGAAGCCAAGCGTACCATGGAAATAATTTTTAATACTTGTTGGATCTAGAATAGTGATTCCCAAAGTGTTCCCTATGTATCTCCGGGGGCCCCAGGTATAATTTAGGGGGTCCATGAAAATTTTAATTTGATTTGGGGGGCCCTGAACCCCCAAAGTGGCAAGGTTAAATATATGAATAAAAAAATTTTAAAATCTTGATTTTTATTTTTATGGAAATTTAAATAATTCATTTGGATGTTCTCGTCTGGGTGCTGAACCCTTAAAAATGAGGGACTTAAACCAATGTTTGCTCATGGATACCACAAATTCTGGTTACAAAAACAGTTCCCAATTTTATATCCTGCATTATGGGCTATAGTACAGAAATTGTTGACTTCTTTCCCGTCTTCCAATTTGGTGGAACGTGGATTCAGTACCGTGAAAAACCTCATCACACAAAAAAGAAACCTACTAAAAACTAGTGTTCGTGGGGATTCGAGGTTGCTACTAGAAAACATTGAGACGGACATAAATACACACTCACAACATCTCATCAAGTTCATCCAAGTCATTTTTTTAAGCAAAAGTTATAATTTCAATAAATAATTCAACATTTTTTTTTAAATTTGCAATTTTTATACTATTTATTTATACAGCTTTTTCACTTGGGGGATCGGTGAGCAAATTTCGACTACAAAAGGGGGTCCGTGGGTTAAATAAGTTTTGGAACCACTGATCTCTAAAAAAAAAAGAAAAACGAAAAATAAATATTGGTTGACAAGGAAAAAGACCGAAAATAGAGAGATATTGCTAGTGCATTCCAGGATCGGATCGTCCGTATTCATCAAGTACAGTAAATTTCAAACAAAGGAAGAAATATTACTACTTCACCTTGAAGTCGTAAATCACACACCATTCTAAAGATAAGTTTTTGAGGAAATAAATGATAGAATACGGCGAGATCGATAACAACGGCAGTTACTTGACACGGACAACGCGAATGTATATTTCTCACTGTCTTAACTTATTATTATGAGAGTTTTGACACCGCCATTATTTATAATCCTTATTACTTCCCTATAATTGGATTTACCGAAAAAGAGACGTTCTATGCCCGACAATTGTTATTTTTTAAATATGACTACCACGAACCCTGTTAGTGGAGGATTCGAACTAATCAATAATACTCTTTAAGATGCACTTAGCATAAATGCCAGTAAAGTAAATTTATAACTCACTATGATAACTGTTCTGAACTTGTTGGCGCAACAGCCCACGAGGCCTACCTCAGTTTACGTGACCTTAGGTGCTGGGGGGCGTACGCAGATGTTTCGGTCAAGTGGTCAGTCTGACGCGAAACTCCCAGTGCTCAGTTCCCAAGTAAGCTTGGTACTCATTTATCGACCCACTGAAGGGATGAATCGACCTTGCCTAGCTCGGGATTTGAACCCCGAACCTGTGGCGTGGAAGCGCGATACACTACCACTCAGCCACTGGCTTTACTATTACAACCACTTGAACAAAATTTTATGTGTTCATTTTGTAACGGGTCTATTTGCGAATCTCCTACTAATATTCGTGAAGATAAACTGTTTCTTTAAGGTATCCGACTACGTTCGGAACCATGATTTTAAAAAGCGCATAAATGGATACTTTTCATGATATTTAGTGTCACTTAGATTAGAATACATGTATAAAATGGTTTTAAGGACATTGGGACAAAAATATTTAAATACAATATTTCGGCAAAAAATAAATTTAGAACAACCTTTTTTTCAAAATGTTCTCCTTTTATGAAAAATGATTCTATTATAAAAATATTTTGCCTGTATATAGCTCAGACCTCTGTACAGAAGCTCAACTATGATTTTTGAAAAATTTACATTTTTCGAGTTACAATGCAATGAAACAATTATCGGCGTTTTTTTCCTTAAAATTTCTCTCCTCTGTTGTCATAAAACATGGATAAAACACTTGTAAGTTATATATTTCAAAAATTCTAGTTGAGCATCTGTACAGAGGTCTGAGCTATATACAGGCAAAATATTATTATAATAGAACCATTTTTCACAAAAGGAGAACATTTTGAAAATGGGTCATTCTATTTTGTTTTTTTTGTCAAAAATATTGTACTTCAGTAGTTTTTTATTGTAATACTATTCTTAAAACAATTTTATATACATTTTATAATCTAATTGCCATTAAATATCAAATATTATCCATTTATACGCTTTTGCAAAATCACGGTTCCGAACGTAGTCGGATACCTTAAATATTATTCCATTGAAAACTTTCTCCCAAAGAAGATGTGGCTTATGTAAATCAAGGCTTATATTTAAGCCTTAACTTTTAGGTTCGATGAGTTAGAGTGACTAGGAGCTAGATGATAGAAGTTAGTGGTCAACGTAGAGTAATAGAAGGCTAGTCGAGAATGACTCTTAGGTTATCTGCTAAATATTTAAAATTGACGATTTGGTCAATTAGATATATAATTGAAATAGTGTAGGCCAGTGTTTCTCAAACTGTGGGGCACGCCCTTCTGGGGAGCGCGGTATCCCTGCGAGGGGGGCGCGAGCATATTGAAAATAACAGGTTAAAGAAAGTAATTTTTTGGAATGAAGAAAATCAAAATGCTTTCTAATATAATAAATGCACATTTACACTGATATTATTTATATATATATATATCATCTGGTGATCATCAAAAATAAAAGATTCCACTTCAAACGTTCATTAGCTATCTTTGATCCTATAACCAAATAAAAAAAGACATATTGTTTGCTTTACTGTGATCCCACGATGAGAGATTTTTTAGTACGTTTCTTTAACCCCTAAAATAATACTTTTGACTATCATATATTTGACCTTCAAACTTACTGGTATGTTTCACCCCGTCGGTTTTTTTTACGAAAGTTGTAAATAATATTTTTCTGTTGCTTTTTTTCCATGTGAATGAGTTATATGATATATGGATAAGCATATTGAGTACTTTGAAGGATTATTTGGCCAAGATGTATTTTTACGCAATTCTATTTTAGAACTAATATCCATATGTTTTATTGAATACACTTTTAACACCCTCCCCCCAAAGTGCATTATTATTGCATTCAATACATTATTATTCTTGGGAGGGAGGTGCGATACAAATTATGATTGAAAATTGGGTCGCCAGTAGTTAAAGTTTGAGAACCACTGGTGTAGGCTTAAAGAAGATTATCATAGAACGGACTTTCAAATATTTGGAACGTGTATTCCCAAAACGTTCCAATCATAAGTGATTCAATTCATAATTAAATATTAATTATCTCGTCTACCTCGTTTTTTCTCCAATACTTATTTATAGGTGCATTTCCTCACCTGTGTTGCTGAGACTAGTTAGGTTATCGAGACTCGTTAATAAATTATATTTGTTTTGACTGTGGGTAAACTTTCTTCTAACTCTCGAACATTAATGGAGGTAAGGGCACATCCATCCTAGTTTGACTTCAGAAATTTAAGACTTTCATTTAGCATTTCGATCGAACTTTTCATCTGAGGATCAAGTTCTTGGACAAGTGCTTCTCAAACTTGTGACCCAATATTCAATCACCATTTTCATCGCGCCCCCCTCCATTCAATAACGGTGTATTGAATTCGATAATACGATACTTTGACGCTAAGGCTGCAATACGACTTTAACCTCTTCACCACCGGCGTATATAAACGTCTCGCTGAGACAGTGCGTAAATTGCCCCGGACGTATATATACGTCTTTCCGAAATATGTTCACTACTATCCATAAAATTATTCCAAAGACTTTGGAATGCAATAAAAGGACCTTAACATTGTTTGAGAAGGATTTATTTCACAGAGGATTTTCTTATTTTTCCTTTCTCCTTCCACCAAAATACGCCACATATGCGTGCATACGTGCAAAACGGTAGCATTGGGGAGGGAATCGCGTAACCTTTAATCTGCAGTTGAGGGATTCATTATAAGCCGTACAAATGATCTAGATGTGTTAATTTTTGCATATAATTTTATGTATGACCAACCGGTGCGGTCACTGGTAATTATTAATATTATTCTTAACTTAGTATTGTTAAGATAATTATAAAGTTCATTGTGCAGCACTGATACAGTTATAAATGTATTTTTTTTCATTATAACAGAATGTATTTTGTTTGTTTTTCTTTCAAAAAATTAATAATTTTTGAAATAATCTTTTGTTTTCGACTTTTCAATATGCTCGCGCCCCCCTTCTAGGATTATCACGCCCCACAGTTTGAGAAGCGCTGTCTTGAACAACACCGCAAGATTCTCTTTAATTTTTTTTTGTTTATTTCGCATATATAACGCAAATGCCTGAGCCACTTCTCGTAGGCAACCAGGAAAGAAACTAGTATAATGCAATGTTACTGAATTTTTATTCCATGTGTTATCAATGAGGAATGGGCAGCAAATTCCATTGGAGTACATTCTGGGCCATTTATTGGTACACACAAGAAAACAAATCAGAAATTGTGGAAAAACTACACATTAAAAACTTGAATCCTATCCAAAGAAATTCTTAGAAAATAACGTACTTGTCCAATGCTGGTTGGCGGCAGCTTTTCCAAAGTTGTCGCCAACACGAACATAACCAATATTTACAAACAAAATGATTGAACATAATTTCCCCTATTTTCTATTCGTGGCTGCATGGTCGTCGTAACCGAGAAGTGTCAAAAATAACTAATAAAGCTTTATTCCGAGCTAAATAAAAAGGTAAAAAATTACTGTTTGTACTTTCAATGTAGCATTTTCTTTCAAGTTAATTAGCAATAAGATACTGAACAAGAAAGTTTTTAAATTTTTTAAAACAATTAGGAATGATTTGTGAAAATAAATGTATGTTACAGTTAAATTGTGAAATCCGTTATTTCATACAATAACTAGGTATTTCATGAAATAACCAGCCAAGTAAGTCAAAGTGGATACAATTACTGAATTCTGCGATTTAATTAGGTATTCTATAGAATAACGATTACTTGATCATTAAAGTATGAAACATGTCATCAATGCAATTCAAAGTGTTATCACAGCAATCCTAGCTCAAATAATGAAAAGTAAAAGATATATCTAAAGATACAGTCGAACCTCTATATTGCGAATTTTTCTATATAGCGAACTTTTTCCTGGAAATTTTAACATTTCACATGATTTTCTTCGTAAAATAACCTCTATAGCGAAGTGCATTTTCTATATAACGAACTTTCTCTTTTGTGATTCAATTTTTGTTCTCCCTTTTTTAAAGTATTTCTGAAAAAATTTCAAGTTATTCTCTCTTTAATACATTTTATGGTGGTCGTAAATCTTGAACTAGTTTTATTAGATCCTTACTCGCCGAGAATAATAAGAGTTCTGAACTTTTCATCCAAAAAGTTCAGCCTTTAATCCCCATTGCCCAGTTAGTTCACTGGAAACTTCTATATCCTCTTTCACCCTCAGAGGAGTTGTTCCGCGTCCTAATTATAAAATAATGTAAGTTTAATATTACTCTCTTGCAGGCTTTAATTTATAAAATGTCCTTAAAATTCATTAAGTATTAGTATAAAATTATATTCTTGATATTGAAAATACAGTGAATTCTTCGAAATTTTTTCTTGATTTACTTGCAGTTTATCTTCTTTTCTTTCTTTGAGTAAGATATATAAAACAAACATTTATTAATTTAAAAAAGTTCGAGTAATTACTTTTTTAATGAATTAAAAAATTTGTTTTAAGTGGTTTATAAAGTATATTAAAAGATTAATCTCTATATAACGAATTTTATTTATAACGAGCTTTTTTCCGGGATTTAGAGACTTCGTTATATAGAGGTCCGACTGTATTTCATAAAATTGAAATTAATCTCTTACATTTTTGCTTGAAAAGGTTTGCACAATGTTTTTATGAAGCAACAATTTTTCCCAGCTTGTATTTTTTCGATAATATTTAAATATAATTACTTCTGCAATATATTTTCCCCTTTTCCTGTTAAATGTTAACAGTATGAGCAATAATAAATTAAAATCCCCTGATTGTCCCTATTTTTTATCGATTAATCATCCGCAATAGTGATAAAACACATTTTTCGAGAGATTGTAGCTATTTATGATCAATCAATTTATAAAATAACTTTGAGAAATCGTTTATTTTTCACTTTAACGGTCTATCATTAGTTATTTCATTGAATAATTAGGTAAAGTATGAAACTTTACATCTATTATATACTTCAACTGACTTGTCCAGTTATTTTATGAAATACCTAATTATTCTTTGAAATAACCAACTCATACACTTTAGAGGTATATATATATATATATATATATATATATATATATATATATATATATATATAAGAAATGGAAGTTATTGCCTAAAGCGTATTCGTGCGGCAGAAAGAAAACGAAAGAAATTTCAACACAGATACCACCCTTTCTTTGCGTACTTTCGTTGAGCCACCCCCTTCCTTTTTTTGCACGAAAAGAGGCAGAAAAAAAAAAGAGCCCACTCACCTGAACAAAAGGTTGAATCCCACATCATTAAGTTCCTCGGGCTCTTCTGGAGGGCTAAGCACTTCCGCTTCCCGGAAAGTCCAGACCTCTGCAAAACAATCCAAAAAGGGGGAGTTGAAAATCGATTAGTTAGGTAGATGCCCACATCTTGAGTTTTCCCACCCCATTTCAATCCCCTGTCTATAATCGATTGCATTCTTCGTGGTTGGGATATGCCTACAAGGAGAAATCCGAGTTGATATAGGACAAACCTTATCTTATTTGTGATGTTTCTTTTAATATTCTGTTAATCATGTAAAATAGCAATAAAATCAGATTTTTAGAGAATTCCTTTTAGTCAAAGCGTATATATAGATGAAGTTATTTGAATTAGTATAAAATAAAACTCTTCTGAATAAATTATATGGTTTCTCTAAGGTAAGATTGACCAACCCAAATAACATCGCGAGCCACTTCGAAAAAACAATCCCTCGGGCCGCATATAAAAATATATATATATATATCTTTATATTAGATTTGAACACATTACAAACATTTATTGGAGTGAAAATTTAAAACAGATTGATGTTGTAACGCTTCTCGCCACGCAGCTGTGAATCGGCGTCTTTGTGGATAACCACACATGCATTTGGACCTGCACTTGAAAATTATTGCGTGGGTCGCATTGGACCTCCCGCAACCCCTTGACCCACGAGGGACTTCTTCCCGCCACTAGCAGGATGTAACGAGGTACAAAAAAGAGGCACCGTCCGCTAATCCCCGAAGAGAGAGAGGATGAACCAGAGATGCTTTGAACCTTCGAAGTGAGCGGACGTCGAAAGAGAACTCCCCTCTCACAAACCACATCATTTGAACTCTAATAATCTTTTAATGAGATTAGTAACTTTGATGTATAATCTGTAAATAATAGATGTGATGTAAATAAACTAAATGTTTCAATTAATCAATATCACGTTACCGTTATTTGTCTCAAACATCACAATGTATACAAACATAGATAATATAATAGTAACTATACAATGATCAAATAATGTTTAATATATTTAATTATGAAAATCTCAACTGACGGACAAAGTAGTTACACAAATCATTGACTAAACTGCCCTAATGTTCAACTGTCTCCACAGCACATTCTCAGATGCCCAGCAATTGAAGCCAGGCTTTTTAAGATCAGCCCAGAAGATTTGATCTTCTCTTATAAAGCTGTTGAGGTTGCCGAAGTTGTCTTCACCAGCTTCTGAACGATCTAAAACTTCTTTTTTATCAATCTGCATATCATAGACACGCCAGCAACAACAAGAACAATTTAATTAGTGAGATATATGTTCGACTCTTTCTTAGTTTTTGCAAGTCGATCTCAATGCATGTATTTGCGAATCAAAATTGATGTTGCAGATTTTCACCCGTTAAGTCTGAGCACGATTTATATTTGATAAATTTCATTTTCGAAAAAAATATATTTGCAGTAACGGAAGCAACGCGATGAAACAGGAATAGTTATCGGATTCATCTTTATAAAAAAAAGTAAAAAAAAACAAAACAAAAGTATCGTAGAAAATAGTCACATTTTGTAAAGTTGGAATAAATATCGCGGGCGGCAAAATTATTCAAGATGGGCCACATTCTACCCTAGGGCTGCAGTTTGGCCAGCCCTGGTCTTTGTACCAGTTGATTGATGGACTTACTGAACAATGCTTAGTTTGACTATTGCGAAATTAAAAATAACTATAACTTTAAGCCTTTTTATATTTTTACTGCTAATGTGATTTTTGTCTTGCATTCCCATTTCAACTTTTCTCGTTTTCACAGATCAAGAGAAAGCTGCATCACATTCATAATTTTTGCACAATCACGTACTTCCTGCAAATACCCATTGCATCTAGGAAAAACGCTGAGGAGTGGATCTTTTTCAATGCGATATATCTTGGAAAATCACTCGCAATTACTATGACAAAAAAAACATTCATTACGAGGACCAAATAGACCAATAGACCTAATAGACCAAATTAATGCAATGTTTTAGTCACATAACAAACACGTGTTTCTAGCAAATTAATCCATAAATTCATGTGACGTCATAATCATGCGATCCATGCAATCATGTGTTTCCAGCTAATCAGTTCATGCGCTTCGTTGTTGCCACCTTTTACCTTGTGCAGAAACTTTTAAAAGTACATATTTATCAATAATTACATAGGTAAATAAATTTAAAAGTACACGAAAACAATAAGTTATGAAATTTCACAATCTCTTCTTGATTTTTTTCGTTATATTTGAGCATCTTCACCCAATTACGAAATTTAAACTGCTGCCTAATCGCGACCCAATATTCAGTCATAATTTTCATCGCGCCCCCTCTTACAATAACGATGTATTAAATTCAATAATACTATCCTTCAACACTAAAACTTCAATACGACTGTAACATCTTAAGTGCCACCGACGTATATAAACGTCTTGCTCAGCCAGTGCGTTATTTACCCCGGACGTATATATACGTCTTTCCGAAGTATGATCTTTTCTGTGCACTGCTATCCATAAAATTATTCCGAGGGCTTTGGAGTGCAATAAAAGGACCTTGACAGTGTTTGAGAAAAAGTTACTTATTCCAGATTATTTGCTTCTTCATTCCTCCCCCCCAATACATCGCATACGCGAGCCTACGTGGAAAACGGTCGGTATTGGGTAGCGAATCGCGTAACTTTTAATCGGCACTTAAGGGATTAATTATAAACAGTACAAATTATCGAGATAAGTGTTAATTTTTGTATAAAATTTTATATATGATAATGTGACGTTCTCCTTTCGAAACGAGTTTCACTCTTTCAGGACAATACTATTGCAGGACAATACTAGACAGAGTTTTAGGTGCACGTGCAGCTGGGGTTCATTATCGCTTAATTAGCGTCTGGACTTTGGTGCCAGTTAGACTAGGCAAACAATTGTCTGACCATTCTACTGTGGACGATTTCGCTTCCGAGGCAGCTGACTGTCGCCATACATACACAATGGCGAATTGTCCTCAAAGGTGGTAAAACGACGACAGTGGGCCGAAGGGGTTCGGCCGGCGGAGCATGTGTCGGACACCTGCTGGTTTGTGAAGAAACCGGGTGAGTGGACCAATGGGCTCTAATGAGTTGAGGTTCAAGGATCGACTCATATGGGCCCACCAATGAGAAAACGTGAGGGGGGAGAAATGGACTGCCCCTGATGTTTTAAAAGGCTGGAAAAACCGGGAGAAAAAAAAGAAAGGAGAACGAGAAAAAAAGGAAAGAAGGAGAACGAGAAAAAAGGAAAGAAGGAGAACGAGAAAAAGAAAAAAAGAGCTCGAAAAGACGAGGGTTGGTCGTTTTAGGAAGCGGAGAGGAGAATCCCAGAGTTTTGTTCCGTGATGCGGACCAGGAATCCAAAACGCGAATGAGAAACAACGCCTTGCGGACTGGACCGAGACAAGCTGTGGAGTGAGCGACTTCAAAACGGGGCTACCATACTGTCTAGGCACGGAAACTATTAACTTCACAATCTAACTTAAATCGATTATCCTATTGGAGAAAAAAATTAAAAGTATTTTTTTACTCCCACAACCTTGCTGTGATGTATTATTTACACGCTACCTTCTGACGACGTTACAACAAGCTCATGGGGTCACTGATAATTATTAAACTTGTTCTTAACTTTTTTCTGTTAAATTAATTATAAAATACATTGTGTAGCACTGATCCATTTATAAGTGTAATACGTTAGTGTAAATATGTATTTTATTTTTTTTATTATGTCAGAATTTGTACGTATTAATTTACTGAAAGTAAAAAAAAACAAATTTAATTAAATAAAATTTTGTTTTCGACTTTTTAATATGCTCTCGCCTCCCTCGTAGAGTTGTCACTGCCCCCGAGGGGGGAGGGCGCTCCCCACAGTTTGAGAAACGCTGGTTTAATGTCATTTTTGAATTAAGTCTCAAACACGTAATTGCCTTTATCATGTGACTATCATGATTTAAGTCCATTGTATCTTTTTACATGATAAACTTAAGAACTAATATCCAGAGAAAAAGTAAAGAATTATCTGAATAACATGACTTTATCACCCTGCAGTTAAATTAAAGCAATCAGAATCTCTAATCCTACCTAGATCTCAATTTAGATTGATTTTCAAGATATAAACACATAAGTAATTTTTAAGACATTTTGTAAGATTATTTCGAAGGGAAGTAATCTTCCCAAGACCCACAAAAGGGTTAAACTTCCATACATCATAATGTAAAGACTCTGAGACCCAATTGATGTTAGTGCGCTTAAGCACCTCCATCCCCCCACACACACATTCTACATGATTAACCGTATTGAATTGAATGATAACTTCATGACTCAACTACAGCGTCTCCAGACAAAGCACGCAATCATGACAATTTAAGCCACCTGGACCAATACATTAACATGTGAATTTACAAGTAGATATATTATGGGGAAGCTTTCAAGTACGCATTGTAGTATTATTATTACTTTTTACAAAACTTTACATAGCTGTTAGCAGTGGCACACACAGGAATTTTTGGAGGGGGGGGCTCCGGGATCGAATGTTCACCTTTCTTGTATCATGCTCCTTTTGATTTTGTCGATTTTCGGGAACAAAACACGTTAAAAAACTAATTATTGAATAAATAATTAACATTAATTAATGAAATTAATCATTTATAACAAATACTTAATTAAATTTTACGTACTATGTACTTGGAATTATAATCAATCGGGAAAAAAATCAAGGGCTTTGGGGGTCCGGACCCCCAGCCCCCCCTGTGTGCGCCACTGGCTGTTAGCATACTTCATTCGTTTAATTCAAACACCCTCAGTTATAAAAATTACAACTATTAAGTATACTTTTAGACTTGAAATCATAATATTTATAAGTAGTTTTGTAAATTAATTCCTACCCAGCTATTTCCTATTCATTAATAAATATTTTACGAATACTATGCAAAACATTAAATGCCATGAAATATAAGAATTAGAAAAAGTTAAACTACTGTAACGAAATATTTGTGAATTTCGAAAGGAAGGTTCTGCGAACCATATTTGGTGTTTGTTCTCGATAATAACAGTTAGGGAAAAAGTTATAATTTTGAAATATGCAAGATTTTTTAATAGTAATGATATTAAGTCCATAAAACTGAGAATGAGACCAGAGGGGACAGCATTGAAAATTTTTAATGCAACTCCCTCTAGTAAAATACCAAAGAGAAGGCCCAAAAGGAGATGGAAAGACAATGTGGATGAGGACTTTGCCATTTTAAAAGTGAAGTGGAGATCAATTGCTCGGAGAAGAGCAGAATGGGAAAACTAGGGCCAGGTCCACAAAGGGCTGTCATGCGAATGCTGAAGACGAACGAAATATTTGAGATAGTTATTTTAAAAATTTTTTTGAAAATGCATACTTTTTATATAAGCTGCAATCGCATGGGACCATATAAAAATAAAAATACTGTGAACATAAATGTTAATAGAAAGAAATGTTTTAAAAAATTTTTATATCATAGTGCATTTTGAAACATACGCAATTATTGAGAACTAAAATAGCAAAAAAATCTATTTCATCATCTATCATATTTCATCACCTAGAAAAGAAAGAATTCTTATCCTAAAGACAAAAAAAAGTTTTTATTTCGTTCGGGGGATTAATAGAAGGTTTTTATTTGAATTTCAACTGCTTCTTTAAATGCTTTCTTTGTTAAGGAAGTATTATTCATAGTTTAAACTGAAAGGGGAAAAGGAGATTATTCAATATAAAAAAAACATGTTTCATCTTCAGCTATTTACGCAGACAGAATTTCAATTACATTGTTAATATTTTAAAATGGTAGATAGCAAACAAATAAAATTCTTATGAGTAGAAGCGACATCTGTACCGCATTTATAGCATATTGTTACGTCACCCGAGTTTTCATGTGTCAGGTGAAAAGTGTTGTCTGGCGTCAAGAATAGGTGCTATCTGGAAACGAGATTTTAAGCACTCGTGATAGCCTTTTTAAAGGAAAATTTGCAGAATACATTTTTTTCGAGATCATTTGTATTTTTGATTTTATCATAGTAACGAAACTTTTAACAAAGCATTGAAAAAGGAGTTAAATAAAATTGACATTTATGACAGTGATTCCCAAAGGGGTCTACGACGCCTTGCAAAGAGTCCACGCCAGCAGAACAATTTGGGGGTCTATGAGGTGTAAATGGGGGGGTCTACGAGACCAGCTCTGATTAAACCAGATCATGACTTTAATTTTAAAAGAGAAAATATTCAAGTGTAAATCATATTTACTTATTTAACAAAGTTATTTACTAAATTTATTGAGGTTAATTTGCAGTTACAAAAAGACAGCATTCATTTTATAAAAACAAGTACTCGTGATGACAAAATCCTGCAACTTCTCCATGGCGAATATACTCGTCAATCCCAGTTAAGATTAAAATAAACAATATTAATAGTAAAGAGAAAGCAATCCGAACTGAATGTTTGATTGATTGAATATTAACGTTGCACTGTTAAGCTACACGAGGGCTTTTGGCGACGGACCACGTAATTTTGAACCATGGTCAAGTGACGTGGACGACACCTCCGAACTGAATGTTAAAGCAGTCCTAATTACACTCAAGAACATTGAAAATAGCGACCCAAGAAGAAAGCATCGGATTGAAATGAAATTTAATACAAATAATGACACAGATAAGAGACAATTAACGAACAAAAACAAGACAATTAACGAATACAGGGTGTGCAACTACACAAATACTTTGCAACTTCAATAGCGCGTTGGACCACCTCCAGCTGCAATACATGCCGCCACACGGTCCGGCATCAAGTTGATTAGACACCTTATGTTGTCCTGAGGCAGATGGGACCAAAATTCTTCAACAGCCAACTCTAAATCATGTACAGAGTGACACGATGGCATCTGCAGTTTTAGCTGATCCCACACGTGCTCTACAGGGGACAAATTGGGAAAGCGGGCAGGCCATGGAAGGGTTTGAAAATGACGTAGGAAGTCTTGAGCAACTCTTGCTGTATGCGGACGAGCATTATCTTGCTGGAAAATTTCCCCTGGGAGACCATTTAGAAAAGGTCCTACATGGGGTCGAAGAATATCATCAACGTAACGTTGGCCCGTTAAGGTTCCACGCATCAAAATTAAAGTGGACCGGCTATCATAGGCTATGCCCCTCCAGAACATTACAGCAGCTGTGCGGGATGTGTGACGAGAACAGTGTGAGTAGAACTGTACCGCTCATCAGGGGGCCTCCACACTCGCAAACGATTATCATCTGTCCCCAAAATAAACCAGGATTCATCACTAAACACAACCTTTTGCCAATATGTGACATTCCACAATGATCTGGCTTCGCACCACTGTAGACGCAGTGGCCGATGTTACGGTGTTAAAGGGAGTGCATCGAAAGGGCGCTTGGATTTAAGATTTGCTTCTGCAAGTATCTGGAAATTGTTTGTGGAACAATTGCTACGCCTACGTCTGCTCGTATCGTTGAACGAGTCACTGTGAGGTCCACAGGTGCTTGCCGCACGATCCTTTGATCCTCTCTCCTCGTGGTTGTCCTGTTGGCTCCAGACCCGATTTTCCGCGCGTGGGTACCTCCTCGTGTCCACTGCTCCCAACAATTTCTAACGGCACACTCCGAACGATCCACCTGGCCAGCAACACGGCGCGTCGACCAGCCTGCAGTTTTCACCCGATGATCAGGCCTCTCTCAAACTCTCTTAACTGTGAGAAATGTCTTCTAGTACCTTTACCTGGCATGTTTCGCTTACTAAAGTCATCCTACAATCGGTGGGTAATCGTCACGTTTATGAATCTTCGAATTTGCGCTGGCTTTTATAGCACCCTCTCCCTGATTGTAGCACCACCTCGGCGTGTATTAGCATGCGTATTGGCACAAAACTTGGATCATTTGCATATCCCATTACGTTGTACTTATTTGCAAAGTTTCGCGATTGTACTTAGCTTCTTTCTTGGGTCGCTATTTCCAAATGTTCCTGTATGTCATAAACTCAAAAATATTAGAGTTTAACATATATAACTTAAGAATTCGTATCTTTCTCTTGAGGGTATATTCCTGGAACACACACACAAATAAGGAATAACTCCATAAAATTTACCAACAACAACAATTGGCCTAAATCTTTGAACAAATAGCAAATATGTCTTAAAAAACACTTAAACTTTAAGAACTTACCACGTCCTTAACTTGTTTTTAAAGATCAAAATTTATGCAAAATTTTAACTGATACACCTGTCCGTTTGAGTTGATAAAACTGACAGTTAAGTTTGTTGTCCATCTCTAAAATATCTATCGCATTGTACAAGGAATTCAACTACTATTGGCTTAAAGCTAGTCGGTCTTAATATCACTCTAAAGTCATAAAAGAATTGTGGTTATAACTAATTATTCTGTGACGACCCTATTAAGTACCGAGAGTGAAAACTCAGATTCAGTTATTTTCTCAACGTTCACTCCACTTGAATGTGCTTCCATCCGAATGTATAACTGCCCTCTTAAACAAGTGCCCCCGTAGGAGAAATCGAAATCTGAATTCACTTAAATACCAAGCCATTTGCCTATTAATACAAATTTATAGATAGGAGGAATCTGTAAATCGTTGATAAAACAAGGAAACAGAATTTCCGTAAATGCAGTTTTAATTAGATTCATCTCGGATTAAAATCACATTGCGGATGAGGCATTTATGGAAAAAGGAATTTGTAAAATTTTCAAAGTAAATGAATATTTTTAAAAATACAGGGGGGATTTTAAAATCTTCGGACAAATTTGAGGGGTGGTATAGAGCTCACTAAAACAATTTTTTGTACAGGAATATAGGTTTGTATAGGACAGTTATACATTCTTTGAGAAGAAAACGCCAAAAAGACTTAAAAATGCGATAAAAGTTCAACGCTTCTCTTTTATAAAGATTAATACAGAAGCAATTGAATAGAACTACGAAATGAGAGCAATACAATATCAAAAATAAAAATTGATTTTTGTGTAATTATTTTATGTATAGCGATGGTTCAGCCTATAATAATTTAACAAGTTAAATATTTTAACTAATTATAAAATTTGACTCGAAAGTTACGTGAATTTTTCCCATTAAAACGAAGCTTTTCAAAGTTGATATTTAAGGAAACACCATAGTTCGGGATTAAATTAAAAATTTATAAGAAATGAAACCACAAGCAAACTTTTTCTTACAACAGTGTCAAGAATTCTCTAATTTTCTTGTACTATTTTTAATTGTATTGATTTTTTCTACCTCTGATCTCTAATAAGAATAAAAAAACTAAGTAGTTCCACTTTTAAAAATTTTACTGCATACAGGAAATAAAACAGCAACGAATTAAAAAAAAACTTCTGATAACTTTGAAACTCCTCGAGCCCTCTTGCGAGTATGAAAAAAAAATCAAATTTGGATAAAAATTAAAATATTTTCAAAAAGTTTTAATTATAAGAAATGTTCAATTCCATGTATTGTTCCCCAAAAAACTTCCTACTTGTAAAAATCCTTCGAGTACAACCGTAATTTTAATTACGTTCGTCGTCAGAAAAAGTAAAAATTATTTCTACACAGGTGGTCATTATTAAAGTCGTTAATTAACTTGTCGAAAATAAGAACTTGAAACTAAAAATCAGTTATAAAAAAAAAAGGGAGAAACTAAATCGTTTTTACTAACGAAGCAATATTTTGACCCCTTTATTTGAATTTAATATTTAGCCGGGAAAAATGATACTCTTGCATCGTCATAAAAAAAACCTAGTTTTTCTTAATACTTTCAACAAAAGACTGAAAACTTTATTTCGAGTAAGTTAAAAACTGTTTCATGACAACCTGCATGCATTTACGTTTAATACAAGGGAAACATTTGAAATATATATATATATATATATATATATAAAATAGCGTTACGCCATGTTTCAAGAACTGTCAATATCCACACACACACACACATTCATTTTACGTTGATGTTCAAAATGTTGAGAATTTTTAGATTTTGTCGATTACCTCAACTTACTGGACAGATTTTAATAAAACTTGGTACGTATATATGGCTGATATAATGCAAAACAAGTATTATAAAAAAAAAATTTAAGTCAATTCCTACTTTGGATGGATGAATAGAAAGTATTTTATTAACGATTGAAAAATTTTTTTTTGAACGATATATATATAAATAAGTAAATATATATATTTAGGGAGATAGTGAACTAATAGTAGGAATTGAAAAAAAGGATATGATTTGTCTGCATTATTGTAACAATGCACACCCGGTTTGACAAGTTTGGCTTAAAACCCAAGTTTTCGACGCCAACTTTTGCCTTTTTTTTTTAACAATTACTCGTTACAAGAAAAGAGACGAATCTAAGTTGAGGTCAAAAACCGGTAATTAATTTAATTAAATTTAATTAATATTTGAAAAAAAAACTATTAACATCTGGTGTCATCCACTACAAGTTAAAAAATACATATTTGAACTTTATTGGATGAATAGAAAGTATTTTATTAACGATTGAAAATTTGAATTAAATATATAAAAAAATATATAGAGAGAGTGAGCCAATAGTAGGAATTGAAAAATAACCATTCATCGGTTAAAACACACGCGCGTGATTATGCGTAACACTTATCGAAGTCGAGAAGCATGAAACGTGAGTTGCAAAGTATAACAAAAATATTAGTTAATTCCCCCTCTTTGAAATAAACAGGTCTCACACCGTGATTTTATACCGGAGTTTGAGTTCCAGTGGTAATTAGTGTCACTTGTTCAGCAATTCTGTTTTCAGGCCTTTGATGGTTCTCGGAAGGGGTTTACGATTTGCAATTGCCCTCTTAAGAGCGTCTCAGGCATGCTTTACTCCAATAAGGTCTGGAGATTTAAATGGTCAATCTATTTGGTGAATCTTCTTATTTTCCATAAATAGGTCGACCAGACGAGTTGTATGTGAGGTAGAAGCTAAAGGGGCGAGATAACTCCCTGAGGTGGGCTTGAGCATATTCGAAAATCGAACACAAAAGACTTAAAAATTATTAATTTATTGAAAGTTGTGATATTCTCCCCTTGGGAGAATATCTCTCTGAGTATCAGCGTGAGCTAGAGGTGTAGGATTAACGGAAGAACTAGATGCATACATAATCTTAATATATCTTTATTAAGATTTTCAACTTAAACTTCTAACAAATTAAATTATAATAATTAATGTGAGAGAATCTAAGATGGCAAAATACGCAACACACAATATATAGATAATAACGACTTAACCTAACTCGGACCACTATCAATAACTAAATCACCTAAACTCAATTCCAATACAATCACTGATTGTATTACTAAATAGTCAATCCTACCTTGTTGCAGTCTAGGATATTAGTGATTGATTCTCCAAAGGCAATCTCGTATTTACTAGCATGCACTGGTATGCACCTTGCTTCTCTATATCTTTATCATTTAAAACTTCTAATCATAGCCACGCGCGCGCGTAACCTTATCCAAACTTGAACCATGAACTATATTAACATTCCTCTACTTGCCATCAACTGCCAGAAATTTTCATCTCGCTTACTCTAAGTTCCGATATTTAAAAGCTTGCAAATTTGCATCTTTCATTCACACTTCACTTCTTGGATTTGGTTGGAAAAGAGTTTCCATTAATTCTGGCCCAAAGAACCCAAATGACATGTTAAAGAAAAGACGCGTGAGCCTGTCACAAAGTAGGCAAACAAAACACATTCTCACATAATAGAAAATTAACATTTGCACACTGATATAATACACTTATAAATGTATCAGTACTATACAATGTTTTTTATAATTAATTTAACAATACTAACTTAAGAACAAGTTTAATTATTACCAGTGATCCCATGGGCTTGTATATAAAATTATAAACAATTAACACTTGTCTTGATAATTTGTACGGTTTATACAGTACCGGTTTATTCATTGGACGCTTGAGACTAGCGATAGGGGCCAGGATAAGCTGGACTTAATCAGATTTTAAGGTAATGAATTTTGATCCTCCAGTGCAAAGGGGGTCCTGTAAATTTTCTGCGCCCAGGGCCTTAAAGGAGCTTAAATATGTTCTGGATTTATAATTAATCCCTTTACTGCTGATTAAAAGTTAAGCTCCCCAATGCCACCGTTTTCCACATAGGCAAGTGTATCTGATGAATTGGGGGGAGGGGGGAAGAAAAGCAATAAATAAACAAATCCTCTGAAACAAGTTAAATTCTTCACGATCACCGTCAAGGTCCATTTATAGCATTCCAAGGCCTACGGAATAATTTTCTGCATAGCAGTGCACAGAAAAAGAATCGCACATCGGAAAGACGTATATATACGTCCGATGAATCAAACGCTTTAGCTGCACGAGACGTTTCTTTATGCCGGTCACACTTAAAAAAGTCGTATTGCAGCTTTAGTGTCAAAGTATAGTATTGTTGAATTCAATGCATTGTTATTGGTATGTAGGAGGAGGGGGTGAAAATTATAGTTGAATATTAGGTCGCAAATATTGAATGTTTGAGAAGCCCTGCTTTGATCTAAAATTTGTCTGCGCAAGAAAGGAAGGGGGAAAGGAGAAGGAAATGATAAGGAGTATCGAAAATGGGGAAAGTTCTCTAGAGAATTGCGATTGAACTCTTTACCCCGTATTTACCTGTAATCCTCATGGGACAAAGGAAAGATTGCTTCGCTATATTTGGGTCATAAATCATGTACTTGCCTAAAGGAAAGTAGATCAATCGGGAATAATAATAACGACCAGAGTCTTGGTTTAATTAAGTACATATGTTTGCTCATTAAAATTTTTATTTGGAACAATTTTATTTTAATCCCCGTCACTTCATATGAAATTTAAGGGTTATTTCAGACAGCGGTTTTTTTATTTGAGCCTTGCTTAAGTGAAGAGGATTTTATCTAGTGTATATTTATCTGACACAGTGTTTCTTAAACTGTGAGGCACACCCTCCATAAGTAGGAATAATAACCCTTCGAGGGGGATGCAAGCATATCGAAAAGTCTAAAACAAAAGATTTAAGAAATTTACTGAAAGCACAGAAACTAAATACATTCTTACATAATAAAAACTAAAATACACATTTACTCTGATATAATATGCTTATAAATGTATCAGTACTGTACAATGTATATTTTATAATTAACTAGCCGTTACCCACCCGCTTCACTGGGTATTTCACGATGTTGTATATATGTATAATGCTTAGATATATATTAATTATTGATATCTAGCATTAAGAATTCGATTATATTAAAATATATATTTATAGATGTTACACTCTCGCCCCTTGAAATAAAAAGAACATAAATTATAATATCTAATTTCTGTTTATATCTAAAATAGAAGTACAAAGGGTTTTTTTCGCTCACTTAACCTAATAATCAAGTGGATTTCCACCAAAGCAACTTTCAGTGGATCTCTACTCCATAAAATAAACATGCGTGCTGAATTTCAAGTCTAAATCTAACAGAGCAAAAACGGAATTTTTATCACCAATACTTCGTTGACAGCATTCTTAGCGGATTCCAATTCAACAAAAGAAGCATGCAAACCAAATTTTATTATTTTAGTCTTAGCAGTTCAAAAACGGGAATTTTGTCTATCAATACGCCCCAATAACTCTCCCCGCTTCCCCCTGGAGTTGATTTCCGTAAAATCCATTCTTAGTGGAACTCTATTCAACTAAAGAAAAGTGCTCAACAAATTTCATGTAAATGAGTTAAATTCAAAAACAGGAATTTTTCTATAACACGCCTTAATCCCTCGCAACCCCACTCCTTTGGGGGTCCGTTTTCGTAAAAATCTTTGTAAAAAGAACTTTATTCTATGAACGGAACATACCTTCTAATTTTTAAGCAGGTGGTTCTATTAGTTGAAAAGCGGAAATATTTATTTTAATGACCCTCAGTGACCCTTGGGGATCAATTTTCCCCAAAACTATTTTGTAGCGGATCTCTACTAAATGAATGGAATCAGCTTACTAAATTTCGAGATTTTACGCCTAATAGTTTAAAAAAGGAGTTAATTGCCTATACCGCCACCTAATACTGTACAAAGCCACTTGAGAGTCGATTTTGACAAAATCCATTTTGCCGCGGATTTGTACTCTATGAAAGGAATCTGCTTACCAAATTTCAAGACTGTACGCCTAATAGTTTAAAAATGGAAATAATTATTTATAACGCCCCTTAAGCCGCCGCAACGCCACTTAGGAAACGATTTTCACAAAACCCATCTTATAGCGGATCTCTACTCAATGAATGGAATCAGCTCACTAAATTTCGAGATTTTACGTCTAATAGTTTAAAAAAGAAGTTAATTGCCTATAACGCCACTTAATTCTCTACAACGTTAATCTACAACGCCACTATACAACGCCACTTAATTCTCTAATTCTCTACAACGCCACTTAATTCTCTACAACGCCACTTGGGAGTCGATTTTCACAAAACCCATTCTGTAGGGGATCTGTACTCTATGAAAGGAATCCGCTTACCAAATTTCAAGACTGTACGTCTAATAGTTTAAAAATGGAAATAATTATCTATAACGCCCCTTAAGCGCCCTCAACGTCCCTTGGAGGTCGATTTTTGTAAAAAGTCTTTATGTAGGGAATCTCTACTTTATGAAAGAAATGTGTACCAAGTTTCACGACTGTACGTCTAATAGTTAAGTAATGGAAATAATTATCTATAACGCCCCTTAAACCCCCGTATTTTCCCTTGGGGTTCGAACTTTGCAAAATCCGTTCTTAGCTGACGTCTACTCCATGAAGGGAACCTACCTACTAAATTTCAAGTCTGTAGGTTTAATAGTTCCGGAGATATCGTGATTAGTCAATGAGTTAGTCAGTCAGTCAGTGAGTGAGTGAGTCGCTTTTCTCCTTTACATATATAGATTAAACACTAACAAGGTAAGAACAAGTTTGCTGTTGTTGCTGCTGCTGTTGCTGCTTATGCCACCTGATCGACAGCAACGTCAGATCAATGTCCACGAAATTCATCGCGGTTAAGGGCTACAATTATACGCCTGACGTTAACCTTAGCTTTGAGCACTATGCAGGTGACAGTAAGATTTGGCTCAGTTCCACCCCAACTTTGAGGGAGAATATCTCTTGTGAGTAGTCAGAGGTCTCCCACCTCTCTTCCCCTTCCATCAACCTCACGAGAGGACTAGCGGCTCGACAGCTTTTTAGAGTATCCCCATGTCGCGAAGGCACCACAGTTAGCGTCACTAACTACTATACCGGATAGGCGGTAAGAATAAGTTAAATAATTAACAATGACCCTATGGGGTTGTCATATGAAATAATATACAAAAGTTAGCACTTACCTTTATAATTTGTTCAGCTTATAATTAAGCTCTTAAATTTTAATTACAAATTACGTGACTCCCTACCCAATGCCAACATTTTTACACGTAGTGGAATGAATGAGGTGTATTTGGGAGGCAGCAAAGGAAATTAATAAGCAAATCCTCTGAAAAAAGTAAATCCTTCACTAACACTGTCAAGATCCTTTTGTTGCATTCCAAAGCCTTCGGAATAATTATATGGATAGCAGTGCACAGAAAATATCGTATTGTGAAAGGACATACATACATACATCCGGGTCAATTAACGCACTGGCTGAGCGAGACGTTTATATACACCGGTGGCACTTAAGAGGTTAAAGTCGTATGGTAGCTTTAGAGTCAAAGAATAGTATTATTGAATTCAAAACTTTGCTATTATATGAAGGGGCGGGGACGTGATGAAAATTATGACTGAGTATTGGGTCGCAAATATTGAAAGTTTGAGAAGCACTGATCTAACAACTAGCGCATCAAAGCCAAATTAGATTTCATTTAATCCCTTGGAATCTCTTTAACCGCTCTTGGAAAAAAGATCCATTATGTTTTGCGAGATTGTTTTCTTAACGTTGAATTCAGAAACAACGTGAGAAGTGTCAGCGATGGAGTGAAGGAGAGTTATACTAACAACACACTATCAAGCTGCGCAAAGGCTATTGGAAACTGACCTCGTTGTTTTGAACCTTGATCAAGGGGTGAAAAAAACACTTAATCTTCCCCCCCCTCCCTTTTGCTAAGGGCCCCTAAGGGCTTACTCAGAAAAGTCGAGCTTATACAAAGAGTTTCGAGCTGCAAACCGACCCTCCGAGAAGATACTTCAATTATTGGGTTGGAGAAAAAGAAATCCATTATTTTGTCGGTAGATGGCTGTAGTGTCGATATCTCGTGAAGTGTATCGATCCAACCATTTCAAATTTATGCTCGTTGTCAAGGTGACATTTCACACTAAAAAATTATTTTGCTGTTCTTTGTTTGGTCCATTCAGTTGAGCTACAGGGTGTTAAAAATAGAAGTCAACAAAAAGCACACTCGGTACATTTTAAAGTTTCTTTGATACAAGCGAAAATGCAAGCGAGTCGACTGTAATTGTGAATGATGTTTATGGTGCCTGATTCTGTTCAAGCATTTTTGATGTTAAAGATGCACCTCGCACAGGCAGGCCCGGCGTCGAAAATATCGATAAAATCACAGAAATACTCAAACTTGACCGACATGTTAATTGTCGCAGCATCTCTCAAAAGCTAAAGATCGACCATAAAACTGTTTTAAATCATTTGCTCTAAGTTGAAAGAAAGAAGAAGCTAGATGTTTGGGAGCCACACCAATTAACACCAAAAAACATGATAGATCGAATTTCCAATTTGCGAAGCCTTGGCCAAACGGAATAAAATCGACCCATTTCTAAGACGGATAGTGACTGAGGATGAGAAATGGGTCTCATATGACAATATTGTGCGAAATCTTGGTCAAAGTGTGGTGAAACAGCTCAAACGGTGGCCAAACCAGGACTAACGGCTAGGAAGGTTCTACTGTGTATTTGGGAAGACTGGAAAGAAATCATTTATTAAGAGCTGCTCCCGTATAGCCATACACTAAATTCAGATCTCTACTGTCGATAACTGGACAGTTTGAAGCTAGCGATTGGTCAACAGAAGAGATGTTGTGTTCCATCATGACAACGCACTGTAGCGACTCGCCAGAAACTCTGTGAGTTTGATTGGCAAATTTTAATGCGTCCACCATATAGTCCGGACCCGGCACCAAGCGATTAACACTTTTTCTCGTGTTGTAAAAATTCCTGAGTGAGAAATTGAGATCAAGAGAAGATTGTAAAAATCGATTTCTAGAGTTTTTCGCCAATAAGGACCAAGACTTTTATGAGAGGGGCATTATGAAACTACCTTTAAACTGCCAACAAATTATACAACAAAAGGGTGCTTATTTGATCTAAATCGGACACTCCGAAGCATGTTATATAAAGTCTTGAATTTCAAGCAAAAATAATGTGTGTGGATTTCTTTTTCCCCTGCCTAATATATACTAAACGAAATAACATATATACAAAGGGGTCCGGAATGAGGGACACATCCCCCTAATTCTTGAGAATAAGGGAGATATAAAATACAGTAAAAGTACTTTACAAAAGTGTGGTCCTTCGGGTTGCCAGGGTGTGATCGATAACGAAAATAAGAATGTAAATACTTAAGCACACAGGTGCTGTCTCACTAACGAGACATTAAAGTCCTGGAAAAAGAAACACAGGGATACACACTCCTCAAGGGGAATACAAAAACAGGGAGGGGAGGAATGTAAGATTGATGTAAGATTGAGTGAGTGAATATTAATGTCGCATTGTACAGGTACTCGAGACCTTTTGGTGACGGACCTCAAAATTTTGAGCCATGGTGAAGCGAGGGCCTTAATTTACAAAATGTGCTCTGGATAACGTAATGAACATGGTCATATGGCCGATTAGGATCGCCTTTGTCAAGTAGCGTTCGAATTCTGCCACTGAGAACCCACGGTGGTGTTCCTGATGTTCATTAAATCTGTCGTAAATGAAAGCCCTCGAGTTGAAGTGATGCGAGTACTAGCTCAGTAGTCATCGTCACCTGAGCATGGCTTAAGATTAAGAGGCCGGTCGCCAATAGTGTGACGTTAATGTAAGTGGGTGAATGAATATTAACGCCACAGTATTAGCTACTCGAGGGCTTTTGGCGATGGACCTTGTAATTTTGAACCATGGTCAAGGGACGAGGACGACACCCGAGCTGGCAGCCCCTCTCCTATCTTTCACATCACACCAACGGGAGAGCATTTGAGCTTCGACATATTTAGCGCACATTGCCCCAGTGCACGGCGGGTCTTCCGTGGTACTGGGCTCGAACTCACTACAAGCCTGCCACGGTCACTCACTTAGGCCGGCTCATCTTGACCACTAGGCAAGAATGCAAGGGTCCAAAAAAATTTTATATTTTTGGGGAAAGTGCAATAGAGCAGTTCCCACGTAGCAACAGAGGCGTAGATCCTCAAAGAAAAGAAATAGCCCCCGGCCCCTTTTGTCCCCCGTTTCTTCCCTAATCACCAGGATCTCGTTGCAATCTCGACATATTTAATGTGCATCAGCCATCTCTACACAGCGGGTCTTCATTGGCACTAAGCTCAGATTTCCACGACACACCAATGTGAAAACTGAGTCACTTCAGATTTAACTTGCATCATACTCTGTGCATTGTTGTAAACAACGAATTCAGTCTAACCGACATGTATTCACAGTTTTATAGTCCATAGTAACAGAATTCAAATAATTTAATTTTGTTTAAGATGTACTTTAAGAATTTAAGAATTTTTATAAGTTAAGTGAATTTAAATATTTGACTACACCAACAACTGCAGAACAGTAAATCAAATTTTAATATAAATATCTCATTTCTAAAAAAAATGTAATTGTAAGTAATGACGAACCAGCAAAGATTTGTTGAAAAAATTATAAAATTATATTTTGATTCGGTTCAATTTATTTTCTCGAAAGAAATTTCATCTACGTCTTATAAATATAAATTCAAATGAAATAAATATTTTATTCAAAACTCCACAGGAAGGAATAAAAACCAATATCTAGACCAGGTGCATACGTATTTAATGCAGAAAGGTTTCTGACAAAACAATAACAGATGAACCTTCCATTCAAACTTAGACACGATAGCAGACATCTAATAAACTGGTACAAAAGTAGCAATAAAAATGAAAAAACATTTACGTAACTGTAACCGAGTAGTTCAATGGCTTCGAAATGCTTTGAAAAATTGCCAGATTTTCTTTAGATGAGACATTTTCAAAATGTTCAAAATGGTATTCGTCGAGAAAATGCGAGATAGAATGAACGTATAAATTCTTTCTTCCAACTTGAATCAAATGTTTGGTATTTTCTCGAGAAACTTTGTTTTGGTAAATTTGAATTTTCTTATATACTTTTTAAATTCTTTCATTCATTGTAAATTTAACAAAAGGCATAGTTTTACGAAACTTTTCTAAAGTTATGAAATCTATATAACAGTTGCTATTAACTATCCTCAAAGATTGATTTGATGTTGAAGATAAGATAAAAATTAGTTTTAGAAAATTGCTTTTGCATATTTGATTGAAATAAATTATAGTTTAAAAAAACTCAAAAACACGCTTTTATGGCTAATCGAGCTAAAATGTAAAAATTATTCTTAATATAAGACAGTGCTTCTCAAACTTTCAATACTGGCGCCCCCCTTTTCAATCACAATTTTTATCGCGCCCCCCTTATACATTTTAATGTACTGAATGCAATAATAATGCGCTTTTTTTCGCTAAAGCAATAATCTTAATTATAAACCGTATAAATTCATGACATAAGTATTAAATTTTGTATATGTTGCTTTTAAGCAAAAATAAATAAATAAGTAATAGGATAATTATTGTTATTTTTCCTTTGTCTAATTTTTAAATTGGAACATATTGCAAAATCCGGTGGCTGCTTAGAAGACAAGATATAGATATCAGCTATTTTTTAGAAATAACTCAGTGGGCCACTTTCTAATCATATATATAAGCATTCCTTTGAAAAATTTGCTCTGTAAGACAAGCCCATGGAAGTTGCTAATACAAATTAAACTTGTTCTTAATTTAGCATTAATTAATTAGTTATAAAATACTCTGTGCAGCACTGATACATTAAAAGTATACCGGCTGAAGTACCCGCTATTTGCACGAGTTCATTTACTATAAGAAAATAAAACATTGATATAATCGCTGAATTTTAAGGAGAGTAAAGCCAAGTGCGCGACAATGTTTACAAAAATGTAAAATGATTTTTTAAATCATTGCTCAAATTATAATTAGTTTTAAGCGAACCGTAATTTTAAGCCTCACAGAATTAGCATTTAGAATTGATGTTGAATAATGAACAATAATATAAAATTCCGATGAAAAATAATTGTATTATTTTTAATATTTTAAGTGAAAAGATTTCAACCTGTTTTAACTCTGGAGCAGGCGCGAACTCGATACTAATGGTCGAGGGGGTTATTGAGTCACTCCAATCCTTTGTTTATAATTTTTATAGTACACAATAAAAATCGTAATTCCAGTGAATAATTTAATTAAGAGAAAATATACTCACCTACTTTCAAGGACACAGAAAATATTTCGGAAAAAAAGTTCACACCGGGAACTCAGTCAAAACAAGTACCTTAAGATTGTAAAAAAAAAACGTTTGTCACTCCCAAAAAAGAGGGAGAGATATGTGACAAATATAATTTAGTTCACACGTTAAGACGGTCAAACAGAAGGATAGTGTCAGAGCCATTGGTAACAATTAAACAGTTTTGCCAGAATTAACCGATTTCGTGCTCTCTGTGCTCGGCGTGACAGCTCCAGATTAAAAGTGTATTTATTACAATATGGATGTTCAAAAAAATTATGTAAAACGTTTTTCATTATGCTTTATATGTTTGGGAATAACTCATAGAAATAAATCTTGGCCAAGTAATCCCTCAAAGTGCTTCTCTGTTCTTTTCCAAAAATCATAAAAATATTTCACAAGGAAAAAATCGCAGCAGAAATAGTTTATTTACAACTTCCCTAAATGAAAAAACAAATACATAAGAGCAGGGACGTAACTAACCGTACAAGTAAGTTCGAAGGTCAAACCGCAGCAAATACACACACATTCTGCTGCCTACAGCTGATGACAATAATATAACAGTGATGAATTTTTTATCTTCCTAAAAAATTTTTTTTATTATGGGTCTGGGTTTTGTTTTTTCTCATTTTAGTTTGAAAAGAATCCGTAATAAAAAAATCTCTCGTCATGGGATTACAGCAAATCAAATAAAAGGTTTTTTATTTGGTTACAGTATCAAAGATAGCTAAAATGAGGTTTTGAAGTAGAAGCTTTTATTTTTTATGACGTAATATCGCAGATATATAAATTATATCAGTGTAAATATGTATTTTTTATTATGTCAGAAAGTATTTTGTTTTACTTCATTCCAGTAAATAATTTTTTTAATCTTTTAGTTTCGATATGTTCGCGCCCCCTTGTACGTTTATCGCGCCCCCCAGGGGGCGCGCCCCACAGTTTGAGAAACACTGATAAGAATAAAATGACTAACGAGGAAATTGTCATTGTGGTAAAAGCGTGGGGCGCTCGATAACAATTGTTATAGTTTCTTACTAGTTCTATTCCAAAATGCAGAGTTAGTGTCAACAAGTAGTACAAAGCACTCCATACTTTAAATGCACAATACCATTAATTTATTACGTCATTCTGTGTTCATTATATTAAGATTTATTTACATTTTAGTTCGATTGACCATAAAATCGGGTTTAGTTTTTTTAAGGCTATCTTCGGTTAATGTTAAAGAATACGACACGAATTTGGAACATTTTTAGATATAAAATAAATGAAAAATTAATGATATTCTAGCTTCACTATCCTTTAGAGAGCAGCATTATTGATCATATATCCCATTTTTAACCGAATTGATTCATTTTTTCTGGTATAAAATGTGTTAGGCGTGTTTTCTCCTATACCGTAATGTTAAATGGGCTATGCCTTCACGTATTAAAACGAAAAAGTAAGTATTCACGGAATATTTTGAAAATTTTATGAACACTATATTGTTAACAGAAGTATGAGTTATAATGTTACAAATTTCTGTCTGAAAATGTGTTTCGTGTTTAGTTCAAGCTCTCGTACTTTTACCGAAGACAGCCTTAAACTATCACTTATTCCTTTTTGAATTATATAATCTTAAATATATCTTTTTAGAATCTGAAATACTCATGCATCCTATCAGATCGTCGACTGAGCCTGGTTTGCGAAATGTAGGATCAACCAACTGAAGGAAATCTGGAAGAACTAAGTTTGAAATATTTCATGCGGAAAAAAGTGTTAAGTCTAAGATACTTTTCACTAAAAAGAGATCAATATTTTCTCTGAAACTTGCATCAGCATTAGTCATAAAAGTACACAGTTTAAATCGAAGGTTTTCTGAGAAATTATTTTTAATCCGGTAACCTCTGAATCAATTCTCAGTTGTTTTGCTAAAATGAAGCAACGAATGATGTTTCATTCAACATATCCGACAACAGAATTTAGAGAAACAGACTTTATACTTTTTTACTTCCAGAAAAACTAGACAATTGTTTAAAAAAATTAAGAAATTACTGACACAATCTCCCCTTTTTCAGTAAGGAACCCTTTTAGGATTGTAACTAAATCTTTTAGTCACCAAATCAGGAATTAGTCGCCAAATCTGGAAATCGTTATTCCTGATGATCCTGATCAGGACAATGGAACAAAATTATTGTATTGTCATCGGTCCTTGACAAGTGTGCAGAATTTCGAATTAATCTGACTTTTTAAAATGGGTAAAAATTAGGTTCAAAGATTCCATTACATCCAGGTGAAGCTCATAAAAGCGTGTTAAAAAAGTGTTATTCAGATTGTTCCCAAAGGTAATTTAAATTAAAAACACCAATGAGATTTTATGCATAGTTTTCGATCAAAACACCCATCACTTGTCCCCAATTCTTATGCTAAGAAGAGGCACACAATTACTAAGTTTTTAGTTTTAGTATACATCAATATGAAACCCAATAGAAAAGCAATGTGTTTCTGAATTAGCTTCTCATTTTTAATTTACCAAAAACAAGATTGAAATATTCCTACAGGTTTATTGATTAATTATTAAACCCGTACTCTGAAGCAGGATTGCTATTAGCGATGAACCTTATAATTTTGAATGGCATTAAAGGGACGAAGACGACACCCGGATGACAACATTTTCTCCATATTTCCATTCCTTTCTTTTCGTTTTCTCTGCAAGGAAAATTTCTACAGATCTGACCACATTATTGACGCAGCATCATTGGCGACGGACCTCGCGATTCTTAACCATGGTCAAGTGACGAGGATGACACTTAAGATGGAACCCTCTCTCCGAACTTTTACAGAACTCTAACGGGAGGACTTTGAGCAACGACAGATTTAACATGCATTAACTTCTGTGCACGATGGATCTTCAATGGTACCAAGATTCAAACTCGTGACAGACCACAAGGCTACTATGACCGTGCTATTGCTAACGAATCCCTCAAATCCAAACAGTCAAATATAATGAATTCGATATTAACAACTTCACTTTAATTTTCCTACCAAGTCAAATGAGGTTCAGCTCCACACGGCGGGTCTTTAGTGGTACCAACGATCGAGTGCTTATTAACGTTGCACTATAAAACAACACAAGGGCTATTGGCGACGGACCACGTAATTGCGAACCACGAAAACGGCACCTAACCTGGAGCCCCCGTCTAAATTATCACACCACGCTACTGGGAGGATTTTGTGTCAGCCCCTCCACATGGTGGATCTTCAGTGGCACTAGGGTTCGAACTCGTGACACGCAGGTCACAAGTTCGTGACCACTTAGCTCCCATGGTGTTATTTTTACGAACCTTGTAATTTGGAATCATGGTCAAGTGACAAGGTCGACACCCCGTCTCTGAATCGCCACATCACGCCGAAGGATCTTTAGTCTCAACAGATTTAGCGTGCCTCAGCCCCTCCACACAGTGGATCTTCAGTAGCACTGAAATTCGAATACACGACTCGACAGAAATAGTGCTAACCAGTGGCGAAACTTACACCCCCACATCGCGGGGAGCCAGGGGTCTAGGGGGCTCAAAGTGCGATTGACGCAAAGTATGGTTTTGAAATTCTTTGTAAGATCCGACTTGGGGCCCTAAAATCTGACTTTGCAGGGGGCCCTAATGTTCTCTGTTACGCCGCTGGTGCCGACTAGGAGTTCGCGACTAATATCTTAATTAAATTTCCACACATACATATACTTATCGGATTGCATATTGCTGGACAGCAAGAGAAATAATTTAACTATGTGAAAATAGTACTTCTATTAAATCAATTAGAAGTGGGAGTGAATTATCTCTTGAGGTCACGGTATAAAGGCACTATTCAGTATACGATACTTTCAAAAGCAGGATTCATCGATACCTTTCATTATTAGATATGCTAATAGCCTATATATGCTACACAAAATTCATTACATATTCATTATCATATTACCAGTACATATACTTCAGAAAAACATTCACGTGACTAAAAGGCCGACAGCTAATAATTTTGCAGACGCTTCATAAAACAGCTTTATCGATCGCAATTAATATATCTGTTTCTGCTTTATGTTCTTATGACATCAGCCAGCCTTCAAAGACAAGACAACGGGTTCTATCAGACCAAAGAAAACACTACATCGCACCTGCCTCAACCAGTGATTGTCTTTGTTTTATTTAGTGCAATGGCGGCCGTGAGAGACGACATGTGTGGTAAACTCTCCAGCTCGATTGATGTATCAACTTTTATTTCCTGCACCACTCTTTGGCACGAATCAATGAGGTGAGGGAGAGTGTGTTGTTGTTTGGGTCTGCTTTTATTGGCAGATGATTTTATTTTGTCTGCAAGGGAGTGTTTACCATCGTTTCAACATAAATGCCAAATTTTTCAAGTTTCGATTTGGTTAGAACCACTGGTCTTGAGTTTATATTTAATGAATCTTTACTAGTAAGCAAATACTTTAAGAGAATCTTTTTTAAAACATTAATGATTTGTTGGTTTGTAGTTAAGTTTTATAATGAAAAATATTAAGAATTATACATTTCTGGTTATCCTTATTAATATGAACCACTATTATTTCTTGTTTCAGTAACAAAAAATTTCTTCGAATCCACTCTTCTATACGCGCGTGCGTATATCTTATTTTTTCTTAAATTCTACCAGTTTTTATTTACGATAAAATAAAGTGAAACACGGCACTTATAAATTCTAAATTATATTGTAGTGTAGACTTATTTTCGAAGCTTTGATAAGGAAGTTTTCAGTCATCGGAAATATATGCAGTTGTAAAAAAGTACATTTAGGCTAGTAGGGAATATTTGGATTTATAACATTCCCCAAAAACGTTTTTTTCATCTTCATAATTTTATAATAATCATTGATATATTAGTTTAAACAATGCAAAAAATGAAATTGTATACAAACTCAAAAAGTTCATAATTTAAGCGGACGTGGTAAGATTTAAATATCTTTAAATGCTTTTCACAAATTTTTAGTTACTTATAAATTATTTGTATTACGTAACAATTAACGAGCTCTAAATATTAATTATATACAGGGTGTCCGGGCTGGAAGTATCCAAAAGTATCCAAAGTATCTACCCATCAGAATGTAATAAACTGTTCATCCGTGGATTGGAGAACCCTCCGAGATTTTTTGGGCCTATTCCAAACGGCCGCACATGCGCGCAATATTCGGCAATCGCAGACGATACACTTTTTACATTGATTTCATTAGTAAAAATGTGATCCAGTAGCGCACACAGGAATTTTTCAAGGGGTCCGGGGTCGAAAGTTTACCATTCTTGTATCATGCTCCTTTTGATTTTGTAGATTTTCGGGAACTAATTATTGAATGAATAATTAGCATTAGTTAATAAAATTAATCATTAATAATAAATAATTAAATTTTACGTACTATATACTTAGAATTGTAATCAATCAGAAAAAAATCAAGAGCTTTGAGGGGGTCTGGACCCCCAGGACCCCTCCCCTGTGTGCGCCACTGATGTGATCACAACAGTAAATGACGCAGTGCGTATTTTGGTTAACAAAATTTAAATCAGTCACGAGTGTACAGCGACGTGTTCGAACAGAATGGTATCCGGCATCAAAATCTATCCACCAAAAGGAAAGAACTTTAAAAGAGACTTTGTTATCTCAAACTGGCAAGTGTCCTTAAGTTTTCGTGATTGATTGATTGAATATTAACGTCGCACTGTTCAGCTGACCACGTAATTTTGAACCATGGTGTGACGTGGACGACACCCGAGCTGATCTCTAACTACCACACCACACCAACGGGGAGGACGTTTTCTCGACAGATTTAACGTGCATCGCTGCCCTACACGGCGGGTCTTTAGTGGTACTGGGCTCGAACCCGTGACAAAGCAAGCCACAGTCCGATACCTATTTAAGTTTTCGTGATAGAAGACACTGTTGATCGTGTAGGCTGATAAAGCCAGTAACGACATTCATTTCATTCTGTTTGAACACGTCGCTGTACACGCGTGACTGCTTTAAATTCCGTTAACCAAAGAACGCACAGTGTCATTTACTGTTGTAATCACATCTTTACTAAAGAAGTCAATGTAAAAAGAGTATCGTCTGCGATTGCCGAATGCACGCACGTGCAGCCAATCGGACTAGACCTAAAAATCTGAGAGTTTTCCCAATCCATGGAGGAATAGTTTATTACATTTTGATGGGTAGTTCCGTAATAACAAGCCATTACTTTTGAATACTTTTAGCCCGGACACCCTGTACACTCCCTTTTTTAGAAAAAATTTTAAATTCATTAAATGATTGATTGATTTTAAAATGTTGCTCCTACAATTGACGTACACTATTGAATCGGAGTCTGTACCGCAATTATTTATGGAATAAATACTTTTAAAATGCCATATTGTATGTTAAATACCGATAGTGATTATAATTTATGAATCTAAAAGTATTCATTTTAATTTGTAAAATCTCCATTCTATTTGTAAAATTTTTTTTTATTAATGCCTATTGAAAATTCCTTGGACAATGCAAATTCTAAATTCAATTTTTTTTAAATAAGTATTGATTTAATTCAAATATGCACTCGAACTTTCGTTACATGTATTAATAGCAATAGTTAGAACAATTTCTAAAGTATTTGGCACAAAAAAGGCCTTAGCATTTTTGAATGAATTCACATATGAATTAGTTCTAAGTTTTTATTTGCTATTGAGATGTGAATAAAAACGAACTTAATTTATCATACCTCGTTTTTTTTATCTTAGAGCTTTCAAATTTTATGAGATTATAGAAAAAATATATTCAAAAGAATAATTTAGGCTAAAAAAATTTTAATGTAATTTTTTAATCAATTTTTGTCAATTGAATCGCATTATGTCCTTTTGTCGAAAAATGGAGATTTTTCAAATTCAAAACGAGACTTTCAGATACATAAATTATAACTTCTATTGATATTTACTTGCAGTACAGAATGCCTTTTTAAAATACTTATTTTATGAACTACTACTGAGCGGACAGTTGCAAAAACATAAAATAAAGATAAGGCTTCACATTATGCCTTAAGAGTATATAAATATTTCTGCAATTACCTCACAACTAAAAATGTGTCATGTAGAGCTTAAAATTACATTTAATTAAATTTAAAAATAAAGCCTTTTATACCTTTTTTCATAAACTGTAATAAATAATAAAGATTTATATATACAAACCGAAACCTTAACCGACAAATAAGAGAAAGTTAAATAACGTATTTTAGAGAAGTTTTTACAGATGCTCAAAATATATATGCAGAAAAAAAACGAGCCTTATTTGAAGACAATAAAAATTATTTACAACCTTAATCTGAACAAAATCCAATATACTCTATGTTGGTCCTATATGTCAAACTCTTGACGTTTTTTATAAAAAATTCCCGCAACGGATAGGTGAAGATTTAGAAGAATCAAGAAATGTATTTAAACAAAACACTCTTGAAATAAATGAAAGATCTAATATCTACATAATCCAGACGGCCGAAACACCGCAACTGCATTAAAGACTGTGACAAACCAGTGTTCATTATGTAAACAACCAGAGGCGCTACACAAAGGTGGAGTTTGGGGGGCTCAACACTCCTTCCCCACAAACCACCATTTTTAATTCTTACCACCTTGGCGATTTCGTTAGTGTTTGAAATTTAACGCCCCCCATAAAAGAGGTTTACATATGCTAATGTAGACGCCACATGAATGTATAGGAGTATGAATCTAAATACTGTCATGCAATTCCAAAATGTTTGTTTTGCTACTGTACCCATAGTCTTTCGGGTACTGAAGTATTAGACTGTATTTTTGGAAATGCTACACTGCTTTCTCTTCCAAAAACAGGGCGCAAATTTCTAATCATTTTTCACAAAATTAAAGGAGAATATTACAAATTGTAAACTACGATATTTCTAAGATCGCTGGAATTCAGATAATTGCGTGTTTGAGCAGACGTAAGAACGGCACAACATAAAAAGTTACATTTGAGCATGCGCAAATAAGATTACGCGGGAATAATTTTTCCACTGTTTGCTTCATATCATGGTATTTGGAAATGTTTTTTGATTTTATGGAACTGATCCAAGGTATAATACGTAAGTATCAAAAATGCTTATGGAATAATGAAAATAAGTTTTTACACTTATAATATCTCGTGATTACTTTCTACCCTTCTCCATATAATTAACTTCTCGACAGCCAACACAATTATCTCGTTTCTCACTCCCCAGGAACAAAACAGCCCTGTTGTGTCAAAACACCCCCCAAGAAACTATCTCTTCCTATTACGACAGACCATGCGCTGTGTGCGTGCGTCGATCACTCACCGAAGGAATTCAATTTTCTTCACCCCAAAAACAGTCCAGCGTTTCGCGCTTCCAAAAACGAGGGACTTCCTTTTGCCCTGACCACCTCGTTCGAAGGTCAATTACCTTCTCCCTTAAAAAACAGTAACCCGCCTCCGTAAACGCGCTGATTCGCGCCAATATTCCATAATCCACCGCCAACAGTGGTGAGACACTACAGCATTTATATATATATATATTAGTATTTCCTACACTTCTCACCCAACTTAACTGTAACTGACCACACCATACTTTCCCGCGCTTCTTAACCCAACTGCAACTTAACACCCCTTCACCAAACAAAAAAAATACCCACATTTGACGGAAGCAAGGTCTTAATAAAATGACAACCACAATTTAGATTAAGCTTCAAACTTTCGCAGTAGCTTCAAAGGCGTGGTTTTCCTCTATACCAGGGGTGGCAAACCTTCATGGATCTAAGTGTCATATTTTCTAAAGAAATGCTAAATGAGGTCAAATAATTTTGATTTGTGTGATTATTGGGGAAATAATAAAACTAAAGACTAACACAAAACTCTTTATTTACTACAGAAAAATACGTTTTGTATTTTATAGTAGTAAATGTTTTAGATAAACGAGTAGTTCAAATTAAATAAAGTAAAATTTGTGTGATTTCTGCTGTTGCAGATTAGATGACAAAATTATAAATTGGGGTAAGATATAGCAGAATGCATGCCGAATCGGGTGTGAGTTAATATTAACGTCGCATGTTCAGCTACACGAGGGCTTTTTGGCGACGGACCACGTAATTTTGCAGAGTGACGTGGACGACACCTGAGCTGGAACTACCACACCACACCAACGGACGTTTCAGCTCTCGACAGATTTAACGTGCATCTGCCCAACGGCGGGTCTTTAGTGGTTCGAACTCATGACATGCCCGAATGGTTTACCACTGTTATGAATCATCATCTGCCAAAAGTAATGACTAATGTTATTCATCTCTGGGTCGACTCGTAGTATTGGTCGATGAAAATATGGTTAAAAAAGCACGAACCTGTGTGCTTCTTCAATTAGTTAAAATGTATCTGGAATCGAATTTAATGTTTCCAAAATTTCGTTACTGGCATTTTTATTTATGCTGCTTGTTAATCTTTCCGTTTCAATCAGTTCTAACTTTTTCCTTGTTTCAATAAATTTTTTAATCCATATTGAACTAGACTAGAAATCAATAAGTTGTATTTCAAATTACTCTAGCTTCCAACGTCGAATTGGAGTAAGTTCAGTTTATCAAATGTCACATCAGGGGACATAATAAACTCGAGCGTTTCAGATATATCTTTAAACTGAGAAAATCTCACTGAAATTTCCTTGATTGAAGAATCAATCGTGGTTGATCGGTGGCGTGCCCAAAATATTGTGCCGCGTGCCATCAACGACATACGTGCCAATGGTTCACCATTCCTTTAAAATTAAGCACAAGTTAACAATAAATATTTCTGTAATTAAAAATCTGTATTATCTTCATCTTTGCATGTTACTGATACTAAAACGTCAATTAGACTTTAAAAATTTCACATTGCATGATTCCCAGCTGCCTCATGATAAGCTTTCCGTCATAAGAACACAAATACACTAAGAAACTTACCAACGCTATCTCCGAATTCACAGATCAGTGTCCACTGCGTGTCGTTGTTATCCAATTGCCAAGGTCCAACCAGTTTCACGTCGACAGTCCACGAACAAGGAATTTCGGATACTGACACGAGAGTTCCATTCTTTGAGTGGAACGATATTAAATATTCGTCGCTGACGGCTAGAATATAACTTCCTTTTGAAGTGTTCTTCGCCGAAGCTACAATGCGAATTGTTTCATCAGACGGGTTGGTTATGTTTCGTTCCCATAACGTATGACCTGAAAGAGAAAGATTTTAAGACGTGGCTTTCTTCACTTGTATTAGAAGCAGTCTCTTTACTATATGTTCATATCAAACAAGAACATAATGACACATTTAAGGTAAATTACATGAAAGTGACACGTGTGTGCGACAAATGATACTTATTTTCCTGGTCTGAATGGATTTTTAGTTTGTTATGTTGACTAATACTAGGATGGTTATTTTCAAATTTTTCGTTCATATTTCTACTATTGGAGAATACTCTTAACAAGGAGAGTGCAACGTCTTGAGATTACGGATTTAGTTCAAGTTCTGTAGGATGGTAGATTTAGTTTCCCTGTTGATGAAGATATGATCATTGGGCCCACTACTCAATTTTTTATATCAGCGTTTCTCAAGCTATAGGGTGCAACCCCCTAAGGGGACGTGATAAATCTACAAATGGGACGCAAGCATACTGAAAAGCCGAAAGTAAAAGATTAAAATTTTTTAATTGACTGAAAGTAAACAAAATACATTCTGACATAATAAAAAAATCAAATTAAAATTGACATTGATATAATATACTTATAAATGTACCAGTACTGCACAATGTATTTTACAATTAATTTAACTATACTAAAATAAGGACAAGTTTAATAATTAATACCGTGGGCTTGTCATATATAAAATTATATACAAAAATTAACAATTATCTTGATAATTTGTACTGTTTATGAATAATCCATTAACTGTGCAGATTAAAAGCAACGCGATTAGTTCCCCAATGCATCCGTTTTCCACGTAGGTCCGAGCATATGATGTATTTGGGGGATGTAAAAGAATAAATATAAGAGGAAACCCTGTGATCTAAGCAAATCCTTCGAAAATACTGCCAAGGTCCTTTTATTGCATTCCAAAGCCTTCGGAATAATTTCATGGATAGAAGTGTACAGAAAAGATCGCACTTAGGAAAGACGTATAAATATGTGCGGGACATTTAACGCACTGATTGAGCGAGACGTATATACTTCGTTGACAATTAAAAGTCGTACTCTACAGCTTCTGTTACAGTCTTATTGAGTTCAATGCATTTTTATTTCTATGTAGGGGGGAGGGTGCGATGAAAATTATGATTGATATTGGGTGGCAAATATTTAAAGTTTGAGGAACACTGTTTTCGATATTAGCGATTGAAGATATAATTCACTCGTTCAATTCAGTGCAACAATAGTACTCATTAGATGCGCGAGATGCTTTTCGAAATTATGTTTCATTCGCTTTTATGACAAGTTCCACCATTGTAAGAAGTTGAGTTAACCATTGAGAGGAAAGAAGCTAGTCATTTTTATACCAGTTTTGTTAATCTAATAATTGTTTTATTTGCTGCTTTCTTTCACAATTTATTGCTTCCAGGCACGATTAACTAGCAGTTAAATGACTTCTTGTTTTTCTTAAGAAAAATTTTGTTTTGTAATAAATATTATGTTCTTATTCGAATGAAAATGACAAAATTCTGATAAGGTTTCTAGCCATTCAATACATTTCATTTCCTATTTATTTAAACTACATATGTGTCTTTATATGTAAAAATAGACACATCTTTTTAAAAAAGTTATTCACCCTCCATGGACTTGAACAAGGCTCCTGACGACGAGAAACACCAATCCGTTGCTGCTACGGTAAATCCATTATGTGTAATCGTTTGTAAAAAACTGAATTTAACGAGTTAATTGCATCTTCAATTAGAAATATCTAAAATATTATTGAGTAGTGGCTCCTATAAATATATATCTTCATCAACAGGGAAACTAAATCTACCTTCCTACAAAATTTGAATTAAATCCAAGACCCTAGCACTCTACTTGTAAAATCTATTTTGAGGTAATTGATTTCATGTAAAGTTATTCTAAAACTACACAGAATATTAGAGGTGTGACGATTTCCGGCGTGGGAACCAAGAGCTGTGACGCAACTGTGAATTTCCCGTCACACAGCTGTGTGAATCGGCATCTTTGTAGATCACACGTGCATTTTTTACCTGCTACTTTAAAATTATTGCGTGGTCCCGTCTTGGATCAACCCGGCAACCTTTGACACCACGAGGGACCCTTTTCCCGACAAGCCGTATGTAACTGAAAAAACAGATGCCGGCTGCTAATCCCCGATTGATTGATTTATTGAATATTAACGTCGCACTGTTCAGCTACGCGAGGGCTTTTGTCTACGGACCACGTAATTTTGAACCATGGTCAAGTGACATGGACGACACCTGAGCTGGCACCCCTCTAACTACCAAACCACACCAACGGGAGGACGTTTCAGCTCTCGATAGATTTAACGTGCATTGCTGCCCTACACGGCGGGTCTTTAGTGGTACTGTGGGCTCGAACTCGTGACAAGGCAAGCCACTATCCGATGCCTATACCACTCGGCTACCGCGGCCACTGCTAATCCCCGAAGTGAGCGCAGAGAGAAGAGTTCAGAGCGAATCCCAAAAGGAAACTCCTCCCTCACAAACCCTATCATTTGAACTCTAATAATCTTTTAATAAGTTTAATAACTTCAGCGTATAATCTGTAAACAATAGCTGTGGCGTAAATAAACTAAATGTTTAAAGTAATCAATATCTCCCTAGCGTCAGCCCCCCTTACACGATGGGTCTTCAGTGGCCCTAGGGCTTCAACTCTTGATACACCTTGATGAGGACCACACCCGAGTCCTATTCTCCATACTTTCACATAACGCCAACGGAATTGCTTTAAGCCAACAGATTAAGCCAGCATCAGATTCTCTACACCAGCGATATTCAACCTTTTTTTTCATCCGTGCCACATGCATGTGATAACTACTTCACGCGGGCTGCATACGTATGACAACTAAATATTTCTTGGGGGTAGCAACATGAGGATTAATGGAGGAGGGGGTGGACGCTATAAGAACAAAGATTTAAAATGTAGAAATTGATCAAAATATTAATAGTTTTGGATGTCATTTTAAAATTATATTAAACTCCATCGAACTCAACTCGCAGGGGAAAAAAAGGTTCAAAGCGTTTTCCCCCGGTTATGGGGTAATTTCGATTTCCTTTCCTCAATGATTCCAAACCCCCCACCCCAAATATTTTGAAGCCGAGAAAAAAGGAGGCATTGAAAGATTCGTGCTTAGCGGTATAGTGACAAGCAAAATTATATTTTTTTAAATTTAGCATATTCATGACAAATTAAGCAAGTTGTTGATCATGTTTGTTTTTCCTTCGAAACAGTCAAAGCATACCAATCGTCTTGAAATAACAAATATTCTTTGGATATTTTTCGCTTGGAAGGCATGAGGTTTAATTAAAAATTAGTTTCATCCGTAAAATAGTCGCTATGCTACTTTTATTTGTTAACACGAGCTGTTACTATTACAAAAGAAAAAAAAGCTATCCCGTAATGCCTACCAACAAAACATCGATAGCAAATTGATGTATGGGATTGCTTAGTTGATAAAACTTCTCGCTATATTTTTTTATACATTGTTCTTAAGCAATAGAATTTGTTAGTGAAACGGAGTATGACTGGGCCACTAAAAAAGGTCCGGTGGGCCCCATGTGACCCGCAGGCTGAGTATCGCTGCTCTACACGGTGTGTCTTTAGTATCGACTCGCCAATGCCGGCTATGAGTTGACGACTAGGACCACTCGGCGGTCACATTTAACATTTCTGAGCAACATGAGTGAGTGAATATTAACGTCGCACTGTTAGCTACACGAGGGCTTTTGGCGACAGACCATGTAATTTTGAACCATGGTCAAGCGACGTGGACGACACTTGAGCTGGCAACCCCTCTCCTAACTACCACACCACACCAACGGGAGGACGTTTTAGATCTCGACAGATTTAACTTGCATCGTTGTCCTACACGGCGGTTCCTTAGTGGTACTGGGCTTGATCTCATGACAAGCCTGTCATGATCCGATCCCTTGACTACTGGGCTACCGAAGCCCTATGGACTTTGAAGCTGACCTCTCAATTCTGAACTCAATTAAATGACTACTTCCGATCTGGCACCCCACTCCAAATTACCACACTACATCAACAGGAGATCTTTGAGCCTCAAACAGCATCTCTAAAAGGGGAGGAATCTTTTTAAAACGATACTGTAGTCGGCCAATACTTGCTCCATATTTGGAATTTGTCTTGTTATACAAATAACTTCTTATCGTTATTTGTATATAAATTTTGCATAAAGGCATTTTGAAATATTTTGATCTTTTAAAACATCTTTAGTTGTAAACATTTATATACTGAAATTTGAAACACTTTACATTTAATAAAATTTTTCCTTTACTCTAGAAGAGAAAAATTTAATGCGCCAACATTACTTTTAATAAAATGGGATGTTTTTATAGATCTAAAAAGATCCAAGTAAAAATATTTACTGAACTCTGCAAGCTCTTAAAGCACTTGTTCCAAATTCCAGATCATTATAGAACGAATATTACATCTATTTTAAAGGCAATAAAAGGTTATAAAGAACTTCAGCACATCGGCATTAATATTTTTATTGCATCTTCTAAACCAATGTGTAAAGCCTGCTTTTTCTGATCGTAAACAAGATTTTAAGCGGTACAAAAACTCCCTCGTTATGCTTATCCTGTAAAACTGACATCATGAATTATGCATTAAAAATAAGTACGATCAGGAAGAATAAATAGATAGAACTTTCGCGCTGGTGAATACCATGAATAACGAAATGCTAAGTGCAAGCCTTCTGAAAAATAAATTTTTAATGCCTGAAAAAGGCAGATTTGGGTAATGATACTTGTTGAGCATAACAAAATCCCATGGCAGAATTTCGACCTTTTTACTCCAGAAACTCAATTTTCGAACTTTTAAAATATTGAAAATAGTCGAGAGAAAAATTGCACAATGAGTAATGGTAATATGCAACGTTCAATCAGCAAATGTTCTCGAGTGTTTTGATGAAAGTCAAGCGTACCTTACACCATATTTTTAAATGCAGAGTATTGAACAGAAAGTTTCTCTCGTACACATTAAGGCTTTTGATAAAGTATATTTTATTTTACTAGAATTAAGTTACAAGTTTTGTGATGATTTTCTCGGCTAAAGGTATAAATAGATATTGTTAATATAAAGTTTGGCTATTAAATAACGAGACACGTGCACATGAGGCATGGCATGAGAACCCTCACTTCATCAGCCTGCAACTTTTTAAATTTGATTTTTTCAATCGATTTTTTTGTATTCTTCAATCATTAATAAATATCTGGCAAAATAATGGCTAGTAAAAATACTTTTATTGCACCTGATAAAATACCTGAAATTCATGTCTCTAGACTGGAATACCTCCGTTATCAATTTAGTGCAGCCAGACTATTTCTTACAATTCCTACTATTGGTTAACTTTCTCCCTCTTTATTATATATTTTGTTCAACAATATTTAATAAGATATATTTTCTATTCATCCATTCAAGTTCAAATACATTTTAAATTTTTATTGAATGTCATTTGATATTAAAAGTTTTTTTTTTTCATATATGAATTCATTAATTAAACTTAATGAATAAATAGTAACAAACAAAAATCATTCAACTGCATATATAAAGAGTGTATTTTTTCCAGGTATAGAAGTTTAAGTTGGCATTACTTTCCAAGATGGCGACCGATTTAACAGCTGTTAAGTGATTTATTCTCAGTTTGGTTTGGCAATTCATCATGAATAGACTCACGCCTGAACAACGCTTTCAATTGTGCCCAAAACGAGATTGCCGTTGTTATCGATTTTCATAAGCGAATTTTGTTTAGCGATGAAGCGCACTTCTGGTTGAATGGCTACGTCAACAAACAAAACTGTCGCATTTGGAGTGAAGCTAATCCACAAGTGTATGTCGAAACACCGTTACATCCAGAAAAACTGACTGGTGCGCTTTATGGGCTGGTGGAATCCTTCAAAAACGATGAAGGCCACAACGTTGTAGTCAATGGTGATCGGTATAGAGCCATGATTGCTAACTTTTTCATTCCTGAATTGAACAATCATGATGTCCAGGAGCTGTGGTTCCAACAAGACGGCGCAACATGTCACACAGCTCGTGCCACAATCGATTTATTGAAAGACACGTTTGGTGACCGCCTAATTTCACGTTTTGGACCTGTGAATTGGCCTCCAAGCTCTTGTGATTTAACACCGCTAGACTATTTTCTGTGGGACTATGTAAAGTCATTGGTCTATGCGGAGAAGCCTCAAACGTTTGACCATTTGGAAGACAACATTCGCCGTGTTATTGCCGATATACGGCCACAAATGTTGGAAAAAGGCATCGAAAATTGGACGTCCAGATTGGACTACATCCGAGCCAGTCCTATGCCAGAAATCATATTTAAAATGTAATGCCACAAGATCTTTCGATTAAAAAAAATTCATGTCAATCGAATAATGCATCGTTGTTTCATTGCAATTTAAAGTTCTATACCTCTAAAAAAAAACACCCTTTAGAAAGGAAAATTGCTCGATGTGTCCCTGTAGCGCAATGGATAGCGCGTTGAACTTCTAGTCCAAAGGTCATGGGTTCGAATGGCACCTGGGATGACCTAATTTCTGACAATGTGATTTTTTTAATATACTATTTTATAAGAATAATTCAATTTAATTAATGAATAAATAGTAACAAAAAAATAGCCCAACATTATAAATAGAAAGGAAAACTGCAAGGAAAATCGCTTTTTATTGTCCCTTAATAGTGTGATTCTGTCCTATATATTTATATTAATTGTAACTATAAATAAAAAGTAACTAAAATAAAAATTTTCTTCGTTGACCTTAGTAGGAATTGGCTTAAATATTTTTTATATTACTTGTTAATTTAAGATATGAAAAATCTTAATTACTCAGTGTCCTGGGAAACACTTTATAACTTTGTATCAAAGGAAAACTGGGTTATTTTTTCCGTTATTTGTTCGTAAGAAAACTTATCTCACTTTGAGAATAAATTTCTTGAGCAACGGTTTCATTAATTTATACCAGAAAACTACTCAGCAGATCCACACACACAAAAATCTTCAGCTTAAGAAAAATTCTTCGGAATTGATGAAAAAATTCTTCTCACTTTATTTTATGCTTTTACTTTATCAAAATTGTCCTTTTACCCAAACGAGTTTCTTTTGGTTTTTATTTATTATATTTATTTTTTTCATTAGTTTATTATTTAAAATCTTTTCCCTATAACAATTTTTATCTTTTTATTTTACTGAAATTAGACGGATTTTTCCCCTCTTTCTCTTCATTTTAGTTCGTATATACTAGTATTGTTGATAAATTATCTCTAGTTAGGGAACATTCTTGCTGCAATTTATTGTAAAAACCATTTATATTGTGAATTAAATTACCTATTCAAACACCAGGAGCTGTTTGTATTTTAAAATTTAATGCTTAATTAACGTAAACTTATGTGTTCGAGTAATTTTTTGTCACGTTGTGTAGTGGATTCTATTTGGGTCTTCTAATCCACTCAGGGAAAATATTCTTTAACAGTTATGTTAATTTAAAAACCTCTTACCGCAGAGGTGACTTAATTTTATGCAAATGTAACTTCTATTTAAGTGCCAGTTGTTCAGTATATGAGTTAATGGTTAAGCGTTGATCGTTAAGCTGAATTCCAAGTGTTAGTAAGGAGCGACTGGTGGTCGCGCATCTGAAGATTAATATTCGACGGAGAATCCATCAGGTAGTGGTCAAGTAACCGAACTTTGAGCTGATCATACTACCGTCCTTCAAGAAGGATCATACAAGCAGTTGCTACTCCAGATAAGTAACTTCCATGATTTAGTTATTTGATTACTGCTCCTAGAGTTAAATTATAGAAGTGTATTTCATTAAGTGCTTGTTCAGTGTACGTGGATGTAGAGCGCCCTCTAGCGCTCATGGTGTCCTACTATTCAGTTAACCTAAGACTCCAACGAGTAAAGAGTTGAATCGAGCGTGCTGAGCAACAGAGAGTAATAAACAATTCCATTGCAACTGAGTGAGACTCTGAGTAATTCTTTGAGTTAACTGAGCTATCATCTTGTGTGAACCAACTAGTGCTAAAGATTAAATAAAATTAGCTATTTGATGAACATATCTGCTTCCTCCAATCCTCTCAGACCAACGACCTTCGGGCCGTGACACATGTTATTAAAAATTTTTATTTTATACATATTTACTTATTATCTTTTATATACACATCTCCTCTATCCCTATAACGCTTCGTGCGAATCTTCCATTGTTCAAAACAGTGCTGGAAGTCTTTTTGCATCTGCTCCTATAGAAGACGTGCCACTTCTCTTACTGCTTCAACGAACTAATCTCGTTCACTTAAATGCAGATTTCACCTTTAGAAACAGATAGAAGTTACATGGTGCTAGATACGGTGAATAAAACAGATATTTTAACGCTAGTATGCTGAATTTAGCTAGAAACCTCTTCACAATGTGGAATATGCCGGCATACTATCTTGACTCTTTTGTCCATGACTTGTCTTTCCCTCAATTCGTGTTGTTTCTTCTATATTCTTTCACGGAGCACAGCAAGAAAGTGAAGGTAGTAATGTTGATTAATAGTTTATCCTTCAGGAATACACTGAAAGTACACAATAACATGAATATCGAAAAAAAATTATCATTGCTTTGAATTTTGATTTGCTCAATGGAGCCTTTATGACTCTCGGTGGATAGGCACTTTCAAGGCAAATATTTACGCGTCGCTTCACTATCATAAGAAAAAAAATCACGACTTGTCACACTTCATTATCCTTTTCAATACTTATGGGTCAATTTCATTGGTATTCAAAGTATAAGTGTACCCTTTTTGCGAGCTTCTAGCTCAAACTTGAGAATTTTTAGGCACTATTTTGCCATTTAGACACTTTGCACGCTGAAATTGATTTGGAATACGGGTTCCATGTCAATTTCCACAATCTCAGAAATTGCACGAGTGTATAAACGATGGTCGAATCAATATAAATTACTGATTTTTTGAGTGTTGTCATCCGTTTCTGATGTCGAGCGAGTGAATATTAACATCACACTGTTCAGCTACACGAGGGCTTTTGGTGACGGACCACGTAATTTTGAACCATTGTCAAGTGTCGTGAACGACACCTGAGCTGGCACCCCCTCTCCTAACTACCACACTAGACCAACGTGAGGACGTTTGAGCTCTCGACAGATTTAACGTGCATCGCTCCCGTACACGGCGAGTCGTTAGTGCAACTCGTGACAAGGACCACCACGATCCAATACCTTAATCACTCTGCTACCATGGCCACGTTTCTGATATTGAAAGACAATCCTTATGTGAATCATCTGCAACGTCTTCTTTGCCATTTTCAAAACGCTTAAACCCCTCAAAAGCAGCTTCACGCGATAAATCTTTGCTTTTAATAAATTATAAGTTTCAGTAGCGTTTTCAAGTTTCATGTGAACTTTCCCTACAATTAGTTGCTCTATTAATACACCTATCATTTTTCCGGTGAAATGAAACTATTTCTAACGTGAAATTGAACTACGACTATACGGATTTATTTACAAAAGCTAGAGGCACTGCATACAAAAGAGAAGACTTCAAACTAAATAGATATCTGTCACTGTCGTTTGGGACATGCTTACTTCTGTGGAGGTACATATCCGGAGAACAGAATCCACGACCAATGGATCCGTAGCCAAGAAACATGACCACTAGACAAAAGTGGTCACCACTGACAGGAGGCTGTTAGTGGCTCATGCAGATATCCGCTGCAGAGTATTCGTCCACTAGTGAGTCTGTGGATAAGAGAATGAACGATATATTTATTATGACAAGCCTGAGAGTTGTTGCTGCTACGTCAAGTAAATCTGGTGACTTCGGGTGGCTCTTTTTGCAGATAGATGAAGCCAAGAAAGATAAGGTTGCACTTTTTGCTTTTCATCCAAGGTCAGAAATGTAGAGGATAGAACCCTCGACCTTTGGATCCGTAACCAAGTAACATGACCACTAGACAAAGTGATCACCACTGTCCGGAGGCTGTTACTGGGGCTTATGTAGGTATCCACTACAATTCTGCAGAAAAGTCTATCTCTATATTTAACAGCCACGCCTTGTATATTAAAAAAATATTTACTTTAAGTTTTCAATGGGTTTGAAATAAATTTCATTGAAATTTTATCTACCGTCTGAATGCATTATTGTAACAAATATGTAATCCAGAATTAGAGAATATGAATGAAAATAACGTCACATTTTATAGAGCTTCAAGGTAATAGTATTATAGCATCAAATTCGAACCAAAACAGCTACAAATAAATTTGAAAACGTTTGATTTATTGCTCTGAAATATTTGGTACTCGTTTTAATTCTTGAAATAATTTTTTCATTCTACTCAAAATCTTTGCAAATACACTGCTGGCCAGCGTAAATGCAACACCCTGAAGGAAGCATGCAAATAACATGAAATTTACAACATGCATTAGCGCGGAGGGGAGATATGCAAATGATTAAAATTTCAGCGCAGACACACACCACGCGTGCCTGTGTCGCCACCTCAAAGCGCTATTTAAGGCTTGGAAATTTCGACGATTTCAAGTTTGACAATTGTGTTTTTCTTGTGGTTTTTTCAAAAAAACAATCAGTTACGTCTCGTAGAAAACAGTGATCAGCTTTTAATCAAGAATCCGAGTTCGACAGAGAAAGGATAGTGGCCTACCGAGATTGTGGATTACCTTTCAGGGAAATCGGTAGTCGTGTTGGACGAAACCAAACAGCTGTAATGCGAATGTGACCATTGGATGCAGGAGGGTAAGACGGACCGACGTGGTCGATCGCATCCCCCTCAGTGCACCACTTCACGTGAGGACAGGCAAATTGTGCACATTTCAGTGACGGATCGCTCAGTCACATCACGAACCGTAGCACAGCACATTGTGTCTGTAACGCATCACTCAGTACCTGCGCGTACCATTCGACGCCGTTTACAGCAGAGTGGTCTAGCCGCAAGACGTCCATTGCTTGGTCTACCCTTGACGCAGAGCCACAGATGTCTCCGCCGCCACTGGTGCAATGAAAGAAGGATGTGGGCAGCAGAATAGAATGAAGCTGTCTTTACTGACGAGTCACGCATCTGCAACACCACGATGGTCGGATTCGAGTCTGGAGACACCGTGGAGAGAGGATGCTGAACAGACCACCACACTGGCTCTGCACCAGGTATTATGGTATGGGGCGGTATTTGATATCACTCTCGCACTCCTCTAGTACGCATTGCCGGTACTTTAAACAGCCAGTGCTACATCTCCGAGGTGTTGGAGCCAGTTGTCCTTCCTTACCTTGGTGACAGCCATATTTCAACAGGATAATGCGCAACCACACGTGGCACGTATTGTTCAAATGTTCTTCGTAAATCATCAGATTAAATTACTTCCCTGGCCGCCGGATCTTTGCCGATAGAAAACATGTGGTCCATGATTGCTGAACGATTGACCCAGATTACACCCCCATCTGCCACACCAGATCAACTTTGGCAACGTGTGGAAGCTGCTTGGTCTGCTGTGCCCCAAAACACATCCAAAGTCTCTTTGAATCAATGCCGAGGCGTGTGGCAGCGGTGATCTCCAACAATGGCGGCTACTCTGGCTACTGATTCTGTCAGGAACCACACTTCACAGAAATCTATAAATTTAATCATTTGGTACTTGGTCAACTTGTTATCTACAAAATAAATTTTGTGCTATCTCTTGTCTTTCTTGGTGCTGCATTTACGGTGGCCAACAGTGTAAAATAACAGTAGAAAACAAGACATGTTTTGTGTAAGACTTACCAACAAAGCTCGAAAACATTTCATTACTAAAAAAATTTCATAACGTTAAATTTTTTTATTTCACTATACTAGAAGAAAGAAATTTCTTTTAAATTATTTCTATAGTGTATTTATTTAAGGAGTTAAAACTTATCAATATATAATCAAAAAAGTTTTATTAATTTCTTTAATTACAGAACAAAGGTTTACTTAAACATTACGTTAATGGCCCACGTTGGCTATTTTAGCCAATGAAATATAAATGACATAATTAACATTTTATCAACTCATTTAAAAACTCTTCCCCTAACATAATATTAAGATTACTACCAGGGGATTTTTGTGATGGACTTTATCATTTTAAGTATGCTAAAATGAGGGGGAAACCTGATGTCCCACTCTCCAATCTTCCACAGTTAACTACATCCTGTTTATGACGTAGTTAGACGAAGAACCTAATTGGCTGGAATTTCAAGAATCTGAATTTTGTGCAATTCTTTCGAATCACTTAATAAAATTTGTGAATGACGTTGCTAAGGCAACTGGGTAGAAATTGCTCAAAAGGGTTGCTTCAAAAGAAAATTACTTCAAATACGTTTTCATATGATAAGGTCTTTTTAGACGTTTTCTCCCTCCAATGCGAAAATCAATTCTAAATATGGATGGTGCTCCTTAACAATAGGTTAAAACAACTTTACATGCAATGACCATTATTAGTCGGTTACAGTTTCTTAAATATCATCAAAAGTTATTTAAATATATATTTTCCAAATGTTTATTTAAAAATACATAGAAGACGCTAACTCTCCGTTACTCAACTATATCAAACATCAATACATCAATTAAATTGTTTACTTTTTATTCTTTCTATAGATGAAAATAACTCGAAAATTATATGATCATTTAAGACTTTGTGGAGTTATCAAGTTTAGTTATGAAGAGCAGGACACACAATAATATTTTAACGAATTTTCAACCTTGAAATGAAAACTTTCCTACTCACCAGTGGAGGCATTGAAGGCACCAATATAATTATACGCCGTAACTATGCAATCAGGAACATCGCTATTTCCGGCACCGAAAGTATTCAGATCACAAAATACATTCCTTAAAATATTTTCTGTAGTCCTGTTCCATTGCATCGAGCCATTTGTTACAGACAGCGAGGTTAATTTTCCGCCACTTTCATCCGAGAAGCCAAAAAACACTGAAGACGACAGTTTCGTAGATTTTGTTTCCATGTTCGTTGTCAACGCTAGAGAAAGAGAAAAAGAAATTAAGCAAAAAAAAGGAGGTGAAGCAGAAGATAAAACAATGTTAATTACTCACTGAAAATGAAACTAACGGTGCAAGATAATGGCTTTTCTCTTTGAAGAAAAGAATGTCAAGAATTAATGTTTATTCACGGGTAATTGTTCTGCGGTGGTCAGGCCATGGATGTTGAGGCTGTAATAAGTCTTCGAGGGTGAAATAACAATATCTTGTGGAGTTTAATCTGTGAATTGTCTTGAATGAAAATTAACTGCGGGAGTTTTCTAGTATCAGTGGTGCACAAAAGATAATGTTCTACTAGAAAATGTAGCCGCAATTAGAATTGAAAGAGAATATTAAATATAGTAGATGAAAGATATAAACTCTAAACTTTTGTAGCCTTCTTTTAGACAATGGGCTAAATTTAAAGGGCATCCGAATACGTTGAAGATACTTTAAAAGCATACTAAAGCCTTTTAAATACTTTTTAGAGGTCGATACCAATAAATAATGCTCAACTACCAATATTTAAAATGAATTATCTAAATTTTTAAAAAATTACAATTGCAATGGAAATTAAAGAAATCTTTCAAAAAAAATTTAAAGTACCCAGAGAAAAAAGTAATAAAGTTATATCAATAGAAAAGTATTACTAAAATAAACTACATGCATTTATCTAGTTTGTTGTTGTTGTTTCTAATGCCACCTGTCTGACGTAGTCAGATCGAGGCCCACGAAATTCATCGTGGCAAGGGGCTAGAAGTACGCCTGTCGTTGGCCTTGAGCACCCTACAGGTGACAGTACGATTTAGCTCGGTGAAATTCCTCGAAGGGACTATAGATGGTGACTCCACCTCCACAATTTCTGCACGGAACTGAAGGGAAGGGAAATATTCTCCAGTCCCTGCTCTCGTGACTCAGTCCACAGGACTTCGGACCCACTGATTTAACAAGCACGTACTCCGTGTGTACTCTGAGGGTATTTGGTGGCATCGGGCATTGAACCCAGGCCTTCCGGTCTGGAGTCCGATGTTCTTACATTTATTCGATCAGCTCTAAAATGTTTATATTTTAAAAAACCAATTTTAGTACATTTATCTAGGAAATGTACTAAAATTGATTTTTTAAAATATGAACATTTTAGAGCTGATCGAATAAATGTAAGAAAATGTGGCATTTTTATGGGGCTGAAATTGAAATAACTGGTCATAATTTAAAATATTCGTTCAGTAAGAATTATTTTAATACATTCCGGAGCAAGTAATATAAAAATATCAGGTTAAAATAGTTTCATAGAAATATATTAATAAAATTTTGAGTTATCAGACTCGTCATAACAGACTGAACTAATAAAAATGTCTACTACTGGTAGATTAAAGACCCAATCCAGTTCATCCAATTTTATGTAATTTATTATAATTCCGCCTTTATATAACATAGAAACAAATAATATATGCTGTATTCATTAAGAAATTTTTAAAAAACCCCAAAAATGTTTTATTCGAAATTGGTCGTTTATCGTTTTCGCGGACACCTTAAAAATTCCCAAGACAAGAATTTTATTTCAAACAATTTTCAAAATAAGTATCAAGATTGAATTTTAAAACAAAGATTTATATATAGTGATCCTGGGACGAATTGATTTTGGAATATTCAGTTTATTTAAAATAAAAATGGCTTCATTTCGAGTTATTTTAGTTAACATGGGTAATTGTTAGAAGTGGAGTTTTTTTCGATAAAATTACTTTCAAAATACAGTAAAAATACCTTAACGCGAAACTGAGGGACTGAAATATTTTTTTGTGTGAAAAGAATTGTGTTAAAGGATATAGCAAAAGAAAACATTCAGCAAAATTAATTTTACTATACATTTATTTACACAGATGTGTATATATGCATGTATTTAATAAAAATCAATAAAACAAACATTTACAAGAACTTAATGAAATTTAACACAAAATTTTCAAGTTTTTTGATAAACAAAACACATTTATCGAGTTCTTGGAAAATAATCACATTTTTTCCTTGCATTGTCCTTTTTGGCCTCACATTGTCAACAAATGGTCCGAAGTAGTCGATTTTTTTATTCATTCCACCATTGGAATGTGCAACTAAATAAATGCGGATACTTTTCATGATGTTCCTCATTTCGGATGACGTAGGAATAGGAGCTGCATTATTCATTTCATTTTCGCCGTCGGAATCTGCATCAAAGATATTTTTTAAGCTTTGAACGAGCTCCAAAATATCTTTGTCATATATTTGGGGCTGGACACACATTACCATCTACTGCGATGAGCTTTTCCAATGATATAGTATAGGACAGTTCAATAATACAGAAACTTTCTCAAATCTTTCATGAAGTGTCTGGTGTTTTGTTCATTCCCAGAAGGGCAATCGTTTCGTGTGTTAGAGTCTAACTATAGAGAGCGCAGTGAAAGCGCGGCTATATAAAGATGTAGTTATACGCCCACAGACTCTATTAAATTTTTTCAATGGTAAATTCTTTCTACCCCGCTGGACAAGCGCCTCCCCATTTTCTATATCCCAGCCCCCAGGGCAGCCAATAGGAGTCTCCGTTCACTTCACCTAGCAACCAATCAGGCAGCAGCCTCTAAGCTCTCACCCAAGCCAAAACTTATAAACAACTTTTTCGCCCAGAAGAAGAACTAAGGCTACGCCTCCCGGATCCCATCGATCGATTACTCATCGCCATGCCGCTCAGCAGAATGTACGAACTCCACTTTCGTCATGCCCAACATCGCAGACTATCCTGACATGGGATTGATGACTGTTTTTCAGTCCGGATGCCCAAAAAGTAACGCCTATTCAACGCCCACAGACTCGAGAGAGTAGAAGGCATGCGATCTGTGTGTTGTACGTTATATTACCGAGTATTAGAGTTTGATGATAGTGTACTTAAAGGTGTTTAATAAAGTCTTGTTACGTTTGTAAAGGGGCGTGGAAGTTAATTTGAGTAGCGAGTCATTCCATCCTGATTACAACACGAGTTCACCACGCATGAGTGCTGGATTCGAGTGAGTCCACAACACGTGTTAAGAGAAAAAAAATGCATGAAAATACATAGTTTGTCGGGATCGTTTTATTACTTCGTGTTAATCGATATTTCGTCTTAAGCGTTTCCGCGTTCGAAGTATTTCACTATATTTAAGGTATCTATTTATCTATAATCATTTTGCAGCCTCGTAAATTCAAATTAAACCACTCAGCAGAACAATGACAAGGAATATTAATGACGGAAAACATAGCACCTCTTCGTAAACTAAATCATTGTTTAATCAAGGTAAATTTTAACCGCTGTCAGAAGACGAAGTTGAGATGTGAGCTACCCCTTCCTCTCCTAACATGCAAACCACACGAGAACTTTGATACTGTTTTTTTTAACATATTCTATTTCACAAAATTGGAGTTCAGTGGAATTTAGATTTAAACTCTGAATAGGATGGAAAATATCTCGTCATTAGCGTTCAATCATGACTGATCTGCTTCTAGGGTTTATTATAGCCATTTTTAGTTTAAAGAAAATTGATGTTGATATAATAGAATTTCTGATTACGCAGTGTATTTTTGTCGTGTGTCGACTTTCAGATAATTTTTTAAAAAATTGAAATATTTGGTACAGCTGGAAAATAACCGAATTATTTTTCTTGAAAATGCGTTTTATTACATTTAAATGGACACAAGCTGAATTTCAAATCTTAATTAGGAATACTTCAGCGCAATGGTTCTTAAACTGTGGTCCGCGGACCCCTGGGAGACCACAGTTCAGTGGCGTCACAGAGAACATTTGGGCCCCCTTGAAAAGTCATGTTTTGGGCCCAAACCCAGCCAAAGGTTAGGTACTTAGTGGCAGTCAGGCTTTGGGGGCCCTAGACCCCTGGGCCCCACGCAGCGCAGAGGTTCTGGGAGTGTACGTTACGTTACTGAGTATGGCAGTGGCGTAACGAAGAAAATTAAGCCCCCTGAAAAGTCCAGTTTTGGGCCCAAACCCTGCTCTCGCAAAGGGTACATGGCGTTAATCAGGCTTTGGGCCACCTAAATCTCTCCCTTCCCCTCCTGTGATGCGGGAGTTGCGGGGTTGTACGTTACGTTACTGCCTCATCGTCTTTCTAGGAGGTCCGCGGAGTTTCATGTAACGTCAAGATTTTTTCTTGTTTACAGATTCGGAAAAGCCTCGCGAAAAATTAAAAGATACCATCGTAGACTAGATCACTAAATTACCCTTAATGAAAAAACTCCACTAGGCATGTATTTCAATGAATATTAAGCCATGAACGGGTACTCAAAATATTGGGGGTCCACGATGTTAGTCTGATACATAAAGGGTTTCCACGGTGATCGAAAGAACCGCGGCCTTACGGTGCAATAGAATCCAATATGCTAAAAAATTGAAGCTTGTATCGGAGATTAGATACGTTATCCTTTCTGCTTATTGACAGAAATTCAATCACAACATTTTATAGTATTGTCTTATGCATCTCCTATTCATTATAAATAAATAAAAGTTATTAATTCAAGTAGATTTTTGAATATTTAACATACTTTAATGTCTTTTCAAATATTTTGATCACAAATGTAAAATTAAAATATCACAAATGAATTTAAAATAATTCAAATAACCTAGAAGATGTAATTTAATGGTTTATCATCTACACTATTAAAATTCGTAGGCAAGCAAACGTAAATATGAACAGACTAGGTGTATCTTCTCACGAACCGCTAGACGCAGAAACTCGCCGAAGGTACCAAAAGGTCGGGAATGATCCGAGTAATCCGCTTTGAACATTTATATTCCGACATTCCAATTAGTTAAAACGATATTAAAAACATTAAAACGCATAATTAGTGCCATTTTTCCTGTCAGGAGCCAAAAGTTCAGATTCTCCGACCTTTTTTCCCCAGACGTTTTTAAAAACAGCCAAAAAATAATCACAGAATTTGAAAGATCATTTACTTCGCCATGATATGGTATAATTTGTTTTACAAATTATATTTTCGATTTCCTACGATTTTTTTTAAACGAGTCAAAATCGGTACGTTTTTATGAAAATTATCTCTAAATCGTTTCGCTTGCATTTTCTTTCACGTTAATGAAATGGCATTTTACTCTAAAAAAATTCATGCTTTTCTCTTTTAGAATCAGTCATTTAAAAACTTAAATGTCAAAAAAACTTTTACGATTTTTCAAAAAATACTCAAGATTTATTTAAATACTTAATAACTTCTTTATTTATAAAAATAATCCCACGAACCTTTTTCTCCAGGTGTAGAGCAATATCCGTGATCTGTACAAAGATTGAAAAAATTGCTTAAAAATTACAGTTTTTTTAAAAAAATTGTGTTTTTCGTTGTTTTTCCTTTTTGCGGGAAATATTTAAGCATTACTTTTGTTGCATTTTTTTGTTTAAAAAAAATACCGTTGTTTTCAATAGATATATGAAGTTTGAAGGCATTAACTTAAAAATGAAGCCCGAAAAAAAGTTAAAACTTTAACAAATAAAGCATTTTTACAAAAGGAATAACTTTTATTTTGAAAGTACTTTCCCTTTTTCCCGACGATTTCGCGACGCGACCATTTACAGCGTTTCATTACTAACTGTTGGACCCAGGTTCAAAACAATATCATCGCTTAATTTATGATTTTTTAAAGAATACTCTAAATTTTATTCGCGTACTTAAAAACTTCGCCAGCAATTTTGTAATTGGAAAGATAATTTATTTCGTCACGATACCGTATTTTTTTTTTTTTTTTTTACAAAACAACGATACTTTACATATTTTATGATTTTTTCTAAAATGAATCAATATCGATGCATTTATATGAAAATGATTTTCAAAAAAACTCATACTTTGATCTTTTAAAGTTAGTGATTTAAAAAAAAATTGCCGAAAACTTTTTACGAATTTTTAATAGTTACTCAAATTTTAAATATTTAATAGCTACTTATCAAATTCAAAGTTTTTACAACTTCATTTATAAAAATAATAGTATGAAACTTTTTTTTCCGTGTATCGAACATTACAAAAAATGCTCACAATTTTAATTCAATATTTATATAATACAGTTTTGAAATTTTGTAATTATAAAAATTTCTACTGTTTTCAACATACAACTATTTTTATAAAAGGTATATTTTCGTTTCCGGGGCCTAAAAAGTTGCAAAGTGAGTGAGTGAATATCAAAGTCCCACTGTTCACTTACTCGACAGCTCTGATAGAGAGGGGAAAGGGAATATCCATGACTATATGTTATGCATTTAAAAATGTTCGTGCAACAACAGGGGTGAAATAAACGTTTCTGACAAAGAAAAACGAAAAAATTTCGAAACAAGGAATTTTAAGTTATACACTCTGTAAAAGCCCGAGCAACGCCGGACTAAGCGGAGAGGGGGGGCTCATTTTGAAAAAAAGTACTAGAAGTGCTGATTTTGAACAGGAAAGGAAAAATTTATAAAAGAGAAAGCCCGTGCAACGCCGGGCCATGCAGCTAGTACTACATAATTTCCTTAGGCTCGATCAAAATGTTATTCTAAATCAGTGATTCCCAAAGTGGTCTATATCGACTCCCAGGGGTCTATGGTGACCTGCAAGGGGTCAATGTAAGTGAAAAAATAATTTAGGTGTCTATGAGGTGTAAATGGGGGTCAACGATAATGGTCCTCATTAAACCAGATCGGGAAGTTAATTTTAGAAGGAAATGCTATCAAGTAGATAGCAGAGTTTACCTCTATTTAAGAGAATTGTTAACTATATAACATGGGTGGCGAACCAGTGGCACGCGTGTCATTGATGGCAGGCGTGTCATTGATGGCACACCAGTGATCAAAATTATTCGCATTTAATTTAAAAGTTCCGTATGAAGTATTACGAACAAACGTGAATGATCGGTCGTGGGGCGGCGGGGACCACACACGTTTTTTATTGTCTTGCCTTAGTTACGTCGTAGACAATTGCTTTTGATGTAAAGTTTGTCTACGCATAGCATAGTCAATTTCATTGACACAACTGTATTTTTAAAGTTTATCTGTGTTATATTTACGATTTTTAACTGTTCTTTAACATGTCTAGTTCAGTCAAAAAACAAGAAGTGCAAGATAGTAAGTGTAGCAGAATTTAAAATTTGGTGAACCGAGAAACATGGCATTAGTAAAGGCGACAAAGCGGTGTGTGTTTTGTGTTCTGGTATGCGGAACATCGTCTGTAAAACAATATTTTGAAACAAATCAGACTCACTTGTCAAAAAAAAAGTGAACCACAGCAAAAAATAATTGCTTAGAAGCCGTTTGGCACATTACTCAAATGCTGCATGTATTCTACAAAAAAGTAACATCTTGCAATCCTAATATAAGTTGTCATTCAATCCGCAACAGAAGTCACACTAATAATACTTTAAATTGAATTACACGTATAACTATACGGTGCAAAAAAAAGGTATTTTTCGTAGTAAAAAAAAAAATACAGGTTTTTTTTTGTGTTTGTATTTAGTTTTATTATGTTCCCAAAATCATTTGACGGCACTTCTTTAGAAAAAATAGCACATTAATCCATAAAGGTGCACCACCCCTGCTATATACATTTAAAGAGGTTAATTTGCAGTTACAAGGTGTGACCACACATTTTATTAAAACAAGGACCATTATTTCAGCTCTTGCCAAATTTAAGGTAAAGGAGAAATTAAGGTTAAGGTAAGGATATTGACCGCCACGAATTTTCCCAGTTTCTCATTTTGTCACAGACCATCTACCAGGAAGATGATGTTTTAACATATTTTCAACATTTAAATGCTCCCTTCATCAAGCAAGGAATTCATATGGTCACATTGAAGAAATTAAATTAAATGCCATATCAAAAGAGAAACTGATCGGAATAAGCACTAACCATCTTAAGAAATGGATGTCAGTAATTTTGGCTTTAAAAAAGACATGCCTGTTATTCATCCCATATTATGGAGTATCGTGAGAAACTTTTCATTTCTTTTCCTATCGAGCAAGAGTTTCACACCGAAGTTGCCCTCAAGAACTAGACACAACTAAAGGAAGAGATTTAGGTTTAAACTCCCCAAGATTGATGGCAAATGCTGAAAATCTATAATTGATGCGCTAGTTTCTTATCTCCCATTAAAAGCAGTTTTGTTTGTTGCTCAATTATTTTATGTAATACTTATTTTATGTATTATGAAAATTTAATTTAAAATTAATTAAACTGTTCTTTAAATTTTAAACATTATACTTCACTACAAATAAAAATTTAAATCGTTTAAAGTTTCTCTGTATCAACTGTCGAAAAGATATTCAAGATGATAAATGTGCAAAAATTTAATATTAGGTATAAGCAGTGGTCTACTCAAAGACGAAGAGCAGGATAAAGGGTTTATGAGACCAAGTTTGGAAACATCTGCTCTAAATGTGCAAGTACATGGTAGCCAGAGTCCTAATATTACTTTATTTTTGCACGAATTACTTTTTAAAACGCGAAAGTAAAATTTCAGAGGGATAACTTATGTAAAAAGGTTTTTTTTAAAATTAAAGATAACTATGAGCTGATTATCAACTACCAATTTATATTTTTTTCAGGCAAGATGCGCTGTAATTTTTAATGCAAGCTTTTAGGGAAGGACAGCTAAAATTTGAAAAAGATTACAGAAAATAGACAGTGTTTACCATTGTACTGACACTCTAAAAACCTACAAAAACACATAAATCCTATCTGAATCTCTCACTAATGTCAATTTTGGAATGTGGGCGATAACGAAAAAAGTCACGGACATTTTTACTTTCGTTATATAAGACGCGCGCTATTTTCAAGGTCAATTTATACAGTAAAAAGGTAAATCTTACAAACAAACAAAAGAATAAATTGTTCAAATAGAATTCCCGTACGTTATTCTGACTACACGATATTACATACATAACATTTTTAAACTACAATTTACCTTTGTTAAATCGATTCAATCTTTTTTACAATGAAACATTACTGTATTTCGAATTCAGTACTTTAAAAATTCATTTGAAATTAAAATGTGCGATCGTAATTTTTTTACTCTTTTTGGACAAATTCAAAAAATGTAGCTAAACATGTATTTAAATATTATTAAAATGATTTCAAGTTAATACAACACTTTCTATGTATCAGTATCAAATCTGTGATCAATGTCCTTTTACGTTAAACGAAATAAATTGAAATTCCTTGAGAACTAAAAAGAATATGGTTCTTAAAATTTCAGGTATGGGAAGAAAATTGTATAGGAAATAATTTTTCCCAGTTTCTAATATTTAAAAAGATTATATACATTTTGAAAGTTCAAGAGAAAAAAATAATTAAAAGTTTTAACTAGAAAAATAGAAAATAATTTAAACATATTGATACATAAAATTTAATTTATGCATTTTTGATATACTAATTTAAATATTTTCCATTTGATGGATGTCCACATGCATTTTAAAGGAATTAAGCTCGTTTTTTATTAATGAATCCTTATTTCTAAAATGTGAGGAAATTACTAATATTTTGTTCGAATGTGATATTTAGTAAAATAATTAACCTTTATGAAATGGCATCAAAAAGATATGGTGTGCTTGCTGAATTTTTATTTTTACCTTCATGTATCATAACGATTAATAAGGCTGAAAGGAAATGACATCTTTTCATAACGAATATTCAAACATTTACGAGGCGTATGCTAAGATGTACAAACATTTTATGATATATTTAAAAAGGTCACTTATATCTTAAAGCATATAAAACATTAAACAAAAAAATTCAATTTCTTCTGATTTTTTTTACTGTTAATAAGTATTTAAAAAAATTAATTTATAAAACGTTAACAATCGAAATCTATGGATTTTTTGTTGTTGGAATATTTTAAGCGATACGCGAAATATTTCCCCTTTATCGATTTTATAAGAACAATTTCATGTCGAAAAAAAGACTATTATTCATTAACAATGCATCATCTATTCGTAATTTTTGAAAAATTTAAACTTTTAGTTAAGTTTACGAGTTTTATATCAATAAAAACTGGGGCATTTACCATTAGTTACACTCAGTTAATAAACAATTCCAAAAATGAATTTCTAATTTAAAAAGACTATCTTTAACTTAAAAGTGTGTAGGGAAATTTTAATAAAGTTTACTTTTATAATTTTTGAACTTATTGACTCGTATTTGAAGACATTAAGATTCAAGTTTATAAAGTCTTTAATCTAGGGGATTTGATATAGTTAATATTTTATTTGTTTACTTTGGATATTTTGTTCAAAATAAATTATTAAGGCAAAAGATTCGTTAAGAATACTCTAAATTTGAGTTCATACTTTATGCTCTTTTTCTATCAATTGCTTCTTGGGATATCAATTGAAAAAAAAAAAAATTAAACTTTAAAACTTTATACTTCAACAAAGAAAATTCTACGTATTTTTCTATGTAAACTGCTTTTTTTTATAAATAGGAAAGAAAAGTTAATTATGCAGTATGTAATTCATATTCAGAAATACTCGTTCTATATACCTTTACAATGGCAAAGATTTTTTTTAAAAAAATCCAAAAGATTTATTATATAATCAAGTGTACCATCAATATTTTAGCAACGCGCGATGTCATTTCCAAATTTTTACAAATATGATTTCGAATGATTACAAAACTTCACCAAGCACAATGCAATCAAAACAAAGGGGTGTATAAAGTTCTGCTGCCTGTAATACTAAAAAAACAGATAAATTGTCCGATTTGAACGAACGATTGAATATTAACGTCGCGCTGTTTAGCTACACGAGGGCTTTTGGCGACGGACCACGTAATTTTGAACCATGGTCAAGTGACGTGGACGACACCTGAGCTGGCACCCCCTCTCCTAACTACCACACCACACCAACGGGAGGACGTTTCAGCTCTCGACAGATTTAGCGTGCATCGCTGCCATACACGGCGGGTCTTTAGTGGTACTGGGCACGAACTCGTGACAAGGCAAGCCACGGTCCGATACCCATACCACTCGGCTACCGCGGCCACCATTGTCCGATTTGAATAGTTTTGTTTATTATAATAAAAATTTTATATTATATATATAATATTGTTTTCATTAATTCTATTTTCCTTTAACATTAAAAAGTCCGACTAAACTAACATTTCGCACTGAATATATATATTCAACTTTCGTATAAATCCATGACTTTGTAGCACCATATGCACACATTAATAAGAATGCATCCTTTTATTTTCAAAAACCTCTACAAATAAGATTCTGGCATAAACATGCAATATTTAAACCCATTCAGCGTTGCAATGTAAGATGAGTTATGATTTTCACACGTTCAAGTTTTGACTGGATGTAGATGAAAGTCTGGTAATGGAATAGGGGTAATATAGAATACAGAGGTTTTGGCTGTATTTGTAGATAATGCGTGAGAACACCTTTAACTACAGAAGAAAGATTCGTGTACTGCAGAATTGTCATTGTCATACCACTCTATACTTTTGTGATTTTCAAAAGTTTTTACAGGTAAGTTTTCACAAACACACATTTTAACCTACTAGTAGACATGTAACTTAAACATTAAAGTTAAGCATAATGTACACTAAAAGAATTACAGTTTGTAATACAGTGGTCACATTTTAAAGTTAAATACAAAACATTGTCAGCTTAAAAGGTTCATTTTTGAAGAAGGCCTGTTCGATTATTATAGAATACTTGGTATTCCATAACACTCGACGTAAATTTATAGTATTCCATATAACCTGATGAAATACATTGAATAAAGTTAAAAAATGACTTTTCAGTATAATATTAATGGATCAGCAATAGTTATTAATTATATAAATAGTGATATAACTATATTTAAATCAAATACATTTTTTATAGGTCGAATGCATTGGAATGGAAACAACAATTTTTCTGTTATTTGAAAATTATTCTATAGTCTAGATCAGGAGGTAACAGTAAACAGGTTCAAAGCGAGTGGCATTTAATTTGTCAACAGAAATATCTTTAGTGGTAAATATTTTGCTTCTACACTCATTGCTCCTAGGCCTCGGGTAACGAAATTACCAAATGACCATGTTCCTTATTCGTCTACAAAATCCTATTCATCCAAGTTTTATTCTTCCAAGAGCCCTGATATGATTATCTGATATATCTTAATAAACAAATTTTGTCCTTTCCGTAAAGATCTCACATCTAACTTAAAAATCGGCAGAAGTCAAATATATAGACAAGAAAGCTGGACCATCTATAATAACGTATTTTCCATATTAAAATGTTTTAGAGGATGAACTAAAAGAAAAGGACAAAGAGATGGAACCAGAGACTCCAAAGCAACATACAAAAAGCGTTTAAGAATTCAAATTTAAACCAATTTTACAGTCCCAAGCCTACTAGAGATGAATACAGTGCCAGCAGCAATGAATCGCATCAATTTTGATGCATCATTTTCAACAGACTTCATGCCATTAGCTAATGAACCAGAAGATAAAGATGCTGAATGCATCTTCTGTAGGTTCATCTTCCAATGAGATGAAATTTGGATTCAATGCTTCAGTCCACCTGATTGTAGACTCAATCAAGAGCTCACCTTGTACACTAGCAGAGAAAGCTTAAGTAGTCTTGACAGAAATTTCTTTCACGTATTCTTAAAAAAACAAGTTTAATGAAAAGTCTTAATTACTTTTCCAATAGTTTAAAATCACCTATTCTGTATTACCCAACTATTCCATAATACACTCCATTTATCATTGCTCCTTAAAATCAATTTATTATAAAGGAAAAAAAATATTTTTTTAACGAGTCATAATTACTTACAATCGTTCATAGCAGCGATCCTCAACCTTTTTTCCACCGGGCCACATATGTGTGACAACTACTTCCCACGAACCGCAACACGAGGATTAGGCGCTATATGATCAAGGACATTTAAAATACGGAAAATGAAGCAAAATACTAAAACTCATAATTTTGGATTTCATTTTAAAACCATATAAACTCCATTAAACTACATTAACATAAAAAAATAGGGTGTACACATTTTTTACCCAGTGATGGGATAATTTCAATTTCTTTTCATCGATGATCCCCAGCCTCTTGTTTGCAATTTATTGTTATAAAAACAAAGCTGCCGTAAACTTTGTCAAAAGAAAAAATCAAATTATATCAAAGTCTAACCTTTATTTTATTTCAGATATTAATTTAACAAGTGCAGAATGGTAGCAAAGGATTTTTACTGAATTCCAGATTGAAATCAGAATTTATTTAAAATCATTTCAGATTTGCTTGTACATTTTTGTTCCAAATCCATTCAAATACTTTTTGATTTTACTAAAGAAATATCTGAACAAAATGAATTTATCAAAGAGTACATCATTTGTTGATCCATCTTTGATCCATGTTTGTTTTTACTCTACGAAATTGTCAAGTTCCCACAATCGTCTTGAAACAACTTATATTTAGATATGTTTCACTTGGATGACATGTGGGTTAATTAAAAATTAGTTTCAGCCAGAAAATGGTTGCTATTCCACTGTTATTTTTTATCACTATATAACCGTTACAATTACAAAAAGAAAAACAAATTATCTCGCAATTCGTACCAGCACGGCATCGACAGCAAAATTGATATATTTGATTGCTTGATCGGTAAAAATTCTCGATAAATTTTTTAATGCATTTTTCTTCGATAACCGAATTTGTTAATGCCACGGGCCATGACTGGGCCACTCAGAAAGCTCCATTGAGCCGCATGTGGCTCGCAGGTTCAACTATCGTAGGTTTATAGTATATATCCATGATGGTTTTGGAGATTTTTTTTTATCAAAAACCAGTAAAACTGTTTTAAAAAATGTAATCGTATTCCGTAATACCCAACTCATCTATATTTATATTTTATATGGAAAATGTTAATTCAGTTAGAAATGTGAATCTTAATAAATCATGCTGTTCCGAGTAGAATATTGAAAACAGAATGTGATATTAATGTTGCAAAATTTTTCTATTTTGAAAAATACTTCAAATTATGGACTTACTCCTTAACATAATCCGAATACAACCTTTGGTAAACCGTGCTCTCCTTTCAAGATCTGCAAACTCTCCTTAAAATATTCGAATATAGTAAAATATAATTAACCAGTTAACTGTGCTGACGAGTATACTCGTCACGGAGAAGTTTAGGATATTGTGTCATGAGAAGTATACTCGGCATGGGTAAAAAGTAGTGGCCATCGTTTATTTAAATTGTAAGTTTTGAGATAAACAAAACATATTCTCAAATTTCTAGTTGTGTAAAATATTTTGATGCCAGGTCGGGAAAAACAAATAAAATATATGAAAAATTTAAGAATAACTCATGCGTCCTCGTGTGCACCGGTTGAAACAGCGTAAAAGTTCGCATAATGAATTCATTTATGTGCGATGATAATGATTTTAGATATTAACATAAAATGGGCAAAGGAAAAAGTCGGAAAGTTGATTTATAATAGGGTTCCTTCAGGTATGGCCAGCCATGGGGCCATAACGTTGGGGCCATGGGGCCAGCCAATAATGTTTAAATTCGTACATTTATATGGGCTCAATTTTTCTTGCGTTTTCCGAGTAACATACAAGTAATCTATATTTATGTTAACAAAATAAATAAGCAATTGTAATAAAATTGGTAATTTTATGAAATAAACCCATGTTTTGTATCCAATATTTTAACAGTGTCACTGTGCTTGACGAGTATACTAGTCATCACTCGATTCCCGTGACACACACGGTTGCACGCTCTCAAACGGAGGTGTCACAGTAAACCGGCAGAGCTCAAATATATAAAACGTAGAAAAATGTGTACTTACTGTGATCACTTAGGTTCATTGTCCAGTTTTGAGGGGCAGCGCATAATGGGTGTCTGCAAGGTACCCACCACAGCAAAGCAGCAACATACACCACTCCTCCATTCAGAGACAAGAAAAAACACAGCTTCCTTAGTAAAGTCATTTTAGGCAGACCATCAGCACCTTGTTGCTGTTCACACGAATCATCCCCTGTTCCCACGGGCTTCTGATTGTTCGATTTTGAATCGGACATTTCGTTCATACTAGACTCTTTGACAATGCTTCCACTGTCTGGGACTTTAATGTCTTTGCTAATAATTGGAGTTCGTTCCTCGTTTGTTGTCGAACCCTTCCAGAGGAGCTCGGCGATGTGTTTCAGTTCGAATCTGTGCATGGCTGCAAAAAAAGAACGAATTAAATCTAAAGGAAAATAACTTGATTCACTCGGCTAAATCTTCAACAAACAAGCAAAAATATTTTCACAAAAGTATTCCTTCATTTAGAACAATAAACGTTCTAAAATCTTCCCTAGCTGTTTATTCCAAAATCTTCCGAAATCAAAATAAAGTGAACCGTTTCTTCCAAATTCCGCCGAAAGAACACTTCAACAGAGCTTAGGACCAGCCCGAAAATCAATCCGAAATGTGAACTGGTTGTGTAACACGGTACATCAGCGACAGAACAATTTCTCTCTTTTTAAGACACTAAAATTCCCTTACACGCCGAAGCGGATCATAGCGGTATTAATAAATTTCAAGTCAGATGCAGATTTCCTTGCTTGAAACACAGGGAGAAATAAAAATAGTAGAGAACACAGCTGAAGAATATTAATAAGTTACAAGCGAGTTCCCGAAACCAGTTTTGTATGTTTCGTCCTCAAGGTTACCATGCGCTTCATTCTGTATAAGCTGGTGGCGCGAAAAACGCAATAAATCATTCTTTTGTATAAAAAATAGACAAATTACCATTTTACAGTTATTTCTCACATAAAAAACACCAACCTACTCGTGAATGTACTTTTTATAGGAATCTAAACACTCAATATTCGTAACAGATTTTCAACGATGAAAAAAGTAATACTGAGAAAATAAAAGAAACTGTACTGTTTCATAAAATTATGCAATGAAGAGCAAAGTTCTGACTATAAACTGATAAAATATACAAAAGCTGTGTTGCATCGATTACATAATATTCAACAGAATTTATTTTTAACCCAAATTTGCCATTTTAAATGATCAAGTCACCTTGCGTGACCGGAGATATAAAACAAGTTTATAACGTTATAAAAGCGATTAAAAATTAGAAATCGCTATCCTGAATGTACAACTCGTTCAAAGCGTATATATGTCACCACTCTGCACACAATTTTATAGCAGATACAATTATTTAAAATTTTAAATTCGTTGTGTTGGTCATTTGTAGGGTATAAAATGTCCCCTTTAAGGATTTTAAAAAACTGAACTTATATTTTGTTTTTTTTTTATTCGTACCATCTTTCATAATCCTATACACGCAATGGTTAATGGTAACTAAAATAAACATCTCTAATTAATTTAACTTTGCTCGGTTCAATCAGTTAATTTTATTTGGTGTTAATCCAGGGGTTCTCAAACTTACAAGGAATTAGTTTGATATCCGTTGTAATGGCGCCAAGCAGCGCTTCTTGTTGCCGGAATGGAATCCAATATGAAGGCTTAGCGGTAATTTAATGATACACAATTATTTTAAAGAATTTTTTTGAAATACATTGAAATATATTTCAAATGAAGGATGCAGGAAGAGAGTGAGAATAACCTAGATCAATCAATAAAAAATGTATAAATATAAGAAAAAGTAACATGTACTAATAATAGCATTATATGCTGCATATAATAATTTTCTAATAAAGAGCGTTTTTTTCCAGGTATAGAAGTTTAAGTTGGCATTACTTTCCAAGATGGCGACCGATTTAACTGCTGTCAAGTGATTTATTTTCAGTTTGGTTTGGCAATTCATCAAAACGATCATCAAGCAAGGCGTAGATTCGTCGAATGGGCCCAAAACGAGATGGCCGTTGTTCCCGATTTTCATAAGCGAATTTTGTTTAGCGATGAAGCGCACTTCTGGTTGAATGACTACGTCAACAAACAAAACTGCCGCATTTTTAGTGAAGCTAATCCACAAGTGTATGTCGAAACACCGTTACATCCAGAAAAACTGACTGTTTGGTGCGCTTTATGGGCTGGTGGAATCATTGGTCCGAACTTCTTCAAAAACAATGAAGGCCACAACGTTACAGTCAATGGTGATCGGTTTAGAGCCATGATTACTAACTTTTTCATTCCTGAATTGAACAATCATGATGTCCAGGAGCTGTGATTCCAACAAGACGGCGCAACATGTCACACAGCTCGTGCCACAATCGATTTATTGAAAGACACGTTTGGTGACCGCCTAATTTCACGTTTTGGACCTGTGAATTGGCCTCCAAGATCTTGTGATTTAACACCGCTAGACTATTTTCTGTGGGGCTATGTAAAGTCATTGGTCTATGCGGATAAGCCACAAACGCTTGACCATTTGGAAGACAACATTCGCCGTGTTATTAGCGATATACGACCACAAATGTTGGAAAAAGTCATCAAAAATTGGACGTCCAGATTGGACTACATCCGAGCCAGCCATGGCAGTCCTATGCCAGAAATCATATTTAAAATGTAATGCCACAAGATTATTTTTCGAATAAAAAAAAATCATGTCAATCGAATAATACATCGTTGTTTTATTGCAATTTAAAAGTTCTATACCTCTAAAAAAACACCCTGTATAATTTTATCGTAATTATATATAATAATCATAAGATAATTTAATAGTAATTATAAAAAAGAATAATCATATTGTAAAAAAAATAAAAATAATGCATAAGAATACTCGTGTTACATAATTATACATATATATTAATTATACATAAATATTAATTATACATAAATATTAATTATACATATATATTAATTATACATAAATATTAATTATACATATATATTAATTATACATAAATATTAATTATACATAAATATTAATTATAAATAAATATTAATTATAAATAAATATTAATTATAAATAAATATTAATTATAAATAAATATTAATTATAAATAAATATTAATTATAAATAAATATTAATTATAAATAAATATTAATTATAAATAAATATTAATTATAAATAAATATTAATTATAAATAAATATAATTATAAATAAATATTAATTATAAATAAATATTAATTATAAATAAATATTAATTATACATATATATTAATTATACATATATATTAATTATACATATATATTAATTATACATATATATTAATTATACATATATATTAATTATACATATATATTAATTATAAATAAAATTAATTATAAATAAATAACAAGATATGTAATAATATTTACAAGTAAATATTAAAAGAAACGGTTATAAATAAAAAAATATATGATTATTACATATAGTAATAATTGCATTTTTATATTACATTATTAATAAAAAAACTGTTAAAATTAATAATGAATATTAATTATAAAGTACTGAACGCTTGCAATATAAAACTTGCACTGCAAGTTCCTTCAACGAATTTCATCGAACAAAGAACGTAAAAAAAAGCCTTTTTAAAACGTAAAATAAACTGAAAATGAACGATTTATAGTGTTAATTAAAAGTACAACACTTATTCTTTTAAGAAAAAAATATTCTAGTACTTACTCATTAGAAATTTCCATATTCGAAAATATCACAAAATAAAACAGAAGACGGAATCAATAGAACAATTACACTGAAAACGGTTAAATTTTTAAAGAAATAGAATTAAAATCGTCTGAAATTAAAAGGGTTACCGCGGGAAAACCAATGAAAGTTATTTCTAATATACGTTATCCCCATGGCAACCACATAGTCAGACGGTAAAAATATCAAGTTAACCATATTGTAATGTTATCGCACATCTTGGCGAACATAACTTGGAGCTATTGTCGGATACCAAACTAGCACTTTCACTTTAAAATAATAAACATCTTAAGTTCCTTTTAATTTTTAGGATAAGTATTCGGTTACTTTTCATAGTTCACAATGTATTTTGTTTAGTTTAAGTAAATTAATATTTTTTAATCTTTTACTTTCGACTTTTCGATATGCTCGCGCCCCCAACATAGGAATTTGAGAAACCCTGCGTTAATCCCGATCTCCAAATCTATTACGTAAATTGCTTTATTTAAAAAAAAAACTAAAATTTGAATGCTTGTTTTTTTTAAAAAAAAAAAAGGCTTATTGCACACAGAACAGTAATCAATTGTTCATATAAAAAAATAATGCATAAAAATAACGTTTCGCCGAATAGGACAAGACAAAAAATGCTGGATTTCCACATTTTTTCGGATTAGTGTAAACTTTGTCTTCATTTATCAAACAGGCTCTCAAAAGTCTGCAGGAAAATCAAACGTAGAATTCCAACTAACATTATAGGAACCCTTTAAACACCTCGGTGGTTCGATTAAGGTTTGATTGCGTGTCAGAAGATCTATTGACAAAAGTAATTTTTTACAGTATTACAAATCTTGAAAGCGACATGTATATTTTTAAAGTAATCCTATATCAAAGTGCCCCCTAAATTGAGATATTGTATATCTTTGAAGTTAATGATTCAAAGCATACCACGATAGTTATACAAGAATGGTTGTCATATAATGTTCGATAATAGACACTTCCTAGATAAACACCTCCTCAGTTACCCATATTAACATATTAAACCCTCAAGTGGCGGAGGGGTGTACCTGGGCAGTATGAGCGAAGTGCGTCGGGAGAATCGACTCCTGCTAGGGTCACCCTAGACGTGAAGGCCTTACCAATATGCTCAGATAACACAGGCACTGGGGCTAAGTCAATCTTTTACCTTCAAGTGCCCCTTACCTTGGGGCTACTCTCTTCCCTTGATCATGAACCATAAATAAGTTGCTGGTACCCACGTGGGGACTGATGGTAATTGGAAAGCCGATTTCTTGACCAAGACTGCAGCTGACGAGAAGGTGAGCCCTACTCACTAAACACACTATTACGTTTTACGTTAAAAAAAACTTACGTTTAGTGAATTATCCTCCCTTAAGGTATCCGACTACGTTCGAAACCGTAATTTTAAAAAAGCGCCTAAATTGGTAATTTTCATGATATTTAGTGTCACTTAGAGTAGAATACATGTATAAAATTTTAATGACATTATGATAAAAATTATTTAAATACAATATTTTGGCAAAAAAAATAACTTAGAATAACCTTTTTTCGAAACGTCCTCCTTTAATAAGAAATGCCTCTATAATAATAATATTTTGCTTATACAAAGTAAAGACTTCTCCAGAGAGTCTAAACTAGGATTTTTGAAACATTCACATTTTCAGAGTTACCACCCATTGAAATAATTATCGGCGTTTTTTTTCTTTACAGTTCTTTCCTCTGTTGTAGTAAAAAATATGGACTTCTAAGTTATATATTTCAAAAACTCTAGTTGAGCCTCTGTACAGAGGCTTGAGCTATATACAGGCAAAATATTATAATAGAGTCATTTTTCACAAAAGGAGAATATTTTGAAAATGGGCCATCCTATGTTCATTTTTTGTCAAAATAATGTACTTAAATAATTTTTTATTATAATGATTTTCTTAAAACAATTTTATATACGTTTTCTAATCTAAGTGACACTAAATGTCAAATATTATCCATTTATACGCTTTTGTAAAATCATGGTTCCGAACGTAGTCGGATACCTTAAGAAAATTAATCAACTTGGAAGAGAACTCCTTGTCATTCTTGGTACCAGGAGGTTCATTCAGGCTTGTGCCCCCAGGAAATATCACACCACCTTCTCCCGCTTTGTAAGCGATAGTATTAAAGCTCACTTTTGGTTAGGGTCAAAATATATTCCCTGAGAGCCACTTGATGTTATTTCGGGTAGGCCTCCCCCGCCCAAATCTTGACTTGCTTTGATTTTAAATGTTCGAGGTACTTCTAGACCAGGGATACTCAACCTTTTTTTTCTGCCGGGCCGTATACATATGGCAGGTATTTGACGCGGGTCACAACATGAGGATAAATGACAAAAACATAAGACCAAGGTAATATTGGCACTTAAAATGTGGAAAATTGATTCTAATTAAAACTCATATTTGGTTCTTTTAATACTATAATCTCTTTCAAACTTTTTTTCCCATTAAGGTATCCGACTACCCTAAAATTATGATTTTTTCAAAAATTTACAAAATTTTTTATAACTTTATTTTATAGGTCATCTTATTAGCTTAATAACAATACCAAGTTTTTTTTTTTTATTTTCCATCCACTAGAACAAAAACTACAAGCGTTTTAGTAAAAGTAGATGCCATAACTTTACACAAGGTGTCAAACTTTAAAATGCGTTTTACTCGAAATGTGGTTTTTTTTCGAAAAATTCAAACAGGGACAGCGATTACTCAAAATGTTTTGAAAATAACTGAAATTTTTTGCTTATGTTCTGCATAATAGTAGAAGTGTTTTGATCTTCAGATTTATCAATCATTGTTTTATTTCAAAATTTGCAGTCCTTTATGCGAATATAGTCAATGCTTTTTTTAAGCAATCTCGTATAATCACTAAAATAAAGTGGTCTAGTTTTTGTAAAAATTAAAATATGTCTTATCGTGAAGGTCACTTCAAACAGGAATAACAAAGTAACACATCAAAATTGAAAAATTGAGAATTTGTTCATAAAATCTTTGTACAGAGCGGACCCCGTTCACGCAATTTTTTGTACATTTTTACTAGATTTTTTCCATTTCAATAATATTTTTTTTCTTTCATCAATTTTAGAATTTTTTCCTGAAAATATACCAAATATAAAAATCACAAAAAAATTCCCCATAGATCCATTTTTTCAAAACAAAAGTTGTCGCAAGTAGTCGGATACCTTAAACTATCCTTTAATACTTAATCTCCATCAAACTTATATGAAAATAATTTCGATTTTATACATTTTTTATATTGAGTAATGGGATAGTTTCGGTTTTCTTCTTTTTCATGACCAAGCTCCTGTTTTACATTCTACTGTCATACATACAAAACTAAATGCCGTTTGATAATTCAATTTTATTTCTCTAACAAAATCTTATTTTTATTACAAACATTAATTTATCAAGTGCAGAAGGAATTTTGACTGAAATCTCAGTATTATTTGTTTCCAATTAAAACTCAGTATGGCCCATAAAATAGTTACTGCTTTGCAATTCGTACCCTTACGGCTTCGACAACGAAATTGGTAGATCCGATTGATTGATAGAATTCCCAGCTACATTTTTACTAATTATTTTCTTAAATAATTGATTTTTTTAGTGCAATGGGCCCCTCAGAACAGCCCGGTGGGCCGCAGGTTGAGTAACACTGTTCTAGACACTAGTCTGTTTTTAGAACGTCTAGAATTTTTTGGATCCATGGAGTTTGTCCAGCATTACTAGACAATTTAGGATTAACAATAACTTATTTCGTGATCATCTAGTCTATGACATTAAAAATAAAGATGATCTCGAAAGAGTACCGTTCGAGAAGTAGCAGAAAAAAACCCTCTATTGCAAATCAAAGTTTAGTAAAATGCTGCCATCAAATTTAAATATGGTAATAAAGACTAAAGAAAATTTTAAAGGTTTCTTATTTTAAAGTCCTCGTTCTTATTTACGTATTTTGTCACAATGATTTCATATAACGTGGTGACTAACTGTGGGGAAAAAACAACAGTAATTTTGAAAAAATGAATAATTTTTTTTATATTGTCAGTTGAATCAGGACGTATATATAATGCTCTTACAACAATTTCACAAAGAATAATTATTTTAATGCATTTCTTCGACAAAAAAGTTGACATTTTTAAAACATTCTCCTTTTATGAAAAATGCTTCGATAGTAAAAATATTTTACTAAACTTCAGAGACTGAACTAAGAGTTTTAAAAAATTCCCCATTTTTGGAGTTTCGATCGAATATCATAACCAGTTTTTTTTATTGTTAAAATTTCTCTACTCTTATGGTATTAAAACTTGAATAAATCCACTCTTGAATTGTATATGTCAAAAATCCTAGTTCAGGCTTCATACTGATGTCTAAGCGACGCATAGGCAAAGTATATATATAGAAATATTTTTCATAAAAGGAGAGTATTTTGAAAATAAGTCTTTTTCTTCATTGTTTGCCGATAATTGAATTTAAATACTTTATTGTAATATTCTTGGGGTAATTTTGTATGTATATTCTAATTCAACTGACATTAAATATAAAAATTATTTATCAATACCAGTGATTCGCATCCTTTTTGTTGCGGTACACTTAACAATTTAAAAATTCCGTGATACTTAATCAATAAAATAAGTTTAAAAGAATTTTACTTATCTGCAAATACACTATATAAAATAGTTTATGATAATAAATTTCAATGTTAAAATATTCACGACAAAGACAACAAAATGTTTATCTAGTACTTAATTACAAGTGAATTATAAGAATACATTTAGTGCGAAATTTGTGTTTCAGGATTTTTGATCATTTCGTTTGGTCATGAAAATGATAATACCACTCTCATTTCGTCGTCAACATTTAAAACTATTTTATTTCATTTTGTATTTGTTAATGCTGAAAATCTGAACTAACGCAAATATGATGTAGGAAATTGTAATCAATATTTTAAAAGCTTTTTTGGCTATTATGAGATAGTAGCCTCCCATTTTAATCCCAAAGGAATTAATTGACTCTTATTAATGTTTTAAAGTTAAATCTCGATTATTACAGTTCTAAATTATTTTTTTTATCTTCATTCAAAGTTTATTCATATATAGATGTATCAGTTATCCCAAATGGATTACGAACCCAATCAATTTTTTTTTATGTGTCTATCCACGAAGGATGAGTTAAATATACCAATAATACTCTTAGTTTTATTCTATAGAAGGATCGAATGATTTTGTTCTAAATTTTATTTTTTCTCAGTAGAATTAATAATTTTTAAAAAATATGGTGACACACAAATTTTGCGGCACAGTAGTTCAGAATCACTGACTTACAAGCTTTTGCAAAATCACGGTTTCGATCGCGTTATCAGTCATTTAAAAACTATTTTTAAAAACTAAATGTTTGTAATTCCATTCCGGTGATATTTTTCCCCTTTCAAAATTAAATTCATATTTACAATTATTTGAATAATGTATTTCTTCAAATGTAAAATAATATAACGAATTTTATTTTTCTTCTATAGACTTGATCACAATTGCTCAGTACACTTATTTTTATCCCTCAACGTGTATAGATAGTTATAATTACATGAGTAAAAAATAAAACAAACAATTTGATCTGAAGGTCCATTCCAACAATACTACATACCAAGCAAACTTTACAGAAGTCCATTTTCAGTTCTTTGATCTTGAATTTATTAAATTAGGTGTTTTATTGATGAAAAAGCAATTCAGCGTAGAATAAAAATCAATCGAATCGTACTTCTACGTCAGAGCTCTAATTGTCTATCTGGAAGAACAAAAAACTCGACTTTTTTCAGTAAACCCTAATTGAAAGTTTATTCCCCGAGGCGTCAGATGAACAAGTGGAAGTAGAAGTAATTATCTTTAATATTTTAAATGAAGGATTAAAAAGAAGAGCATATAAAAACTGGTGATAATATTAAAGGCTTTAACAGAAAGCTGAATTGTTTTTATGGTAGCTTATAAAAACAATTTTATGCTCAGTAGCAAATCGAATTATTATACCCCAGAGACATTAAAATAAGAGCTGTAAAAACAATATGTAGTGTTTAATTAAATTCTAATTATTCTAGCTCGTGTTCCAGTCGTAGCAATAAAAATGCTCTCAAATGAAATATTATTTTGGGGCCCTTAATGTAAGTTATGAAACGAAGCAAGACTTCTTTTTATATTGAAGGGGAAAAATAGCAACAAATCGGGAGCGGAAAGAAGTTACGGAAGTTTTCTATTTGCGCATTTAATTTATTTAAACTAGCCCCTGAGGGCTGACGAGGAAAAAAAATATTAAATCCTAAAGGAAAATTTTAAAATTTTTATTTCAAAATGGAAAAAGATTTTGTTTTATATAAACGAGAGGGGTAAGAGATTACGGAAGCATGAACTAATTGTTATTTTCAGAAGCAATGCAAGAGCTATCGGTGACGAACCGCAGAATTTTGAACTACTTCGAACAAGTGGCAAGAACAACACTAGAGTAAGCAGCTTACTATCCAATCTTCCACATCACGCTTTCGGAGAATTTTGAGTCTCAACAGATTCACGACAAATGACTCATTGGGTGATTGATGAACAGTGCATTAACGTCATACTATTATTTATTTAACGAATGTCAAACATTAGTACCTTGTCATTAGTTCACGGTCTCTCCAGTACTTTTTCAATTCCTACTATTAGTTCACTCTCTCCCTATATATATATATATATATATATATATATATATATATATATATATATATATATTGTTCAAATTTTCAATCGTTAATAAAATACTTTCTATTCATCCACTCAAGTTCAAATACATTTTTTAAAACTTGTAGTGGATGACACTTGATGTTAACACAGTTTTCTTCAAATATTAGTTCATTAATCAAAATAAAATATAAATAAATAGTAACAAACAAAAAATCATAGTTCACCGCCATATAAAAAGAAATTGTTCGTTGTGTCTTTGTAGCGCAATGGACTTCTCATCCAAAGGACGTGGGTTCGGATCCTACTTCGGATGACTTAATTTCTGAGACTGTGTTCTACTGTACTATTTTATTAGAATAATTCAATTTAATGAATGAATATAATTAGTAACAAACAAAAAAAATAGTCCAATACCCTATGTAGAAAGGAAATTCGCTTTCTTTTTTGCCACTTACTAGTGTGATTCTGTCCTATGTATATACATATTTATATTAATTGTAACGTTTTCATGAAAAGTAACTAAAATAAAACTTTTCATTGCTGTCCTAAGTAGAAATAGACTTAATTTTTTTTTAATATTGCTTGGTAACAATATCCTCACAGCTAGAAATGGCCGTGGTTACTTAATGGTTATGATCACGAGCTCGTGACCAGCGTGTCATGAGTTTTAGCTCTACTGCCACGGAAGGTTCATCGTGTACAGAGGCTGATTTTCGTTAAATCTGTCGAAGCTCAAAGTCCTCCCGTTGGCGTGGTGTAGAAGTTAGGAGAAGGAGGTGCCAACGCACATGTCGTACTCGTCGCATGGCCACGTCTCGAAATTACGAGATTCGTTGCCAGCAGTCCTCGTGTTACTTTATGTTGGTGTGGTGTGGTAGTTAGGAGAGGGTGGTGCCAGCTCAGGTGTCGTCCACGTCACTTGACCATGGCTCAAAATTACGTGGTCCGTCGCCAAAAACCTTCGTGTAGCTGAACAGTGTGACGTTAATATTCACTCACTCACTTCTGTTACTTTATATTGCGACGTTAATAAATACTTAAGCACTCAAACTTTTTGAATGAAAAAGGTTGAGTGATTCACTCATTTTTTGAATAAAAATTATTCACATATTTTCACCTTAGAGATGCGAAAGTTAAAGTACTTCATAATATTTGTAGGGTGAAGCAATGGAAGTTAAAGACAAAGCCCAAATCAAGTGTCACATCTTGGTCATTTTGACTGTTCAAAATTATGAAATTAGTCATCAAAAACCTCATATAATCCAGAGCATCTATCGTATGTAGTAAGAACAATAGGAGGTAATTCGGAACAATAGGAGGTAATTCGGAACAATAGGTATTCCGTTCTCCTAACTTCTACACCCCGCCACAATAGATAAAAAAATTTATTTAAAGAACTACAGCTCACTCCCCTAGCCATGAAGCTTGTAACCTTAACTAAAGTGTTATCGCACCTTTAATGAGTTTAGTTACAAGGGACCCTCGTATAACACAGTGTAATTCTTGCCTTGTTATACGATGCTCTTTTATTTATTTGTTGATTTAAGAAGAATAGGAAACCTCTATACCGACAATGTTAAATTGGCTGTTTTCGATGTACCTTTTCTCAAAATTTGTTATATGTACATATTTGAAATTTTTCATACAATGAAAGTTCACCTGTCTCATTTGAATTTTGAATTTTTTCATAATTTATTAAATATTTTATCAAACATAGTGAAAAATTTTTGACCCATTTTTCACATAAAAAAAATTTGTAAAAAATAAATTTTTAAGTTTTTTACAAAAGGCTCATGTCAGAATATATTAGCCATCAAAATAAATATATCATAAAAAAATTTACATACCTGTGAACAGTATTTTTTTCAGAAAAGGTACATCGAACAACAAAATTTACATTTTGAGATCAATTGATTTTAACGTATACAATGAGACTTCTAATCGGCAAGGAAATAGAAAATTAAAAGGCTCAATTTACAATAAAGGATACATGTTTTGGTTTATATCAGACGTTCAACTTTTAAGCAAAATCGAAGTACTTTGTTTACATTTTTCGCTATTCAAATGCCCATGGCCCAATTTCAATGATTATTTAAAAATAGGTTTTAAGGGCTTCTAGTTACCCTACATATATAGAGGTTGAAATAAGGTATTTTTATCTATTTTCAGAAGGGTTATAATCTATACAACAATTCGAAAATGTAAAAATCTTAAACTGTCAAAAAACCTAAGATTTTGACTTTCCAACTCCCCTTAAATTATTATTTTATTTATTTATTAAATTAATTATCTATGTACAAAATATAAATTAGGGCAATATGCACCATGTTGTATCGAAACCTTGTTATACAGAACTTTGAAATAATATAAAACAACGCAATGTGCGTACCGTGTCATGTCGAGCTAGTCAATAAAGGGTGTTTTTTTAGAGGTATAGAACTTTAAATTGCAATAAAACAACGATGTATTATTCGATTGACATGATTTCTTTTTTATTCGAAAGATAATCTTGTGGCATTACATTTTAAATATGATCAAGCAAGGCGTAGATTCGTCGAATGGGCCCAAAACGAGATTGCCGTTTCATAAGCGATGAAGCGCACTTCTGGTTGAATGGCTACGTCAACAAACAAACCTGCCGCATTTGGAGTGAAGCTAATACACAAGTGTATGTCGAAACACCGTTACATCCAGAAACACTGACTGTTTGGTGCGCTTTATGGGCTGGTGGAATCCTTCTTCAAAAACGATGAAGGCCACAACGTTACAGTCAATGGTGATCGATATAGAGCCATGATTACTAACTTTTTCATTCCTGAATTGAACAATCATGATGTCCAGGAGCTGTGGTTCCAACAATACGGCGCAACATGTCACACAGCTCGTGCCACAACCGATTTATTGAAAGACGTTTGGTGACCGCCTAATTTCACGTTTTGGACCTGTGAATTGGCCTCCAAGATCTTGTGATTTAACACCGCTAGACTATTTTCTGTGGGGCTATGTTAAGTCATTGGTCTATGCGGATAAGCCACAAACGCTTGACCATTTGGAAGACAACATTCGCCGTGTTATTGCCGATATACGGCCACAAATGTTGGAAAAAGTCATCGAAAATTGGACGTCCAGATTGGACTACATCCGAGCCAGCCGTGGCAGTCCTATGCCAGAAATCATATTTAAAATGTAATGCCACAAGATTATCTTTCGAATAAAAAAAATTCATGTCAATCGAATAATACATCGTTGTTTATTTGAATTTAAAGTTCTATACCTCTAAAAAACCACTCTTTATAATCATCGTACTATTCAACTACCTTAGGTGGCAAGGTAACGAACTCGTGGCTAGCGTGTCATGAGTTCCAGCCTAGGACAGCTAAAGACCCTCCGTGTAGGGGAGAGACACACGTTAAATCTGTCTATGCTCAAACATCCTCCCGTTGGTGTGGAAGTTAAGAGAGAAGGTGCCAGCTCGGGGTCGTCCTCGTCAGTTGATTATGGTTCAAAATTACGAGGTCGGTCACCAATAGCCCTCGAGTAGCTTAATATAGTGCGACGCTCACTCAACTACACCAGAGCTTTTTGGAAACGGACCTATTAATTTTGAACCACGACAGATTTAACGCGCGCGCATGAGTATGTATTAATTATGTGCTTTATATGAAGATATTTATTATCACAAGAAAACACAAAATATAATTATTCCTTCAACACAAATAAAAATTAAAATTGTATCATGTATGTTTTAAACTTTAATTATTATAATAAAAAAATAAGCAACACACACAAAAAATATATAAGTACACCATTAATATAGTTAAACATTTTATGCGAACATTTTGCCCCTGCATCTCTATTTTGCATCGCAATAGCTGGGGTATAATATGTGACTTTATATTTCACAAGATTCTGAATGTTGAATTGAATCTGCAAAAAAGTTTTTAAACAACTTCTTGACTCTCACACACACAAAACACTCTTCATGTAAGAAAAGTTTTGTTTACATGCATATGTAGAACCAAAAGCGAAAAGCATAATACATGCAACTTAATCTTCTAACAATCAAATTTGGAACTGGTTTGATATCACGTGGCATGCGCCAAGTAGTTGTTTATGTTCGCCAAGATGGGCGATAACATTACAATATGGTTACTTCGATATTTTTGCAGTTTTTGGAATATTGCAAGTTTCCAGTACTTTTTAATTGATGTTCATTATTATTGTTGACTTATATTATGTAATTATTTTATTAATATCATATAAAATACACTTATTATTATATGTAATAGTCATATAATCGTTATTTATAATAGTTGTTTTTTATTATATTTATTTATAATTATTATTACATATGTTATTTTTTTATAATAGTTATTTTATTTATTTATAACTATTATTATGTTCTTTATTGATAATTATTATTTTATTATTTATTTATAACTATTATTATGTTCTTTATTGATAATTATTAGTTGGCTATTCATTTATAGTTATTATTATGTTATTTATTTATAATTATTACGTTATATGTGAGTATTATAAAATAATTTTTATATTACAATACGATGATTTTATTCTTTTTTATATAATTACTATTAAATTATATATGATGATTATTGTATATAATAATTATCATTAAATCATACTATATGAATATTACATATAATTACTATTACATTATGTTATAAGATTATTATTACATACCTCGTAATATTATTAGTACATGTAACTTTTTATTAGATTATATTGTTTTTCATTATTTATTGATTGATCTTAAAGTATATAATACAGTTAATTTAATAATACTAAATTAATAACAACATTACCATTGTCCCCCATGGGCTTGTTATTTATAAAATTATATACAAAAATTAACACTAATCTTGATAATTTGTTCGGTTCATAATTATTCCCTTAACTGCTGAATTAAAAGTTACGTGATTCGCTACCCTACACCCCCCTTTTCTCCGCAGGCGTGCGTATGGGATGTATTGGGTGGTGAGGTGGAAGAGAAAAGGAATAAACAAGCAAATCCTCTGAAATAAGTAGTAAATCCTTCGCAAAAACTGTAAAGTTCCTTTTATTGCATTGCAAAGTCTTCGGGATAATTTTATGGATGGCAGTGCACAGAAAGTATCGTACTTCTGAAAGACGTATATATACGCCAGGGACAATTACCGCTTTGGTTGAGCGAGACGTTTATATACGATGATGACATTTAAGAAGTTAAAGTCGTATTGTATTTTTAGTGTCAAAGTATATTATTGAATTAAATACATTGTTATTGTATGGGGGAGGGTAATGAAAATTATGATTGAATACTGGGTCACAAATATTGAAACTTTGAGAAGCACTGCCTTAATCAAGCGGGGTGGGGGAAATGTGTACACAAATAAATGTGAGAAATACATTCATAAATTTTCAGATATCAAATTTTATGTAAGAGGCCTTTGACAAAAAAAAATACCATCTCCATTAAGTTTTGATTTTCATTTTACTAAAATAATGCTTGTTATCTCAGGTATTTAAAATTCACCACTTTTATAGCACAGACTTTCCTCTCCTTCTCTATCTTACTAAATTTTTTCTTCCTTTTTTTTTTTACTCAAAATACAAAGAAAAATTTGAATTTCAGTCAAGCATTGATTCAGAAACGTAAGTAGATACCTTAAACGCTTGGCTTCAAAATATCGTTTGGTATGTAAAGTAGATGGCATTTATCAGATTATTTAAGGTGGATGGTAATGGGGCTATCACAAACAGGTGGTGCTAGACTGCTTATTGTTTTTCATGGTGGAATCTAGCGATTTTGGAATCAGAACAGATACAAGAATTCAGATACAAGATTTGCTTCAAATTGCTCATGTGTTATAATGAGTCTCGATTGTCATTTTCTAGTTTTCTTTGTTTTCCTTATTGTTGATATTTCTATGTCGTTCATAATACGAGGTGTGAATCACACACACACACACACAAAAAAACGATACTGGTTCAATAAATCATTGTACTTACAGAATCAATTCTCCGAGACAGTATCACCTTCAAAGTAGTTCCCTTCAGCATTCGCACACTTTTCCATTCGGTGCTATCATTGCTGGTAACAGTTCTGGAACAAAGTTTTCGGAAGTCTCTTTAGAAGATTTTCCGTCTTTGCCTTAACCTCTTCAACTGAGGTAAAATCGGTTTATTTTCAGCAAGATTTAACTGTAGGTAATAAACAAAGTGTCATGGATCCAAATCAGGTGAATAAAGAGGATGCCCCATGATAGTAATGTTTTCGCAGCTCAGAAACTGCTTGACAGATAGGGACATGTGAGGGAATGCATTGTGATGTTGCAACAGCCATCCATCAATCCCCAATTCTAGCCTTTTTTTTCCTAATTACATAGATAGCCTACAAAATAAAATTATCAAATTTTTCCCCAATTTTTCCACTGGGATTTTTAGGTAGTTGGATGCTTAACTGTACCAATGTTTCTACAATGACATATTTATTATCGCAGCACATACAGTAATATCTCCAATTAACAAATTTTCAAATATCGTCAATTCATCTATTGTTGGGGGGAGGCGAAATTGGTGAAATTTGTAATATGATTGAAGAAGTTGACGGCCTTGATAGGCAAATAAATTTAGAAGTGGATTGTGATGACGGTCAAGAACTGTTGAATTTCCACAACCAGGAGCTAACAAATGATAAGCTCATAGACATCCATTGGCAAGAGCAAGATATTGAAAAACTGGAGTCTTTTTAGACCCAGTTCAATCAGAAGATCGAATGACGGTTATGAATTTGACAGAAGACCTCAGTTTAATAGAAAAAGGGCCACAAATTTTAGAAATATAGGTTCTAACGAAGAGCTTATTTTGTCAACAAAACAAGGAATAAAATAATAAATTAGTATGCTACAAGAAAATTTTGCGGTAGAAAAAAAACTTGAGCCGCAGAGACTACTCTTTCTTAGATTTTATGAAACCTTCTACATCAAAATAACTTCAATTTGTGTGATTTTGTATTTTCTAAGATTTTACTAAATGTTTTTTTAAATAATTATTTTCTTTCGTCCCCTGCTCCAACTAAAAATAATTTATATGTATTTCCAAACGAAATCCTCCCCCGCCTTACGCGAATTCGAGTTACACGCGGTTATCACTCAGTCCCACCTATTGACAAAATTCATGTGACGTCATAGTCACATGATCAATGAATCACGTGTTTTCAGCCAATCAGTTCATAAATTAATGCGACGTCATAATTATGTCATAAATATAATCACACGTTTCCAGCCAATTAGTTCATGTACTTCACTGTTGCCAACTTTTGCTTTATGCAGAAACTTTCTTTTAGAAAGTACATATTTGTCAATGATATAATAAAACACATAGTTAAGCAAAAATGCATTTAATTTAAAAGTATTCGTATAATGTTTTTTTTTAATATTGAAAACTGTTTGAAGAATTTTAACGCACGTGAACTCTTTACCCAATCATCAAATTTTCAATGTTATCTAAACTTTACAAGTTGAACAATTTTTAATCAATGGGAAACACGTGATTGTCTTTATCATGTGACCATCATGAATTTAGTCCATTGCGTAAGTTTGAGGTATTGCTGCATATAAAAATTAGGTCGAAGCTTCAATAAAATCTGTAAGTAATCAGACTGATCGAACTTCTCATTGGTTTTGATTAAAAATAACCGGTTATGTATGCACATTATTTATCACATTCACCAAAAAACGTGGCTATTATTAATAACCGGCAATTATTAATAATAGCCAGATTTATTGCTCTAAGCGTAACACTTAGATTGTCATGAATTTATTTCATTTCTTACCTCATTTTAATGAATATTAGTTCCCATACACATTAAAGAACTTCATTAATATTCGCGGTATTTTGTTTTAAGAGCTTGGAATTTCCCTAAGTTAATCCCTACTACTGTTGCAAACAAAAGATTATTGCCATATTTCACCATTATTGTCTTTAAGGCTGTTTTCTCTATATGTACGAGAGAAAGAACTTGACGCGGAGCACATTTTCGGACAGAAAAAATACCTCACTTTTTATAAAAATTTGTGACATTGTAACTCATTCATTTGTTTATAATATAGTGTTTTTAAAATTTCAAAATATTTCATAAATAATTGGTTTTTGCCTTTTAACATGTGAAGGGATAGCTCATTTAGCATTACGGTATAGGAAAAAAGTGCAAAACACATTTTATAAAAGAAAAAATGTGTCAACTCGGATAAAAATGAGTAGTATGGTAAAATAAGTGATTCTCTACAGGATAGTGTAGCCAGAATATAATATTAATGTTTGAGTACTTTTATATCTGAAAAAATATTCCGAATTCGGCCCCTATTCTTTAACGTTAGCCGAAGATAGCCTTAATGGGGTATTTGTCAAAAGGCATTTAGGTCAAAAAGAGAGAAGAAGGCTGCCAACAGAAAGCTACCTCTGTTTTGCCAGATAGAGTAAGTGTTTGTGTTTATTAACGTCGTACTATAAAACAAAACTTTGGGCTATGGACTCTATTCATCTGACGTCATAATCACATGACAATACGCTAAACAAATTGCCTCGGGTTTGATCGACTCGGCGACATTTTCAAATTTGCATCTCTCTGCTATCACATATAACAAAATAAAATCCTTTTTTCCTCTACCTTAAAAAAATACAATTTTTATTTTTAAGAGTATATTACTGGTAACTTTATAAATATATATTTTTTTTTAATTTCACATAAATATTTCTTTAATTTTATTGTAAAACTACAATTGTAAATTCTCGGAACACCTATCGCTAAATTATGTAGTTTGGCTATCGACTCTGGTCGCCAAAAACACCTATCGCTAAATTAAACTGCTTGGCGATCAATTCCAGTTGCCAAAAAAATTGACATCGCAAAGGGCGCTCCAGTTCTACACTTTAACATTTAATTTTTAAGAATAAAGGATTTTGTTCAATTGAACGATTCATAATTTTTTGAAACACACAATGTGGCTGGCAAAATAATTATTAAACCTAAAAGTATACAAAACCACAAGACACGAGGTCAAAGAACATAAGTATAAACTAACTTTAAATCTAATACGGTAAACTAAAACCATGCATATATTTAATAACTACACGAAAAGCAAAAGACTGGAAAATATGTTAAAAATATTTAGAGTACTAAAATATTTAAAGAATATAAAATGTGAATATGAGCAAAATCGATGGTTAGCACACAACCGCAAGTATAATACGATTAGCTGATATTGTTTATTTGATAATCACGTGACAATCGCTAAACGATCTCAGAGCCCTCTGGTGATGAATAAATCGCATTGGTATCGTTACTTCTGAACCATGGACAAGTGACGAAGATTGTTGGGAACGAGATTAAATGTGAAGTTTAACTGCCCCTTTTTGGCAATTGTTATTACAAAACCTTTGTTAATAAAAATATGATGTTGAGAATTCAGTTCTCACACATCAGAAGTTCAGATTTCAGTCTTGTTCATTTTAGTCTAATTTAATACTTGCAAATTTAGAGATAATACCAGAGCTGCCCCCCCTTCTCCAAACATCTACACCAGGACAATGAGAGAACTTTGAGCCTTGACAGATTTAACTCTTTACATGTCGAATCTGTAGAAGCACTACGGCTTGAACTCATGACACGTCACCCACGCGTCCGTGACTAGGTTACCGCGAACATTGTTTGCTAATAGAGATGAGAAGAGAGTCTCCTTAGGTCAAGAAATATGCAAAGATGTATTTTGTTTCAGCACACATTTCTAGTATATTTGACACGTTGAACAAAAATTAGCTTTTGACTCAAAATAAAAAGTGATTGAAATTTTATTCAGAATATTATTACAATAAAATATTTTAAAAATCATTCAAAAAATCTTCCGTTCTTCTATTTCTTATTCATTACCAAATAAAGAGTCAAGTGAAATGTTTTGTAACACTGTTTGGGCTTCATTTCTGTTGAGGGAAATGCAGAGACCTTTATGAAAAAGAATGTCCCCTTAGGGATAAGAAAAAATACTTAAAAGATACTAAAACGACTACTTAAAAAATAATGGGATAAATATATAAAATTTATAGTATATACTATATGGAAGCTATTCTAAGATTGTATTCAGACAAAAACTTTTTCAACAATTAGACCTTAGAGATCCTTTTCTTACAATGTGCGTTCTTCTGTAATATATTAACGTAACTTTTCGAGCGAAAATAATAAGAAATGAAATGTCTGAGATTCACTAGAGTATAAAAACTTCTTTCTCCATTTTTCATTACTAACTTTTATTTGAGAGATGAATATTAAATTTAAAATACCATGTATTGGTATTTTCAGAATTGTTTGATAGGGTTTCAAATAACATGTTTCTATAAATGTCATCACATGAGCAATTTAAGCTCTTTTTCGAGTGAAAAACACGATTTTCCCAGGCAAACGCTCACATATACATGTACAATATACAGAGTGCATAGGAAAGTCTCTTTAACTTGAAAATACTTGCGAATGAAGAGAGCTACAACTCTGCAAGTGAGTACGGTTTCAGTAAAACGACTACGCCCAACCTAAGGCAAACGACAGCAGCCCCTCAAGGGGTGGAATTGGGAAGACAGGCATTGCAAATCGAAAACGAAAAGAGATATAGCAAAATTCCCAGGTAGAAAGCTTTAGAGCATCGTAGCGAAACAACATTTGGTTCTCATGGATAGAATAAATTGTCGCCTGTATATCTAAAAATGATCCGAATTTTGTTCAACATTGGTCATATGAGACACCGTTTTAACAATCTGGATTGTTAAGCTGACTCAACACTCATCAATGGACGATGGAAAATCCCTCATGGAGACTATCATCCTGACACCAAGTACATGTGTGATGGATCAACGTCGTTGTATTGCAGATACTTGAAACAGTGTGTCATCTTCGCTACTGAGAAATGTGTTCTGTGAGCAACGGCAAACTTTTCGAACATACTCGACATTAAGGTATCCGACTACGTTCGGAACCGTGATTTAGCAAAAGCCTATAAATGGATAATATTTATGATACTTAATGTCACTTAGATTAGAAAATGTATATAAAATTGTTTTAAGAATAGTATTAAAATAAAAAATTATTTAAGTACAATATTTTGACAAAAAATGAATATAGAATGACCCATTTTCAAAATATTCTCCTTTTGTAAAAAATGCTTATAATAATATTTCACCTGTATATAGCTCAGACCTCTGTACAGAGGCTCAACTAGAATTTTTGAACTATATAACTTAGAAGTGGATTTATCCATGTTTTACAACAACAGAGGGAAAAAGGTTAATAAAAGAACGCCGATAATTATTTCAATGGGCTGTAACTCTGAAAATAATATGAATTTTTCAAAATTCATACTTGAGCCTCTGTACAGAGGTCTGAGCTATATACAGGCAAAATATTATTATAATAGAAGCATTTTCCACAAAAGGAGAACATTTGGAAAAAAGGTTATTCTAAGTTCATTTTTTGTCTAATTATTGTATTTAAATATATATAATTTATTTTCGTCAAAATGTCCTTAAAATAATTTTATACATATATTCTAATCTAAGTGACACTAAATATCATGAAACTTATCCATTTATGCGCTTTTTTAAAATCACGGTTCCGAACGTAGTCGGATACCTTAACTGGGTATCCGACGTGGCTGGGTGGTGTGGTTGGTTTTTCACTGGCCTACTGCACCTAAGGTTGCAGGTTCAACCTCGACCTAAGTTGGTGGATTTTTATGATGCAGAAAATCGACAGCGGCTATATCGCAGGATTATACGGCATGTAAAAGATAACTAGATTATCTTTTTGGCTTGAGTGTTCTCGGCAAAATTAAATTCTAGTGCATGTTCACATCGTCAGTGCTCAAGTGCTTCCCTCTGGGGAGGAAACTGGGCGTCAAAATTACTTGCGATAGTTGGTATCGCCTATATGGTGCCGCGCTAAAAAGTGATCCCAGCACGTGGGGAATGTACAAAGTCTACAAAAGTTAAAAATACCAATGCGCAGTCCCATTAGAGAAAAAAAACATTTGGTATCACTGTGTGACAATTTGCGTTGTGTGTACGTGTGATGTCGTCAAACTCGTAAGTACATACTTTATTTCATCATAAGTATGGTTATTTCTTTCAGGCGTTTACATAAAACGGGGTGCATTGAGTTCTGACATTTTTGGGTATACAGGAAACAATGAGAACCAAATGTCGTTTCGTACTAATTAATTGCTGCTCTAAAACTTTATAACTGGAAATTTTGCTCTACCTCTTTTCTTTTTCGATTTGCAGTGCCTATCTTCTAAATTTCGCTACTAGAGATGCTGCATTAGTTCGGGCATAGTCAATTTAATATACCTAAACCTCACTTGCATAGCTGTAGCTCTCTTCAGTCGCAGGTATTTTCAGGTTAAGGGGATTTTACTTATATACACCACCGTAAACAGGGAAAGAAATTCAGTCTTGGTATCTACCTGTATTATAGATTGCTTAACACTAGAACGTCCGCCAATGTGGATTGGACACCGAAGCCTGTTTAATTTGTTCTCCTTTCCGCCTTTATGCAGGGAATTTGAAGATTTTTCGTGACTTTTAATCATTTTCCATCGTGATTACACAGAAAAAGTTTGATGGTGGTTCTAGGTTAATTAGGAGACATTTTACAACTGAATATACCTATAACGTCAGCTGGTGTCGTTTCGACACCAAGGGAATTCATTATTATAAATAGCTGTCGTTCAGCAAACTGTAGTTCACTAAGTCGATACCATCAGTAAAACTTTCGAAAAAAATATCGCACATTTACTTGACCTTGAATGCAATGGTATTGGATTAATAGCGGAAATCAGTCAGCTGTTCTAAAATCGTTGTGTTTAAGTGTTTCGCTACTTAGCATTTGCTTATCAGCTCATAAAAAAATCTCATTCCATTTTCGTGCCTTGTGTAGAGCAGACACCCTGAATCGATGACTCGTAGAAAAGGTCTAAGCTCAGATGAAATTGCTAATTTGTTGCGAGAGCTTTCTGAGAAAGAATCGGAAGGTGGTGAGCTATCTTGGTTCTTGTTTAGATTCCGATGAAAATATGAGATTGCGTGAAAGTGATTGAGAAAAATCTGAAGAAAGTGCAGATGAAATTGATAATATTCCAGTAACTACAGATATATATATATATATATATATATATATATATATATATATATATATATATATATATGTCGCTAGGGATAGCACGGAAAGGATACAGCGTAATGGATTGTACCTGGCAGATTTGCGACTCGAAATGTTTGCGACAAAGCAGTGGTCCAACAAGCTTCGCGAAACATAATGTCGAAATCTTTTTTTCATTACATAAAGGGTCATAATATATGATAATTACCTGAAATAATATTTAAAAGTCAAAACTGTGTGAATCCTACTGAACATTAGTCTTGCAATTATTTAGTTATTACAATTATTTTATATATTTTATATCGTGGTGTTTGCCGAAATGACACCGTTGGACGCTTAAGAGTAATCGAGAGAGAGAGAGAGAGAGAGAAACCCCTGACGTTCTAGTGTTAAAGAAACACAAATTTCAAGAATTAGAAAAGCGTATTCTGTAAATTTAAATACATTAAATCCTAAAGGTGAAACTTTCTTTTGGTCTTTCACAAATTTAATAAAGAATAGACAAAGTGGGTGTGCATCTCAAATTTTATGTTCGCATTCAATCATAAATTCTACAGATATTCAGTAAACAGTATACGTGACAGGTGTGAGTATATACAGGTGAATGTATACAGATTTGCATTAAGCAAATATTTCATCTAAAAACAAGTAGCAAAACCTATCGAAAAAAGAATATTTTTTGTTAGCTTTAATTCGAATATTTTTGATACCTTATATTTGTTTATTTCTGTGTTTCTTTTGCTCCAAACCTAAATGAATCACCCGCGTGATATTTTTTCCATTATGTAGTTCAGCAGGTTTAATGAATTTATTAGTCATAATTGGCAACTAGTACGACGCCATTCTAGCTTAAATTATCTGCTTAATTTCTGAACTGAATTCCAAGATTAATTTCTGAATTACTGGGGAATTAGAGTCTGTTCGAAATTTAGGGATTATAAGAAAATATAACATGGGAAAGAAAATTATTCAAAAATTTTGGTATTCATTGTTTTAATTTTTTTTCCCTCTTAACAGTATTTAATTCTTCGTATTGTTAAAATATCTCTTTTGGCAAATAAATTTCAAATTTTCTTATTTTAATGTATCCGACTACGTTCGGAACCGTGATTTTAAAAAAGCGCATAAATGGATAATTTTCATGGTATTTAATGTCAATTTTAGATTAGAATACATGTATAAAACTTTTTAAGGACATTTTAACAAAAACAATTATTTAAATACAATATTTTGGCAAAAAATTAACTTAGAATAATCTTTTTTCAAAATGTTCTCCTTATATAAAAAATGCTTCTAAAATAATAATATTTCGCTTATATAAAGTAAAGACTTCTCCAGAGAGTCTGAACAAATATTTTTGAAAAATTCACATTATTTTCAGAGTTAAAATCCATTGAAATAATTATCGGCGTTTTTTTCTTAAAGTTTCTCCCCTCTGTTGTCGCAAAACATGCATAAACCCACTTTTAGTTATATATTTCAAAAATTCTGGTTGAGTCTCTGTACACAGGTCGGAGCTAGAGACAGGCAATATATTATTATAATAGAAGCATTTTTCCCAAACGGAGAATGTTTAAAAATGGGTCATTCTATGTTCGTTTTTTGTCAAAATATTGTACTTAAATAATTTTTATTGTAATAATATTCTTAAAACAATTTTAAATACATTTTCTAATCTAAGTGACACTAAATATTATAAATATTATCCATTTATACGCTTTTGCAAAATTACGGTTCCGAACGTAGTCGGATACCTTAAATCGTTTTGTAAGTATACTTGTTTAATCATATTGGATTTAAATAAATGTGTAAATCTCTCTCACATTTCTTTAATTTAATCAATTAACGAAGTTTAGTTGAAGATTTTTTACTCGTCATGCGTAAAAAGTAGTGACCATTGGCTATTAGCATGAAAATATTTCATGTCCATACCTCTTTTCCAAACGGTTGATTTGGTGTATGTGTGTGTGCATATATATATGCACACACAATTTGAAGTATGATATAGTACAAAGTCTTACGTTGCAATCTGGACAGAGATAATGTCGGCTTTTCTGTATTATCTTTCAATTTTCATTTCTTCTCGAGCAACAAATTGACATTGCGTTGTCCCACAAACCAGTTCAGAAGTTAAGTATTCGAATACGTTAAAAGTTATTTTCCAAAAATAGCATACTAACACTTTAAAAAAAAAATTTTAAGATCAATACCAATGAATATTAATACTTAAAAAAAGCAATACTTAAAATAAATTATCTTGGTTTTTCAAAAATCTCTATTATATGTGAAATTTGAGCAATATTTTAAAAATTTCTTTAAATTAGTTCGAGGAAAAGTAATAAATTTATATCAATAAAAATATTACTAAAATAAACTACATCTTTTACTAGAAATTGCACTAAAATTTAAATTTTTCATTAAAATTCAAAAATTTTATATTTGATCAAGAATAAGTATTGTAAGAAATGTGATGTATTTATGATGCTGTTATTGAAATAACAGGCAACAACTTAAAAAATATTCATGCACTAAGAATTGTTTTAGTCCTAGTTCAATTGTCTTAGAAAGTAAGATAAATATCGGGCTCAAAAACTGCCATACGTTTATAACGTTTGGAGTTATCAAACTCGCCATGACAGATTTTTAGCAATTGAAATGGCCGTTTCTGGTAGATTAATGACAATCTTGTGGTTTTTCTAATCTTATGTAATTTATTATAATTCAGCCTCAGTGTAACGTAGAAAAAAATAATATATTTTTGTATGTCAAAGAGTGCCAAAGTGTGATATTGGTGGTGAGGAAAATGTAGAACATGTGCTCCTTCTGTGTTCCAAGTTTTAAAGAGAACGAAACATTCTAAGATGGGCTTTCAAGGGATTTCATATAAATTGACCTCCGAATATTCAGCAACTTCTTTCCACCAGAAGTGCTTTTAAAAAGTGCTGTAAATATCTGTAATCCTTCATAACACCTAAAGGAATTTTTTCCTTCATTCCTTTGCAATGTATGATTAACACTTCTGTGAGCCCCGTGTGATATACTTTGTGGTGCACGGGGATTTTACAATTGTTTAAAAAAAAAAATTTTAAAATAGTGCCAAAAGATTGTTCTATTCAATAAAATAAAAAAAAATGTGTGTTTTGATGAGAATGGTCATTTCAACGTACTCGGGCACTTTTCTTTAATCCTTTATCTGTCAAGTTATTTTGATGATTTGGGTACCTAAATCGTCAAAAAAATTTTATCGCATAAATAAACTATTTAGTGCAAAATAAAATATACTTAGTAGTTAAAAATTAATATTTTGAATTACAAGCGTAAAAATTTTTAAGGTCTTGTAGCAACTGTATATTCTTTTGAGGTGGCTGCAGTGCTAAAGTTCGTTTCTAGTGGAGCTCAAATTAACTTTTCCCAAAATAGATTTGGGTTTGACAAAGACATCAAGCCAAAATAAACTACTCCCGATATGTATTTGAGTATAACAATAAGTTGAACTCAAAATAGTTTACTATTTTCTGTTTACTAGAACAAAAACTACGAGTGTTTTAATAAAAGCAGATGCCACTACTTTTAGTAAAATGTCATCCTTTAAAATGCGTTTTACTCGAAGTGTGTGTTTTTAAAGTACTCAAACGGGACAGCGATTGCTCAAAAAGTTTTGAAAATAATTCACTTAAATGTTGTGTGTATGTTTTGTGTAATAGTATGAGTGTTTTAACCTTCAGATTTATCAATCACTGTTTTATTTCAAAATTTACAGTATGTAATTTTTTGTAAGTTTTTACACATTTTTTCCCATTTTAGTCATAATAATTTCTTTTTCTCTTCTTAATTTTAGCCTATTTTTCTTAAAATGTACTAAATAAATCTAAAAATCACAAAAAAAAAAAAAAAATCCCCATATCTCCATTTTTTTTTTAAAAAAAGTTATCGCAAGTAGTCGGATACATTAAAACAGCATTGAATTTTAAAAAAACCTATCTTTTTTAAAAATATCTAATTTTTATATTCTTTTTACAGCTTTGCTTTAGAACACTGAATTAAAAACTAAGTATAAAAATTTTTTAAAAAAATAGCAGACTGATTCAGACTGAAAACCGAAAATAGCAATTAAGTAGGGAGAGAATATCAATATTTGAATGCTGTGGAGAATGTATTTTTGGAACATTAAAACTTATTGCTCTCTCTTATACCTTCACATTTAAGCATTGATAATTGCGCTTACTAACCGCATACTCGTCACCACAAATACATAAACAGCACATAAAAATGAAATCAGAAAACCACAATTATGTAACACATAAAGTTCAATTAAATCCGATGCATTATTCTTTTCCAAAAATATCTACGTACGTCTCTCGAGGAGCCAAGAGTCGCCACATTACACAACTTATAAAACAATTCCCTTTCCACTGCGTTAGACATTAAATTAAATGGCTTTCAGAAAAACAGTTTGCAGTCCCACTGGGCGTAATGAATCGCTCCCTCTGAGGTTGGCACTTTCTCCAGCTGCTGACGCAGGATTCTTATCGCAAGGGTTGGTCTAACGAGATTAATTAAGCTGTTGCGCTGGGGGGAAATGTGTTCTCCTAATCTTAACTTTAACCGGAAGAGGTTAGAGACTTAAAAGTTAAGAAAGTCTAGACTGATGCGGCGAAAAATGAAATTGTTTTCTGTATTTAAATGCCAGAAACGTTCGTAGAGGAGGTAATGGAAATTTTAGCTACATTATATAAGTGGAACGTGTTGAGCTTTCTTTGTAGTTCTCAGAACTAAATGTCTCTCTCTCATCAACATTTCTACAAACATTACAACATATCACAACACATTTTGTAAGCAAAGTAAAATTGTTCTATATGAATATGGGTTGTTCAATCCCTTAACTGCTGACAGCGTATATATCCGTCTGGCTCAATCAGTTTGTTGAATGTTCCGAACGTATATATACGTCTTTCCGAAATGCGATTCTTTTCTTTGCGCTGCTATCAGTCAAACTATTCCGAAGGGTTTCGAATGCAGCAAACCTTGACAGCGTGTGGGAAGGATTTACTTATTTCAGAGAAAATTTGCTTATTTGTGCCTTTTCTCTCCCCCAAACCCAATACACCTCCTACGTGCACCTATGTGAAAAACTGTAGCACTGGGAAGCCAATTACGTAACTTTTAATCGGCAATTAAGGGGTTAAAAACTATAAAATAGATTGTGTAACAGTTAATTCGGGGGGGTTCCGTCCAGCCGAATTGGCCCTTTGAGCTAGAGCAACTCCATCCTCCAAGCGAATGTCACTACTGAATAGCATATAAATCGACACCTTGATAGAGAACAATAGGTATGTAGGCAATATTGTCGCTTGAATACTGTTTGAATAACAGTCACTAGTAGAAGATATTAGTGGATTTCCCGTGGGGGAGTTTCAGAGATCGCGTTTCATTAAAGAAAAGTACCCATTGTGTCTTACTATTTAATTGTCTTGCAATACATCGCGTAATCAGGTCTAACATTAAATTAACCCAGGAGCGGGCGCGCGGGACACAGAGTCACTCCAGACTCACGAAACCTATAATTCTGGAAAAACTGTTTATCTGTTATCAATGACCTTAATAGCATCGTCCTATAGGACAGTCTTAATGGGAATTAAAATGTATTTGTCACATATATCCCTCTTTTTTTGGAGTGGAAACTGTTTTTTACAATCTTAGGATACTTGCTTAACTGAGTTCTCGGCGCGACCACTTTTGTTCCAAAATATTTTCTATGAACAAACTACATTTACTCCCTGGGAATAAGTTCGTGTCTTAGATTGCCATGTTGTACGACTTATTATGATTTATAAATGTAAATTAGTAGAGTATAAAAAAAAGAATCTCTGCGTTCTATATTGAAGGAAGTTGTAAATGATCAAGCAAGGGAAGAACCTGTTGAAACAATGAATATTAATCATGATAGCGAAATTAAATTTGAGAAAAGCGAGGAACATGAAACGTTTGAATTCAAAGGTAAATTTTCAAAGGCTACCTAAAGAACTCCGACAAGGAAAATATAAAGCCTTAAGTGTAGCACAAGACACACTTCGTCCTGTCAAAAACACATAAGCAAGAAAAGGTTCAACTTGCTATTGATCGATCATCAAAGAATAATGAAACTGCAATAACTTGAACAGCAAATGGCATTTTCGCCAGCAAATAACATTCCTGTAATGTTAGCGAAAATTGTCGGGGATTTGTGTCCTTTATTAAAGTCACTAACATTTGAAACTTCTTGGATCAGTTTGATTGATATTTTTTCTCAAATTATCAAAGAAAAATTGAAAAGTCCTTAAAAGTTGGTAAGTATACTTTCTCTTAGTTAAATTATTCTCTGGAATTACAATTTTTATCATGCACAGTAAAAATAATTATAAAAAAGGGATTGAGATTATTTAGTCACACCGCGTGAACATTAACGTTAGCATCAAGTGCGCAAAGAGATAGTTGTAGTTTTATTTCTACGATATTTTAATAAAATATAGTTACATATCATATTCGTGAAGGTTTGTCTATAAGTACTGGTGAGATTTCAAGTAAGTTTAGAATTCATATAACTTTAACACACATCCTGTCTCCTACTCTACTCTAAATTATGTAATATTTTCACATTATAAAATTTAACAGCACGCTTTTTGAAATATAGATCTTCCCATTACTAATCACTCTCTGTATAAAATAAAGAGTGCATGTACGTTAAGAGAAATAAAAGGAGTTACATCATGAAATATATAATTCAGATCAGGGTCGGAAGACCACGTCTTCACACAAACTTCTGCCTCTACGTAGTATGATCCAAAAGTTCGGGGACAAGGTTTAGAAAATCTTACCCTGAATAGTCCACAACACCGAATCACATCCACCTTGGGCGACAGTATACTTCAGCCAACGTTCGTATAACTTATGGAAGCATAGCTGGAAGCTATTTTTCGCAACCTACCGTAAGGACTCCTGCGATGCTCCTTTCATCTCATCCTATGTGACAAACTTGGGGTCCCTGTAGATGTTTTTTCATTGACGGGAACAGGTAAAAATCAAACAGTGTTGAGTCGAATGAAGAGGGGGGGATTTGGAAGCCCGTTAGTGTGAATTTTGGTGATGAACAACTCTTTTATCAATTGGCATTGATGTGCTGGTACGTTGTCATGCAAAAGATACCAGTCGTCACTCTGTCAGAACTGAGGTCGCTTACGACGATTGGATTCCCTCAAACGATGTCTTCAAGAAGTGTGTATCTTCTGCAATTTGTGCAAGTGTTTGACAACGATCTTTTCGAACACATTCAGACACCAACACAACATTTCCCGCGTTCCGTGAAGTCGGTCGTCCAACATGTTCATCGTCTTTGATGGATTATCGGCTCTGTTTAAAACGCCAATGCCGACCTTGGATCTCATTATGGCAGACTCACCATACACCTTACTTAGCATTTCCAAAGTCTCCATTGGTGTTTTACCTAAGCGTTGAAAGAATTTAATGTTCAACGCTGTTCAAGAAATGCCATCTTTCTTACATCGCAGAACAAAGCTAACTAGCTTCGAAAGATAAGGTTCGGTCGTCACATACAGTGGTGCACAGAAGGGAGGGTGTCCTAGGGGCCTTGAACCCCCCCTCCAAAGCCCTTGATTTTTTTCTCCGATTAATAATAATTCTAAATATATAGTACGTAAAATTTTCTTAAATGTTTGTTATTAATGATTATTTTTATTAATTAATGCTAATTATTTATTCAATAATTAGTTTTCACTGTTTTTTGTTCCCGAAAATCGACAAAATCAAAAGTAGCATGATACAAAAATGGTGGACTTTAGAATCTGGACCCTTTCCCCCCCTTGAAAAATTTCTGTGTGCGCTACTGGTCACATGACATGAATTAAACCAACCTGCCATGTAGAGAAGGGTAGGGAGAATCCATTTCAAGTGGTTTAAATTTAGGTACTTATTTTCATCATCAGCTACGGGCGTAATCCCCGAAATTTTGGATCGTACTAAACCAGTGTTTCTCAAACTGTGGGGCGCGCCCCCCTTGGGGGCGTGACAACTGTATGAGGGGGCGCGAGCACATTGAAAAGTTGAATACAAAAGATTGTTTGAAAAAAATTAATCTACTGAAAGTGTAAACAAACAAAATACATTCTGACATAATAAAAAATAAAATACACATTTACACTGATATATTACACTTATAAATGTATCGGTGCTACACAATGTATTTTATAATTAATTTAACAATACTAAGTTAAGAACCTTTAAATTACCAGTAACCACATGGGATTGTCATTTATAAAATTATATGCAAAAAGTATATATAAAACACTTATCTTTTTTTTCTTTTTGATAATTTGTATGCTTTATAATAAATCCTTTAATTGCCACAAATAAAAGTTACACTATTAGCGTCCCGATGCCAGCCTTAGTTTCCACACGTTTTCGCGCGTATATTGGGGGATAACGAAGCAAAAAATCTGAAATAACTAAATCCTTCGTAAACATTGTCAAGGTCCTTTTATTGCATTCCAAAACCTTTGGAATAATTTTATGGATAGCAGTGCACAGAAAAGATCGTACTTCGGAAAGACGTATATATACGTCAGAGAAAATTAATGCTTTGGCTGAGAAAGACGTTAATATACGCCGGTGGCACTTAAGAGGTTAAAGTTGTATCGTATTTTTAGCATCAAAGTTTAGTATTATTGAACTCAATACATTGTTTTTGTGTGAGGAGGGGGGGCGCGATGAAAATTATGATTGAATATTGAGTCGCGAATATTGAAACTTTGAGAAGCACTGTACTAAACATTTGTACTATTAGAAATAAGTACACAGTCGGACCCCAATTTAACGAATTCATCGAGACTGAACATTTTTCGTTATATCAGGCCCAAACAAAATACAATTTTTTTGCACTTACCTTTTGAAAATTCTACAGTAAGTAACTACGATAAAAATATCTATAGTTAGAAATTTTACATTTTTTATTCAACAGCTAAAAATACTATTAATTAATTATTACGCTGCAATTAATTAGAAACTTTAAAATACTGATTGATAGATGTTTGACAGTTTTTTTGATTCCTGACCCGAAAGAGTTCATTTTCCTACTTTATGCATAAAAGAAAATACTGTGTCAGTTGCATCCTGCTGCATAAGGTAATTACTCACTGTTTCCAACATTAGAAAATGTAAAACTTTTGCTGACAGTTTTATAATCTGTTTCTGCCTCAAAATCGCTATTCATTGGCTCCGACAAATCAACAGTTTCTTGAATTTCAGTTGCACAGATGGTAAGTTCGTCATCAAATGTAACATAATCATTAAAATCTTAAAATATCCTTTGCTTTGTGGACTGAAATGAGGTAAGAAAGGAGTTTCCTTTCCTATTCAAAACTCATGATTTGTTTCACTCATGACTCATCTGCACCTGTAAAGTTTAATCATTTTCTGCGCCCTTTCCCATCGAAATTTGCTGCTGGCAAGAACAGTCCTCTTTTTGTTCCGGTCAAAAAGGATGTGAGAGGTTCGTATCTCTCACCACGAGCATCTAGATGTGTGGGGGGAAGAAAAACTCGACATGATCCAATCAATCGATTTATTTACCACACAGACACAATTTCAACTAATAATATAAAGAGAATGTCTCAATCTTAACCACGAAAGTGGAACGACGGTAAAGCGCGAACGATTAGGAGACTATCAAACTTGATCCTTACCTTAATAAAGGATCTAACATTTGATATTAGATTTAATCTAATATCAAATTAATCCTAGTGAACAATCGTCACTTTAAAGTTTCCTCCTAATAAGAATCAAATTACTATAATTCTCATATTATACCTTCAGTAGCAATCTCACCTGACTCAAGTATATCTTTTCTCCTACTCTTCCTCAAGCTAAAAAATCTCAACTATATTTAGTAAGTTAATTTAAATATCCCGATTCTCTTCTTCCGAAGGACTGGTTCTGAATAACGCGAATTGATAGCCCAAAGATTTATAAAGAGGATTAATTGAAGAAACGCGTATAGTTCCGTCACAAGGATATCTTTCCTAAAAAATCCAATTTTTGCTAATACAAGCTAATAAAAAAATTTCAACAATTGAAATAATTCAATTATTAAAATTAAAATAATTCAATATTCCAATTTTGCCTTCATTTTTGTCGGGGAAAGAGAAAAATATGTTAAATCGCGAAATTCGTTAAGTCGGGGTTTGTTGAATAGGAGTCCGGCTGTATGTCTACTAAAGATTTGTTTCCTTTTCTATTGCCTTTACAATTATCTATTGAAAACATTTGTCTATATTTACATACACATTTAACAGGCTTAAGACAGCTTCTGTATTAAATTGTTTTCCCTTGGCAAAGTTTGCTGAGAATCTGTAAAAATGTTACGATTATTTCTAAAGCAGGAAAAATCCAATTTATTGGGAAAAATACCGTCATGGGAAAATACTCCTTAATGTGATTTACCACTTTTTTATTTATTTGTATACACATGAGTTCCAGAACATTCAAGAAATGTACAAGAAATACACTTTAACGCTGAACAGAAGTGACACAAACGCATTCTGTATTTTATGATATGCTTAAGGGCTCGTAAAAATATACTTGAAATGACACTACGGGAAATAATACTTTTTAGATAAAAGAGAGTGACCCCCACTGCAGTTTTGAATCGGGAAGTCCTTTCCTTACATATCACTTCTTTAAAACAGAAAAAAGTAATGTATGGTGGCTTTTTCTGAGATTTATATTAATATATATAATTATTTTTTTCATATTAAGATAAAGTGAAAAAAATTCCATAGTATTTGTTTTTAGCATGTTACAAAAATAGCATTTAGTTTCATAAAATATCTTTTTCGTAATTTTTCATTCATTCTCTCTGGAAAACATGAAGTAAACTTTATTACTTCTTAACTTTTAGAATATTTTTGCGTTAATTAATAGGTGTAAATATCCTTTTCCCTTGCTTGAATGTATTCAGATCTTTTTTCGATTATTATTATAATTCAGAGTTGTTTCTAATAAGGAAAACCTAAATTTACTCGTTTATAAAATCGAATGACAATTTATAAAAAAATTATATTAAAAGCAGCATATTTATAAAAAAAACATGATTTGGGTAGGTTTGAAAGAATGCAAGAAAACTGCCCCACAACTGGGAATCCTAGAGATAACGGTTTCTCTAAAATACACTTTGAGAAATAAATAAAGGCCAACGTGCAGAGCACTTTAATTTCTTAACACTAGAACGTCCACCGGAGCTTGTTTACTTTGTTCTCCTTTCCGCATTTTTGCAGAGAGTTTGAAAAATTTTCCTGACTTTTAATCATTTTCCCTGGTAATTATAAAGAAAAAGTTTTTTGATCATAGGTTAACTAGGAGTTATTTTAAAACTACATATACCTAGAATGTCCCCTGATGTCATTTCAACACCAAGGCAATTTATAATTATAAATAGATGTCTCTCAACAAAATTTAGTTCCCTAAGTTGTGAAGATCCCCTTGGACCTCTCTTTGAGAACGAGAATAAATTGGAGTCATATAAGAACCAGTAGCCATTTTATAAATAACTTTCTTTATTTGGTAATCTTTCCCAAATAGAATCAAAGACTTTTAATAACAAATATATCAAGAAATAGCTATATGAGGTTTAAACAAGGGTATTTCCTTTAAATTAACTTAAATATTTAATGATCCAATTAATTAACAATTAGAATATCGATCACGCAGAGATTACCACGATAAGAGATCCCAGAATTATATTCTATAATGTTCTTATTGAACATTTAACTTTAATCTCGCTCCTAATATAAATCTTTAATGAGACTTCAAATATAAATCAATATTTACCACACTGAATCTCAAGTCTTCTTGAGATTAAATTATCCAACAAGAAATCTTCAATTATAAATTTAACTTCACTATTATCACTTTCTGCTTCAATCTCTCTCTCCTACTGCTCTCACTTTACTATTCCGTTTGACTTAAATACTTTATCTAATCTGCATATATAACAAGGAATTCTGTCCTCTTTTTGGAGCTGATTGGAAATAGGTAGGGAATTAAATTTCCCTAAAAAAGACGACTCAGAAGATTAGTGATAAAGTTCCGTATAGATTTGTCACAAAGAGAGTAGATACTATTAGTAAAACAAACTTTCCAAACTCATATGTGTGTGGCACATTTATTTCACCTTGAATGCAGTGTAATTGGATTCACAGTGGAAAATCAAGAAAAACGATTTTATACTAAAATCGTTGTGTCGAAGTGTTTCGTTACTAAGTATTTGCTTATCTCTCTCTCTGCTCATAAAAAAATTTCATTCAATTTTTCGAACTTTGTGCATAGCAGACACCCTGAAATGATGACTCGTATGGAAAAGGTTTAAGCCCTGATGAAATTGCTAATTTGTAGCAATAGCTTTCATAGAATGAATCGGATGGTGGTCAGCTGTCTCGCTTTAATTTAGATTCCAATGAAGACATAAGGTTGAGTGAAAATGACACACAGCGGATACTAAATCTTTGTGAACAGTAGTCATGCAATTATTAAGTTACAACAGTTATTTAAAAAATTTATATCACCGAACGACACCGGGGGACGTTTAAGGGTAATCGAAATCCCGGACATTTTAAAGTTAAGAATAAAAATCAAAGTTAGAAAAATTGTCGTCCAACAGAGTAAGAAAAAGAATTTGAGTGTACAAGATGCATTTCTGAACAATTTTTATTTGAGTGTGTATGTTGTATAGTAATATAAAAAATATTTATTTGAGCTTAACAGTCACTTTGTTCATGATCGCTATCGGACACATCTTCCTTCGACTGCCTTCAATCCCCGTTGGATATACACGCGTTTGCATAAACGCGACCTTCTGACACCGTTATCTTATTTAAATAACAACTTGACGGTTCTCTCTCGAAAGTCTACTGACCACTGCAGACCAGGGTAGCGGTACTCCACCTGCGGCCCACCGATTTTTTTAAGTGGCCGGTCAGTGCCCATTGCTCTGAAAAAATCACTTCTTTAAGAACAATATTTTAAAAATTTGGTGTCCAGAAATTAAATTTTTCAAGTGTGCTTTTTGTTGTCGATATCGTACGAGTGCGAGTTGAAATTCTTTTTTCTATTTGTAACGGTTACGGTTAGTGATGACTAATAACAGTGGAGTAGTGACAGTTTTATATGGATAGAACTAATTTTTAACTATCTTTCATATCTTGCAAGCGAAAAATATCCGAAGAAAATATATCGTTTCAAGACGATTAGGAAGTTGACTATTTTGTAGTGAAAAACAAACATGGATCAGTAATTGTTTGATTTGTCATGAAAGTGCTGAATTTAAAAAATACAATAAATAGGAATCATTCAATGACACTTTTCCCCGAAGATCTCTTTCAAAAAGTAATAAATAGGCTTTCTTGAAAAATCTTTGCAAAAGCAACGAAGTGTTTTGTCGGTGGTAATGTCACAGCGGTAACAAAGACATCTTATGAAGTTTGTTGTTTTCTTGGTAATCCTATGAAACTCTTTACTGAGATTCAGAAATTGTGAAGGAGTGTTTTATAATTGCTTCTGAATCAGTGTTAATGACAAACATTAAAAAATATAAAAATAATAATTAAAAAAAACAGAAGTTTAAACATTTTGGCAAATTTTTCCCATTTTTAACACCCCCACCCCACCTCTTTATCCTCATGATGCGGCCCACTTGAAATTATATTAGCATATGTATGCGACCCACCGTGAAACAGCTGACTGACATATGTATGCGGCCCAGCAGAAAAAAAGGTTGAGTACCCCTGGTCCAGGGTTAAGGGTTGACAACCTACTAAAGGGTGTTTTTTTAGAGGTATAGAACTTTAAATTGCAATAAATCAACGAGGTATTATTCGATTGACATGATTTTTTTTATTCGAAAGATAATCTTGTGGCATTACATTTTAAATATGATTTCTGGCATATGACTGCCATGGCTGGCTGGGATGTAGTCCAATCTGGACGTCCAATTTTCGATGACTTCATAAGCGAATTTTGCTTAGCGATGAAGCGAACACCGTTACATCCAGAAAAACTGACTGTTTGGTGCGCTTTATGGGCTGGTGGAATCCTTCTTCAAAAACGATGAAGGCCACAACGTTACAGTAAATGCTGATCGGTATAGAGCCATGATTACTAACTTTTTCATTTCTGAATTGAACAATCATGATGTCCAGGAGCTGTGGTTCCAACAAGACGGCGCAACATGTCACACAGCTCGTGCCACAATCGATTTATTGAAAGACACGTTTGGTGACCGCCTAATTTCACGTTTTGGACCTGTGAATTGGCCTCCAAGATCTTGTGATTTAACACCGCTAGACTATTTTCTGTGGGGCTATGTAAAGTCATTGGTCTATGCGGATAAGCCACAAACGCTTGACCATTTGGAAGACAACATTCGCCGTGTTATTGCCGACATACGGCCACAAATGTTGGAAAAAGTCATCGAAAATTGGACGTCCAGATTGGACTACATCCGAGCCAGCCGTGGCAGTCCTATGCCAGAAATCATATTTAAAATCTAATGCCACAAGATTATCTTTCGAATAAAAAAAAATCATGGCAATCGAATAATACATCGTTGTTTTATTGCAATTTAAAGTTCTATACCTCTAAAAGAACACCCTTTACATGTGTGCCACCAAATGCAAATGAATCGTTTTTGACAACACACCGAAAAAGTGATTAAATTCTATCTCTCGATGTTTATGCTCTTTATAATCATAAAATTTTATTTATTATAATTAGGGAGGGTAGTACCTCTTATCCGCATAATGGCGGACCAGCCCCAATGGACTACAGGATGGTCACATGATAAAGGCAATCACGTGCTTCCGATTGAATTAAAAATTGAATTACTAGTAATTCAACTTGTAAAAAGTTTAGACAACATTTAAAATTTGATGATTGGGTAAAGAGTTCACGAGTTAAAATTCTTCAAACAGTTTTCAATATTAAAAAAAAACATTATACGAATACTTTTAAATTAAATGCATTTTTGCTTAACTATGTGTTTTATTATATCATTGACAAATATGTACTTTCTAAAAGAAAGTTTCTGCATAAAGCAAAAGTTGGCAACAGTGAAGCACATGAACTAATTGGCTGGAAGCGCGGGATTATATTTATGACATGATTATGACGTCGCATTAATTTATGAACTGATTGGCTGAAAACACGAGACTCAGTTATCATGTGTCTATGACGTCACATGAATTTAGTCCATTATACAAATTATACAACTGTTTATACTCATTGCTCAAATTGTAAAACTGTTACTTATATGTATTACGTAGATCTATTTTTTTTTCAATATGTTGTAAGCAGGAAAAAAATAAATCTCATATCTTCATCTCCGCATTTTAAATTGTACTTCAATTTAGAGCCTCTTCAAAAACCATGTTCCTAATCACCTTTTCCTCTAAATTGCATTGAATTTTATTCCGCCTTTGTTTCTGTACCTTGACAGAGCCACATACAATTGTCCATGAGTAAATATTGTTTCCTTTGATGTTACGCATATATAAGCCAACTTTTTCAAAACTTTTCCCCTGTGATTCATCAATAGCCATGGAAAATGCCAATCTTATAGGGAACCGGGAAAGTTTTAGTAGAATTGGCATATATAGGTTCCCTCGAGTGGCCAGTTTGGATCCTTGGTATTGATGGGGGGCCACAGGTCCCTAAGGATTACAACAGTAATTTTTATATATGCCCTGTTGTTGTTTACAAGAAAAGGAATTTCTGGGAGCGCCTCTCACCCCACCGAAAAGGGTGACGCGTTTCCCACGCCTGGAAGAAGGCAATGTACCCATAAATACATCATGGTATGGGATGTTTTGGGGAATTTCCCGCGTTTTGGGGGAGTCATCGACCGCGAGAGGATATCCCTCCACTGACTCCAGTCCAATCAGAAAAGCTGATTGTGTTTCGAAAAAGAATCCTCTCCAGAATACAGAAGTAGACCGCCGCGAAATATAAGCGCATGCACGACGAATTTAGACACACTCTGACACAAATTTTATCACCGATTTTAGTCTGTCGACCCTTTTTACGAACACCGAGATTGGAGACTCTCGAGAATGGCCACACCAAGTTCCTCTCTCTCTCTCTCTCAGATCCTAATTCAGTTAAGTAATCATGTATATCCTTAGTATTTAACGTAATTTCAATCTTATTGTAAATAAATTAAGTGTTAATTTAAAGAACGGCCTTTTAATTTAGTGTCCTGTTTTATTTGTCTTTAAAAGATCTAATGTTTAAAACGTAAACTATATTGTGACGCCAAATGATAAATTAGAACCTGGGTATTTAAAATGGATCTAACGAAATAAATTAATCAATTTAACATTAAGTTAAACGGGCGTCGCATTAGTATACATACAATTTCGCCTTTCTTACCTCTTGTGTAATTATCCTGTGTCTTATCTGTATGTGTAATTATTGTTTCATCTCTCAAAATAGTGTAAATAATTTATAGTTGGATGTTTACTACGTTAATATTACCTACCTTCTGTTGTATTTATTTTATGAAAAAATATTGTAATATTCACAAGCAGGGCCCTTACATTATAATGGCGTTTCAGTGAAAACTTGGCAAAATATTAGCGATACAGACAAGTTGGCATCATTTTTGGTGACTTGGTGATTGTATTTGTGACCATTTTTGGCAACTAGGCAACCAAATCGGTGCTTCTAGAAATTACGGGAGAAATCTATAACATCACGATGTATGACATAAGCAGATTTTTCGAGAACACGCTGTGATTCGCGAACGATTTTACGATTTGCGTAGGGAGGACCCCTACGGTCATCTCTTGGTGTTCCTCTTCAGTTAAATTGGATTTTTACGACCTATTTTCACTAGCTATTCCTTGTAACGGATATATTTGTGATTCTTTCACTAATGCTCTTGGTTAAAATTAATCTTTAACTGAGTTCAGTTGAAAGCCTTTCTCGGTGAAGAAGACAAGCTTTAGGCAAATGAGTACTTCTATTTAAACGTTGGCATTAGAGTAGACGATAAGGGTTGAAGGTTGAAAGCTGAGATTGAATTGTGAATAAGATTACGACCGGAGGTCGTATGTTAAGCAAGTCATTTAATGAGAATAGTAGTGAGGGAGTCAAGAGCACTCCCATTTTCTGATAAGAGCTTCTACTTATGTGACAGTTAAATTAATCATATGCGAGTGCTCTTCCCGTTTTAATGTTCGGTGCATTCCCTCCCTTTAATTGTGTTGTGTGATTAAGTAAAAGTAGTAATAAAACTGTGTTTAAAATACTATGACTGATCTTTGCTCGAACCACCAAAACAATAACGTCCTCAGAGACATTTCAACCTTATATATAAATAATTTTATCACAGTATTCCGAAAGGCCTTTTTTTTATATAGAAAGATATTTCTTTTTCATCAGCTTAATTAATTTTAGCGAAACAAAATATGTCTTTTCTTACGTACAAACTTTACTTACTTTTCTTATGTTATTTTTTACAACATTCTGAATAGAGCTATTTTACTTGCACCTGGTACTTTTTTTATTAAAAGAGTGTAACAAAAGATTGCTCATCTAACTGGTCGAAGCAGGGATTTTAAAAACAGAAAAGCTATAAATAACACAAAATAAATAATCTTAGCAAACAGATTATCCCTATCTGTTAGAAAATATGTCGTATTCTTCCTGGAAGAATATAAGAAACTGCACAATTGCGTTCACCACTATCAATAAAGACTAACTGCTGTATTGAGCCAATCGATAAAAACATCAAAAGCAAAGTTCATATTGTATGAATGAAAAGGTGGGCAAGTCTATTGAAAGGGAGTAACAGAGAAGTAGAAGAAAATAGTTTGTACAATTCGCATCGAAAGATTATATGAGCAGTTGTTGGAGAAAGAAAAGTATTTCAAAGGAATAAACTCATATAGAATAAAAAAATTATATGACGCTGCTACCACTGTACATAATAAAAAATAATTTGTTCAAATTATAACGCAGTGCTTCTCAAACTTTCAATATTTTTAATCCGATATTCAATCATAATTTGTATCGCCCCCCCCCTCTATACAATAACAAAGTATTATTGAATTCAATAATACTATACTTTGACGCAAAACCTACATAGTGCGATTTAACCTCTTAAGTGCTGCAGACGTATATAAACGTCTCACTCTACTAGTGCGTTAATTGCCCCACATATATATTTTGTGGCGGGCTCATCGCGTTTTCTACTAAAATCTCCTCTTGGGTTCTTTGGGGCCGAAAAAGGCACATTCTTTCCAGCCAAATCCAGAAGCGAAACGTGAACATGCAAATTAGAAACCTTTTAAATAGCAGAAGTTTAAAGTAAACGGATGACCTGTTGGGGAGTGATTATGCTAATCTGGTTTAAGCGCGTGAGCTGAAGGAAGAGAAGAAAGCCGTCGTTGATTGTGAAACTATCCGTGATTTAATGATCAAGTCAAGGTGGATCAAATTCCACGCGAATTAATAATAGATATTGAGGTTCCGAGAGGATTGCGATTAAGCAAGAAATTTAGGTAAGATAATTCAAGTATCCATTAGTAACTGTGATATAAACAGAGATTAGGAATAGAAGGGAAAATGAAATAAAGAGTGTTTTTTTTCAGGTATATAAGTTTAAGTTGGCATTACTTTCCAAGATGGCGACCGATTTAACAGCTGTCAAGTGATTTATTCTCAGTTTGGTTTGGCAATTCATCATGAATAGACTCACGCCTAAACAACACTTTCAAATTGTGCAATTTTATTTCGAAAATAATGGTCGATTTTCATAAGCAAATTTTGTTTAGCGATGAAGCACACTTCTGGTTGAATGGCTACGTCAACAATAAAAACTGCCGCATTTGGAGTGAAACTAATACACAAGTGTATGTCGAAACACCGTTATATCCAGAAAAACTGACTGTTTGGTGCGCTTTATGGGCTGGTGGAATCATTGGTCCGTACTTCTTCAAAAACGATGAAGGCCACAACATTACAGTCAATGGTGATCGGTATAGAGCTATGATTACTAATTTTTCATTCCTGAATTGAACAATCATGATGTCCAGGAGCTGTGGTTCCAACGTGACGGCGCAACATGTCACACAGCTCGTGCCACAATCGATTTATTGAAAGACACGTTTGGTGACCGCCTAATTTCACGTTTTTGGACCTGTGAATTGGCCTCCAAGATCTTGTGATTTAACACCGCTAGACTATTTTCTGTGGGGCTATGTAAAGTCATTGGTCTATGCTGATAATCCACAAACTCTTGACCATTTGGAAGACAACATTCGCCGTGTTATTGCCGATATACGGCCACAAATGTTGGAAAAAGTCATCGAAAATTGGACGTCCAGATTGGACTACATCCGAGCCAGCCGTGGCAGTCCTATGCCAGAAATCATATTTAAAATGTAATGCCACAAGATTATCTTTCGAATAAAAAAATTCATGTTAATCGAATAATACATCGTTGTTTTATTGCAATTTAAAGTTCTATACCTCTAAAAAACACCCTTTATAAAGTGGTTAAGTTCGCGCTTATTTGGTAATACGTATTGTGTGCTTTCTCACCTCAGATCCGCTAAGTTATAATATAAATATTATCATTATTAGTGTTTAAGGTATCCGACTACGTTCGGAACCGTGATTTTAAAAAAGTGCATAAATGGATAAGTTTCATGATATTTAGTGTCACTCAGATTAGAATACATGCATAAAATTGTTTTAAGGATATTTGGACAAAAAAAATTTATTTAAGTATAATATTTTGGCAAAAAATTAACTTAGAATAATCATTTTTCCAAATGTTCTCCTTTTGTGAAAAATGGTTCTATAATAGGAATATTTTGCCTGTATATAGCTCAGACCTCTCTACAGAGGCTCAATTAGAATTTTTGAAAAATTCACATTATTTTCAGAGTTACCACCCATTGAAATAATTATTCACGTTTTTTTTTAAATTGCTCTCCTCTGTTGTCGTAAAATATGAATAAATATACTTCTGAGTTATTTATTTCCTTAAGTTATGATCTTAATAAAGTCATTTTAAGGTCATGACAACGCCTGGTTCTTCATTCAATCCCGCACCTTTAGATCACGAAGCTAACCTAGGAGTGAGGTATCACCCACGGCGGAATACTTCACAATTTTTTTTTCCAAAGTACGATCTTTTCTGTGTGCTCTGCAATCCATAAAATTATTCCGAAGACTTTCGAATGGAATAAAAGGACATTGACGGATGTGACAGATTTACTTATTTCAGAACATTAGCTTATTTTTTTTGTTACTTTTCCACCCCCACCCATCTCCAATACACCACATACGCTCACCTCCGTTTTAAACGGTGGCATGAAGGAGCGATTTGCGTTACTTTTAATTGGCATTTAAGTTATTAATTATAAACGCAACAAACTATCAAGATAAGTGTTAATTTTTGTTTTTAATTTTATACAGTATTGTTAAATTAATTATAAAATACATTGAGCAGTACTGACACATTTATAAGTATATTATATCAGCGTAAATTTTTATTTTTTATTATGTCCGAATGTGCTTTTTTGTTTGCTTTTAGTAAATAATTTTTTTTTAATTATCTTTTGTTTTCGACTTTTTAATATGCTCGCGATCCCCTCGTAGAGTAATCGCGCCCTTTAGAGGGGCATGCCCCACAGTTTAATAAACACTATTGTAACTTTTCGGGTCTTCTACTAAAACTCTAGGGGAAAATATTCTTTAAGTGCGATTTTAGTTTAAAAACCACTTTCCGTAGAGATGACTTGATTTTATGCAAATGTAACTACTCTTTACTTGCCAATCGTCAAGTATGCAAGTTAATGGTTAAGCATTAATGGTTAACCTTAAATCCAAGATTTGATCAACAGCAACTGGTTGGAGAGCATCTTAATAGTCAACGGAGAATCCGCCAGGATTAAGTAACAAACCTTGGAGCTGACCACGCTATCGGTTTTCAAGAAGGATCATACAAGGAGCTTTCACTCCAGATAAATACCTTCCATACTTTAGTTATACGAGTATGGGTTAGGATTTCAGATTGCTCTCAGAGGTAAGATATAAAAGTGTATTTCATAGAGCGCTCAAGATAAAAAAAAAATTCATCTATTTTATGATCATGTTTGTTTCTTCCTCGAGCCCTCTCACACCCGCGACCTTCGGGCCTAGAAGTATTATTTGGTTTCATTTTACCTGATTTTGACTTACGTAGAATTACGAGGGTTATTGGTGAAGGACTTCGTAGCTCTGAACTATGGTCAAGTGACGAGGACGATACCTGAGCTGTCATAACTTTTCCAAGCTTCCATACAACAACACCAGAATAACTTTGAGCTACAACAGATTTAACGTGCATATTCCCCTCTACACTGCGGGTTTCGATGCAATATACTCATGGATCATAGAATTAGCGCACCAAGAAATAATTGAGGGATCTTAACGAAACTTGGCATGAAGGTACATGTCAGGGAGATATGCAAATGATTAGAAATGCAGCGCGATTACACATTACCTATAGCCCGTAGAGCTATAGGAAATGCGTATAAGATCATTCTCCGTGGAGTATAAAACAGGTAACCAAAGCTTGTTTGAGTGTGCTGAATCGTTTACAAAGAAAGAGATGAGGTGGATATGCCGTTACGCCGTTTTTGAAGACAATATGAGCAGCTGCAGCAGTTTGAGAGGGGGAGAATCATCGGGATGATGGAACTGGGTGGTCAGCTAGGGAAGTAGCTCGTCAATTAGGCCGCTCTGATTGTGTTGTGATGAAGTGACGGGACCAGTGGATCCGAGAGATGCCATTTACACAAAGACCAAGCTGAGAACGCCCTTGACAGACCAGTCGTCGAGAAGACCACCATATCGTAAGAAATGCACGCGTACAGCCAAATGCTTCACTTCATCGGCCGCCATCTAGGCACAGGTAGCACTTTCACTAAGGGACCCTGTGTCTTCTCGAATCATACGAAGGCGCCTGGCTGAAGGTCATTTGGGATCTCGGTACCCATTACGTGTGTTGCCCTTGACGCCCACCCATCGACGCCTCCGTTTGGTGTGGTGCCACGCACGAGGATACTAGCGGAATGGAATCCAGATTCAATCTCAGCAGTGATGACAATCGTGTTCGTGTGTGGAAACCCCGTGGTGAACGCCTCAATCCTACCTTTGTTTTACAGCGACACACCACTCCCTCAGCAGGTGTAATGATATGGGTGTTATTGCCTACAATACACGGTAAACCCTAGTATTGATTCGTGGCACCATGACATCCCAATGGTTAAGTACATGACATCCTGCAACCACTTGTATTGCCACTCAAGCAACGGCTCCCAGGAGCTATTTTTCAACAAGACAATGCTCAGCCTCACAGGGCAAGGGCGTCGCAACACTGTCTCTGCACTGTTACTACCCTTCCTTGATCTTCCCGATCACCAGATTTTTCTCCATTTGAGCATATCTAGGATCATTTGGGACGGCGAGTTGGGCATCCCACGAGTTTGATCAAACTAGAGGCAAAGTTGCAGCAAATATGGAATGAAATGTCTCAAGACATCATACAGAACTTGTATGCCTCAATGCCCGATCGTATCGCATCGTGCATTTGCGCTAGAAGGGATTCAACAGAGTATTAAATCCTCCGTTCTTTTGCCTTTTTCTCTGAATTAAATCATCCTTTTTCTTTTATTTTCTAATTATTCACTTATATCAAAGTCGTCATTAGGTATGTAAAATTTCGTTTCATTTTGACTACTTCTTCTTGGTGCTCTAATTTTTTTGTCCATGATTGTATATAAATAATGAAAATGCTTGTCGCCTATCCGTATAGTGGTTAGCGATGCTGACTGCTGTGCCGTTGGGCCTGGGCTCAATCCCGTAGAAGACATGGATGTTTGTAAATGTATTGTGCCTTCGCGACATGGGGGTACTTTAAATAGCCGTCGAGCTACAACTCCTTTCGTGAGGTCGATGGAAGGGAAAGAGATGTGGGAGGCTCCTGAACACCCCCAGGATGTTTTCCTTCAAAAATTGGGGTGAAACCTAGCTAAATCGTTCTGTCACCTGTATGGTATTCAAAGCTACGTGTAAAGGCAGGCGTCACTTATCCCTTTGCCGTGAAGAATTTCGTGGGCCTTGATCTGACCTTTGCCGATCAGTTGGCATTAGTAACAACTACAACATGATAATGCTCAGTTCATTTGCTAAGCTCCTCTCTCTATTTTATGTAAAAATATCGCTATTTACCGGTTATAAAGTAAGAAAAAATACAGTTATACCACAACTTACGCTAATTCGGAGTTACGCAATTTTCAAATATCGTCAATCCTGTTTTTTTTAAATCATTACTGATCCTCAGGCGTAGTTAGTGCCAGATCCTGATGAAATTGTTAATGTGATTGAGAAGAAGTTGTCGATCTTGCCAGGCAAATAAATTCAGAAGGGGACAGTGATGACGTTCAAAAATTGCTGGATTCCCACAATCAGGATCTGACAATGGATGAGCTCATAGAAATGCATGAGCAAGAGCAAGACATTGAAGAAATTGAGTCTTTAGACCCGGTTCAATCAAAAGATCGAATAGCAATTGGGAATTCAACAAAATTAACTCTATTAGAGTGCATTTTATTTGCATATATATATATATATATACACTGCTGGACAATTGCTAAGGACGGATAACACTATCATCCATAGCAACCACAAAATGAAAGGAAGCAAAATGTGGAAAATTAGAATAAGTGCGGGATATTAGTAAGAAGAAGTATGAGTATGCAAATTTTTTTCCACGTCTGTTCATCACGTGATAGCGTTCATAAGAGCTTTAAAGGGTTTGACGCGTGTGGACAGTTGTTGTTTCAAGTCAAAGTTTTACAGAAAAGATTTAATAGACGAACTTAAAATTTTTGGCATGTCTTCCCGACATCACATAGAGGATTTTATGCGTGGCCGAATTATTGGAAAGATCGAAGAAGGGCGAAAAATAACAGATGTTGCCAGAGAGTTCGACATCGCTCACAGCGTTGTTTCCCGGCTGTGGAAGTCGTTTAAAACTACTGGAATGTGTAGTAGACGGCACGGGCGAGGTCTTGTTAGAAGTACGACGCCTGCAGAAGACAAATATATTGTCCTATCAACAAAAAGGAACAGGCGCACCACAGCTCAGCAGGTAGCAAATCAGTTTCTTGCTGCCTCAGGAAAGCAGATCTCCCGAAAAACTGTTGCCAGACGTTTGAGGGGAGGAGGACTATATGCACGCAGACCTGTTGTGTGTATCCCATTGATCAGACAGCACCGTACTGCCCGTTTTCAATGGTGTCGTGAGCATCACAATTGGACTGAACAGGACTGGGCATGCTTACTATTCTCAGATGAGAGTAGGTTCAGTCTGTCATCGGATTGTAGACGCCAACTGATCTGGCGCGAGAGTGGTACCAGAAAATATCCAGGAAAAGGACCAATATCCGACATGCAGTATCATGGTGTGGGCCGACATCATGATCAATGGCCGCACGCGCCTACATGTGGTTGCGAATGGGACTATGACGGGCCAACGATACATTGATGAAGTTCTACTTCCTCATGTTCGTCTTTTCCGTGATGCTGTCGGTGATAAATTTGTTTTTATGGACGACAACGCAACATATCATCGAACATTCGCTGTTCAGGATTGTCTAGACAGCGAGGATATTCAACGTCTCGTATGGCCAGCGCGTTCTCCAGATCTAAACCCCATTGAAAATGTGTGGGATGCTTTGGGAGGCAAGTTGCTGGTCGAAACTATCCTCCGACAAACAAGAACCCCCTCATCCGTGCACTCACAGAGGAATGGGATAAATTGCCTCAACAGCTGCTGGATAATGTTGTGCAAAGTATGGTACGACGTGTGGAATGTTGCATCACACTCCACGGTGGACATATCTCGTAGTGATACCTTTCTTTAAGGTCCTGCTGACTTTTAGATGCATTGTTCCATTTCTCCGTACGCAGATCAAATGAACATTTTTTTTTCTTTCAGATGTTTCACAGCTTTTGTACTTTCCAGAACAATAAATATTCTTTATTCTAATGTCTGAACAGTGTGGCAACTATATTTTATCCTACTAGGCCTCATGTCTCGCTTAATGTTATGCTACATAGCAATTTGTGATCCGTCCATATCAATTGTCCAGTAGTGTATATATATATATATATATATATATATATATATATATATGCACGCATTTAATAAAAATCAATGAAACAAAAACATTCACAAGAACTTAATCAAATTTAATATAAAATTTTCAAAATATTTGAAAAATAAAACATTTATTGAGTTTTTTTTAAAAATAATCTGATGTTTTTCTTCACATCGTCTTTTCTTAGCCACAAATCGCTTGATGTCATCTATTTTGTTAGTCTTTCGGCCATTAGAATTTGTATCTAAATAACTGCATATATTTTTTTAGGATATTCCTCATTGCAGATGAGATGGGAAGAGAAGCTGCATTATTCATTTTAATTTCGTCATTGAAATCTGCATCAATTATATTTCTTAGCTCCAAATTGCCTTTGTCTGCCTAATTATTGCTATACACACAGTATCATCATCTACAGCAACAAATTCTTTCGATGATACCGTAGAACAGTACAATAATACAGAAACATTCTCAAACATTTCATTATATATATATAAGTATCAGATCAGTTTCAATATCCTCCTTCATCCAGAAGGGAAATCTTTTCGTGTTAGGCGATTCTCGTTTTGTGCTATGAGAAAAATGCATGAAAATGCATGGTAGTAGGAACCGTAGTATTATTTCGTATTAGCCTATGTTTCATCCTAAAGGTATCCGAACTCGCTGAAAATGACCAGATTCGGTCATGACAGATCTTTTATTTTTTACTTTATTGAATAGAGCTATCTTTTGGCTTTACAAAACATACTTTATTTTGTTTTTACACTACCTAGAGGCCAAGTTACAATCAATTTTATAAAGTTAGAAAAACCGGAAGTGGGTATTTGATCTACCAGAAGTAGGCATTTAAATTGCTTAAAATCTATCACGAAGAGTCTGATAACTCAAAACGTTACAAATGTATTTCTGTAACACTTTTTGAACCTGATATTTATGTTATTTTCTAGAGAATGTACTAAAATATTTCTTATTTATGAATACTTTTTGAGTTATGGCTTGTTATTTAAATAATGGTATCATAAATAATGTCACATTTCTTATAGTGTTTACTCAATCAGCTCTAAAATTTTCAAATTTTTATGAAACATCAAAACTTTAATACATTACTTAGATAAATGCATTTAATTTGTTTTTCTATAGTACTCTTACTTATATAAGTTTATTATACTTTTTTCTCTAACTGATTTGAAGTTTTCCAAAAATATTGCTAAAATTTCACTTGTAATTGTGTTTTTTCAAGCAAAATAAGTAATTTATTTCAAATAATGTTAGTTAAATATTAGTAAGTATTAGTATTGAGTCCTAAAAAATCATTTATAATGTTTAAATATGCTATTTTGTTGAAAAGTACTCCGAACGAGTTCGGATACCTTCCGTTGTCGAGTTAAGGTATCCGACAACGTTCGGAACCGTGATTTTAAAAAAGTGCATAAATGGATAATTTTCATGATATTTAGTGTCATTTAGATTAGAATACATGTATAAAAATGTTTTAAGGATACTTTGACAAAAAAAATTATTTAAATACTATATTTTGGCAAAAAATTAACTTAGAATAATCTTTTTTCAAAATGTTCTCCTTTTATAGAAAATGCTTCTAAAATAATAATATTTTGCTTATATAAAGTAAAAACTTTACCAGAGAGTCTGAACTAGAACTTTTGAGAAATTCACATTATTTTCAGAGTTACCACCCATTGAAATAATTATTCGCGTTTTTTTTTTCCTTAAAATTGCTCCCCTCTGTTGTCATAAAACATGAATAAACCCACTTCTAAGATATATATTTCAAAAATTCTAGTTGAGCCTCTGTAGAGAGGTCTGAGCTATATACAGGCAAAATATTATTATAATAAAAGCATTTTTCACAAAAGGAGAACATTTGGAAAAAAGATTATTCTGAGTTAATTTTTTTTGCCAAAATATTATATTTAAATATTTTTTTTTTTGTTAAAATGTCCTAAAAACAATTTTATGCATATATTCTAATCTAAGTGACACTAAATATCATGAAAATTATCCATTTATGCGCTTTGCAAAATCACGGTTCCGATTGTAGTCGAATACCTTAAATGTATTTCGCTGCGATTGAACTTCGATAGATTTAACGTGCATCAGCCCTCAACATTTTTACTCGGCGAGTGTTATTTTGTTGATGAGAAAGAAACAAATTTAAAAAACACCATTACATTTATCTCACCTATCCTTATGAATTTTCATTTATATTTGTCTCGTCATTATATAATTCCCTTTGCTGCTTCAAATAACTAACAAAAGCAGGCAAAATACTTTAACCAAACGTCAGAATTCACTAACTTCCATTACATTTATGATAAACTAAATTGTTTCAAAATATCTTTCTAACACTATAATAAATAGGAATGAATATAATCTTAGAATATATGTATCTATCCCTAAACTTTTAATTAAGTATTTAAGATTAAATCTTGGACTATAAACATACATACAAATAAGCTCAAACACTCGCCAAATTACCAGTACAATTTTTTATGAGTGTAAAGCTGGTAAAACAGTAATACTAATCACCTCTAATATATAAGAATTACAACAAATAACTAAATCTTACTTCTTTCACTACGACTATTTGTTAAGCACCAGCTTAATTCTTTTTAATGGTTAATTAACTCTATTTAGATATTTGGAACATCTCCACCTATGCTCTCCCATTATGGCTTTTATCTTGTTTACCTAATTTTAGCGACAAATAGTATTCTTTTGTGAATTTCTTGGCTCGAAAACTAAAGCGGTCTATAAAACTGTAATTTTGTAGAAGAATATTAAACTCTATTATATGAACTAATTGCGGAGTGTATTCTTTTCTATTCAGACTTAAAAATAAGTATTTAATTTGTTCCTTGAGTTTAATCTCAATTAGTACAAAGTTTTCTAAAGAGGGCATAGAAAATGTGTATTAAATATAATAAGAATTAAGTCGCTGTTCCCTTAAACGGCTTTTAATGGTTCTTTGTAAAAGGTTAATTATGAGCCTAAATTCCATGCAAAAGAATATAATAATTATAATTAAGATGGGTATCTTTAAATCATTATTTGTAAAATTTTGCTAATAATACACATTTATTTTATTATAATCTCAAACACAACAAAAATCTTAATTTTACAGAAGAACCATGCAAACAGTTGTAACGGGTTCTATTCGAGCTTTCACTAATTCTCTTGGGTAAAATATTCTTTTTCACTGCGATTTTAATTGAAAATCGCTTTCCGTAGAAAGAACTTGGTTTTATGTAAATGCAAGCTTCTTTTAAGTATTAGTCGTGGAGTAGGCGATGATGGTTGAAAATAGAGTATAATAAGAAAGCATAGTGTGAGCGACCGGGGGTCGTGCTTAGTATTATTAATCACAGAAAGAACGGTTAAGTGAAAGAGAAAACGTCCACCTAATGGCTTACGACTAAGCAAGTGTTGCAGCAAAAGTGTTCGGGAGAACAGATAAGTGCTCCTATTTACACTCATGTCCATAAATTAAGGATAATGAAGTTCAGGCAAAGAAAGAGACAGAAGCAAAACAAATTTGACTTATTTGTAAAGTCTATTTATTAAACAAAAGGTAAAGAGCAAAAAAGATGCTATATCTTTGACATAATTAATAAAAATTGCGATTTTTACTCCCTGCAGCAAATTTCAAAAAGGAACCTATTTACAAAAACAGTATAACATGGTTAGTATGATGGTTAATACGGAGTATGTCTCCCGGATGATGCAATACAGGCCTTACAACGCCTAGGCATGCTGAGTATCAAATTATCAATCTGATCTTGAGGAATATTACACCACTCATAAAGCAATGCCCTCCGAAGTTCCGGTAGACAGGTGGGAGGGGGTTGAGGAGCTGCAATTCGTTGGTCAAGCATATCCCACAGATGCTCTATTGGATTCAAGTCCGGTGAGTATGCTGGCCATTCCATACAGATGATATCCTTCGATTGAAGGCATTCGTCTACAATGTTTGCAAGGTGAGGACGGGCGTTGTCATCCATAAACAGAAATTCAGCACCCATGGCTCCCCGAAACAAACGTACATGTTGTTCTAGAATGACATCCCGATAGATGTGGCTTGTCATCGTTACACTCTGAACATGCAGGTCAGTTCTGGAATCAAGAATAATTCCTCCCCAAACGAGCCATCCTGCACCACCATAATGGCGTCGTTCAATGGTGTTCTCTTGGTGGTAACGGGTACCTGGCGCTCTCCATATTTAAGTCCGGAGAGAATCAGACTGCAAATTAAACCTGGACTCGTCGGAAAACATCACACAAGACCACTGTTGTGGTGTCCACAATGCATGCTGTCTACTCCAGGTTAATCGCAGGTGACAGTGAATTGCGGTAAGTGGAACACATCTGACAGGCCTACGAGCATTTAGACCAATGTGCCCTAAGCGTCTGTACACGGTCTGCCTTGAAACTGTCGTACCGGTAGCTGAAGAGAGATGACGAGACAGGTCTGATGATGTGCTCTGTCGTTTTCGTTTGGCAGTAACTGCCAAATACCGGTCCTCATTCTGCGTTGTAACTCGGAAGCGACCTGTGCTGTAACATCTACTCACATTGCCATCATCTTGGAATCGTTGCCAAAGCCTGGAGATGACACTCTGGGCGATTCCAAGTTCCTCGGATACTTCCAGCTGGGTACGTCCACATTCCAGTCGTCCAATAATTCTACCGCGTAAAAAATCCATCTAAATGCTTCCTTTGTGCCATAACTATGCGGTTATTGCACTAAAAGGCTTTTAAAGCACTTGTGAACAATTTTACTTCTTTGCCACTATTCCTTATATACCCCTCTCTTACACTCTCGTCATTGTGATGTTCTATCCGCGCCATCTGGTGGTTTCTGTAATTTGCATATCCTTCTTCAAGATGTGTGTGATAATTTTACACACACACAGGTGAAATTTTTATTTTAGAGTTCAATTTCTGTGTGATTCTGAATTATCCTTAATTTATGGACATCAGTATATATGAATTGAATTGTTAAGTGCTTAATAATGATAACAGTGCTTTAAAAAGAAATCGAAATTTATACTATAGAAACAAAAATTTATCTATGAATCGATTTGTAGATTATTAGGTACTCTCTTGACTCAAGGGATCTCTTACACGTCACCTAATCATTTGCCATGCATGCCTACGATTTCCGTATATTAATGAAACTGAAAACGACAATATAGTCGAGAATAAAATTTAATCAATATACACTGAAGATTAGATAGAATGTCAAAATTATCATTTTCTCACATACATATGATCAATAATTAACAAACGAATTGAGATTTATTTTTTGCCAAGCTTGAAGAAATACTTCTACATACATATGAAAAAACATCCTTTCTATAAATATACTTTGTTGAAACTTTCGCCAAAAGAGCTGAAGAAGAATGTCAAAGAAACTTTTAACATTCTAACAAGGTCAAATAAACCAACTGTCTGTCGCATATATAAATATTCTTATTCAAACAACCATCTGCGTGTGTGGGGTGGATTTGACAAAAGCTTGCCCTTTTATTCCAACTACTGACGACTCGAAAATTGACTTTCATGACATGTCTCCTCGTGTTCTTCACGAGATAAATGCCAAAACATGGCAGAGAACAGAAACATTTTTCATTTCAATCTTAATCTTCGAAATAACAGGATTTGTCGGCAACGCGCGCGCGCTGATATATATAGAATTGGAGAATGCATCCACACAAAAGATCTAAAAACAACTAAGTCAGAAGTTGTTTCGGCAGTTACACAGACTCAGAAGAATTTTGAGTGCAGTTATTTTATGCACCGAAGTATGAGATATAGAATTATGTTTCCTTGAAGATGCGCTTTGAATGGGAAAATATGATGATATTCAAGAGATCTGAAGTTTATATTAAAAGTAAGAAAAGCACACTTAAGGGTTCCGACGACGTTCGGAACCGTGATTTTAAAAAAACGCATAAATGTATAATTTTCATGATATTTGGTGTCATTTACATTAGAATATATGCATAAAACTGTTTTAAAGACATTTTGACAAAAAAATTATTTAAATACAATATTTTGGCAAAAAATTAATTTAGAATCTTTTTTTCCAAATGTTCTCCTTTTGTGAAAAATGCTTCTATTATAATAATATTTTGCCTGTATATAGCTCAGACCTCTTCTGTACAGAGGCTCAACTAGAATTTTTGAAAAATTCACATATATATATATATATATATATATATATATATATATATATATATATTCTGAGTTACCACCCATTGAAATATTTATTGGTGTTTTTTTTTTTCTTAAAACTGCTCTCCTCTGTTGTCGTAAAATATGAATAAACCGACTTCTAAGTTATATATTTCAAAAATTTTAGTTGAGCCTCCGTAGAGATGTCTGAGCTATATACAGGCAAAATATTATTATAATAGAAGCATTTTTCACAAAAGGAGAACATTTGGAAAAAAGATTATTCTAAGTTAATTTTTTGCCTAAATATTATATTTAAGTACAAAATTTTGTCAAAATGTCCTTAAAAGAATTTTATGCTCATATTCTAATCTAAGTGACACTAAATATCATGAAAATTATCCATTTATGCGCTTTGCAAAATCACGGTTCCGAACGTAGTCGTACACCTTAAGGATTATCGAGACAATTGGATTTGTTTCATGCTCGACACGAAAGAAAAAAGAATTTCTGCCTTTAGGCAGTTTAAAAATTTAACAACCCAAAGTATGTTTCATAATTCCTTTCATTCTCCACAAAATGATAATCATAAATCAGAATTTAGATGTTAGTCTTTTTCTAATGCTTCATAGTAGTTATGTTCATCGCTCGTCCGGCTGGATGTTGTGGTTGGTTTGTCGGTGGTCTTCTGCACCTAAAGTTGTGGGTTCAACCCCGGCCCAACTCGGTGGATTTTAATGATGCAGAAAATCGACAGTGACCATCTCGTATGATTATGGGGAATGTAATAGATTCCTAGAGTGCCTGCTTGGCTTGGGTGCTCTCGGCAAAATTAAATCCTAGTACAGGTTCGCCTCATCTGAGATCAGGTGCTTCCCTCTGGGGATGAAACTGGGCGTCAAAATTACCTGCGAGGATTGGTATCCGCCTATAGGGTGCCGCACTAACAGAAGATTCCAGCTTCCAGGGGATATACTAAGTCTGCAATGGTAAAACACCAATCCGCAACCCCTTAAAAATAAAAAAAATGTGGTGTTTCTCGCACTTTCTAAATCTAATACCTTTAAAAATTCGAATACGAAAAATAATTCATAGCTTCAAATCTAATTTTCCTCTATTTTGTAATGAATTTGAGAGGAGAGAAAAAAAAAAAAAGAATATGTGTGATTCTCATATAATTTTTGAGTTCAGGATATATCTGAAATATCAAAAACGTAGCTGGATTTACTATTTATATATAATACTGGAATACTATTCATTAAATAACCTGTAATTCGAGAAAAACTTGATTTCTTTTTTTCGATACATTTACTCGTAAAAAAAGAATTGTTCTATATTTTTTTAATAATAATTCTTTAAAATCATAACAATTAAAAATTTATTTTTTACATAAAACAATTAAAATAGATGAAAAGCTAAAATAGATAAATTCTTTACACTCCTAACAAACATATTGTATAATGATTATTCTAATGATTTGAATTATCTGTTGACGCAGCTACGAAAGTTTATCTCTATTCCATAAATTAATAGGTCATTTATAATGCGATATTAATGTACACTAAAGAGCCAGAAAACCTATCACTGACGTGCAAATGCAAATAACTAAGGTTTTAATTAGTACTGTTCGGGATTTTCTACTAATCCTCTTAGGGAAACTATTTTTAACTGTGATTTTAGATTAAAACCGCTTTTCGTAGAGATGACTTAATTTTATGCAAATGTAACTATTATTTAAACCCTGACGTTGGGTATGTGAGATGAATGGTTTATCGTTGATCGTTAATCGTGAAATCTAAGAATAAGAGAAGGTGAGTTGCGACTAAGAGGTCACGCGTCCTGAAATTAAGTTTCGTTGTAGAATCCAACAGGAATTGTGGAAGTAAATATCATTGGAGCTGACCGAGCTATGGGGTTCGAGAAAAATCGTCACAAGGAGCCCGGACTGAAGCTAAGGGATTTTCAAAAATTTTATATGTCAGATTAAGTGTTGGGCTTTCAAATTGCTCCCAGAGTTAAGTCATAAAGTTATATATTTTTATAATGAGTTAAAAATAGAAAAAAAAGCTATTTTTAAGATCATGTTTGCTTCTTTCTCGAATCCTCGCACACCCACGACCTGCGGGCCACAACAAAGTATACAACCAATCAGCCTAACGCGATGTGGTCGGTAGCTCCTATATCAGGCAGTCCATATCTCTCAAGGCCATTAGGTTTATTGTAATTCTTACAATGGCACGCGTTATCAAGACTTAGAGTGTGTTGAGTTAAAGTCGGTGTGCATCGGGGGGTTGAAACATAGCATCTCCGAGGTAGAGAGACCATTTCGCATACAGCCTAATAATGAATATACCGTGAATGTCGGATGTCTGACATCAGTGCAGCCGGAAAAGAATATTGGATGAATGAACCCTCAGCAATTGACTAAAATAATTAAACAGGATAGATGTACATCACTTCTTTAAACTGCCCTCGAATTTCAGTGATGGAGCATTAATAAGCGTAACTGCTCAGCCGATCAACATTGGTGTAGACTTTCAGAACCAAAAGTTCACTCGTTTATTGTTACCCTTCTCCTGAACCCACCGACACCTCCAATGAACTCTTGATGCTTTGAAACACGTTGCTTTGTTTGACATGTCTTGTTTCCATCAGTATAGGGTGGATGGACGAGTACCGGTATGGAAACAACCTCATGAATCCATCAATCATACATGTCGACAGTGGACTGTTCAATCTGGGAGAGACTTTGTGATAGTAATGGGCGTGTGCAGCTGGCAGGGTATAGGACGCCTTACAAGTCGTAAGCATTATGTCTAATCACCTTCAACCATTAAGGTTCAATGTGCCTTCTGGCGGATTTGGTCAATTTTAGCAGGACAACGTGATATCCCATACATTGAAAATTACTGGCTTTAGATATGCCCCCTAATTACCTAAATCCTCAGCCCTGAGCATTATTGAACATTCCTGAGCTGCTTTGCAACATCATGTTCAGTGTAGATTTTCACTACCTCGTCTCCTATAGGTCCTCGTCTCCAAATCGATGGATTTTCATGATACAGAAAATCGACAGCGGCCATTTCGTATGATTATACGACATGTAAAAGATCTCTAAAGTGTCTGTTTAGCTCAGGTGCCCTCGGCAAAATTAAATCTTAGTACAGGTTCTCATCTTCAGAGCTCAGATGCCTCCCTCTAAGGGGGAAACTGTACGTTAAAGTTAAATGCAAATATTGGTATCCGCCTATATGATGCCGCCCTAAAAGAGATTCCAGAGAAATATACTAGGTCTTCAATAGTAAAATACCAATCCTTGGCCAATGAAAAGTTTTAAAAAAACCTTCAAACATTGAGTTTATGCATGGGTTCAAGTTTGCTGAGGCACATCTGGGCTCTTGTGGAGGCCTGTATTATAATAGCAGGTATGCCAGCTCTTCTGGTCTTCATTGTACAATGGAGCTAAATTTACATTCTTAGAGAAAAGTACATAAAACATAAAATGAATATATTAATTGAAACAAATCCTGTTTTTAATAACACTTCACAGCAAAGAACATTGATTTTGAATAATGAAATTTTAAAAAATTTGACTTCACGATATTTGGAGACTTAAACCAGAACATTAAAATGAGATCAAAAACCTTGTTTTAAAATTATTTTATGGGAAAATTGAATCAAAGGCTTTTTTTATTACTTTGTGAAATTACTTTCTCTTTACAAAGTAGAAAAACTGTTCGCACATAACCATCTTAACATATATTTGCAAAAAAATCCAATTTGCTTAAAAAATATATAATCACTATAATTAACACGTTGATATTACCACGCTACTTTCCAAAATTCCGTGTAAAAATCCGATATTACTCCGTGTAAAAAAACCAAATTATTTGTTATTTGGACAAATAATTTGGTTTTTTTACACGGAATGATATCGGATTTTTACACGGAATTCTAGAATGAATATTACAATATTCATATTCATATTTATGCTATACCACGAATTTCATCATTGCTGTACAAATTGGCAAGTAAACAAACTGCGAGGCAACTTGGCGTCCTTCGCGATAACTCACTCTGAATTATGTCGTAGTTGGTGATCAACGTGTTAAATATAATCAAGAAAATAATATATTATAAAATGTTCCTTACAAATATATATCTTCTGGTCACTATTTCAAAAGTTGGAGATCCCGGCCTCTTATGGATACTAATTAAATATCCAGAGCAATTTTCATTCCATTTTAGCAGAGAAATTAATTCACGAACATAAATAGGAAAAAATGCTGAAGAAATTATTACTAAGATTTTTATTTCAACGTTTCTCTCACGTAATGTGACCTTGGTTACTTATTCAGAGACAAAGTCAATACAGAGATGCATTATTTAAACATCAAACGTCATAGAAGCATGAATTGTTAAGTAGAATTGATTTAAAAACAAGATAAATTCTAGCTACTAATCCAATATTAATAACGATCTCTAAAAACTTATATAATTCTTAATGTAACTGTATTTTAATGTTTGCTAAGCGAAGTAAGATCAAGCACACAACTAAGTTAAGATATTCACTCGCGCAGTTCAAAATAAAATATAAAAACGCTTGCCATTATCTGCCTATATATTGTTTTCTTTTTATCTAAGTAGTTCTAATGTTGTAAGGACGCCCCGCTCGGGTGCTCTTCTCCTTGATTATCCGCGTGAGGTGTAGGAATAAGTGAAGAACTAGAAGCTGCCATGATCTTAATAGGATTTTTATTAACATCTTTAACTTAATCGTCTAACAAATTAGATAATAATAATATTTGTGACAGAATCTCTCTAAGGTGGCTAAACACACAATATACACTGCTGGACAATTGCTAAGGACGGATAACACTATCATCCATAGCAACCACAAAATGAAAGGAAGCAAAATGTGGAAAATTAGAATAAGTGCGGGATATTAGTAAGAAGAAGTATGAGTATGCACATTTTTTTCCACGTCTGTTCATCACGTGATAGCGTTCATAAGAGCTTTAAAGGTTTTGACGCGTGTGGACAGTTGTTGTTTCAGGTCAAAGTTTTACAGGAAAGATTTAATAGACGAACTTAAAATTTTTGGCATGTCTTCCCGACATCACATAGATGATTTTATGCGTGGCCGAATTATTGGAAAGATCGAAGAAGGGCGAAAAATAACAGATGTTGACAGGGAGTTCGACATCGCTCACAGCGTTGTTTCACGGCTGTGGAAGTCATTTAAAACTACTGGAATGTGTAGTAGACGGCACGGGAAGGTCGTGTTAGAAGTACGACGCCTGCAGAAGACAGATATATCGTCCTATCAGCAAAAAGGAACCACAGCTCAGGAGGTGGCAAATCAGTTTCTTGCTGCCTCAGGAAAGCAGATCTCCCGAAAAACTGTTGCCAGACGTTTGAGGGGAGGAGCACTATACGCACGCAGACCTGTTGTGTGTGTCCCATTGACCAGACAGCACCGTACTGCCCGTTTTCAATGGTGTCGTGAGCATCACAATTGGACTGAACAGGACTGGGCATGCGGCTCAGATGAGAGAAGGTTCAGTCTGTCATCGGATTGTAGACGCCAACTGATCTGGCGCGAGAGTGGTACTGCTTATCGTCCAGAAAATATCCATTAAAAGGATAGATATCCGACATGCAGTATCATGGTGTGGGCCGGCATCATGATCAATGGCCGCCCGCGCCTACATGTGGTTGCGAATGGGACTATGACGGGCCAACGATACATTGATGAAGTTCTACTTCCTCATGTTCGTCTTTTCCGTGGTGCTGTCGGTGATAAATTTGTTTTTATGGACGACAACGCAACATGTCATCGAACACTCGCTGTTCAGGATTGTCTAGACAGCGAGGATATTCAACGTCTCGTATGGCCAGCGCGTTCTCCAGATCTAAACCCCATTGAAAATGTGTGGGATGCTTTGGGGAGGCAAGTTGCTGGTCGAAACTATCCTCCGACAAACAAGAACCCCCTCATCCGTGCACTCACAGAGGAATGGGATAAATTGCCTCAACAGCTGCTGGATAATGTTGTGCAAAGTATGGTACGACGTGTGGAATGTTGCATCACACTCCACGGTGGACATATCTCGTAGTGATACCTTTCTTTAAGGTCCTGCTGACTTTTAGATGCATTGTTCCATTTCTCCATACGCAGATCAAATGAACATTTTTTTTTTCTTTCAGATGTTTCACAGCTTTTGTACTTTCCAGAACAATAAATATTCTTTATTCTAATGCCTGAACAGTGTGGCAACTATATTTTATCCTACTAGGCCTTATGTCTCTCTTAATGTAATGCTAAGCAATTTGTGATCCGTCCTTAGCAATTGTCCAACAGTGTATATAATACCGAAATAACGTAACCCGGACCACTATCAAAACTAACTCGCCTAAGCTAGACTATCACAAATCCGAATATTAAATAGTCACTCCTACCTTTAATCTAGTCTGAAGTAGCTATCACAATAATCCTAGATGAAGTTGCTTATTTACTGGAGTGCAATGGTATGCACCTTGACTTAAGGGCTCTCTATCACGTATAATTTCTCTTTGCTGTCACTTAACATTTCCAAAACCACTTCATGCTTGAACCACGGATTATCTTTACATTCCTCAAATTGCCACCCAGCTTACTCTAACTTCTGATATTTAAAAGCTTCCTAATTTGCATCTTTCCTTAACACTTTACTTCTTGGATTTGGTTGGAAAAGAGTTGCCATTAATTCTGGCATCAAAGAACATGTTAATGAAAAGACGTGCGTGAGCCCGTCACAATGTGTTCTATTCTGGTCTTCTACTAATTATTGGCGTAGCTAGATCTGAGAGGACCCTGTATCAGAATTTTTTGGAGCTCTTTTTTAGATATGGGAGCCCTGTTAGTGAGACTGTAGTTATGTTGGGGCCCCTGTAGCTAGGGAGCCCCGTATCATTGATACGGCGGTAGCTACGCGCTTGCAACTAATCCTCTTGGGGAAAATATTCTTTAAGTGTGATTTTAGTTTAGAAACCGCTTTCCGTATAGATGACTTGATTTTATACAAATATACCATAAAATCCGGCGTATAACGCGCACCGCTACTTTTAAGCTGCATTTTTTTAATTTTTATGTATGTACGTCGTATACCGCGAACTCCCTTTTTTTTACGAAGAAATCTGAAATTGCGTTGACAACGTTCTTATGTTTTTAGTTCATTTGTTCGAAGTATTATTTCAAACTTTAGCAAAAATTCTTCTTCTTCTAGAACTGCAAAACTTTAAGTTCATCAGGAATGTCATTTCTTTTCACTAAAGAGTATTTCGATCTATGCAGAAGTCTAATTCTGTATGTTAGTCTTTTATTTTATTATTATTTTTAAAGCTCTCATTTTTATACCCGGCGTACAACACGCACCCGTATATTTCGATCCTGTTTTCTGTGTTAAAAGGGCGCGTTATACGCCGCATTTGACGGTAATTACTATTTAAGTGCCCGTTGTTGAGTATGTGAGCTAATGGTTAAGCTTTGGTCGTTAAACAGAAATCCAAGTGGTTAGTAAACAGCGACTGGTGGTCAACCATCTTAACCCTCTGGCCGGTACATCCTTTTTTTTTTGCCGCACTTAGGAGCATCCGTCTGACAGACGGGTGCGAAAATGTTTTTGAATTTTATTACTTTTAGAACTGTTTTAAATGTCCTTATAGCTCATGAAACTGAGTGTGGCTCATGTAAGATGTATGGGGTTAAATCAAGCACAACAATATATTTTTATCACTAGAATTGTGACTAGTATTCTTATAAAAACGGATTAAAAATTATTTATATTCATGTAAAAGTAATTAAAAATAATAATAACAAACACGAAAAACTATAGGAATATCCGTGTTATAGACGATGATAGATAAAAAAAATTGTTCAGATCGTGAGTTGAAAAAAATCTCCATGTACCACCACGTGATCCTCTCACTGGGTAGAGTCCAACCGAAGATGTCAAGGCAGCCCACCCCAAAAATCACACCACAACGTTATCTATAGGCATCAAAGCAAATCATCTCAATCTGAGAGACGGATGTTCCGGTCAGAAGGTTAATATTAATAGGTGACGGAGAATCCGCCAAGAAGTGGTTAGGTAACCAACCTTGGAGCTGACCATGCTATCGGTCTTCAAGAAGGATCATACAAGGAGCTTTCACTCCAGATAAGTACCTTTCATAATTTAGCTATCCGGTTACGGGTTAGGATTTCAGATTGCTTCCCGAGTTAATTTATAGAAGTGTATTTAATAAAGGGCTAAAGATTAAATAAAATTAGCTATTAGTTGGTCGTCTCTGCTTCTTCCTCGAACCCTGTCACACAGCACTTCAGGCCACGGTCCTATTATTAAGCTTTTTATATACTGAAAAATATCCTTACAAAATTCGCCCCTTGATTTAAAAAGGACAGGACTTGAATTTTAAAAAGGATATATTTATCCTTTAATCCTCCGTAAATCCCTACAGAGTCCATTTTAAATTACATTTAGCGGATATTTAACTCACAAAAGAAACATACTTGCCAAATTTCAAGCCTGTAGCTCCAATAACCCCAAAACAGAATTTTTTTATCTGTAACACATCTCTGTAACCTCTCTTGGAAATAGATTTTCAAAAAATCCGTTCATAGCGTATCTCTCAATAGAAGGAAGATGTTTACTAAATTTAAAAGTTTGTAAGTCTAATAGTTCAGAAACGAGAATTTTTGTCTAGAGCAACCCCGCAGTTCCCCCCTCCCCCTCTCCTTTGATAGTCAACTATAGTAAAAAGTCATTCTCTCCTAGCAGTTCTCTCTCAATTGAAGGAAAGAAACACGTTTCCCAAATTTTAAGTCTTATGATGAAATAGGGGAAAAAACTGGAATTTTTGTCTTTTACGCCCCTTCAATAATCCTTGGGAGTCAATTTCCACAAACCCCGTTCTTAGCGAAGCTCTACTCAGCAGACAGATTGCCAAATTTGAAGTTTGTAAGTTAAATAGTTTACAAATTGGACTTTTTTGTTTGTATATAACACCCTATGTGAGATGTGATGAGTGAGGGTGTGTGGTCTCTTTTCTCCTTTATATATATAGATAGATAGATAGACGAAAGATAGATAGATGATTAATGTGGGTGCCTATTTCTGCCGAATTGATGTTAAGGGTGGTCGGCAAGGAAGAGTTCGAGGAGGAGGAGGAGTCCCCGGGCAAGTCTTGAAGAGTGCAGCCCTGCACCGCCCGCATTTCGGCGCACGCCAGGACGGGGCGTGCGCCAGTCCCATGAATGAACGCACAGTGCGTGACGGGACGTGCAAGAACAAAACCGTGTGTCTGAAGAGGTCCACCAGACTCAAGATTGGACTGCTCCCTTGGGTTAATTCCCCTTGGGAGATGATGCTCTCCCAACCCATATTTACTGGATCTCTACCGAACAAAATAAACATGTTTCTAGATGTTATAATTAAAAAGTGTGTCCTATTAAACCGTCGCAACTCTCTTGAGGTCGATTTTCGCAAAACCCGATCTTAGCGGATCTCTATTCAATAAAAGGAAAATGCCTACCAAATTTCATATGTGTAGATCTAATAGTTCCGGAGATGTGATGAGTGAGTGTGTGTGGTCTCTTTTCTCCTTTATATATATATAGATAGATAGATAGATAGACGAAATACAGAAAGTGATTAAATTAAACTGATTAACCATAAAAGAATGGCCCTCCTTTATTAACTTTCACATTTTTAATCGTAACTAGCATAGTTCTAAACCACTGGTTCCCAAACATTTTTAACCCATGGACCCTTTTTTAAAGTCAAAACACCTAAAGACCCTCTAGTAAAAAAGCTACATAAATGACATACTATAATGGCATAAAGCACAGTATAAAAATAAAAATTTAAAAAAAACCTTTTGCTGAAGAATAATTTATTAAACTTCTAAAACTTTTCTTTATGACTTGGATGAACTTGATGAGATGTTATGAGTGTATTTATGTCTATCTTAACTGCAAATCCCCACGAGCACACTATATTTTCGTTTCTTTTTTTTTGTGGTGAGGTTTATAACGGCATTAAATCAACGTTCTACCAAATTGGAAGACGGGAAAATATAGTCAATAACTTCTGCACAATAACCCATAATGCAGGATATAAAATTGGCATCCTTGTTCATACATTGGTTTAAGTCCCTCATTTATGAATATTTCAATAAGACCCTCTTGTATTAATATGGATCCATTTGTGTTTGGGATCTGAGTTAGTCTACGCGCAAAAAGGTTTAACACCCAGTTGGGAATATCCAAGTGAATTATTGTTATTCATTTAAATTTCCATAAAAATAAAAATGGATAAAAATTTTTCATTTTATACTAAACCTTGCGCGGAGACCTCCTGACGTTGTACAGGAACCCCTAAATCAATTTTAATTTTCCACACACACCCTAAATTATATCAGGGATCCCTGAGGGTCCGTAGAAACCACTTTGGAAACTACTGCCCTAGAGGAACCAATTGGAACTAAACTTGAATGATACTGTATTAATTGACAATTAATACAATAGTTAATAAACTTCTAAAAATATTTCTTACTATCGATGTCTCTTTCTTCGCGTATCTGACTTCTCATCATGGAAAAGCCTTAGTTAGAACGTTAATTTTCAGGTTCCTGTGTTGCAAAAATGGATTTTTTTATGTTAACTGTGTGTCTCTAATATCTTAGAATACAAAATTTTCTACTCAACATTTTTCACGTCTTTTTGTTGTTGTTATTATTATTTTCATGTTTTGCCAACTCATTCTCAGAGAAATACACATTTTGGTGCTGGTTTTTCAACCTATAAATTTGCCCTTGAGTATATATACAGTGGTGGCCAAAATTGTTGGCGTTTTTTTAAAATTGTTATATTTTTTTAAGTTTTTATGCTTATTGAAAATTGTACGTTGGACAAAATGCAAAGTATTTTATATCATTTTAAAGATAATTTAATACTAAATTCAATACAAAAAAGAAAACTGAAATGTTTGCAACACGAAAAAAGTTATGCTGTAATAACTGTTGATATATAAAGGGTGTTTTTTTAGAGGTATAGAACTTTAAATTGCAATAAAACAACGATGTATTATTCGATTGACATGAATTTTTTTTATTCGAAAGATACTCTTGTGGCATTACATTTTAAATATGATTTCTGGCATTTGACTGCCATGGCTGGCTCGGATGTTGTCCAATCTGGACGTCCAATTTTCGATGACTTTTTCCAACATTTGTGGCCGTATATCGGCAATAACACGGCGAATGTTGTCTTCCAAATGGTCAAGCGTTTGTGGCTTACCCGCATAGACCAATGACTTTACATAGCCCCACAGAAAATAGTCTAGCGGTGTTAAATCACAAGATCTTGGAGGCCAATTCACAGGTCCAAAACGTGAAATTAGGCGGTCACCAAACGTGTCTTTCAATAAATCGATTGTGGCACGAGCTGTGTGACATGTTGCGCCGTCACGTTGGAACCACAGCTCCTGGACATCATGATTGTTCAATTCAGGAATGAAAAAGTTAGTAATCATGGCTCTATACCGATCAGCATTGACTGTAACGTTGTGGCCTTCATCGTTTTTGAAGAAGGATTCCACCAGCCCATAAAGCGCACCAAACAGTCAGTTTTTCTGGATGTAACGGTGTTTCGACATACACTTGTGGATTAGCTTCACTCCTAATGCGGCAGTTTTGTTTGTTGACGCAGCCATTCAACCAGAAGTGCGCTTCATCGCTAAACAAAATTCGCTTATGAAAATCGGGAACAACGGCAATCTCGTTTTGGGCCCATTCGACGAATCTCTATGAGGCGTGAGTCTGTTCATGATGAATTGCCAAACCAAACTGAGAATAAATCACTTGACAGCTGTTAAATCGGTCGCCATCTTGGAAAGTAATGCCAACTTAAACTTCTATACCTGGAAAAAAACACTCTTTATATTAGATACGTATGATAACAGTGAGTTATCAGAGCTTAGCGAGGTTGTATTTATTCTTTATTACAGCTTCACATCGATTTTTCATTGAGCTGAAAACAGTTTTAAGCTCTTCTTTCGTTATTACATGATGCCAGGAAATAATTATATCCTCAATTAGTTCATTTTTATTTCATAGGTACCTCATTCGGACAAGAGTTTTTAAGCGATGTCAGAAATTTTCGATAGGATTAAGGTCAGGATAGTTTCCAGGACAAGATAACAACGATACTTAGTCAAAAAAAAAACAATGACATCAAATAAAAGAGCAGATTGGACACATGTGTGGCGAGAAAGTGGTATTTCCTATGTTAAAATTGCATAATAGGTGGGTAGTTCAGCGACTACATCTGGAGATTAAAAGTTTTGTTTAAGATGTGAGGAGACAAATGAAATTTAAAAAAGGTCGAAAAATGTGATGACAGAAAAATAAAAATACTATGTTTCATAGATAAAAAAATTTCATGGACATCCATTAGAAGTGATCTGGTTGATGCTGGTGTTTCTGTCAGTTGAAAACAATCAGTAGTAGATTAGCAGGTGTAAGACTAAAAGGTAGAATTCCACACGAAAAAAGCCGTATCTCAATTTGTAACCGCTCTAAAAGAGACTACAGTGGGTAATAGTACAAATTAATTAGACAGATGATTATTTGTCATATAGAGAGACGAAACTAAAATATCGTTATTCGATAGTGATAGCCTAAAATATGTAAGACGTTGAATAGCAGAAATGCTACATCCTGACTGCATCCAGGCAACTGTGAAGTGCTCACATAGTTTTATCATTTAGTCATGCATATAAGCAGATGATATTGGCCACCTTCATATCATCGATGGGATACTGAATGTCATAAAATACATTGACACCATTCTAGAACCCAAACTTTTGCCTTACATCAAGGATCTATTTACCAACAATGCTTCGTTTATTTTTCAGCAAGATTCTGCTCCTTGCCACACAGTAAAGTATTTGAAAGACTGGTAACGTTCTAAGATCAATGAGTTGTTGTCCTGGCTATGAAACAGTCTTGACCTCGATCCTATCGAAAATTTGTGGCACCGTTTGAAAACTCTTGTCCAAATGAGGTACCCAAGAAATATAAAGGAACTAATTGAGAATATAAAAGTTTCCTGGCGTCGTCATGTAATAAGGAAGGAAGAGCTTAAAACTATTTTCAGCTCAATGAAACCCCGATGTAAGCTGTAATAAGGAATAAAGGCAACCTCACTAAGCTCTGATAACTCACTGTTATCAGCAGTATCTAATGTATATCGGCAGTTATTGCAACATAACTTTTTTTGTGTTGCAAATAGTTGAGTTTTCTTTTTTTGTATTGAATTTGTGACGAATCTGTACGGAACCTTTCCACTAATCTTCTTAGGCGTCTTTCTGGGGAATATAAATTCGCGTTTATATTTCCAATCAACTCCAAAAAGAAGTATGGGATATTTAAATGAGATAGGGTATTTAAGTCGAGAGTTGCGAGATAGCAAGAGAGATGATGGTAGGCTATTAAGCCAACAACGTTAAAAGTAAAATTAGAAGATTCAAAGAGATTAGATTCGTGAAGACGTCGTGCTGCTAGACGTACCAGAAAGCTGATATAAGCCAGCGGTAAGTATAATTCACGTACGCTTAAAGTAAGCGTCAGTTTGAGCTACTTAGTTAAAGTTAATGACAGTTAAGAATTCGAATACGTGTGTTTCTCGGATCTCCTATTTCGGTAAACCTTACTTGAGTTGAGCTAGATTATTAATTAATTGTATTCTTAGTAATTTAATTTAATATATAAAGGCAAATCCCTTTAAAAGACGTAACATTATTGTATTGTATGTTATCAGAGATTTTTGAGGAAATTATAACAAAATAAATATTATTATTCAAAATGGCTCTTGGTGGTTCTTTGCCTCAAACTAATCTTGGTGTTCAAGGTGTGACCCAGGGGGGTCATCACAAATTCAGTATTAAATTATCCTTAAAATCATGTAAAATACTTTGCATTTTGACCAACGTACAATCTTCTATAGGCATAAAAACTTAAAAAACATAACAATTTTAAAAAGCCTCCACAATTTAATTTTGTCCACCACTGTATGTATATGTTTATATATATATATATATATATGGCTTAAACTCAGTGGCGCATCAGCCCATGCAATCCAAGGCCTACTGTGCTCATCTGAGTGTACGGGACCATTGGGTGCTGAGGTGCATGTGCAGATGGGAGAATAATAACAAGGTCACTGGTATCAAATAAACAGTTTTCCAAGAATTAAAGATTTCGTATGCTTGGGTAGAGAGAGACTGTGTCCCGCACGACCACAAACGTTCCCGGGTTAAAAATCTGTATTGAAGAATAGTTGAAAAAGCTTGCATTTCCATCGCGGTTCCAAAATACTTTTCTATCTTTTTAATGAATGATTTTAGGTGAGCTAAGCATAGTCATAAGAAAAATTTAACCTCCCTTTCAATAAATTCATTGAAAAATTTCCCAAGTTTTAAATTGTAGGACTTTCTACCGAAACCCGATAAGAAAACATTAAGCCGATATATCAGCTTTTTAACGAAGGTTTTAAAGAAATCAATAACATTGATTCAGCGTGACATGAGAGATAAGATATGTAATAAGTATAGCGGGCCTTTTTGAGAAAGCACTCGAGTGACGAAGGGCCGAAACTTCTTTACATCAGCGAGCGATGAAAAGAAAAACGATCAAATTAAGTTTGTTTACAGAAGCGACAAAATGCTTCATATTTTCAATGAAGAAGTTTTGACGTGACCCATTAATAAAAAGTTAAAAGTAGCTCGGAATTTAATTTTTGTGGTCGATGAGCATTTCTTGCTGTGGGATCTCCAAGAAGTAAATTAGATAACGGGCTATATTTAGTTTGTCGACGAAAATAACGATATTTTCGGATGATTTTTCGGAATATTTTTTTCCGATACCAAATTTTATTCAAAATAGTTCTTTCTTTTCTGCATAAAAAATGTTTTATTAATATCGAAATTAAGACAAAGGGCTTTATTTTTATAGGTTAAATCCTCTTCTTGTAAGTTTCTTAAGTTCCTTAAAAAATACTTGTTGATAAGTTATATTTATCTTTTGTATAAATGAAGCCACTTTGCTATACTGAATTTCCTCTGCTGTTGAAATTGCATCGATTCAGATATGAAGCTTAAGCCAAATTGATAAAAATCGCCAATAAAAAATAACACAATCTGTATTAAGAATTTATGGATCATCTATATACAGTCGGACCCCAATTTAATGAAATTTTTTCTTTCCTCGATTAAAATAAAGGCAAAACCCCTATTTAACGAATAATGAACACCGAATTAACGAATTATTTCAACAGCTAGAAAAAAAACTTTTTGGTTTGTTTTTTAAAAAAATCGGACCGTTTTTCAAATGACATCCTTGTCAGGAACAGAAAAAAAGATTTTTCTTTTAAGTAACAAATTTCGTCGACCAAGAGTGCGTTATTTGATGTGAGTCATGAGTGTAACCTATTGTGTGAGTTTTGAATAGGATAGGAAACTCCTTTCTTATCTCATCCCACTCTGCAACTTAGGAGAATATTTTAAGATTTCGACAGTTTACGCGCAGGGTATCTCATGTCCATCTCCTAACTGTTTTGAATGCTTCTTCCAAACCTTTTCTGGAAAATGAATGATTCCTCGTGTAGCTAGATGACTTTAAGGTCAAAACCTTGAAGAGGTTCTAGTCTGCCGGTGAATTCTTAAAATAGATCTTTGGATACCACTCCTTCGGGTGTGTTACACCCAGCGCTTGAATTTGTGTTACATTTCTCAATACGTGAGCACGCTTTAAAATATTTCTTTCGTGATGGCGCATTATCGTAGTTAAGATGAAGAAATACGATTTTTGAGAAACTTATTAAATACAGCATCTACCAATGAAAAAAGTTTCTGATGTATATAACTTTTTATAATTTTTCGAAGGGGGCAGTTGACGTTGTTGGTAATATTGCAGGAACATATTCAACGGCTGAAAAATGCAATCGTTGACCTATGACAATATTGTTTGCATTGTTGAATGTTTCTGCGATGAATGCACGAATTATTTTGTTGAACACTCTGTGATGGGCTCACGCGTCTTTTCATTAACATGTCCTTTGGGTTCTTTGGTGCCAGAATTAATGGCAACTTTTTTCCAACCAAACCCAAGAAGTGAAGTGTGAAGGAAAGATGCAAATTATGAAGCTTTTAAATATCAGAAACTGGGTGGCAATTTGAGGAATGTTATGATTCAAGCGTGGAGAACTTTGGAAAGATTAAGTGACAGCTAAAGAAGTTATTCGTGACAGAGAGCCATTAGGTCAAGGTGTATACCATTGCATTCCAGTAAAACCGCAACTTCCAGAAAGATTTTATTGATCGATCAACATTAAGGTAGGAGTAACTATTTAATATTAGGATCTGGGATAATATTGGAATTGAGTTTAGGCGAGTTAGTAATTGATAGTGGTTCGGGTTACTTTATTTCGGTATTATATATATATATTGTGTGTTTAGCCACCGTAGATTCTCTCACATGTATTATTATTATCTAATCTGTTAGATGCTTAAGTTTTAAGATCTTAATAAAGTCAAATTAAGATCGTGGCAGCTTCTAGTTCTTGCATTATTCCTACACCTCTAGCTCACGCTGATAATCAAGGAGAAAAGTGCCCTTACAACTCAGAAACCCCCTACTCAGTATTGAAGCAGGCGCTCATTTTTGAAGTGTTTGGGACTTGAACTTACTCAAGAATATAAAGATTGTAGGAGCCATGAGTCACAACGCTTTCTCGAAATTTAAAGGAAAATTTAGGACCTAGTGGAGGCAACGGACCACCTGTAAAGAAGGCTAAAGGAATGTGTAAAAGGTGTGCTACCTAATAAAAAGGATAGATAGCTAAATTGGCGCGTGAAAAGTGGGGTAGGCATAGATGTTTGGAGCGCATGGCCTGTATTTGCAGAAAATGTAAAAAATAATTTTAAGTAGAATTAAAAATATGTACTTACTATTATACACCCTGTTTTCTTACCTTTTTTCCCTTTGTATGCAAATTTTATGGTAAAAAGAGATTGTAACAGTCTTGGGTATGAGATACCCTGCGGGAGAACTTACATGCGTTTAGTTCGCTCGAGTGATGCCGGGTTATGATTCTGTTACATTTGATGACGGAGCCAATAAATAGAGATTCTGATGCAGAAACTGATAATGAAATTCATCAAAACTGCAAAATTTTTTGATGCTCTTCGTTATTTGGAAACTGGGAAAACATACCATTCGCAACATGATGCAAAAGATACATGTTTTCTTTTCTGCATTAAGTCGAAAAAAGTACTACACTACAAAGTATTACACTATTGCTTCTCAAAGTTTCAATATTTGCGCCCCAATATTCAATGACAGTTCTCATCACCCTCCACCCCTTCTATACAATAACAATGTATTGAATTCAGTAATACTATACTTTGGGCTAAGGCTATAATACGACTTTAGCCTCTTAAGTGCCTCTGGCGTGTGTATAAACGTCTCGCTCAGTCAGCGCCCTAATTGCTCCGGACGTAAATATACGTCTTTGCGAAGTACGATCTTTTATGTGCACTGTTATTCCATAAAATTATTCCGAAGGCTTTGGAATGCAATAAAAGGACCTTGAGAATGTTTGTGAAGTATTTACTTATTTCAGATTATTTGCTTTGTTATTCCATTTCTTCTCCACTCCCCCAATACGTGGAAAAGGGTTGGCACTGGGGAGCGAATCACGTAACTTTTAATCGGCAGTGAAGGGATTAATTATAAACCGTACAAATTATCAAGATAAACGTTAAATTTTGTAAATAATTTTATATAGGATAAACCCACATGTGGGCACTAGTAATTATTAAATTTGTTCTTAGCTTAGTATTGTTAAATGAACTATCAAAATACATTGTGCAGAACTGATACATTTAGAAGTCTATTCTATCAGTGTAAATTTTGTTATGCCAGGATGTATTTTGTTTGTTTACTCTTAGTAAATGAATAATTTTTTAAGCAATCTTTTGTTTTCGACTTTTCAATATGCTCGCGCCCCGAGGTTTGAGAAACGCTGCATTACATGAATATTTTTAAAAATCACGTTCTGTTGATGGCGCATATGTACTGTCACGAAAATAAGCCTATTTCTTTTAATTTGAAAATTAAATTAACTTAGAAAGTGGCTTACTTATAAAAATTATGGTCAAACTTATATAAATATTTGAAAACTGATATATATATTTGAAAATATAAACAATCGTTGAAAAAAATATCATCTTCTCTTTTTTGAAGCCGTGAAAGTTTGAGTTGGAGAAGGAGTTTGCACTTTGATGTCGAGAAAAAATAAATTTACGTTTGTGAAAATTTAATTGTTTAAAAAGGGAAAACCATCAAACAAAAATCATAATAAAAGTAATCTATTGAATAAATAACTAGGAAGAATCAAAAACGCAAATAATTTTCTAAGAAATAAAAATTAATCAAAATTGTAAGAGAAGCTCAAACGAAATTTGAAACAAGCCGGAATTTATCAAAAATATATGAATGTTTAGTGATAAAAAATATAAACAAAAAAATATCACTTAAACATGGTATACAGCAATTTGAAAGTGGAGCATTGTGGTAAAATTTCGAATTGATCTAAATAATATTCGTAACGCTTAAGAATGTGAAGAGAATTACTTAAGAGAAAGATCTGCAGCTATAATCAGATTCCTTTTAAATAATGTCAGTACTATTAGACACCACACCAAATGAAGATCATGTTATTTACTTAGATTTTACCTGTTAATAATTAAAATTATTTTTAGTTTCAGGGGTGATTAAAGAACAAGTAATATTAAAAAATAAGTCAATTCCTTCTTTGGTAAACAAAGAAAAATTTTATTTTAGTCACTTTTTATTAAATATAGTTACAATTAATATAAATATGTATATACATAGGACAGAATCACAATATTAAGTAGCAAAATAGAAAACTATTTTTCTTGCAATTTCTCATTTTCCTTTCTATATAGGGTGTAGGACTATTCTTTTTGTTTTTTATTTGTTACTATTTATTCATTCATTAAATTTAATTATTCCAATAAAATAGAATAGTATAAAGGAATCACATTCTCAGAAATTAAGCCATCGCAGCTGAGATTCGAACCTGCGACTTTTGAATTAGAAGTCCAACGTGCTATCCATTGCGGTACAGGCACACAGCAAACAATATTTGATTCTGTATATTCCGTTGGACTATTACTTTAGTTTGTTACTATTTATCTACTTTTTATTTAATTAATGAATTAAATAAAAGTATGTATTAACATCAAACTGTATTAAGAAAACTGTATCTGCAAACAAGAAAAAACTGTATTAACATCAAGTGTCCACCACTACAAATAATAAAAAATGTATTTGAACTTGAGTGCATGGGTTAAAAATCTTTTATTAAGATTGAAAATTTGAACAAGATATATATATATATAGGAAGAGTGTGAACTAATAGTAGAGAAATTGAAAAAGTCACTGACCCCAAAAACACGGTTCCGTAAAATAAGCTAAAACTCTTCCATTTTTAAAAAACTGATATATGTTAAAGATTTTCCAAAACATCTACTTACCTACTTTATTATATGGAGAGATTCTTTTAAAACAATTTTCATAAAAAATTCACAATAACTATGTACTCGACGCCCCCCAAAAAATTATCACTTCAGAGTTCACAATAATGAAATTAATTTATAATTCGCAAAAGCAGATTTGCATAGCAATTTAAATTAATGAGAGAACATCCGTGCCTGCGAAAATTCCGCTCTCGCGCTCAGCTTTTCCTTTTTAATAAATTGAAATCCCTCGCTTATATGCTTGAGACTAATATTTATCGATCTCTTTTCGGAGAGCTGTTTTATTGAAATTTCATTTCACTGTTGTGAAGCTGCTCAAACACTATTAATAAAGTGTATTAAGATTTTGGCTGTACTTCCTATTTTTACAGCTTTTAGAGCTCTTTTCATTTCCTGGACTCTTAAGTTATTAGCATATAAATAATATATGCCAAAAGCTCCAATATATTTATCTCGTACTGAGCGATCCGAAAGACATCATTTTATTTTTGTTTTTCCCCTTTATTTAAAAATATAGGAACAATTAAGGTATCCGACTACGTTCGGAACCATCATTTTGCAAGTGTATAAATGGATAACATTTATGATATTTAATGTCACTTAGATTAGAAAATGTGTATAAAATTGTTTTAGAATATTATTATAATAAAAAATTATTCAAGTACAATATTTTGACAAAAAAATAACAGAATGACCAATTTTCGAAACATTATCTTTTTATGAAAAATGTTTCTATTATAACAATATTTTGCCTGTTTATAGCTCAGACCTCTCTACAGAGGCGGAACTAGAATTTTTGAAATATATAACTAAGAAGTTCATTTATCTATGTTTTACGACAACAAAAGGGAGAAATTTTTAGAGAAAAACGCCGATAATTATTTCAAATGGTGGTAATTTTGAAAATAATGTGAATTTTTCAAACGTTCTAGTTCTGACTATATAGAGAAATCTTTACTTCATATAAGCAAAATATTATTATTATAGAAACAATTTTTATAAAAGGGGAACGTTTTGAAAAAAGGTTATTCTAAGTTAATTTTTTGCCAAAATATTGTATTTAAATCATTTTTTTTGTCATAATGTCCTTACAATAATTTTATACATATATTCGAATCTAAGTGACACTAAATATCATGAAAATTATCCATTTATACGCTTTTTTAAAATCACAGTTCCGAACATAGTCGGTTACATTAAAGCTATAAAAGACACATACATATGTTTTTATAACATGTAAATATAAAATCATGAAGTCTTACGTACATCTTTCAAAGTTAAATACACAATAAATTCACATTTGGGGTTCCTTTTTTTACCCAAGAGAAACCGAACTCCCCCCCCCAACATGGATTTTTTATGTATTGCTTATTTACATCGTATTTCGAAGGAACACTATGGATATTAGCGGAATGCTCAAGGAAACCGAGCTCCCTTGAAAGGAATTTAGAGCTACAAAACGATCCTCCGGGAAACACAACCACACCCGCGTTCAATCTTTATTGAACACGAAATCATAGTTTACATTTTATACAGTAGCACATATTAAATTTACATAGTTTTACAAATTAAAGGTAAATGAAATGAAATACATACGCAATTGTAGGGTACAAACATACAAAGCTGAAAATAATAATAAGGAATATAAAAGGTAAGAGAGAAAGAATAAGAATATATACACACACACATTATTCCAGAATTCTTGCAAATATATCAAAAGTAATATAAATATAAAATACAAATGCACCGTACAAAAAAAAAGAAGAAAATAGGAAACATTTGGAAAAAAGGAAAAAAGAAAGAAAGGGGAAAAAAACACGCTTGTGACCACAAAAGAGCTGATCCAATCCCATCTAAGAAATTTGATCCCGGATTGTAGAAGTAATTTTAAACTTGAAATTTGGTATTTTTTCTTTTACCGAATAGAGGTCGCTACAAAAGAGATTTTGCGAAAAGCGGCCCCCAAGATGCGTTGCGAGGTTTTAAGGGGTGTTATAAGCAAACGTTCCTGATTTGGAATTATTAGACCTACCGCATTTTTTTTTTTGAAAATTAATAGGCATGTTCCTTTCATAGGGTAGAGTTCCTCTAAGAACAGGTTTTGAGAAAATCGACCCTTAAAGGGGGCTGCAAGGGATTAAGGGGCGTTATAGGAAAAAATGCCTGTCTTTGAATTGTTAGACCCACATACTTGAAATTTGTTAAGCATGTTTCTTTTGTTGAATAGAGATCCACTAAGAATGGATTTTACGGACATCGATACCTATGAGGGATGCAGGGAGTTACTGGAGTGTATTAGTAAAAAAAAATTCTCGTTTTCGAACTACTCAACCTACCATACTGAAATTTGGTATGCATGTTTCTTTTGGTTGATTGAAATCCGCTAAGAACGGGTCTTTAGGAAATTGGCTTTCAAGGAAGGTTGCGGGACTTAGTGATAAAAAAATTTATTTCCGTTTTTGAATATTAGGTTTAGACTTTGAATTTGGCAATCATATTTATTTTGTTGAGTAAAGATCCACTAAAAATGGGTTTCGCGGAAATCCATTTTAGAGTAGGATGTTATGGGTGAGTAAAAGATAATTCTGTTTCAATTTTAAAAATTATTATTCAGAATTCCTGTTCTTTTTAAATCAATAGGTGAGAGTTGTGTATGACTGTTTTTCAATATAATCGATTGCTTAGTGCTAGAACTTAGATATCAATAACACACAAAAATAATATGATTAGTAATCGCAGTATATATTCATACAACATTATGAAATACCCAGCGAGCGTGCGGGTAACAGCTAGTATATTATGTATCAGGACTTAAATGGGATTTTAATTCAGGTTTTATTCTTTTATTAATAGTTTATTCTTTGAAGAAAGATTAATTTGATTAATGATGCATGGAAAGTTAAACACTTTTCATTCTCTGTCAACAAACGTGTTGATATTTTATTAATTTCATTTTACTTTATGATGTTTGGTTTATCATCCACGTTTGTTAAGAATAGGCTTAACTTTTCAACATGGCTTTTTTTTCTATTATATCGAAAATTTCTGCTGTACGGAGAAGGTGGAGGAATAAAGCCTTGCTTAACCCTAAATCGCTGACCTAATTCAGCGACACCTCTGGAAATCATAATAGGTGTCCAGTTTAGTTCAAAGACTCTTTTTGTATCTACATTTGTTGTATCTCTTGAATTCCTATTTCTTTCTTCTTAGGCTTTGTAGGTTTTAAAACTTTTTCACTTGATTTCTTATTTTATTTCATTATACTGTGTGTGTGTGTGTGTGTGTTACCGTTAAAGTGTATAACACAGTCATTTCATAGAATAGCTACGTATTTCATGAAATAACTGGACAAGTCAGTTAAAGTATAAAATAGGTGAAAAATTTCATACCTTACCTAGTTATTCTATGAAATAACTAGTTATTAGTTCATGTTAGACTGTTAAAGTAAAAAAAAAATAATTTCAAAGGTGTTTTATAAATTAATTGATCATAAGTAACTGAAATCTGTCGAAATATACATTTTATCCCTTTTGCGAATGGTAATAGTAATGGTATAGTAATTGATAAATAATAACGAAAAGCAGATATAATTTATTGTTGCTATTATTGCTAGCATCAGTTACACAGAAAGAGGAAAAAGAATATGTTGCAGAAATAGAGTTATATATAAATATTATCAAAAAGATACACCTGGGAAAAAAATATACTGCTTCATAAAAACGTTGTGTAAACTTTTTCAAACAAAATTGTAAGAGAACATTAATTTAAATTTTATGAAATGCCTTTATTTTACTCTTCATTATTTATTAGAAATAAAAATTGGTGTGATGACACTTTGAGCTGCATCGCCTATATTTTTGAAATAAGCATACTTTTTACTATTACACATCTTTTTACACAAGCCCACAGCTACAAGTGGTTCAAAACTGATTAAAAGCAGCTATAACCGGTCCAAAGAACTTTCGTGTAATGTATTTAATGATCTAGCAATCGTTATTCTATCGAATACCTAGTTAAATCATAGAATTCAATAATTTTATACATTTTAACTGATGTCTTGTTATTTCATGAAATAACGGATTTCACACTTTACCGGTAACATATATAAGGGTTTTGCCCCTCTCTTTTACTTTAAGCACTCCATAATGTTCATGGTTGTGCATTTTCTTTGCACAACAGAATATAAAACATCGAAGTTTAAATGAAACTTTTATTGATATTTACCCCAAATTGTTATTTATTCCTAAGTTTTAGGAATAAAAAGGAAATCAACACTGTGTGCACGGGAAAATCAAGCTATTGTTTTATCTCAAAAATTGTAGAAAAAGACAATAGTATAAAAAGATTTTAAAAAAAGGTAAAAGATAGTAGAAAAAGACAATAGTATAAAAAGATTTAAAAAAACGTAAAAGATAAAAAAAACTATTTTTAAAAAAAAACTACAGAGAGAGAGAGATAAAACTGTGAATTACAAAAAAGAGAAAAAATTTAAAAACCAGATAAAGTGAGTGAAATCTGGTTTGGAATTTTACGGATATAAAAAGACATACTCTAAAAGGGAATCAAGTATTATTTATACATTAGAAGCCCCTTTAATTGGTCTGACTCAACCAAAAAAAACACTGGCCATGAACGCACGACTACTTAATTTGAGCGATAAAATAAGCATTTCTCTAGAACAATGGTTCCCAAAGTGGTCCCTACGGACACCCAGGGGTTTCCGATATTATTCAGGGGTCCGTGGAAAATCAAAACTGATTTGGGGGTCCCTGAACAATGTCAGGGGTGTCTGCGCAAAGTTTAATATCATTTTTAAAAAAATTATCCGTTTTTATTTTTATGGAAATTTAAATAAATAACAATAATTCATTTGTGTATTCCCGACTGGGTGAAGGCCCCTTTTCCTCGTGGATTAACTCAGACCCCAAACACATATGAATCCATGCTGATACAGGAGCACCTTATTGAAATAACCGCAAATCCGACATCCCGTTTGAACAAGGATACCACACATTCTGGTTACACAAAAACAGATCCCAATTTTATATCCCCGATTGTAGGTTATTGTACAAAAGTTGTTGACTACTTTCCCGTCTTCCTGTTTGATAGAACGTGGATTCAGTGCCGTAAAAACCTCATTACAAAAAAAACTAGTGTTTGTGGGGATTTGCGGTTGTGACTTACAAACACATTGAGATGTAATGAGACATTGAGATAATTTAAATGTAAATTTTTTCCAAGAAAAATGAAGAAAGAATGACACATTTTCAATTCTTCTTTCATGAAAAGTGCTTCGATTATAATATTTTGCCTATTTATAAATAGAACCTCTCTACAGAACCTGACCAAAGAGATTTGAAAAGTTCCTATTATATATAGCTACAATCAATTGAAATAATAACAGTTTTTATAACAGTTGTTTTTTAAAGTGTTTACTCTGATGCGTCGGCTCCAGTAGCTTAGAGGTAGCGTGGCCGCTTCGTAAGCTCAAGGTTGCGGCTTCGACCCCAGCTGAGTGGCCACGGTAGCCTAGTGGCCAACGTGTCATGAGTTCGAGCCTAGTGCCACTGAAGACCCGCCGTGTTGGGGTACGTCCTTCCGGAGGTGTGGTGTGGTAGTTAGAAGAAGAAGTGCCAGCTCAAGTGTTGTCCTCGTCACTTGATCATGGTTCAAAATTACAAGGATCATCGCCGAAAGCCCTCGTGTAGCTGAACAATGCGATGTTAATATTCACTTTTTCAATCACTTACTCGACCCCGACTGGAATCGATATGTTTTATGAATGCGAAAATCATAGACACGCATGTCATGATTATGTGACATGTAAAAGATCCCTTGAGTATCGATTTGTCTCTGGTACTCTCGGTAAAATTAAATAAAAACAATATATTTAGCGTCCGACGAGAGTTTGAATTAAAAATAGTGATTCAAGCGTCCAAATTTTTATGGTAATGAGGCCGTCACTAGATGGTGCCACCCCAAAATGGCTCTTATGATTAGGAACTTGTCGTGTCTTCTAAGGCTAAGTTGCTAAAATGCCGCCAAATTGGGGGGGGGGAGAAAAAGAAAGGACGAATTAGAGAAGAGCACAGATTTCTGCCACCTCCCTCCGGGACGGTGCCTCATTAAATATGTTCCATACTTGCCAATTGAAATATTTCTCGCTCTCTCACATGTAGTATGTCCTCAGCTACAGGTGAGAAGCTTTCTTTTAGAACGGCTCTGAGCTGTTGTTAATAATTTTGATAGCATCTTTTAAATTTTATGGAACTTTCAATTAATTATTCTCTTTTTTTTTCTTATTAATTATGATGAGAGGATAATACCGTTTTTTGGTAAGGTACCTCGTATTTTGAAGCCGTGAGTGGGGAAAAAAGTTTACTCTCGGATGTATTAAAATATGAATAAATCCACCCCTAAATTATATACTTCGAAAATCTTAATTCAGGATCTGTCCAAAACTTTTAGTTACATTTAAGCCAAATTATACAAGTATTTTTCATTAAAGAATGTTTTGAAAATATGTCATTCTTTTTTCATTTTTTGCGAAAAAATTGCATTTAAATAATTTTTTCTAATAATAATATTCTTAAAACATCAAAAAAAATTGCTCATTAACACGCTTTTTCAAAATCACAGTTCCGAACGTAGTTAATCACTAATATGAAACTACAAAAAAAAATTCGTTATACACAGAAATTATATTAGAAACAAGTACTCTTTAAAATCTCATAACCGTGATAATGAGAAAAATTCTGCATGACAGGCTTATTTTACATTAATTTAAATTTCGGTTGACAAATGACAACGTATACTAAAATGATAAACGCCGCTTCAATTTAGTTTCCATTGTTCGAATTGTTTTAAAATTCCGCAAGTCATTTTTCAAATGGCGCTTCCTTTTTTTCATTAAACTTCGAACGATAAGTAAACATCAACAACTGTTAATGTTTTTTTTTGTCTTTAATGGGGCTGTGGATTGGTAGTTTGACTATTGCCGACATAGCACATTCCTCAGGAGATGGTTTTACTTTTTAGTGCGGTGCCATGTAAGCGATGTCAATTGTTGCAAGTAATTTTGACACCCAATTTCAACCTGAGTTCTGACGATGCAAACTTGTTTTAGGAATTTAATTTTTCCGAGAGCACCTAAGCCAAACAAGCACTAAAGGGATCTTTTACATGCCGCATAATCATACGACATGGACACTGTCGATTTTCTGCATCATGAAATTCCACCTACAAGGGCTCGGGGAGGGGGCGAACCTGCAAACTTAGGTGCAGAAGGCCAGCGACAAACCAACTACGCTACCCAGCTACACTGTTGATATGGACATAGCTCTGTTAAACATAGAAATCGAATTAGAGGAAAAACTAAAATATAATATTTATATATATATATATATATATATATATATATATATATATATATATATATATATATATATATATCGACAAACTTTTCTTTAACATTCATCTAAGTAATTGATTCAATTTTTTAAAAAATTTAAACTACCGATTTTAAGGATGTTATTTATCAACACCTTGATAATAATTTCAGATAGCAGTAGTAATTATTCCCTCGCTGCCTCTTTAATCGAATGAAATTCTAATTTTATTTCTGCAGTATCTTTTCTTTTTGTAACAAAATGTATTTGGTTATTGATGCATTTTATCTTTCTGAGAAATATACACCATGTATATGAAATAAATATTAATATCTATTAAGTATAATGATGACGCCGCCCATCCGGTATAGTGGTTAGTGACGCTGACTGCTAGGCCGTAGGGCCTGGATTCGAATCCTGAAGAAGACATGGATGTTTGTAAATGTTTAATGTCTTCGCAGTATGGAGGTACTCTAAACAGCCGTCGAGCCGCAAGTCCTCTCGTGAGGTTGGGGGAAGGGAAGAGAAGTGGGAGACCTCTGACCACCTCTAGAGTGTTTTTCCTCAAAATTGGGATGGAACTGAGCAAAATCGAACTGTCACCTGCTTGGTGCTCAAAACTAATTCTAAAGACAGACTAAAATTCTAGCCCTTAATCGCAGTGAATTTCCTGGGCCTTGATCTGATGTTACTGTCGATCAGGTTGTGATGGGGTTTTATCGGATTTTCACACTAATCCTCTTGGGGAATATTTGGGGCCAGAATGGCTTTATTTCATATCCAATTCTTTCAAGAAGAAACCGTGATATGCAGATTAGTTAATAGATATATGATGGAGCTTTAGTATTCGCGGGTAAGACATTAAATATAGAAGCGTAATCATAGAACGGGCTTTATCGTGTTAAGGAATCTAAGGTAGATTAAGATTCATAGGAAAACTTCTCATAAAGATAGTGGTTAGGATTTCAAGCGCTATTTACTTAGAATTTAGAATTACGTTATATCACTCCTGACAACATCCCTATAGTAGGACTTGTGTCGTTTGGATCAATATATTGGAATAATAATAAATTAGTTGATTATGGCTAACTCGAGTGATCTATTATTTTCTCCTACAAATCTAGGTCACGTAGAGGAAGAGATAGTACCCCCGGAAAGGGGGGGGGGTATCGCAAGGTGGCAAAAGTAACAACAACATAATGATGACAAATTAAAATTGAAACATTTCGCGAACTTTAAGACAGTAACCCAAATTACAGAATTATATCTGAAGTAGAAATAAAATAAATGTCATTCTCATTATTTTATGTTATATTCTTTTGGTATTTTAATTGTAAGAAAACTTATACAGCAAATAATTTTGAAAAAAAAAACTCTAGCAGAAAAAAAACACAAATGTTTATACATACCGAATTCTCCTATCAAAAGGTATCCACACAACTTAAAGAATAGCTTTTAAAGAGATGTCCTATTCAAATATTTGTTGTTATTATTGTACAGAATTGTATGTGGAGGCTGTGAGTAGCTTGCAATTTATCGGTTTATGATTCAGAAATGCTCTTTAATCGATAAATGCAGTCTAAAAAAAGAACACTTGTTTCGTATTTTATTTGTGGAGTATTGCACAATATAGTGCTTTAAAGTGCTTCACAAACAGTAATACGTATACTTTCAAAAAAAATGAATAGAAATGAGATGTTCACGTTAACAACAACTGATTTCGCTTATTTGACTTTTTAGGGGGTAGGGGGAAAAGGTAATAAAAAATAACCTACTTCATAGATTAGATATCAGAATTCTCTCTAGCATTAAATGTTTCGATTACAGACCCATAAAATGGAGACCTACTTAATATCTTTGAAGTTACTTTGTCTAGTAAAAAGATAGGAGTATGTGTATATATAACACCGATTCAAAACGTCAGAGTAACAAAACAAGTAATATAAAATAAAAAAATTCAAGTCAATTCCTGCGTAGGTCAACAAAGAAAAATTTTATATCAGTTACTTTTTATTCAATAGTTACAACTAATATACATATATATATACAAATGATAAAACCACACTAAGTGACAAAAGTGATTTTCCTTGAAATTTTCCATTTTCCTTTCTATATAGGGGTTTCGACTATTTTTTGCTTGTTTGTTTGTTTGTTACTATTTATTCATTTCTTAAACTATTCTAATAAAATAGTATAATAAAAAAAGAAATCATATTCTGAGAAATTTGGCCATGCTATGTGGAATTCGAACTCCCGACCCTTGGATTAGCAGTCCAATGTGCTATCCATTGCGCTAAAGGGACACAACGAACGATTTTTCTTTCTAAAGGGTGTTTTTTAGAGGTATAGAACTTTAAATTGCAATAAAACAACGATGTATTATTCGATTGACATCATTTTTTTTATTCGAAAGATACTCTTGTGGCATTACATTTTAAATATGATTTCTGGCATAGGACTGCCACGGCTCGCTCGGATGTAGTCCAATCTGGACGTCCAATTTTCGATGACTTTTTCCAACATTTGTGGCCGTATATCGGCAATAACACGACGAATGTTGTCTTCCAAATGGTCAAGCGTTTGTGGCTTATCCGCATAGACCAATAACTTTACAAAGCCCCACAGAAAATAGTCTAGCGGTGTTAAATCACAAGATCTTGGAGGCCAAGTCACAGGTCCAAAACGGGAAATTCGGCGGTCACCAAACGTGTCTTTCAATAAATCGATTGTGGCACGAGCTGTGTGACATGTTGCGCCGTCTTGTCGGAACCACAGCTCCTGGACATCGTGATTGTTCAATTCAGAAATGAAAAAGTTAGTAATCATGGCTCTATACCGATCACCATTGACTGCAACGTTGTGGCCATCGTTTTTGAAGAAGTACGGACCAATGATTCCACCAGCCCATAAAGCGCACCAAACAGTCAGTTTTTCTTGATGTAGCGGTGTTTCGACGTACACTTGTAGATTAGCTTCACTCCAAATGCGGCAGTTTTGTTTGTTGACGTAGCCATTCAACTAGAAGTGCGCTTCATCGCTAAACAAAATTCGCTTATGAAAATCGGGAATACGTATTCCACACAGAACCATTATTTTCGAAATAAAATTGCACAATTTGAAAGCGTTGTTCAGGCGTGAGTCTATTCATGATGAATTGCCAAACCAAACTGAGAATAAATCACTTGACAGCTGTTAAATCGGTCGCCATCTTGTAAAGTAATGCCAACTTAAACTTCTATACCTGGAAAAAAAACACTCTTTATATATACTGTTGGACTATTATTTTTGTTTGTTACTATTTATTCATTTTTTAATTAAATTAATGAATTAATATTTGAAAAAATGTATTGACATCAAGTGCCATTCACTACAAGTTTTAAAAAATGTATTTGAACTTGAATGAATGAATAGGAAGTATATTTTATTAACGATTGAAAATTTGAATAAGATGTATGTATATATATATAATATATATATATATATAATAGATAGATAGATAGATAGATAGATAGATAGATAGATAGATAGACAGATAGAGACAGAGAGAGAGAGAGAATGAACTAATAGTAAGAATTTAAAAAGTATTTGATTTTGCTATAAGAAGTATTATACCCGTTAAAAATAAAGAGCGATAAAAATTGCTAAATGAACACAATAGTCTGACACATAGTACATTGTTTCACAGATGTATAAAGAATTAATAATTGTATTTAAAAAATATTATATAGTTTTTTTTTACTCTAAAAAATCAATATTCCCATAAGAGATTCAAATTATCTGAATAATTCTGTGACTGTTTGAGTACCTTCTTCTAATCCTCTTGGGAAGTCTTTGGGATATCAATTCACGTTTATTCACAACCAACCCTTTTATAGAAGAAACCGTGATATTTTTTAATTATATCTACTATCTATATATATATATATATATATATATATATATATATATATATATATATATATATAGTTAAGGTTTTCTATATAGCAGGGAGGAGAAGGAGAAAAAACGTGATAAGATACAACTTATTGCTACTGATCAGGTATTATAACATTTTGTAGAGTAGTTCAACTGTTTGATAGAGGAAAGTTTTAAAATGACGATTGATAACTATAGTTGAATTAGTACTAAATTAAGTGGGATAGAAGATTTGTTCCTGCAATAAGAGTATTTATATTGATAGTCTCCTTCTAACTCGTGTATCTTGCTATTAATCCACATTTTGTTCATATTTCTAGTTGAAATTAATGAATCAGTGTTGCTATTTTGGGAGATCAATAAATAGACTGCTTCTGATTAAGGCGAGCGTTTCTTCCCTTCCTCCCACATCTCTAGATGGACAAGAGAGAGGGACGAACCTCTCATAATTCCAAAATTTTATTATTGAGGACAAAATTTCCATAGTCTCTAAAGCATGAGTATAAAAACTTGTTTGAAAGTCAGTAATGATTAGTTGGTGTAGCGCAGAGGTTCCCAAACTTTTTTGTCTCACAGACCCCTTGCCATGTTTTCCAGTTTTATGTAGACTCCTACTCTCACCTAATATTAAATTTTTGAAAATTTATCAACTTAAATGTTTTTGACAGCTGGTATAGCACTACTTACTTTAAAAGTTTTACGTTTCTAACTGTAGTTTAGTACAGTTTTTAAACTTAAGAAACAAATGTGAATTAATTAAATTAAAATTTAATTAATATATGAAATAATTGTTACATAAAATAACTGACCAACAAACAAATGTTTTTATTGGTTGGGATGAATCTGCTGCTTCTCAACAACAAATTTTCTACCCATTTGGCTTTAACCTTTTAAGGTTTAACTCTAAATCTCTTCGGTTAGTAGTATCCAATCTTCCTTTTTTATTTTGGAGATTGGAAAGTGCGCTGCAACTCCTCCTCTTTGGGAAAAGCAATTAAAAACTTTCTTGAGATGTTCCATAATTCGGGATAAATAACAGGTATATCTTTTTAAAGCCAAAATTGCTGACATTCGTTTCTAAACTTCACTTTAAGATCTTCGTTAGGGCTATTAGAATCAGTTCCTTTTGTAATTAGACATTTTTTTAATATGACAACATGAATTCATTACCTACTGTGATATTACCATAATCAAAGCATTCTCAAACCTAGTTTCAAAATCTGGATAAAGGGCATTTAAATGTTAAAAATAGGTTAAAATGTCATTTTTCTGGCAGATTGTCTGTGACAAACTTAGAAACAGTTAAAATTTGCAATGTAAAGTTTTATATTTCTTTAGCTTGCTTCTGGCACACACACAAAAAACACTGAAATGTTGGTTCTTTTTTTTAATAAAATTTATGCTTACTCCTTATAACTGCAAATTGACCCCAGTAAATTTAGTAAATATAATTACTAAATTTACTGGGGTCAATTTGCAGTTTAACTTTGCAGTTTTTAAATTTTAACTGTTTGTAAGTTTGTCACAGACAATCTTTATAAAATAGGTAAATAAAATAGGTATATAAAATAGGTAGGCCTAAATTGGTAAATCTGGCTTACGCTTGGTTTAATTTTCTTTCAAAATTAAATTTACGATCTGGTTTAGGCTATCGTAGACCCCCATTTCCACTTCATGGACCCCCAAATTATTTTTTCGCTGACATGAACCCTTTGCAACATAGACCCCTGTACAACATAGTGAAATACTCAGTGAAGCTGGTAGTATAATATATATATAACTTTAGATGAAAGTTTTTATTTTTAATGTATTTTGAATTGTTTGATAATAAATGCATCATTTGATATTATTATACTTGTGGCTATTATTATTATGTTTGCGTATCCTTCATTCTGCTTTAAACGCGGTTTTAAAAGAGTGAGTTTTTTTTTATTATTTTAGTTCTATAGGGAAGTACATTTTCTGTTTTTATTATTAAGTTGTATTAAATATTGTAGCTCCCAACATCTACGCCACTAGGTGAACCGAAAATTCTTGAAAAACTAAAAGTAGCCCCTACCCTGGAAAAGTCTGCCCACCCCTATCCTAGTAGATTCAGAGAGACTCTTTCAGTCTAATCCCAGTCCTGGATTGATTGATTGAATATTAACATCGCACTATTCAGCTACACGAGGGCTTTCGGCGACGGACCACGTAATTCTGAACCATGGTCAAGTGACGTGGACGACACCTGAGCTGGCACCCCCTCTCCTAACTACCACACCACACCAACGGGAGGACGTTTCAGCTCTCGACAGATTTAACGTGCATCGCTGCCCTACACGGCGGGTCTTTAGTGGTATTGGACTCGAACTCGTGACAAGGCAAGCCACGGTCCGATACCTATACCACTCGGCTACCGCGGCCACCCCAGTCCTGGAACTAGCAGCAACCAGGTTGTTGGCTGTTTTGAAATAGTCCTGTAACGCAGTACCTATTCTTTTTCATATGCTTTCTGTTCTGAGGTATCAGCAAATAAATTTAAACATATACTAGCTAGACGAGTCATCACTGTTACATTGTGAGTTAAAATGAACTACATGATAGATATATAGCACACTACTTAGAATGCGCTTGTTTACTCTACACAATTAAAGATTTAATCAACAAAGAACTAATGGCAAAGAAAAAGAATTTCTCTCAAGGAACTGTGAGTAAAATTTCATAAGATTTTTCATAAATCAAAATTTTAAGAATTAATCGTGCATAGAGTGTTTATAAACTTATAACCAAACTATGGCAAGACAGAGTACTGAAATTCATTGTAAGGGGAAACGTTTCAGGAGCTTCAGATTTATAAGCAAGAAATGGAAAGAGCAAGGAGTCACTTCCTGAACATCTCCCACTCTAGAAAACTCAATAAATTTGATTTTCAAGCATGTGTACTCAAGACAAAGTCGCTACTTACTTACAAGAAGAAGGGGTCCAGAGAGCAGTGATTCTGGTGTTAATGTACATTATTATTTTAATAATACAGAAGACCCAAGCGGGGTATACGTTCCATCAAAGTAGAGCGTTATATGAAACAGCGTTAAACGAAGTTATCTCATGTAAATAATGGGGTTAGGGGAAGATGGGTAGAAAATTGGCCAGGTACTTTATCTTTAAATTTATTAATTATGTGTTTTATAACAATAAAACAAAAATGTATTTCTTACAGATATAGAAACATAATAAATGAATAAACATATAAAAATAAATAAAATTTTAGTCAGTGCGCTTACATTTCAGATCATACAGTATCTTCTGTATGTCCAATTTTCTGCCTTTTTATCAAGAAGGCATCTAATGTAATTTGAGTCTTCCTTTTGCACTCTGTGAGAAGTTGTTGGTAAGTGGATAATGCATCCATAACGCCTCGTCTTGCCTTTAAACTCCTGTCAAAATTTGCTCCTGCTTTTTTTTGCGGCTTTATTTTCGTGTTTTTTTGCTATCACCCATGATAAAAACTAAAAACCATAATATTTATCACTGTAGCAATCGTTATATTATAAAAATTTATACTTACAATAACGTTAACAAATGTTTGAACAGATAAAAATACGTTCGTATAACACCTCTGGAAAGAAGAAACAGATAAACTGCTTCGGATATCGGGAAGCCTACCGCTGTGTGTAATTTCGGGGAATCCCCCAATTCAAATAAAAGAGCGTTAAACCGAAACAGCGTTAAAGGGGGGTCTTACTGTATTCCTGTCAGTTAAAATTAGGATTTGAAATCCCGTGTTATATTTTTCAATCTCGGGATTTCGGGATTACATTATCCAAATCCCGATATTAGGATTGGACTATTTATTAAAATTACTTACACATTTGCATAGTTGAAATTGTATAATAAAACTGAAAATATATATATAATTAAAAGTTGGTTTAATATTAATTTAATTGAAATAAATAAAAAAAAACTTAATTCATCATAAAAATAGTAATAATATATAAGGAAATTTAAAAAAGAAAACATTTCTTCATTTCTTGTGTTTTTGTAAATAAGCTTTTAAAAAACACAGCTCGTCCAGCGTTTTATAGTTCGAACGGATTCTTATTTTTGTTACCAATTGTCCTGCCGAAGAAAATCCTCGTTCGGATTCTGTACTAGTAGGTGTTATCGTCTTTAAATAGGAGTACCGTAAAATCCGGCTTATAACACGCTCCCATACTTTCAAGCTGCATTTTTTTTTTTAATTTTTAGGTATATTCGCTGTATAATGCTCACCTCCTTTTTTACAAAGGAACCAGAAGTATGCGTGTACAATGTTCTTATGTTTTTAAGTTATTTATTCGAGTTAGTATACCAGGTCGCCCATCCGGTATAGTGGTCAGCGACGCTAACTGCTGTGCCGTGGAGCCTGGGTTCGAATCCCGGAGAATATATGGATGTTTATAAATGTATAGTGCCTTTGCGGCATGGGGGTACTCTGAATAGCCGTCGAGCTGCAAGTCCTCTTGTGAGGTTGGTGGGAGAGAAAAAGAGGAGGGGGTCCCTGACCCTCCCCTAGGGTGTTCTCCCTCAAAATTGGGGTGGAACCTAGCTAAATCTTACTGTCACCTGTATGGTGCTCAAGGCTACGGCCAACGAAAGGTGTACATCTAGCGCCTTGCCATGATGAACTTCGTGGGCCTGAATCTGATGCAGTCGAGGTCAGGTGTCATAAGAAACATTAACCCAAGATTTTGAAAAAATAGTACACTATATTATTAATGTCCCTTTAACTTCATTATGTATATATCATTTCTTTCAAATATATAGTATTCTGATCTATGTAGAAGTTTAACTTTTCTTATGCTCATCTCTTTTCTTTTATTTTTGATGCTATCATTTTTATACCCGGCGTATAACGCACACCCGTATTTTTCAACCTCATTTTTTTTCAATTCCTACTATTAACTCACACTCTCTATATATTTATTTATTTACTTATTTATTTATCTTGGTGGAATTTTCAATCGTTAATGAAATACATTTTAAAGCCCTCAATTGAGCTGAAATTTAATATGCATGATTTTATTTTGGATGACAATACAATAATTTAACTATAATTAATAAAAATTAATTGATTAAAACTGATTATTTAAAGAATTACAAATACAGCCACGTTGACATCCTTGTAGGCGACTTGTGTCAAAACTTTAAAAGATTTTTTTTCCTCACGTTTTAAAGCATTCAGTTGAACTGAAATTTTATATACACGAGATTGTTTTGGATGAAACTACGATACTTTAATGATAATTAATAAAAAATAATTACTACTTAATGTTGTGAATCTCTCATATGTATATACATATTTATACTAATTGTAACTGTTTAATAAAAAGTAGCTAAAATAAAATTTTTCTTTATTGATCTAAGTAGGAATTGACTTAAACAAATTTTTTTATATTACTTGTTTGTGTTAAAAGTGCGCGTTATACGCCGGATTTCACAGTATATTCTTTTTAAGTAATCACCAAGTATCCCTCCATTTTCAAAAAAAGGGACATTTCTTTTTGAATTTTTCATAACAGTGTCTCAAATAGAATAGACTGCATTGGTGCATATCCCTCTTTAAAAACTTTTTCTAGTTCTTCGATTACCCTTAATGGTTTTTGTGTATAAATTCATCCAGTTATTGTATCAGAATGTGAATCAGTTTCAAGCGTGTTACCTTTTTTGAAGTATATATAGAGATAGAAGATCCTGTTGCACGAGCTGTTTGTAATGCAACGGGATTTGAAGTGTCTCTAGTCTTCCGAGCAGGTCCGCTTTTAAGTAACGGCATATAATTGAAGGAGCTGAGCCAAAATCTATTCTAGAGATGTCACTTATATTATTGTGTAAATATTGCAGTGAGCCACCTAGATCTGTGCGGCGTCCTTCCATTTGAGAAATGAGAGATCTGCATATATTTTTTTACTTATAATACTTATAACTGCAACAACAAAAAAATTCTAAGTACATATTTCATAGAAAAAAATTTAATTTTCTAAGAATTAAATTCTTAGAAAGATTTTGATGAGAAAAAAATTTTAAAATATAATTTGAATAAAAATTTAATACCGGGATATCGGGATTGGAGAAAGCACCGGGATTCCGGGGCTGCAAACCCTAGTTAAAAGGAAATCTTTTGAAGTTCGTTATATGTATATATATGAAAGAAATTTATGTAATATATCAAAAACAAGAAATAATACATAATGAACAAAACAAGAAATAACGTAATAAAAATATAAAAGAAAAACATGAAAAATGAATTTATAGAAAAATACAAAAAAGGAACTACAAAAAAGAACCTAGCGAGTCAGAAAGCAATTTCGGACTTAGAACCGAATAAATAAGGTTAAACTAATTTGAAGGCGCCAACCTTCCCCCTTTGCAATTTGTGGTAGGAAAACCAAATAAAATAAATGAAAATAAATAAATACATATATATATATATCTGCAATCCTGGTTCCTAAGGCCAGGAGTTTGTCATTATACTATGTGCCTTCTTCCTAATTTTAATTATCTTAGGTATATAACTATCTGTTTATTTTTATATTTTTGTTTATATATTTGTGTATATGTATATATATGTATAAATTTATATATATGTGCATGTATATGTATATAATTATATATTGAAATTTTTTATATTGATTATATATATATATATATATATACATTATACATATATATATATATGTACATATATTATATTATATATTCATTATATATATATATATATATATATTATAAATTATTTAACCAATAGTGTGTGTGTGTGTGTGTGTGTGTGTGTGTGTGTGTGTGTGTGTGTGTGTGTGTGTGTGTGTGTGTGTGTGTGTGTGTGTGTGTGTGTGTGTGTGTGTGTGTGTGTGTGTGTGTGTGTGTGTGTGTGTGTGTGTGTGTGTGTGTGTGTGTGTGTGTGTGTGTGTGTGTGTGTGTGTGTGTGTGTGTGTGTGTGTGTGTGTGTGTGTGTGTGTGTGTGTGTGTGTGTGTGTGTGTGTGTGTGTGTGTGTGTGTGTGTGTGTGTGTGTGTGTGTGTGTATTATTGGTTAAATTACGGGTCATAAATGTAATGCAACAAAATATCATCCATTGTTAGTAATGTTGAACAATTCAATTACAATGAAAAAGGTTTGGATACAATCAATCTAAACAGAAAAACTGTCGGCGAAAATCAATCATGACAAATTGAGATCATATACTTGGGGCCACTAGCAATTACGAATCGGTGTCAAACTGACCCAAACGAGCTACCGTATTGGGCTCAGACAATCTATTTCAGTAAGAACTCAGGGAAGCAAAGGTATAATATTTTAGTGATGCTTCGGTTAATAGAGTCAACATTCACATAAAAAAAAGAGAAAAACTAAAAGTGGATGGATTCTATTCGAGGTCATTCTATTAATCCTGTTGGGGGAATTCTTCTTTAAGAGTACCAGGACATCATACACATGTAAAAAAATAAATTTTTCAATTTTAGTATTAAAACATAGTGCATATTTTGCTAATCTAAAAATGTGTAACACTTGTATGTCTGTTGATAAAATAACTTGAAAATATGAAAAAAATAATTGATAAAAATGTAAACAAAAGAACACGCTTCCTTTGACACATTTTAAAAGATAGTTCCTCATGTATTTAATGCATGTAAAATGCACTTATTTGTATTTACTAGAGATAAAAAATAATATTTTTATCTTTAAATGTTATTATTTTTTTTTTGAAAAACTAGTTTTACATAAAAAAAAGGAAAAAAATCAAAATTTTAAATTTTTTCGGTTTTTCTCTGAGAAATTATGCTATTATTTTTATCAAAAAACTATTTGACTATAATTTGTTTAAATTTTTATATACGTATGTAAAATATTTTGTATAATCTAGAAATATTTTTATAAAAAATGGTACCTAAATGAAAATATGTTTGATAAAATTATATTCATACTCAGTTATAAAAAAAACTTTTAAATTTAAAAATTACTTTTGAAAATTCTAGAGAATGTTTAAACTATCATTTTAAGGTACATAAAAATAGGCAGTAAAAAATATTGTGATAAAAAAATATGTAAAAACATTAAAAGTGAAACACACTTTTAGTTTTTTCACTTTTTCTCCGAAGCATAATTTTTGCCTTTAGATACACGCTTATAAAATTATTGCACTATACACACTGGTGTGCAAAAATTAAGGACGAAGTCGAAAAATTAGCATATCAGCTGAACGAAGAGGCAGAGTGAACAGAAAGACCAATCAGGAGATTAAGTAAGGTGATGTACGGTAGCACATGCGCAGATATGCAGATAGAAGTAATGGGGGAGTGTCTGAGTAGTATAAAGCATGTTGTCGGTGTAAGATCAGTATTTCTGGCAAAGAGATTGCACGCCGTATAGCAGTTAAAATCACACCGAGTTGCTGCCTCAGCGAGAAATGGCGAATAATCAATCTGTTAGACGACATCTGGATGCTTTTACCCGAGGTCGAATCATTGGGAAGTTGGAGGAAGGCCGCAGTGTGACAAGTGTGGCTGCAGAGTTCAGAATTGCTCACAGCATCGTTTCACGACTTTGGAGACAATTTCAAACTACAGGAACAGCTATCCGGGGTTCAGTAGTGGTCGTCCACGAGGAACCACACCCGCAGATGGCCGGTACATTGTCTTACAGGCCAGAAGAAAACAGGCGGCAGACAGTGGGAGAAATCGCTAGACACACGACACAGGCGACTGGACGAGCGATATCGCGTTTTACCGTGGCCAGAAGACTGCACGGTGGTGGTCTGTTTGCACGACGCCCTGTACGGTGTGTACCTTTAACGCCTGCCCATCGGAGAAGGCGTTCTCTGTGGTGCCGGGAACACCGGAATTGAAAAGACAATGAATGGGGACGAGTACTCTTTACAGATGAGAGCAGATTCAGTTTGAGTAGCGATTCTCATCGCATACTCATCTGGAGAGAGCGGGGAAGCCGCAATCATCCCTCGAACATCATTGAAAGGGACAGGTATGGAGGTCGCGGTGTTCTCTTGGGAGGAGGCATCATGCTTGGTAGTCTTACAGACCTTCACATCTTTGACGCAGGTTCAGTCAACGGGACCCGTTATTGTAACGAGATTCTTCTTCCATATGTGCGTCTTTTTAGAGGCGCTATGGGTCTGCAGTTCCTTTTCATGGACGACAATGCACCATGTCATCGCACAGTAGCTGCCGAACAGCTCTTAGAGAGTGAGGATATTGAACGTATGGATTGGCCGTCACGATCTCCGGATCTCAATCCCATCGAGCATGTATGGGATTTTCTAGGCAGACGCTTGGCAGCTCGTACTTTACCACCAGTAACGATTCGGGAGCTTCGATTGGCGCTGCAAGACGAATGGGCAGCAATGCCTCAACAACTCATTGACACCCTCATTCTTAGCATGGGCAGACGCTGTGAAACCTGCCTAGCAGTCAGGGAGATCATATCCCCCTACTAAAGACCAGATGTTTCTTGCTGGACACCCATCACAGGGATGTTTCGGCCTTCAGTCGCATTGCGCTCCATGCTACTTTTTCAATAAAGCTTCTTTTTATCCCTCTGATTTCTCTTTTATTAAGTGTTGCTTACATTACACATGTCCTTACGTATTGGGAATCTTACGGTATTAAATGTGTTGATTTGGAAAGCTTTTGTACAAAGTTATATTGAAAAAACGGTCTCGTCCTTAATTTTTGCACACCAGTGTAGTTCCAAATTTTTTATACTTCTATACAAGATACATGTGCATATATAGTAAACCTAATTGTTTTACATGTAAGTAGTATATAGGTTTTTTTTTTAAAAAAACAGTTTTATGTATGAAAAGAGGGGCGATAAACATTATCAAAATTACAAAGTTTTATAATTATTTTAAAGAAACTATGCTAATACTTTACTAAAAAAAAATAGGTTCACTATATTTTCTGTATTGTTTTATATATGTGTAAAAGAATATTTAACACATTTAAGCAATACTTTTTTATAAAATGGTACCTAAACATAAGTATGCATTATGAGATCTCAAAAATTATGTCCAACTTAAAATTAAACAGAAAAAAATTTTGAACAAAAAAATTATTTTTGTATTTTTACAGAATGAATAAAATATCTTAATTAAGTACACACAAAAAAATCTAAGCTTTATTGGAAATTTTTAAAGATGTATATCCCATAAACAAAGAGTAGTCTTAATTTCGGTATTTTTCTGCTTCAAGCATCTCCTGGTTCCCTTAACTGTGGTTTAAGTTTAAAACCAACTTCCGTAGAGAGAACTTAATTTTATGCTAATTTGAGTGCTATTTAAACTCTGACATAGGGTGTGATAGGTTAATCCTTAGTTCTTACTCTATCAATCAAGTGAGTTGAAAGAATTGTCTTTCGAAAACGGGGAAGAGTAAGAGAAAAAAATTTGAAGTGAACTATATATAAACCTAGGAAAGATTCCACAAGTGCTCTAACATCGGATCTAAGCCATATAAGTTTTTAATTGATGTTCTTATAAGCTTAAGATAGGAAACTAATTTAGAATGCTACCACGGCTTATAAACTTTAATTAATCATAAGATGATTAGCCTGAAATAAAAGTAATTATTTTTTTATAACAATATCTGACTATTCGGTGTCCCAAACTACATTTGTAACCTCCGAGTTGTTACAAAGTAATTAATAAAGATGGGAAAACAATTTCTATATCCAATAAAATTTATTTAATTTAATTTTAACTAAAGTGATATTGCTCTAAAATTAAATGAAAATAATAATGAGAAACTTCCTAATTTTGACCGAGATTTTAATTTCGAGGAAAGGAGTGCAAAAGCTGGGGTTGTAAGAAAAATTATTTTAGAACCATTTCTTTAGCGGGTTAAATTCATGTAAAGTCATAGTCATATGCAATTACATGTTTCTAGTTAATCAATTCACGCGCTTCGTTGTTGCCAACTTTTGCATTTAAAGAAACTTTCCCTCAAAAGTACATATTTGTCAACAGCATAATAAGGTACATAGGTAAACAAAATGTACTTGATTTAAAGATACACGCATAGTTTTTTTTAACCTTTAAAAACTTTTTAAAGAATTTTAACGCATAAACAGTTTTACCCAATTATTAAATTTGAAATTGTAAGTCGTGTCTGTTTTGAATTCAATAAAGAACACGTGACTACGTTTATCCCCTTACTGTCACGAATTTAGCTCATTGCAATACAAAAAGTTTAAATTAATTAAATGACTGTTTATCATTTTGAATGGATAAGTAATGTTCACCAAATTCTTATTTGTAGCAACGATTCTTGACTAAAAAAGTAAATGTCAATTACGCCATTTTCCATGAAGTAGTTCATCATAATATTACACATTTTTGCAATGACTAGCTGCATGGCCTGGCGTTGCACGGGCTTCTTCGAGTGTACAACATTTAGCCAACGGAAATTTCCCCTTCCCCTCTCTTTGTCAGCACTTCCTGGTGAGTGTCCGATTTTTATATTAATGTCATTAAAATTCCCTTTTTCCAATTATCTACCCCCTCTTTGTCCCGTGTGACGGGTATGTTTCTCCTCCGCTTAGCCCGGCGTTGCACGGTCTTCTTCCGAGAGTATAACTTTATCCCAGAATGGAAATTTCCTCTTTCGTTCTATACGCCTGGATGTGAGTATATGCGCGCGCGCGATGTGAGAGATTTCTATATTTGTGTCGTTAACTTTCTTTAATCTCTTTCTTCTTTCTCTTTAACTTCTTTCTTCATACTTCTGTTTCCGATTAACAATTTACAAAACTAATCTAGTTTTATCCACAAGATAACAGATGACGAGTTTTTTTATTATTAAATCGTTTAGTAATAAATAATAGAAAACAATGCTGCCTTATTTTATTAAAAATTATTATTTTAAATCTATTTTTTGTTAAATAATGACTTAAAAATTCTAACCATTAACTATTGGAACAAATATTTATTTCTGGTTGTTGTACGATTAAAAATATGTAACTATATGTAAAAATAGTGCTATTGGGTAAAAAATGCTTAGAAATTTTCTTTACATTCTTTGTATAAAAAAGGTTAAAAAAAGAAAATAATACTATCTGATGAAACATTTCGGCATCTTCATATATTTTTAAGGTTTTTCGCTAAATCTATTTCTTAAGAATAATTTCCAGTTGTACTATAAAAAAACTAAGCTCACATTCATTGTTTTATGTGTAAAACAACAAATACTTTTATATAATTGAAAGTAATAAAATGAAATCGAAATCTTCATTATTTACATTCCCAATTTAAGGAAAAAAACAATAAAAAGAAAACTCTTTCCTCTGCTAGAAACATTTGAACACTTGTTAAGTCTTTGTTTACTTTCTTAATTACTTCTCAAATCAATCAATGCACTCGTAATTAAATCAGCTCAAACAATTATCTTGACTAAATATATCATCTTGATTAACATATTTCTCTTGATTAAATACAATAATCAAATAACAATCGAACTACAATGTCCACCGTGTTAAAAACACTCTCAAAAAACTCTATTCTTCTCTTTTACACCACACCACGCCTGCGAGTCGATCTCACCGAAAGAATTCCATTTCATTCAGCCCAACAACAGTTCAGCACTTTCCGCCTCAGAAAACAACAAGGGACCGTCTCTCTTCCCTGACCGTACTCCCCAGGGTCGAAAATACCTCTCCTCCAAAACACATTAACCCTGTATGTAGGGGAACATCACCACCTCTTAAAGAATCTACCGCAAAACAGTACGCCAACGGTAGTCAGACACTACAACTTTGCTCTGTCAGTGTCAGTGTTTTGTTTAATTTTTCTTTCAATAATGTCTTGCAGTACCTCATAAATTAAGAGAAAAGTTAATCAATGGAAGAAATTTTCATAAGACCAACACAACGTGTTTCACATAAACAAGGAATGAAGTTGCCGCTCTTTCCGCACATGTGCCATAAGCATTCAAACTCGTGAATTCTGTGGGAGTTTTGTGACGGGCTCACGCGTCTTTTCATTAACATGTCCTTTCGGTTCTTTGGCGCCAGAATTAATGGCAACTCTTTTCCAACCAAACTCAAGAAGTGAAGCGTGAAGGAAAGATGCAAATTAGGAAGCTTTTAAATATCAGAAGTAGAGTAAGCTAGGTGGCAATTTGAGGAATGTTATGATTCAAGCCTGAAGAGGTTTTGGAAAAATTAAGTGACAGCTAAAGAAGTTATTCGTGACAGAGAGCCATTAGGTCAAGGTGAATACCATTGCACTCCAGTAAAACCACAACTTCCAGAAAGATTGTATTGATCGATCGACATTAAGGTAGGAGTAACTATTTAATATTAGGATCTGGGATAATATTGGAATTGAGTTTAGGCGAGTTAGTTATTGATAGTGGTCCGGGTTACTTTATTTCGGTATTATATATATTGTGTGTTTAGCCACCGTAGATTTTCTCACATATATTATTATTATCTAATTTGTTAGAAGTTTAAGTTTAAGATCTTAATAAAGTCCTATTAAGATAATGGCAGCTTCTAGTTCTTCATTTATTCCCACACCTCTAACTCACGCTGATAATCAAGGAGAAGGGCACCCGAGGGGGGCGTCCTTACAGTTTTACAACAATTAATTATAACTCATATTTGACGGTTTTGTCTTTCTTTTTTTTTCTACGAAAACGACTCCCCGAAACGGAAAAAAAGTTCCTTTTTTTAAATATAGTTTTATGTATAAAAAAGTTTAAAAAAGTATTTTAAAATTAGAAAATTTTATGAATTTTTTTAGTAAAGAATATTTACAATATTCCGTTTCAGCTTAACTTGGCAGCATTGGGGAAGGTAAAGAAAATTCTGCTTAAAAGAAAATTTTATTTATTTTTTTAAAAAATTTATATAAGTTAAGGAACATCTATAGAAATTTTTAAATAAAAATGTCATACGCTTAAGAAATTGTGATTTTAATATTACATTTCAAGTTAATCAGATTTTAAAGGTATTTTTTAAATCAAAATGAATGAATACAGTAGGTAAAGCGATGTAATGAAATATCAGTATGACTGCAAACCGGTTTTCGACGCCAACTTAAGTCATTGTTATAACAATATCATTTTTACAACAATCAGACGAATCGTGTTTTTAAACGTTTTTAATTAATATCTTTTTAAGTAATTATTCTTTCGAAATTTAAATGGTCAAAATGAATTTCTCGGATTATTTCCCATCTTTTGATACCTTCGGCTGGTTTCTGCGCTCAGCAGTTAGCGAGAAAATAGCCTCACATAGACACACATACATACGTTTGTTTACATTCGGATTTTAGTAGTGTAGATTCATTCTTGCTTCAAAATATGAAAGTAACATCTATATTTTTTGTGAAAAATAACAAGCATAAATGTATTTTTTGGAATAAGTTTTATGTAAAACCATAAAAAAAAATTTAGTCAATTATTGCTTTTCCATTTTCTTATTGCGATATTTTTAAGGCAATATTTACTATCGTTTATCTTTTTTTTTTTTTTTTTCAAAAAAAAGCTTTGTGCTTCTAAAAGACATAAAATTCTCCGCCCTAAACATTAAAAGAGCAATTACCAGATCTAAATGTCATTACGTTTTTTATTCTTTGTCTTTATAAGATTACTGAAGCTCCCCGATCGTTTGCTTTTATTCGAATGTGTGTATTTTTTTTATGCTGTTCAATTCTCATTATTCAGGGGAAAGTTACAGTTAACATCACATCCGGAAATAATTTCTTATATATCCCAATTTTGATCCATCACTTCGATTCGTTATTTTTTTTCTCCAATGCAATCGATTCACGGTAGTGGAAAGAAAGAGGTCAATGGATAAGGGGGAAAAAAAGATGTCCTCGCTCCGAAATGTTATATCTTTTTGTTTTATTTCTCTATTTTTCTATTTCTTTGCATAATCTTTGGAACAAAATCCATGTTGTTTTTGAATTTGCTAAAAATAACATAAAGAAATTGAATATCTTAGCTCAGTTTCGAGAAACAGAATATAATTTTTTTCCCTTCCTTCTCTTTTCAAACCCATCTTAACATGGACGCTTGTAGTTAATAGCCTGTTTTCATAGTTTCTTAGCATTTTCTCAGTTTTTTAATTTTTTGAAGAATTTTATATTTATTTGAGAAAAAATAATGTTAGAATGTGATTTATAAGAGAGCTGGAGTGAAATGATGATTTTACTACAGTTTTTATAAGAAATCTCTTTTACCTTCTGACTTCTTTCTGTCTTTGCAAAATCCATGGGCTGTTAAAATTTTCTTTAAATTACCTAGAAAATGTCTTTTAAATGCTACGTAAAAATTACATAGTTGAATCTAAACAATGTTAAATGTTTAATTTAAAAGTATCACAAGAATTATAAACAACTTAATACAAATTTATCCATTTCCTACTAAATTTAATTTCATGCAGTGAAAAAAAATATAATTTTGATGACCTTCTTTTAAAAAAGCAATCTTTACTGTACACTTCTATCATTACGAGTATATAACCAAGACATGGAACAACAAGGATTTTATAATTATCTTCTTATTTCTAGATAAATATTTGAAAAAAAATGTTTTAAAACCTTGAGCATGTACGGAACAAATGTCTGAACTTATATTTAGCAGTAAAGTTTGAACGTTTATACGTTTACGTGACCCCCACCGAAGTGAATAGGAAAAAAAAATATTTTTTCGATCATTTTATCCAACAATAAGCAAAAAATAGCTTATTACTTTCACAAAGTATCTAATTAACCCATTTTAATATTTGCATGCATTTCTAAAAGTAGCATCCACAAACAACATTCAGAATGCTTAAATTGAATACAATATGTGCGCACCGTCTTGAGATATCGGTGTGTGTGTGTGTGTGTGTGTGTGTGTGTGTGTGTGTGTGTGTGTGTGTGTGTGTGTGTGTGTGTGTGTGTGTGTGTGTGTGTGTGTGTGTGTGTGTGTGTGTGTGTGTGTGTGTGTGTGTGTGTGTGTGTGTGTGTGTGTGTGTGTGTGTGTGTGTGTGTGTGTGTGTGTGTGTGTGTGTGTGTGTGTGTGTGTGTGTGTGTGTGTGTGTGTGTGTGTGTGTGTGTGTGTGTGTGTGTGTGTGTGTGTGTGTGTGTGTGTGTGTGTGTGTGTGTTATGGTATGTATATATATTATAGATGAATCTCCCATTATATATCACAAAACTGTATACATATTCAAAAACGTGAGCTTGTTTAAAAAGTGAAGTACTTTCTTATCTGGAAAATTTGTACATTTTTCTAACTTTGAATTCTGTCCTTTTACATTATGCGAAGATTGCTTTAAAACTAAAATTTTAAACTTGAATTTTTATTTAAACTTAAATTTGAACAAAAATTTTCAAGAAAAAAAATTTGTGTGAAGCGTGAAAAAAAAATTGAAAAATCGAAAACCGAACAAATTTTTACACAGTAAGGGATATATCCTTATAAATAAATAAAATGGTATATCAGACGGATATGTCCTCTTTTTATATCTCAAAAAAAAAAGTTTTTCGTGATGCTTAGTAAATTTATTACGTATTATCGCAACAATGCCAACCTTCAAGATAACTCGCCAAGTTGGCAACTCCGATTTCACATGTGACGTACTCACTGAATTGGCAACCATGTGCTTCATTTCATGTGATGTCGCCAATACGATTGCGATGGAACATTATTGCAAGTTTCGCCGAAAAATATCGCAACGATTGCCTGGACTGGATTCATTGCTTGAGAAGAAGGTGTTGTCTCAAACGAAGACTTCTTAACTGTCAATGGATCTAAATACTCAACTCTCCAGGAAGCTGCAAGAGCTGAAAGTTTATCAAAATCTGTTATCTTTATCAATGAAGTGTTGGATGATGTAGCTTGAGTAATGAATTTAATTGAAGAGGAGCGCCAAGAACGAATTTTGAGCAAAAAAGGACAAATACAACGAAACTATGAAATATGTACAAATTATAGTTTTATAATTTGAGCAATGAGTATGAACAGTTGTATCTCATTTTGAACAATGGGGGTTGATCAACCGTTTAATGGACAGGGAGGGCCCCCGTACTTCTAGTTGTATAAAAAGGGGAGAAAAATTCAAGCGTTTTATTGTGAAATTTCCAGTTATATTAAGTTAATTTATATTAATTCTTATATTAGGAAATAGTATCAGAAATGTAACCTTTTTTTTTTTGAAAAGGAAATAGGAATCCTATGTAAATTGATTGTTCTATACAAATGTTCGTCACTGAATTTTTTTAAAAAAAAAAAAGGTAAGTCACTGGATTAAAAAAATTATCGTTGTCTTATCAATTATTTTCTAGCACGGAAGTTTCTGGAGATAATCTCACATTCCAATGTCTTTTTCCCTAAATATTTTCCTTTCTCCCTACATTTTATCGCGGTTAATAAAAGCATGAAGGATAATATCAATGTTTCTAAATTAAATAAATTGTTTTACAAATTTGGGGAACTTAGGGATATTTTTAGAATTTTGGAAAAATCTCTTTGAAATCTAAGAAATTTCATCCATATTTAAAAGCAACTTTTGCAATATTGGTTTGTTTTAACATCATGCATACTGTTTTTTATGGTAAACCCTTTTGTTTATTATTCTACATATTTGAAATTACTTTACTATTTCGTATATCGTAAAAGCTGTGTACATTTAATTACAGACACTATAGCTGCAAAACTTCAAATAATAAGAAAGAAAAACAACAATAAATTGAATTCTTCTTATGAATAATATACTAGAATGGAATTACAATTCGAAATTGAATGCAGAATGAAAATATGAGGTTCCTTCAATTAAAATTCGATAAGTTTTTAGTTCTATTTTTACAGATAACCAAATCAATTTTTGTTTCAAAGATTAAGATGCATTTAAAATTACTTTATAAGCACGGCGTTAATGGTTTCGTTTTAAAAAATACATTTTTCTGTATTTCTAAAGCAATAGATAAATGGGAAGATAAGTATACTTAGAAATTCAAAATTTCTTTGTATTCCTAGAATCTAGTTTTGCTTGCGAAATCCGAGAATCATCGATAGTATATGAATGAACTGTACCTTTTTTTTTAGGTTCAAGTTTTGAATTTTTGCACTCTTCGATTATTGATTCCGAACATTTCTTCTTTTCCTGGAGCGCACCGGTCTTTATTATTCTATCGAACGTCATTTCTTCAGCAGGCTATCTTAACAGTCTAAAGGATAGAAGCGGAAAGAAACGCATTTGAGGCAGGAAGGAGCGACATCGACACATGTTCATTCTATTGCCACCTGCTGCAACGAAGATAATGGCAATCCGATTTCCTCTGAATACGAAGCATTCATGTAATAAACTAAAAACTTTTTTTTTCATCGTTGAAAATTTAATTAAAAATTTTACGTATCTATTTTTAACTTTGCACTTTGAGAAAAAATTAATTGATTTTCGAATGAAGAAAATATATTGTAATCAGAAAATACAAACATTTTGAGGCAAACGATTTATTTCGCTTATCGAAGAAAACGAAGATAATGGCGACCCGATTTCCGCTTAATGCAGAACAAACGTGTGATAAGCGAAACACAAAAAAATTTTACATTTGCTGGCTAACTTTGCACACAGAAAAAAAAATTTAATTCATCTTTCAAATGAAATAAATATTAAATTGTTATTTTTATTTTAATCGGAATATAAACGTTTTTAGAGGCAAACGCATTTGCTTATTGTTGTTTATAGAAAAAAAATAAATTTAACTTTCATGGAAGAAAAAATACATAAAATTTGAATATTTCTTAACTTGGCATCACTTATATGCACAGTTATATCATTCGTTTCGTTATTCCACGGTTAAAATAAGTATACGACAATAAACAACTATTCGCAGTTTTAAGATCGGCTAAAAACAAAAATGCGATAGTTAAAATAAAATTTATTTTCATTCTATTCAGCAAAAAATATCATTCATATTAAACACTTGATTGTATTATTAGTTCCTTACTTAACATATTCAAAATTATTTTAAATGTGTAATAGAACGACTATTTACTTTAAATTAAACGAGCAAATTTACCTTTTAACTAAGTTTAGTTTATTAACCATTCTATTTGTGATTATAATAAATAAACCAGTAAAAAGCAATGTTTTTCATTTTATATATTTATTATCTTGTAATAATTATTCAAAATTTAAGACAATTTAAAGTTACCTTTACATAAGCCATCTTTCAAGCCTTTTAAATATTTTACCATAAGCCAAAATAAGGTGTCTTATTTATGAAAATCAAACAAAAACATTTTTTTAAGATATTCAAATTTATATTAATATGTCTTAATTCTCTATTCATTTTGCTTTCTAAATCGGAAAAAATACCAATCGACATTATATAATTGTAATTGAAAGACATCTAAAATAAGTTCCTGGGAGAAATAGTTGAAACGAAAATCAATTTTTAACCTGAAATTTAAAAACTATAGGTAGTTGTTTCGAATGAACGAGAGATGCCCAAGAAACTAAACAAGACGAACTTCAGCTAAAGATAACGCAGTTTTGTATAATTGTTATATGCTGAAAATAATTTTAAATTGGTATTTCACTCACTTGAATTTGTTTTCTTCACCTCGTGAAAAATATAAGGTCAAATTGTATTTAATACGCAATACCAACGATTCTTCTTTAATCTAGATCCCTGACCAGCTTCTTCTTTAATCTGAATCCACGGTCTGATTCTTCTTTAACCCTTTCGAGACGGGCAAGTTATATTTGCATTCCCTTCGATCTCATGGAGAGTCGTATCATATATGACTTTTTAGATGCAACATTTTGTTAGTTTTTTTTTCTTGCCACTAGATGCAGTCCTGTGTCTGTTACAGTGGAATGTATCAAGACTGGAGAACGATAACCTTTATCTCGTTGCAGAACTTCTTTTTATTTTTTACTTTGTTTCGGAATGGAAGTGAGAATCACGCAGGTATGAGTAATGTAAATAAACGTAGTTTACACCTTACGTGCGTCATGCGATATATAAACATATACACATGTTCTCGATGCTTCAGAATATTTTTATTTTTGTTTTTGGCGATATGAAGATAAATGCTCTATGATTTTAGTTTTTAATTCTTTCCTTTTAGAGTTTAGCACGCATTGAGACGAATGTATACAAATAAAGTATAATGATAAAGAACTAAAATTTTACTCCTGTTATTTGTTTAGGCATTCCTCTCATCGTGCACTGAAAATTTAAACAAGTGTACCACAAATTTAATTTACGCGAGTTTTTTTCCGAAGTTAGGCTTAGCAGCGCTGATCCCCCATCTTTGCCATCATAGACAGTCTTTGATAAAAAAAAAATATGAAGGCCTATATCAGCGCTTCTCAAACTTTCAATATTTGTCAACCGATTTTCAATCATAATATTTATCACTTCCTCTCTTGCAATAACAATGTATTGAATGTAATAATAATGTACTTTGACACTAAAATTACGACTTTAATTATAAACCGTGTAAATCATCAAGACAAGTATTAAATTTTAAATATAGTTTTGTACATAATAAGCCCATGGGAATCACTAGTAATTGCGAAGTCTGCTTTTAATTTAGTATTGTTAAATTAATTATCAAATACTTTATGCAGTACTGATACATTTATACGCATATTATGTCAGTGCGAATGTATACTTCATTTTTTATTACGTCGGATTGTATTTTGTTTTGCTTTCTTTCAATAAATTGATAATTGCTTTATATCTTTTATTTTCGACTTTTCGATATGCTCGCGACCCCACTTAGGGTTATTACGCCTTCCTAGAGGGCCCGCCCCACAATTTGAGAAGCGCTGGCCTATACTTCTGAGTAAACGCAATTCCTTAAATTTTTAATGGATACCCATGATAAAAGACAACTTATAAAAAAGGAACTGGTATAAAAAAAAGAACTGTGATCATCAAAATTCCAATTTTAAAAACAAAACTTAATTTTAGTACTAAAGTTTACAAATTTTTTAAAAGTATGTCAAAAATAAGTAAGTTATTAAGCGGTTAATTAGTTTTTCTCACAAATTCACGTAAAATAGTACCCTTTTGAGGGGGAAATTTCTATTGTTCTGTGTCTTCAACATTTATTTTTTAAAAAAAAAGAATATTCAGAATTTCTTAACTAGTACTCAGGCTATCTTTTTCACGTGAATCCACCATATAAATATAAGCCATTCAGTAGCGTAACGTACACCCCCACATCGCGAGGGGATCCAAAACCTTACTGACCTCAAGTAAGGCTTTGTGACACCGTTTGTAAGATCCGGCAGGGGTCCCAAAACCTGACCTTGCAGGAGGGGAGCTAATATTCTCCGTTATGCTATTGAAGCGATTACTAGAGTATATGTATCAACTAATTAAAATGATATTGTAATTAAAATGAATTCAACGCAACAATTGAAATATGTAAATATACTACACTAAGTTTAAATATATATCATAATAAAATGTCGGTTCCGGTGGCTTAGAGGTAGCTTGCTAAGGTTACGGGTTCGACCCTGGCTGCAGTCGATAGATTTTTCTGGGTGCGAAAATAGTAGGCACGCATGTCATATGATTATATGGCATGTAAAAGATCCCTTGAGTTTCAATTTGGCTCTGATACTCTCGGCAAAATTAAATGACGGCAATATCTAGCATCCGAAGATAGCTTTATTTAATTCAATCGCCCAAATTTGGTAGCGAGAGCAGCCACTAGATGAAGCCACTACTGAAATGGCTCTCACATTTGGGAAGTTTCAGTTTCTACAAATGCTTGGCTTCTAATAGGCAGCCCATTGGACAAAATAATAATAATAAAAATAAATAACAATGAAAGCTTTTTATTCTAATTAAATTAAGAGTGTACAACTTTTTAATTAAAATTAACTTTTTAATATATGCAAATTAACTCTATACAGAAATCGAATAAATTATTATAATTATATTATAAATAGTTATAATAATTGCATCTATTATTTGTGGAGATAATATTCGAATTTTATATTTGTGAAATCATTGTCAATCTTCCTCATTATTTTATTCTTCCGCCACCTAAATTTATTTCGAATACAACGCTTCGCAAGGTAAACTCTTAGAACGCGGGCGAGAACTATTTCAATCTAAAAATGCCATTACTGTTACTATAGCAATACACCTTCGCTTGTTATTCATCCATAAAGATTCGCTTTCGATGCAGTTTTCGTTCTTTTATGAAACGACTCTCCTTTCCGTCTTCCATTGGCAAAGTCATCACGGCCTTCATAATCGAGACGAAGGCGCCATTTATGACGACAGCATGGCCGACTCGTATGTCATTCCATGAAAAGGTCGCTGGATTCTAAAGAGAATCGATTGAGAATGTTCAGTCGATGAAGATTCCAGACAACAAGGCGAAAGAAAACAAGTAATGGAATATAAGGAATAGTTTTACTTAGTTGACAAAGAGAGAGAGAGAGAGAATTGGAAGAAGTGAATCAAAAGGCTAGAATCGTTCGAAAATATTAATCATCGCTTGTTTGACATTTGATTCTAATAGCGCCATTTTATAGATGAGATCTGGCATCGATAATAAATTACCAGAGAACGTTTTGCGTTGTTCTTGGCGGGAATAAATGGACTGAGAAGAATGAAAACATTAAGGCGATGGTTTTATTATTGAATTTATCTATGTATTATTCTAAACAAGAAAGTTTTATGTAATGTATAGAATTTACAGACGAGATATTCTGGAGGTGAAACGTAACAAAACCAAAAAGATGGAATATATTACAAAATATTTGTTTTCATTAAAATAAATAAAATTCTAAAATAATTCTTAAATACTTTTTAGGGAATATTAAACTGTGGTATAATAGTTTTGCTATTGTATTCAATTCTGTTCCATTCAAAGGAAATTTTAAGCATTTTAACTACTCTGTATAAAATTCTCTAATTTTTTTAATTTATTCAGAGAAAAATAAAATTAAATTCTTCTCACGGAAAGCTTTATTTATCTAGTAACAAAATACGTGATAATAAATAAATAAATTTTAAATTTCCCCGAATTGTGACATCGGGAGAGAAAATATTTAATTTTAATTCTAAAATCGATTCAGACGTTTTTATCACACAGTTGTATTGATCTATTGTAGCTTAAGTTTTTTTAACACTGTGTGTGTGATGCTAACACAATATTTAAATCAAAGCAAATTCTCGGTGTTTACCATTACAAAGAATAAAAAAGAACATCTGTGAATAATTAATTTCAAAACCCTGATTTCCTTAACCCCACAAACTATACAAAATAAAATTTTCTCCAAAATTTAGTGAAAAAAGAGGTGTAACAAATTCGAACAACTGCTCAGTGCTCTGAATTAAAAACAATTGATAAGATAATAAAACAAATTGTTTTAAGAAAATACTTAAAATATTCCCCACTTAGTGAATGTTTAAACATTTAAGCTATTAATCAGTCTTTAATTTTATATTTTGGTCATAGATGATTGAACAAATTAAAAATCAATAACCATAAAAAGAAATACAATTAGCAATATTTTCTTAATAACTACTACAACTACTAGCTACTACTGAAGCGTATTTTCAAAATGTAATTAAGTCTCCCAACCTAATCATTATTCGGAATTCATCGAAACATAAAAAAAAGGAAGATAAATAATTTAAGACCAAAAATATAATTAAAAATAGGAGTATATTGAGAAATTAATTAATATTTAAGATCCTCCTTAACCGTCAAGAATTTCGAAGAAACAATGAGCTAAATAGAAGACAAGTTTTAATTTCACATTCAAATTACCAAAACATATTTTCGGGATTGTCGTAAAATGCCACTTTTGAGAGCATTATTATTTTTATGCATAAGCAGAGGTTGAAAATATTTAGCATTTTTGAAATAAACAGTATGCAATTTTTGAAAATATATTTTAAGTGGTTCAAGTTTCACCATATTCACACAAGCCCCTCTTATCTTATATTATTGAAGTTGGATAAAACCTCCACATAAAAAAACCTTAATATTCATTTCACATTTCAGTTTTATAAAGAATAAAATGTTGACATACTATACAGACAAACGGTATTGTATCTAATGTAAAAAAAATGTAAAGTAAAAATTAAATGTGATTATGTGAACAAATATAAATCTTAGTTATAATAACACAAAACTGATTATCTACTGCTAAAAAGTCAGCAAAAGAAAAATAATTTAATATTAACTGAATCATACCTCACATCTTACAGAAAAACTTACCCATAATTCCACACGGTATAATAGAGCAAAATAATTTTTACAATGGTTTAATGTTAATTAGTATGTGAAAAACGATGCGTTAAGCCTACTTTATGAGACAACAAAATTCGTAAGCAAATCAAGTGCGTGAATTGACACATATTCAAATATCCATCTAACATACACACATCTAGATAATTTAGAAAACATATTTGTTAAGATAGCAAACAGGTGTGATTACAACAACAAAAATGACTTGATAATTTGAACTTGTATTTATGAACTGGAATTCTGTAACTTTTGACTAATATTCGTTTTAGGCTTAGTCATTTAGAATTCCTTACTCTTCGAAAGTTTAACATTTCTGGGGAAACAAGGACCCATTAGATTATTATTTACTGTTAATTGTTCAACCAAGTATAAATCAAATATATCGTTGTATAAAATCAGAAGATTGTCAGAAGCTCAATTTATTACATCATCACAGGATGATAGGAAAACCTAAAATGTGAACAACGAATGCAGATAAGAAAGAAGATAACATTTTAATATATTCCTAAAATAAAAGCTCAGCTATTTTTTAGTCTTGTATTTAAGGCTACTACGTTCAGAACCGAGATTTTGTAAAAGCGTATAAATGAATAATATTTTTGATATTTAGTGACAGAATATACATACAAACCTTTTTGAAGAATGTTTTCTCAATAATAATAAATTATAGTTTAAAAAAACTAAAAAACACCCTTTTATAGGAAATCGAACTAAATTGTAATTGAATCTTTTAGTGGCCAAATCTGGAAATGGGATCTGAAATTAGTCGTCAGATGTGAGATAGGATCTAAAAATGGGAATTCGTTAATCCTGATGATCCTGATCAGGACAATGGACCAAAACTATTAAATTATTGTATTGTCATCGGTCCTGGGCAAGTGAGCAAAACTTCAAATTAATTTGACCTTTTAAAGTAGGTAAGAATTGGTTCTCAAAGATTCCGTTACATACAAGTGAAGCTTATAAAAGGGTGTTAAAAAATAGAAGAAAGAATAACATTTTTTTCAAAACATTCTCTGTTTATGAAAAATGCTTCTTTAATAATAATGCATAGTTTGCCTATATGTAGCTAAGATCTCAATAAAGCCTGAACACGGATTTTTGAAAAATTCGCATTATTTTTAGAGTTACGACCAGTTAAATTGATATCTAGTGTTTTTTGTTAAAATTTACCTACTCTGTACATAACATATGAATATATATATAAATCCACTTCTAAATTATATATTTCAAAAATCCTAGTTCGGGCTCTGTCCAGAAGTCTTAGCCACGCAGGATGTTTCCAAATGCCGTATATAAACTTGGATGGGAGGTAGATAACATCGAGAGGAGCCATAATTACATAGGAAAGCATGGGCGGAAAGCGATAGGTGGTGCTGTACGTGAGCTTGCAAGGTCGGCATGTGTGTGATTTCCAGGTTTTTCTTGAAGCCTTGGGTCCCTACGGCTCTGGGCAAATGTAAGCTCTACCTATGACCCTTAAAAATAGACATTACATAGCATGCGTTGTCAAATACTCATACAAACAAAAACCCAAAACAAATAAAGGTTTAAGCTTCTCAGTGCTGGAGAAGATCTACAGGCCCACTTAGCACTGAAGGATCGAAATTTAGAACCAAGCTTATCCGAGCCCTTCTGGGTCCTTTCAGGCCCCGGGTCTCTGGGTACCCGCCCCAAGTGCCCCATGGATAAACCGACAGTCTTTTGACTTAATGAGTAATGATGATGTATGGTGATAGGCTTAGGCCTATATATGGACGACAGTCATCACATGTAGCCAGTTGACATATTGTCCGAAATTCCCAGTTTTTCAACGGAATTTCAACGGAGAAAACATTTGACCGTTGAAATTATTCAAATCTTGATCGTATTAAAGCTGAGTCGAAAACGAGACTAGGCTCCCATTAAAGTCGAGGCCCTAGCCGATGCCTTCAGACATTCCTGGTGATTTTCTCATTCCAGACACGAACAGCGAGCGATGAACAATAAATCGTTATACGAACGCCAAGGTGGCGGATATTCACTTCATCTATGGCCTAGCCAATGGAAATGGACTTACTGCTGTTTTTTGTATGACAACCGAGCCATCAAACGTTCATTCGAGTGTTTCAGAACCTGGAGGAACATGGATCTTTCAGAACCACGATTGAAGGTACTGGGCAGTCGCGAATTGCACGGACACCCATATTCGAAGAGGGACTGTGAACCGAAATCCCAATACCATTGTATGGGTTCTTGCCGTTGCAACCGGAAGATCTCAAACAACTGTCCATCGTGTACTGCAGAGAGGAGAATTACATCCGTTTCGTGTACAGAGAGTTTATTTATTACAGCCAGATGGTCATCCACGACGTTTCGTGTTTGCTCAGTGGTTTGTTAACCAAAGTGAGGCCGGCATGCATTTTGCCAGTTCTGTGTTGTTTTGTGATGAAGCAATCTTTCCACGTGAAGGGGAGTTCAGTACACCCAACGCGCCCATATATGGCCCTTAAGCAACCCACACAGTACCCGACTACGTGCCGCACAACAACGCTTCACTGTTAATGTGTAGGCGAATATCGTGGGAGACACTTTACTTAGCCCATGCATCTTACAGCCTCGACTGGACTCAGACAAGTATTTCATCTTTATACAGGATTTACTTTGAAAAAATTGCTTAAGAGCCACATGGGTGCTTAAAAAATTGCTTACCGGTGTCCCCGCACCTGTTCGACGCCGCACGTAGTTTCAACAGGACGGGGCGTCATCTCATTATGGAAGGTGTGAACGTGACCATTTGGACCAGGCATTTCCAAACTGGCCAATTGAGCGTGGTGGTCTTATCGCTTGACCTTCCAGATTTTCTGGTTCTTTCTCTGGGGTACCATGAATTCGCCCGTCAATTCTGAAATGGACCTGGGGGCACGAATATTTATAGCTTTGTGGCCGCAGTAGCCGAGTGATCAAGGTATCGGATCGTGGCTGGTCTTGTCACGAGTTCGAGCTCAGTATTACTAAAGACCCGTCGTGTAGGGGAGCAATGCTCGTTAAATCGGTCGAGAGCTCAAACGTCCTCCCGTTGGTGGGGTATGGTAGTCAGGAGAAGGAAATGCCCGCTCAGGTGTCATCCACGTCACTTGACCATGGTTCAAAATTACGTAGTCCGTCGCCAAAAGCTCTCGTGTAACTAAACAGTGCGACGTTAATATTCACTCAATCACTCTACGATCCCTGAAACGCCCGGTATTTTCAATAATGTCCGCCAATCCATGTTGCCTCGGTGTCTTGCCAATGGGCGCAATTTCGAACATCTCCTGGGATGCTTTTATGCTATACTTTTTTTCTTATTGTTTTCTTTGTGTAATAAAGCGTTTTACACTACATTTTGTGTTGTGGCTTTACTGTCTTTATGTATCTTTATCTCGTTAGGGTTACGTTTCCGTTAAGATTTCCTACGTAATTTTGGCTCCACAGGAGGTTCTCAACATCCCCTCCAAGTTTGTAGACGGCATTCAGGCACATCCTGTATATAGGCAAAAATTATTATTACACAGTGTTTTTTTTCCAGGTATAGAAGTTTAAGTTGGCATTACTTTCCAAGATGGCGACCGATTTAACAGCTGTCAAGTGATTTATTCTCAGTTTGGTTTGGCAATTCGTCATGAATAGACTCACGCCTGAACAACGCTTTCAAATTGTGCAATTTTATTTCGAAAATAATGGTCGATTTTCATAAGCGAATTTTGTTTAGCGATGAAGCGCACTTCTGGTTGAATGGCTACGTCAACAAACAAAACTGCCGCATTTGGAGTGAAGCTAATCCACAAGTGTATGTCGAAACACCGTTACATCCAGAAAAACTGACTGTTTAGTGCGCTTTATGGGCTGGTGGAATCCTTCTTCAAAAACGATGAAGGCCACAACGTTACAGTCAATGGTGATCGGTATAGAGCCATGATTATTAACTTTTTCATTCCTGAATTGAACAATCATGATGTCCAGGAGCTGTGGTTCCAACAAGACGGCGCAACATGTCACACAGCTCGTGCCACAATCGATTTATTGAAAGACACGTTTGGTGACCGCCTAATTTCACGTTTTGGACCTGTGAATTGGCCTCCATTATCTTGTGATTTAACACCGCTAGACTATTTTCTGTGGGGCTATGTAAAGTCATTGGTCTATGCGGATAAGCCACAAACGCTTGACCATTTGGAAGACAACATTCGCCGTGTTATTGCCGATATACGGCCACAAATGTTGGAAAAAGTCAACGAAAATTGGACGTCCAGATTGGACTACATCCGAGCCAACCGTGGCAGTCCTATGCCAGAAATCATATTTAAAATGTAATGCCACAAGATTATCTTTCGAATAAAAAAAAGTGCATGTCAATCGAATAATACATCGTTGTTTTATTGTAATTTAAAGTTCTATACATCTCAAAAAAACACCCTTTAGAAGCATTCCACACACAAAAGAAATGTTATTTTTTCATTTTTGAAATATTTCATTGCATTTAAATAGTTTTTTACTGCTATAATATTTTTAAAACAGTTTTATAGCTCTTATGAACGCTATATTCTAATACTCAAGTTAATGCCATTTTGCTTCCTTTCTTGAATTAGAATATCCGTAGCAATCCAGCATATAAAATTGTAAAGCAAAAATAAATTCATTCATAAGCTTTTGCAAATTTACGACTCCGAACGCAATCCGCACCTTATGCGTAATAGCCATATTTTACTATGACAAATTTTTTCCCTAGTGGGCTGCACATGGGTGTTTCATCGTTGCAGACCTAGCACATCCCCGAAAGCCGGTATCTCTTTTCAGTGCGGCACCATACAGGATACCAATCACCGCAGATAATTTTGACACCTAGTTTCCCTAGAGGGAGGTACCTGAGCTCTGACAGTGCGAACCTGTACTAGGGTTTAATTTTGCCGAGAGCGTCGCAGCCAAACAGATACTCTAGGGATCTTTTACATACCGTATAATAATACGACACGGCTGCTGCCGATTTTCTGCATCATGAAAACCCACCGACTTGGACTATGACAAAAATTAATTCGATTAATTTTTTATGTACATTAAAAACACTATATAAAATAAGTAAAACATATTCTGTGATATTTTCTATTAATGTAAAAAATAAACTTAACAAATAACTGCATACCCAGCGACTGGAATAACGAACTTATATTAACTAATTAATTTCAAGTTGAAAATGGGTTTTTCCAAAGAAAAATGAAACAATTAAGTAACAATCCCATACGATTATGTAATATATTCTTTATATATGATAAATTATTTATAACTTTTTTTACTTTTTATTAAATAATTACAATTAATAGAAATATACATAAGGAATAATCACGCCATTAAGTGGCAATTAATTGCTATTATCATTAAAGTATCGTATTGTCATCCAAAACAATCGTGTATATAAAATTTCAGTTCACAATTGAATGTTGCTAAAAATGAAGCCAACGTGGCTGTATATGTAATTATTTAAATAATTAGATTCAGTCAATTAATTTTAATTAATTATAGTTAAATTATCGTATTATCATCCAAAACAATAGTGTATAGAAAATTTCAGCTCATATGAGTGCTTTAAAATATGAGAAAATAACCTTTTACAGCTTTGACACAAGTCGCCCAAAATGAGGCCAACGTGGCTGTATTTGTAATTCTTTGAATAATTAGTTTTAATCAATTAACTTTTATTAATTATAGTTAAATTACCGTATTGCCATCCAAAAGAATCGTGTATATAAAATTTCAGCTCAATTGAGCGCTTTAAAATGTATTTTATTAACGATTGAAATTTTGAACAAAATATAGAGGGAGATTGTGAACTCCAATAGTATGAACTCTCTCTCTCTCTCACTGAAAAAAAAGGAGCTATGACAAAGGCTATGTCAGTTGATTAACAAAGGGGAATGGAACAAATGGGCTAAATTCATGACAGTCACGTGATAAATACAATCACGTGATCTCCATTGAATATAAAACTGGCATTGTATTTGTTGTTCATCTTGGAAAAATTTAAGTAAAATTTCAAATTTGATAATTGAGTAAAGATATTGAAGTAATAAGATTCTTCAACACTTTTTTAATTGAAAAAAAAATCTTATATTATATGTGTACATTCAAATCGAGTGCATTTTGCTTAACTATGTGCGTTGTTATTGTTGAAAACTATACAAATTTTAAAAGAAAGTTTGTACAAAATGCAAGAATTGGTAACACTGAAGCACGTGAACTGACTGGTTGAAAACACGTGATTGCATTTATCATGTGACTATGACGCCACATATATTAGCCCATTATTTAATATAAAAAGGTGTATTATGAATAAAACTGGGTCTATTTCAGCGGTTCTCAAACTGTGGGGCGCGACCCGTAGCGGAACGTGAAAATCCTACGTGGGGAGGGGGCGCGAGCACGTCGAGAAGTCTAAAACAAAAAATTATTTAAAAAAAATTATTAATTTACTGAAAGTAAGCAAAACAGAAAACACTCTGATCTAATAAAAAAATTACTTAAAATATACTTATAATAAGCATCAGAAGTGCATAATGTATATTTGATAATTAATCAATACTAAATTAAAAACACGTTTAATAAGTACTAAAGTAGGAAATGGTAATAGTAAACGAAATATTTTTGGTTTAAATGCAGAAAATTCTTCATCCACCCCTGCCCAGAATTCAAAGAGTGGTTTATTACTCAATTGCCTTTTGATTTCAACACTTGACGAGTGGCCGCGGTAGCCTCGTGGCCAGTGTGTCATTAGTTCGAGCTTTGTACCGCTGAAGACACGCGGTGTTAGGGGCGATGCACGTGAAATCTGTCGAAGCTCAAACGTCCTCCCGTTGGTGTGGTGTGGAAGTTAGAAGAGGGGGATGCCAGCTCAGATGTTGTCCTCGTTCTTTGACATGGTTCAAATTTACGAGGTCCGTCGCCAAAAGCCCTCGAGTAGCTGACTAGTGTGACCTTAATAATCACTCATTGACTTGACACTTGACATGAAATATGTGAGGATTTCTTCATTGGCAGTTGAAAACCTTTCTGTATCAAAATACCTCTGTATATACTTGGTAACTTCTTTAATTATAAATTATTTTGCAATCTATTTCGATTTAAAAAATTAGCAAGGGAAAGTAACATGATACTTTTCTCTTGTTACTGGAAAATAACTTTCTTAAAATATCCATTACTTTTAAGTAACATATACAAAATTTGATATATTTCTTGATAATTTACACGATTTATATATAATTAAGATCGTTTTGTAGATTAAACGTAAAGCTCGTTATTCAATTCCTACTATTATAGGTCACACTCTCTATATATTTATTTATTTATCTTGGTAGAATTTTCAATCGTTAATAAAATACATTTCATAGCGCTCCATTGAGCTGAAATTTTATATGCATGATTATTTTGGATGACAATACAGTAATTTAATTATAATTAATAAAAATTATTTGATTAAACCTAATTATTTAAAGAATTACAAATACAGCCACGTTGGCATCCTTTTTGGCGGCTTGTGTCAAAACTTGAAAAGGTTTTTTTTCTCACGTTTTATTGCATTCAGTTGAACTGAAATTTTATATACACGATTGTTTTGGATGACGATACGATACTTTAATGATAATGAATAAAAATTAATTGCCACTTAATGTTGTGATTCTGTCCTATGTATAATATTTATATTAATTGTAACTATTTAATAAAAAGTAGCTAAAATAACATTTTTTTTTGTTGATCTAAGTAGGAATTCACTTAAAAAAATTTTATATATTACTTGTTATTGCATGTGATACACTGTTATTGTATAAGGAGGGGCGTGCGATGAAAGTTATGATTGAAAATTGGGTCGCACATGTTGAAAGTTTGAGAAGCACTGGTCTATTGTACTGTCTTTTATATCATTGAAAAGCTTACGAAATCTCTCACAATCAAATACAATGAAATCACAAATTGAAGACCATTCAAAATCAATGAACATATTTATTTTTTTTTAATTTTTAGTAATTATTTTAAGAAATAAACTCTTATTTTTTGCTTCATTTACTTTAACGGTAAATTAGAAAAGATGAAGCTCAATTTCTTTCAAATTCTATTCTTTCATTGTAACTGAATATTTTTAAACAGTAGATAGTTTTAATTTTTTTATAACCAAATAAATGGTTTTCTAATCTATAGCTCCATTTTATTTAAATTCATTCATTTTTATTTCTGCTCACTAACTCAGTCAAATGATGTAGGATTGAAAGTAAGAATAAAAAAAAAACCATGGTAAATTAGATATTACACAACCAATAGAACATCTAACACTTACAAAGTGTAGAAAAAAAGCTTATAATAAAAAGTAAAATTAGACGATTAAGCATCATCATCCCCGCCTTTTAACTGTTGTTTTACAGTGAGTTATCTAATCAAGTCAAAGAGCTTCGATCAATTGTCTGGTAATAGCGTATGTTAAACTCTAATTGATCAACGTTTAGTTCATAAATCAATGTTATCAGTATTCTATCGAATATAATATTCTACGCACTCGAGAAAATTTTTAATGTGTAAAAAAGTTAACGGCTTTTACGAATTCTTTTGTATATATACTAGCCGTTACCCGCCCGCTTCACTGGGTATTTCACGATGTTGTATAAAAATATATACTGTTTACATATATATATAAATTGTTGATATCTAGCATTAAAAGTTTGATTGTATTGAAAAATATATTTATAGCTGTAACTCTCGCCTCTTGATATAAAAAGGACAAAAATTATAATTTCTAATTTCTATTAAAATCTTAAATATAGAAGTAGAAAGATTTTTTGCACTCACTTAACCCAATAATCAAGTGGATTTCCGCCAAAGCAACTTTCAGTGGATTTCTGCTCCTTAAAAAAAACATGCGTGCTAAATTTCAAGTCTAAATCTAATAGAGCAAAAACAAAAAATTTTTATCATCAATACGGCCTGTAACCCCGTTGAGAGCATTCTTAGCGGATTTCATATCAACAAAATAAACATGGAAACCAAATTTTATTATTATAGTCCTAGTAGTTCGAAAACTGGAATTCTGTCTATCGATACACCCCAATAACTCTCCCGCTTCCCCCTGGAGTTGATTTCCGTAAAATTCTTTCTTAGTGGAACTCTATTTAACTAAAAGGAAACGTGCTCAACAAATTTCAAGTAAGTGGGTTAAATTAAAAAACAGGAATTTTTCTATAACTCTCTTTAACCCCTCGCAACCCCACACCTTTAAGGGGTTCAGTTTTCGCAAAACTCTTTGTTAGAGGAACTCTATTCCAGGAAAGAAACATATTTTCTAATTTTCAAACAGGTAATAGTTGAAAAACGGAAATATTTTTCTATTACGCTCCTTGATCCCCCTCAGTGCCCTTTGAGGGTCAATTTTCCTCAAACCTATTTTGTAGCGGATCTCTACTCCATGAAAGGAATCTGCTTATCAAGTTTCAAGACTGAACGTCTAATAGGCTAAAAATGGAAATAATTATGCATAACACCCCTTGGAGGTCCCTTTTCGTAAAAATCATTTTGTAGGGGATCTCTACTCTATGAAAGGAAACGGTGTACCAAGTTTCAAGACTGTACATCTAATAGTTTAATAATGGAACTAATTATCTATAACGCCCTTTAAACCCTCGAAACGTCCCTTGGGGTTAGATCTCTGCAAACTCCGTTCTCAGCTGATGTCTACTCAATAAAAGGAGCCTGCCTACCAAATTTCAAGTCTGTAGGTTTAATAGATCCGGAGATACCGTGATTATAGTCAGTGAGTCAGTCGCTTTTCTCCTTCAGTGGACCACAAAAGTGTTTGTACACTTGCAATTTTTTATGAAATTTAATGTTTTCGGCTGATAAAAATCCATATATTGTAATTTAAATTTTTATGATGTCTGCAACTTGTTCTTAATGGAATGACATAATCATTTTTTTAAAAATAGTATAACTATTTTTTTAAAAAATTAATAACCAAAAAGCTATTAAAAAATACGCCACAAAAGTCTTCGTACACTTAACAAAAATTTCAGCTTAGCTTTAAATATTGTATTTATTTCTTAATTTAGTACTTAGTGGGATATCTTTTAGTGTTCACAACAACTTTTAAAGCGTCTAGGTATAGATTTAATCAATTTTTTGTAATTTCTGCATCGATTTTCCTCCATTCTTATGTGATTATTGTTTTTACTTCACATTTTGTGTTTATTTGTCATATTTTTTTTTTTTTTTACATCAAAATCTCACCAAATATAATCTACTGGGCTAAATAAAGTGATTGAGGAGGTGTTTTCATAATTTGGGGATTAAATAGAGACACCAGTGACGTACATTGAGAGCAATGCGCTTGGCTGTTCAAAAATTAAGTCGTCTCCAATATCCAAATTTCGGGTAGATAATTTAAAATTCATCTTTAAAATATTTAAATAGAGCTCATGCTTCACAATACCATCAAAAAATACCAAATTACCTAATTCTGAGGCCAATTTACTCCCCCCCCCCCGCCAGAACACCTTCACTTCTATGCTGAAGCATGGAGGTGGAGGAGTTCTTGTTCCACATAAATTCATTGGATTAAACTCCTTAATTTTTCATTTACAAGATATTATAGGCCCATAGGAACCAAAAATGTTGAATTCTCTACCATCCCAATCAATTTGCTGTCAAATTTGAATTTTCTGAGACTTTTCTGAATCCCAAGAATCTAGTTGGATCAATAAAACATGAAGGTGGAAGTGCTCTTGCGTGGGGTTGTAAATCGGCCACAGAATTAAGTAATTTGGTATTTCTTGTTCATATTGTGAATCATGAGCTCTATTTAAATATTTTAAAAAGAAAATTTAAATTATCTGCCCAAAATTTGGATATTGGAAACGACTTTATTTTTTAACAGGATAATTACGCCAAGCGCAATGCTCTCAATGTACGCCACTGGTGTCTCTATAACTATCCCCAAATTATAAAAACACCTCCTCAATCACTTTATTTAGCCAAGTAGAACATATTTGTTGAGATTCTGATGTAAAAAAAGAAAACATGACAAATAAACACAAAATGTGAAGTTACAACATTAATCACAGAAGAATGGAGGAAAATCGATGCAGAAATTACAAAAAATCTATTAAATCTATACCAAGACAAAAGTTGTTGTGAACACACTAAAAGATATCCTACTAAGTACTAAATTAAGAAAGAAATACAATATTTAAAGCTAAGTTGAGATTTTTGTCAAGTGTCCGAAGACTTTTGTGGCGTAATTTTTAATAGCTTTTTGGTTATTAATTTTTTTAAAAAATAGTTAAACTATTTTTAAAAAATTAATTATGTCATTCCATCAATAACAGGTTGCAGATATCATAAGAAAATTACAATTACATTATATTAATTTTTATTAGTTGAAAACTTTAAATTTTATAAGAAATTGCAAGTGTACGAACACTTTTGTGGCCCACTGTATATAGATGAATAAAAGTATGAATTATAAACTTAAATGTAACATCCATTTACCAAATAATAATAGTTTAACTAAAAATAAAATGAAAATGTAGAGATAGTGATGAATTGGGGTCTTAAATATTACTTCAGAAAAATATAAAAGTTAACATCATGATTACGGTAGGCTGCAAAAAAAATTTTTGGAAAAAATAGAATATATATCTTAAGATATCAAAATGAGTCCTTAAATGAACACCTGATTTACTGAAAGAAAATATGAGCATTTTTTTATAAATAAAATAAGCCCAAAATAATTCAATAATTCTTTCGCAAACGATATCCACAGACAAAGTAAATCAATATCGATGTAATAAAAACGTTAGCTTTCTAAATGAAGACGGTGTTCGTAAACAAAGTAAAGCTATACGTCAGCATCCTTAGCAAAAAAGGTTTCTTAAGACAGTGTTAAGCTAAGTGTCAGCATCCTAAGTGAGGATGGTGTCTAAAAACAGGGTAAAGGCTTATGGATTCAATAAAAACGTGAGCTTTCAAAGCGGGGACGGTTTCCAAAGACGGGGTAAAGCTATGCGTCAGCATCCTACGCAAAGAAAGTTTCTTAAGACAGTGTAAAGCTAGGCGTCAGCATCCTAAATGAGGATGGTCTCCAAAGACAGGGTAAAGTATATGGATTCAATAAAAACATGAGCTTCCCAATCGAAGACGGTTTCCTAAGACAATCAGTATACTCCGTAAAATTGTGTCATTTAAAATCTTCAAGCTTTTAAAGGTTCCCCAGGGCATACGGAAAATAGTAAAATACCAAAGTTTAAACTCCATTTTTGTGATAAATTTAATATTTTTATTATTTCTGATGGAGTTAAGGGTTGTTTTTTTATATGCATATAATAATGATACTTTAGTTATTCTTCATATAACCTTTTTTTAGCTTAAAAGTTGATCTCTTTCTTTTTAGTTGCACACGGATATAAGTTTTATTATCTCGTATAATGCACATGTTTTCATCTATATATATTATTTTCTCTTTAATAACATTACTTAAATATATAAAATATTTTACACACACATTTATAAAATGATTCACAAAACATAGTTAATGAGTTATTTGATGAAAATCACTGGATAATTTCTTTGAAAAAATTATTGAACAACTTTTAAAATTCTAATTTTTTTTCGTGTGTAAAATTATTGTTTAAGTATTGGGAGCTATGAAGAGAAAAAATGTTTTGGTTCATTATCTATGCACAGGCACCCTTTATAGAAGTATAACAGATTCGGAAGCATATAGTGCAATTCAATTGTGTACGTATAAGGTACTAATTTAATATTAGGCCGTTACCTGCCAATTTTTTTTTAAATTTTCGCCAAGATGGGGGATAACTTTATAATATAGTTATATTTATTTTGATCGTTCGGTAATGTTTGCTACAGTGTTTATGTATATGATCATTACTTTTTTGGTTTATTTTTATTTTGGTAACCCTATTAATTTTAAGCGATTCGATTTTTTTAAAAAATTTAACCATTTATATACAGAACGTTATTTTGTTGCAATATTCTACTATTGTAACTTCCGTTGGATAATGGATACCTCAAAAATTACAAGGAATATAAAAAAAAATACTTTACCAAAACACACACATACACACAGCAGCGTGCAGGGTATTAAGAAATGAGCGATAATTAACATCGAACTTTAAAACTACACTAGGGCCGTTGACGAAGGACCTCTTAATTTTGAAATAAAGCCAAGTGACGAAGACGACGCCTTGATGGTACCCCACTCTCTCAACTTCCACAACCCATTAACTAGAAGACTGAGCGTTAGAAAAACAAGAAACGTTAAACGTATTCCTCAGCTTCTATATAGGGAGGGTGTTCAAAGCCATCAAGACTTGAAGCCGCAATTCAAAATCACCAGCCACGAGTTTGGTATTAGAAACATTTGGATATCGGAGACCTAAAATAACTAGAGATGATAACGAAAAATCCAGCTTTGTTCTTACTTGACAGAAGTATTTAAAAAGTAGCTTTATATTGATAGTAAAAATTTTGAGAACACTGTGTATCTTTATTAGTAATAATTAAAAAATATCACATTCACAGTATTTAAATTTCTAGAATCATTTCCAAAAACAAAGTTATTCGAAAACTAGATCACACAACATCACTGATGCTAGTTGCTCGTATGATAAATCATTCACAAATAAACTTACCAATTAACACATTTTCTTTGAAACTTCTTAAACATTTGAAGAAATATAAACTGAATATTTAACAATTATAGATTTATTCATTTATTATTTACCACAAAACAAAATTATAACAATATAAATTATTATAACCCCATTTTGTTTCAATTTCGAGCACAGTTATTGTTATTGGATTTTTTTACGAAAAATAAATAATCATTGAATGTCCATTAAAGCTCTTTAATATTCTTTATTTTAAACACGACTTACATCGGTTTTTATGAGCGACTCAAGAATTTTTTTTTCAATGTGAGGCAAGTAAAATGTTTTCATTGTTGCTAATCGAAAACATTTGTGGAAGGTTATGGTGTACTCGAGTTCAGAAAACACACACTTAATCATTTTAACCAACACGTAAAAATACTCTAAGAAATAAGTGATAATGATGGATGTTTACGCATACACTAAAAGTGACGGCTCTATCCGCGTCCTTCTGAATAACAAGCCCTCTTGGGAAATCTTTGGTCTTTTAAAACTATTTTACTTGTAATGAACCCTCTGAAGAAGAGAACGTGATTATTTAAATTAGGTCCAGTATATATAGTCTAGGTTTTCAAGCTAGGGAGAGAGAAAGATAGGATAGATTACAGATTAGTGATTAATCAAATTTATAGTTTAACTCTGATATTTCATAATTGTAATAATTTAAGTGATGATTGCTCGCTAGAGATTAGATAACTAAGATAGTATATTCGAACCTGTAGTAAGCGCATTGGTATTTAAAGTCTTCTCATACTTCGCGTGCCTCGTTATTTATCTACGTATTGCTTCAATCGGGAGCATCTCTTAATTTATATTTCTTGAACGTGTGTTGTTGATTGTGTGACAAATAAATAGAGCATTTTTAGATATGGCTAGTCTTCCTTCCCTTCCTCCCACATCTCTAGGCGTGGATCAACCAGGGACCTCACAAACATAAAAAAGAAAACTAATAGCAAAAATGGAATAAATTTTTCTTAATTTATCTTACAAATTCTCATTAATTCTTAAGGAACTACAAAATAATTTTAAACTGAAGATTTTCTGTTTTAACATGGATGAAGATTCTTCAATTTCTGTCATATCTGTATTGCAGCGACCTTACAGCTCAACAAAACGACTCCAAAACTGAACTGAATTGATCTATTATTATTGTAGCGTGCCTGGTTCCATGTGTTGTAGTTCTTGAAAGCTTACCTCTTAATTGCTCATTTAATCTTTAAAGTTAATAAATGTTATTGTTATTTAATTCAACCGTTTTGTAGTGAAGAATGCCTAACCACGCAACGCGGCAGTGGTGACCCTTTTTGGACTTAAAAACACGTAAGCTATTCTGTTCTACTGGCGAATGCAATACAAATTCTTCTACTACGGATGATCAGTACGTAGCGAAAGATTTTTTTTTCTCCTTCTCCTCAATGCCACTTGAAGCATCTGCTCGGAGATTCGTTTCGCTTCCTGCTTATTCAACAATATGACTAGTGAAACCGTTGAAGTCGCTCGTATTGCGTTGCGGCTGCCGCCGTTTTGGAAATCGAACGTTCGTCTATGGATTGCGCAATGCGACCATGCATTCACATTCAGTGGTATCTCCAGTGATGATACTAAGTATTCTGCTTTGGTTGCGAACCTGGATGCTGAAACTCTCTCCTACGTGTCGGACATTGTGTTAAGCCCTCCGAACAGTGACAAATATCACACTCTCTCGCAGCGGCTCATCACCCAATTTAGCGACTCGGAGACTCAAAAATTAAGAAACTGCTTACTGACCTTCAGCTAGGAGATGAGAAGCCCAGCCACCTGTTGCGAAAAATGAAAGAGCTGGCTAATGGCCACCTCCAGGATGACTTTCTGCAAAGTTTGTGGCTTCAAAGAATGCCACCACATATCCAGACTGTTTTGTCTGCATCCTCAGAGTCTTTGGATAAACTGGCTATCATCGCTGATAAAGTTTCTGAGGTTGTTGGTGCGTCCTCGACTATCTGTGCTGCCACAACTGTTCCTCCACCATCCCAGTCATCTTCATGCAGTGTTCAGCCAACTATGGACTCTCTCGTCAGGCAGATCCAAGAGCTGTCTCTACAAGTTGCTGAACTGACAAGAGAGCGCAATTCTTCTCGCCACCAACGATATAGTTCTGACCGCCGGAGATCACATTCACGCTCTAGGAGTGTCAATAGAGGAAGTGGCATCTGCTACTATCATTGCCGTTATAAAGAGCAGGCCCGCAAATGTGTTTCACCTTGTGCATTTGTGCAAAAAAACGAGTAAGCTCTGTCATAGCTGGAATGGCAGAGCCCTCGCAACATACCAGCCGGTTATTTTTATTAGACCGCAAGTCTGGCCAGAAATTCCTCATAGACTCTGGAAGTGAAATCTGTGTCATCCCACCTTCTCCAACTATGAATAAATCACCTCAGTCTAACTTCTCCTTATTTGCTGCTAATAATACCAAAATTCCAGCCTATGGTATGGTCGGTAAAGAACTGAACCTGGGTCTGAGGCGACCTTTTATCTGGACTTTCATAATTGCTGATGTATCATCTCCTATAATTGGTGCTGATTTTCTAAAAGCACTTCAACCTTTTAATCGACCTTAAGAAAAAAGGTTGGTGGATATGGAAACTTCTCTTTTCACTTCTTGTCTTTTTTTTCAAATATTGTACAGCCCTCAATCCTCACTGTAGATGCAAACATTAGTTTTAAAAACATCTTATCGGAATATCCAGACCTCAGCAACCCTTCTTTAATTTCCAAATCAGCATCACATGGCACAGTCCACCATATTATTACTACTGGCCCACCAGTCACTGCCAGGCCTGAAAGCTACACCCTAAACTGTATGATGCAGTGAAGGTAGAATTTGAATTTCTTCTTGCTCAAGGCATTATTAGACCTTCCAAAAGTCTCCCTGGAGTTCTCCTCTTCATGTTGTGCCCAAATCTGACTCTACAGTTAGACCTGTTGGGGATTACAGGCAGCTGAATTCTGTTACTGAGTTCGACAGCTACCCCATGCCTTATTTGAGTGACTTTGCTCATGCACTACATGGCAAGAAGATATTTTCCAAAATAGACATTTTTAAGGCATTCCACCAAATCCCTATAGCTGAGTGTGATATTCCTAAGACAGCTGTAACAACTCCATGGGGTCTTTACGAATATACCCATTTGTGTTTTGGCCTTGTGAATGCACCACAAACCTTTATGCGATTCATGCATGAAGTACTAAGAGGACTTCCTTTTTTGTTTTGCCTACTTGGATGATATTTTTGTGTTACTCAGAAAATGCTGAGGAGCATCATTCTCACTTAAGAACTATATTCCAAAGACTGAGCTCATATGGTTTAAAACTAAATATCTCTAAATGTGTGTTTGGTGTGACTGAACTCATTTTCCTTGGCCACCTTATCACTCCTGATGGCATTAAGCCATTGCATGACAAAGTTCAAGCAGTTCTTGATTACAAACAACCAGAGACTGTTGGCTCTCTGAGAAAATTTTTAGGACTGTTAAATTTTTATAGACGTTTCTTGCCCAAAGCAGCTGAACAACAGTATCATTTAAGTGAATTTTTAAAAGGTTCTAAAGGTAAGAAGGACTCAAAGCCTTTAAACTGGTCTTCTGAGGCAATTACAGCATTTCAGAGGTGTAAACAAGCTGTTGCTGATGCTGCACTTCTTGCTCATCCTTCACCTTCTGCCCCGCTTGCTCTTCATGTGGACGCCTCTGATTATGCCATAGGAGGTGCACTTCACCAAGTTGTGGACTCTGAGCTACAGCCATTGGCTTTCTTTTCCAGAAAACTTACTTCATCTGAAAAGTCTTACAGTGCCTACGACCGTGAACTCCTTGCTATCTACTCGACTATCCGACACTTTCGGTATATGCTGGAAGCTAGAGATTTCACAGTGTTTACTGACCACAAGCCCCTCACTTATGCTTTTAGGCAAAAAAAGTGACAAGTGTTCTCCACGGCAGATCCGTCAGCTGGATTTCATCTCTCAGTTCACCACAAATATTGTACACATTCCAGGATCTGACAATATTGCTGCTGATGTTCTCTCTCGTGTTTCTGCAATCACCTTCCCAAGTCAAATTGACTATGACTGTATTGCTGAGACACAACAGACTGATCAGGAGCTTCACACCCTAATAGCATCTGGAACTTCCTTGGAACTCAAAAAGGTAACTTTTCCCAATTCGTCTACTGAAATTATGTGTGATCTATCAACGGGCACAGCCAGACCCTACATCCCAAAACAGCATCGCCAAGATGTTTTCTCTGCTATGCATAATTTATCCCATCTGACATACGTCGATCAGTGCATTTGATGAAGCAGCGTTTTGTTTGGCCATCAATCTCATCAGATGTAGCTAAGTGGGCAAGACACTGCCTAGCTTGCCAAAAATCCAAAATTCATCGTCATACTAGATCACCTCTTTCATCTTTCAAGAACCTTCCCAACGTTTTGATCATGTTCATCTGGATCTCATTGGACCTCTACGTCCATCAAATGGCTACACCTATTGCCTGACAATGATTGACCGTTTTCGAAATGGCCAGAGGCCCAACCTCTCAAAGACATAACTGCTGAGACTGTGGCTGAGGCCTTCTTTTCCTCTTGGGTGTCTCGCTTTGGAACTCCTGCAATTCTCACAACCGACAGGGGCAGGCAGTTTGAGTCCTCGCTCTTCAAAGCTCTTAGCAAACTACTTGGTGTTCAGAAGTGTCGTACAACTGGATACCACCCTCAAGCTAATGGGATGATCGAAGAATTGCACCGCCCATTGAAAAGTGCAATCAAGTGCCATGCTACTGAGCGTTGGACAGAAGTACTCCCTATCATCTTACTTGGTCTACGAGCTTCTCTTAAAGAAGATATTCTGTGTACCCCAGCTGAATTAGTTTTGGGGACCACTATTCGACTGCCAGGGGAGATGTTTGACTCTTCCAAGCCAGACGATGATGTTGTGAATTTTGTTTCGAAACTTAAGTCTCACATGCAATCACTTCACCCTAAACCACCAAAACACCATGGCAAACGTCCAGTTTTTATCCATCCAGGACTGTTGGAAGCAACACATGTTTTTCTTCGCCGAGACATGTTACGTCGTCCACTTCAACAACCCTATGATGGCCCTTTCAAAGTCTTACAAAGGAAGGATAAAGTGTTTTTCCTTGACATCAATGGTAAACGGGTATCTATATCTATTGATAGATGCAAACCTGCCTTCTTTCTTAACACTGAGGACTTGCAACTACCTCAAACCAAGAATGAAACACCTGCTACTGTGGAACCTAATGCAACAGCTTCAACACCTGCTACTGTGGAATCTGATCCAACAGCTTCAACGCCTACCCAGCCATCTACACGTTCTGGTCGCAAAGTTCATCTTCCAACTAGGTATCGTTGATACTGGAAGGGGAGTATGCAGCGACCTTACAGCTCAACAAAACGACTCCAAAACTGAACTGAATTGATCTATTATTATTGTAGCGTGCCTGGTTCCATGTGTTGTAGTTCTTGAAAGCTTACCTCTTAATTGCTCATTTAATCTTTAAAGTTAATAAATGTTATTGTTATTTAATTCAACCGTGTTGTAGTGAAGAATGCCTAACCACGCAACGCGGCAGTATAAATGCTGGAACTAAATAAATAGTTCCGAAATCAAATTGTCACAAGTTCATAACTATTTGTTTTTTCAAATATGTATATATTTCTGAATAATTCTTACTTTAAAAATGTCATGAAACGCAAATGTTTGTTGGGAATAATTTCTACCATAGTGTTATGCTCTGTAATGACTCCCAGGCTATAAGAAATTTTAAAAAATGCAAAAAATTACATAAAAAAGAGGTTGTTCGAAACTCCACTTTTTTTAAGTTTTCCCATAGTACAAACGACTTGCGTTGGGAAGCAAGGGCTTAGATTTTTCGTGTTTGTACAAACTTAATGCACAACGGGAATCTGTTTTGCATATACAACTTATAATTCTCTTTCCCATTTTTTTGACTCGTGGATGCATTAGGTTTGATTCGACGAACCCTAGGGTTCCACGGAACACAGTTTGAAGACCACTGCTGTAAAGCAATACGTCGGCTATTGGCGGGGGACAGGGGCGTAGCTACCACCGTATCAATGATACGAAGCCCCCCAAACTACAGAGGCGTAGCTACCGCCGTATCAATGATACGGAGCCCCCCAAACTACAGGGGCGTAGCTACCGCCGTATCAATGATACGGAGCCATCAAACTACAGGGGTCCCGACAAGTGCAACTACAGTTCCACTAATAGGGCTCCCATATCTAAGCAAGGGCACCAAAGGAATTTTGATACAGGGCCCCCTCGGGTCTAGCTACGCCAGTCGCGGTGGACCTCGTAATTTTAAGTCTCGGACGCGAGAACGACACCTAAGCAAAAAGTGCATAAAACTATGTAACTTTATTCAACATTAATTATATGAAAAAATTCATGGTTTCATAGTATGAAGATTAATTTTTTTAAATGAAAAAATCTAACGATTTCTCATTTGTTATTGTATAATTTTCATATAATTATCTCTTTTTTATTATCAAATGTATATTATGAAGATTCCCTCAGTGATTTCCATCATCTCTAATTGATTTCGTATTCAGTTTCGCACATGAATGTTTTTGAACAAAAAGATCACTTTTTTTTAATGAAACTGTAAGTAAATTTAAGAACAATATATATATGTATGTCACAGGGAAATGACAAAAATAGGAATTTGATTAAATCCTTAAGGGATATGGTCAATTGAAGGGAAATGTTAAAATAACGTCTCTTCAGGGTCATTTTCCTGATAAAAGTAAGGGATTTTATCAAATCCCCGAACTGCTTCAGTGAAATGATGAAATTAACTAGTCAGGATTTGCATTGGCAAAATCCTGTCCAGGGAAGAGGCACTTGGGTGGGGGTCGAGTCCCTGTACCTCCTAACCAAACAGATAGTACTATCGATCAACCCCATATCTTTATTTAAAAAATGGCACCATAGCATTGATATTTTAGTGTGTAAGCCCTCCCCTGCCTAAAGCAGGTCATCATTAGTAATGAAACTGTGAAGGGGAGACAGGCCAAGTCGATCGACGCTATTGTGCGCTTTTCCCCGGTTTCCTGTAATACATTTCCGTCCTTTTCACAAAATCACTCCCACAAATATCCAGCAACCGAGGGGATTGCTCAAATTGTTCAAATCCCTTACTTTCATCAGGGAAATGACCTTAAAGAGAGATTATTTTAACATCTCCCGCCAATTGATTATATCTCTTAGGGATTTGATCAAATTCCTAATTTCATCGTTTCCCTGCGACACCTATATATGTATAAATATTTCATGGAATCCCTCAAATACAATTGTCTTCAAGAATATATCTGCTCTTTTTTAGGCTTAGTCTTATTCCACCTGAAAATACGATTCCACCTAAATTTTTGTCTACATTTTCAATTACTTCACACAGTCTATATTGTTATCATGTTAATTTTTTCTGAAATAGATTGACTTGCATTGATAAATTTTATTTCACAATCTGTCTCTTACTTTGAATGTACCCTTTTTTCCTTGTATAAATTATGTTTCAAGCTTGGACATTAATATTGTTATAGTAAATTGAGATTTAATTCTATCTGTTGATAACAAAAATACTACACATTTGAAATACTTCAAAATATTAAAGGTACAGTATGACAAATATGCTTGGTTATCCATATTATAACATCACCAACTAATTTTAATATTGGAATTCTTTTCCTATCCAAAAATGTGTTCCAAATTCAGAAGCCAGTGTTCAGAAACCAACATTAGATGAAAAACAGTCTTAGAAAAACTAATTTCAATCATAAATTCAGCTTTAATATTAAAAGCCAAGAATTTTTCCATAATTCTTATTTTTTCAGCTGCATGAAGGCTGAATATATTTATAAAATTTTATTGCTGCAAATTTTCCAAAACATAATTGCTTTTAATTTTGATTATGCAAGATTAAAGTAATACAATAAATACATCTCGTACATTTAAGATAAAAATGGGAGAGAAATTTCTGAGATTTTAGAGAACAAAATTTTCTTTCCTTATATTGAAAAATCTAGAAATAAATACATTATCCAGATGTTTCTTTTTTTTTTCATACATCTCAAAAGCCATATTATTCTTAAGATGCCACAGTCAAAGAAACTTATTCAGCTTATATGTGCTAAACAATTTTAAGATGTATTCATATATTAAAAGATATTTTACCCAGAACAGTTTTTCAAATAGAAAAGTATTCCAAAAATTTATACTATACTTTGACTTTTCTAACCTATAGAAACGAGCATAACATGTTCAAAGAAAAACTTGCATGTTAATCAAGTGTTTCTAAATTTTAGATATTGCCTAATAAAAGAGCAATATATGCTTCAACATCTGAATTTTAAAAAAAAATCAAGACCTTTTCCTGCAAAAAAAAATAAATAAATAAATTGTATTTTGAGTTTGATTCTGGTTCTTTGTCAAAAGATGATAATAATATTCATATTTTTATATAATTTGATTATAGAGACATAGAAGAAGCTAAAAAATATTCTGAAACTTTGAGGCATCTTATAAAGACTTAATTTGGTCCCAGTGTATTTCAGACCAATGTTTTCTTCCATGACTTGATACATTCGAACCATGCCATATAAAGAAATAATTTTTTGGAAAGGAGATACTAGTCACACATGCACACAAGTACCATAACATCTTATTCAAAAAAAATTAAATTTCCAATTAAATAACATTTTTGAAGAATGAACATGATAGTATGAATTGCATTTCCTTTCAAGAAATGAATTATTACAATACATTTCGTCATTGCCGAAAGGAACCCCAAGAATTTTGAAATATTTTTGGAGATTTTCATTAAATTATCTAGTATTTCGTCATCAATTTATACAAGTGAAAATTTGTACAAGTTTTATTTTTATAGAGTTACATTTTTATGGGGTAAATTATACTCCCTTTAAAAAGTAAGCACACAAATGAAAAAAGTATCAAATACATATTTAAAAACCTTTTAAAACGAATAAGAGCTATAAGAATAGCTGATTATCAATAATAACTATTTGAATGATTGTTCTAATTTATATTCATCTGTACATTTTTGCATTACACAAAATAAAACATTTATAATAAGAAAATTTAATAGAAAAGAGTAAAAAGAGTCTTTTTTTGTTAATAAAGAAAATGCTACACAGTTACTTTATAATCTTACAAATTCTTCAATTACATAAGAAAAAATGTACTTCAAAACTACATAATTATAATACAAGTATAGGGTGTTTTTTTTAGAGGTATAGAACTTTAAATTGCAATAAAACAACGATGTATTATTCGATTGACATGAATTTTTTTTTTATTCGAAAGATAATCTTGTGGCATTACATTTTAAATATGATCAAACAAAGGTGTAGATTCGTCGAATGGGCCCAAAACAAGATTGCCGTTGTTCCCGATTTTCATAAGCGAATTTAGTTTAGTGATGAAGCGCACTTCTGGTTGAATGGCTACGTCAACAAACAAAACTGCCGCATTTGGAGTGAAGCTAATTCACAAGTGTATGTCGAAACACCGTTACATCCAGAAACACTGACTGTTTGGTGCGCTTTATGGGCTGGTGGAATCCTTCTTCAAAAACGATGAAGGCCACAACGTTACAGTCAATGGTGATCGGTATAGAGCCATGATTACTAACTTTTTCATTCCTGAATTGAACAATCATGATGTCCAGGAGCTGTGGTTCCAACGAGACGGCGCAACATGTCACACAGCTCGTGCCACAATCGATTTATTGAAAGACACGTTTGGTGACCGCCTAATTTCACGTTTTGGACCTGTGAATTGGCCTCCAAGATCTTGTGATTTAATACCTCTAGACTATTTTCTGTGGGGCTATGTAAAGTCATTGGTCTATGCGGATAAGCCACAAACGCTTGACCATTTGGAAGACAACATTCGCCGTGTTATTGCCGATATACGGCCACAAATGTTGGAAAAAGTCATCGAAAATTGGACGTCCAGATTGGACTACATCCGAGCCAGCCGTGGCAGTCCTATGCCAGAAATCATATTTAAAATGTAATGCCACAAGATTATCTTTCGAATAAAAAAAATTCATGTCAATCGAATAATACATTGTTGTTTTATTGCAATTTAAAGTTCTATACCTCTAAAAAAACACCCTATATAAATATCAGTGTTCTTTTGAAGAAGATTTGTATGACATCACACAGTACCTATCCTTTAGATTTAAAGGTAATAAAAAGTGTACCTTTAATGTTAAATCATTTAGCACAAAATAATTGAAACATGCTGTATTGTTTTAAAAGCAGCCACACACACACACACAAATGCCTTCATATGAGTTTTTTATTCAACTTTTTCTTTTCTTAATGAAGAAAACTTTGCTTTTTAATAAGATATAAATATTGATTAATAAAACAAATATTCATTTTAAAACCTAGAATGCAGACCAAAATTACACTTTTAAAAAAATGAGAATGTAAGTACTAAATTTCACAGCCAATATCCCAGTAACAAAAGTGTATCACTGTTTTCTTAGTTAAAAATATTTTTAAAATATTAAAATTTAAGAAATCTGAAAAAAATTATAAAACAATTTATAAATTACTTTTATTAGATCCAAAATATGTACAAGGAAATGTCTGAAAATTAAATGTTTTAAAAAATCCATGTAATAAAAAATTCAACAATGAAATGGTTCTTATTTTTTTAATTATTTATTTCCAAATTAAATAGATTCATAAATAATCTTTTGTACAATGACTCTTCACCTTAAATTTCATATTTACATGCAACTTTAAAAATTTGAAGTCGCTATCAACTATTACATGAAATTGGAGTACCCACAAGTTGTTTTGACTGGCGTTGCTGGCAAGTTTTGTTCAGATTTTCGATGATTAAGTTGACCTGTGAATGTGGAAAATACATTTAAAGAACCAATAGTCACATTATAGTTAAGTTGATTTTTTTTCCAAATTTTACATCAACATCTTTATAAAATGTTTAAGATATTAACAGGATGTAAGTTAGAAACATTGATATTAACAGGATGTAAGCTAGAAACATTGATATTAACAGGATGTAAGTTAGAAACATTGATATTAACAGGATGTAAGTTAGAAACATATATAAACTAATATACATGAAACAACAAAAAGAAATAAAACACAAATTATAGGAAAAGTTGCACCTGAAAACCCTTTTAATTCAAGCTAATTCAAAATGCACATTCAAAAATTGTTTGCTGCATTATAATTTACCAACATCTTTTTTAAAAATATATACAAATATTTCTATATTTCTTCTTGAAATACATATTACTTGAGAAATGGCGTACACTGAAAAACCCTTTTAGGTGCTTGAATAAATAATGTAACAAAAATTCTGGAGTAAAAGTGTTAAATCATCTGAGAGAAGAAAATTTTTTTATATTTTTTCAAGGCAGAATTGCAAGAATCACTATAAAAGATGTTCCACATAAGAAGAAACACTGTGCATAGACTGGGTTAAATCGAAAATATTGTTTTTGAAAGAAAAAAAAATGCTGTATCTAATAAGCCATATGTACTTGGAAATATGTTAAGCAGAAAACTACACCAAGGAAATGATAACAATATAAAGAAAAAAATTTAAATTCTATTACATGGATAGCTGACACATATATAACTTAGTAGTATTGACAGATAAAAAAATGAACTTTTAAAAAAAAATTGTTTTGTTTAATATACAAGAAAAAATGTAAAATTCCAATTATACTAAAAACATACCTTTTTGGCTTTAATTTTAACAGCATTTGGAATGTCCTCTTCTCTACAACTCAATTCTTTCACTGATGGGAGAATTATCCTTAACAATGATTCCAATGTAATAATATCATGAAAAAGCAAATATTCCACAAAAACTAATGCTCTCTGAAACACAAAAAGACATAAAAAAAATATTTTTATGGAAATCTTTGTAGAACATTTGTATCTATAAAGAAAATCTACGAACTAATAAGATAAGGGATATTATTAGATGGAATTTAATATTATTTAAAACTTTTGACTCTGATTTTCAGAAACTTCAAAACAATTCTATTTTCAAATTCAGGCAGCCAAGCAATATTTTTCTATATAATGCCAATTTATAGCATTAATTTTAATATTAATCTAGCAAGAACAAAAATATTAAATACATGAATCAATAAATTTGAAAATTTGTAACATACTAAAGTTAATTGCTTAGCTACCAGCAGGATCAGTATTAAAGGAAACATTCAGAACAAACTACGCAAAGGTTAAGTTTGACTTTTATTTAACACTAGAACGTCCATCGGTATCGATTTGAGATCAGAGACTTTTAGTTTGTTCTCCTTTTTGCATTTTTTCAGGGAACTTGGAAATTTTCATAGCTTTTAATCACTTTCCATGATGATTACACAGAAAAAGTTATGTGGTTCTAGGGTAATAGGAGAGATGTTACTACTAAATATACCAAGAAAATCGACTGGTGTTGTTTTTTCAACATCGAGACAATTTATCATTATAAACAGCTGTCATTCAGCAAAAGAGAGTTCATTAAGTAGATACCATTAGTTAAACAAAGTTCAAGAAGTAATAATGCACATTTATTTGACCTTGAATGCAGTGTTATGTTATTCAGTTCACAGCAGAAGCGAGTCAGTTACACTAAAACTGTTGTGGCTAGCTTTTCACTACATAACATTTGCCTATCAGCTCATGAAAAAAAATTTCATTTGATTTTCAAACCTTGTGCAGAGCAGACACCCTGGAACGATAACTTGTAGAAAAGGTCTGAGCCCTAATGAAATTGCTAATTTGTTCTGGGAGCTTTCCGAGAATGAATCGGATGATGGTTAACTGTTTTGCTCTAATTTAGATTCTGATGAAGACGTAAGAATGAGTGAAAGAGACTGGGAAGAATATGAAGAAAGTGCAAATGAAATTGATAATATTCCAGTAATTTCTGATATATATGTCACTAGGGATGGCACAGAATAGACACCACATAATAGTAATGATCCTGGTAGATTCGTGACTCAAAATGTTTTGTGACAAAGCAGTGGGTCCAACAAGCTTTAAGAAACATAACGTCAACGTCAGTTTTTTATGATATAAAGGATCATAATATATGATAATCACATGAAATAATATAAAAAAGTATTAAAACTAAACCTTACTGAACAGTAGTCCTGCAATTATTTAGTTAAAACAATTATTTTATACATTTTATATTGTAGTGTAGAAATGACACAGGTGGACGTTTAAAGGTAATTGAAATCCTGGAGATTCTAGTGTTAATTAGTACTCCACTAAAATTAGATAAACAATTAGGAAAAGAGTATATTATTTTTTAATTACAGTTAATTGCCAAGCTGGTAATTTTTCAATACTACAAAGTTCCTAATTTTTGTACCACATCACATACAGACTTTTAGATGCAGTAAAGTTTGATGTACTACAATAATTATTTCTTCATTAGAATACAGTGTTGAACTTGTAACTTTCAGACTGATAAACATTCTACGTGATTAACTATGTTAGATTTAAGCAATGTTATAATAAAAATTTGCACAAAAGTTCTATTATAGATTTTTAAAAAATACCAATTTTGAAATTAAATTTACAAAAATTTAAATCTATTCATCATACTGCAAACCATTCAGTGATAATTGAATGAAATTCATATAATCAGTAAGTAGCAAATAAAATATATATATAACGGTTATAAAATGAAATTTAATCAAATTATTAATACCAAAAAATAACTACTTAAAAATAATACTTTATTTCTAAAAGTAATCAAAATTATCATTAATGAAAACAAAATAAAAGAAGATCCATCTTACCAATTGTACATTTTCAACTTTTTCAGAAAATTTCTCTACTAGAAAACTGAGAACCTTATCACAATTTAATGCAGAACATCTAAAAAATACAAATATAATTAGTAGAAATATTTAAAATAAAAACAAATATTTATCTTATTTTTAATTTCTTATTCAAAAATTAAGATACAAAAAATATAATTTTGAGATAGGAATGTTAAAAAATACCAATTCAAAAAAAATCAAAAAGTATATATGAAATTCCTTAAATATTTCTTTAAATTATGTAATATGCAGCTTTTTATTTTTTTAAATTAATTGAATTTAAAAGAGAAGTAATTAAAATTATTTTAAATGATAGGCCCTTTTTAATATTTTCAACTAATTTGTAGAAAAAGAAATAATTGAAATTATAGTGAATATACCAGGTGTCCACAATTAAACGACTCTACTTCAAAATTGTCTACAGACGAAACTATTGTTCTGAAAGTTGTAAAGCGTTGTGTACGACATAAAGAAGGGATGGGAATTTGTTTGAGTGAATAAAATAATTAGTTCAAAATTTCACCACTAGAGGGCGTTTTTAATGGAGATCATATTTAGCATACATTTATAACAGTTTACAAATTTTGTTACAACAATACATGCTCAGCATGATGACCATTGTTTTCAGCTACTATTTGAAATCTTAAGATAGCATGTTCCACCGTTGACGCAGTGTGTTCTGTGAAATGTTAAGAACATGTTGTGAAATACTGTCTTTGAGATGAGGTAAAGTTTTTGGTTGATCACAACTTACCAGCTGTTTTAAATGGCCCCAAAGCCAAAAATCGCATGGATTGAGGTCAGGCGATCGGGGAGGCCACAGATGACGAAATTGACGGCTGATCACACGTTCTTCTGTGAAGTGATGTTTGAGAACGTCCGTAACACAATGTGTAATGTGTGGAGGAGCTCCATCTTGCATAAAAATTATGCGTGAAAGGCACTGACGTGCTTGCAGATCTGGAATAATTTTATTCCATAATAACGATGCATATCGCTGTCCAGTGATAGAACATGTTACTGGACCTCCAGCACCTAATTCCTCGAAAAAATACGGGCCAAGAATAAAAGACGTGGAAAACCCACACCACACCGTTACTTTTGGTGAGTGTAGCGGAACTCGTAAGGTGGAATGCGGATTGTCTGTTTCCCAAATTCAGCAGTTGTGAGTATTCACCGAACCATCCAAATGAAAGTGGGCTTCGTCTGTCCAGAGGATATTCCAAGGCCATTCTGGATCAACTTCCAAACGAGCACGAAACTGCAGTGAGAACAGATGTCGAGTCTCGAAATCATATGGAAGCAATTCCTGCACAAATTGAAGCTTGTATGGATAGTAACGGAGGATGTTTCGCATGATCTTCTGGACAGTTGAACGAGGCAGATCCAATGCTTCTGCCACATGGTGAACACTTGTACTAGCCAGCACGTTGGATGATTTGTCTTCTTCCACCTGAAGTGCTACGTTCTCTACTGCTTCCGCAGAAACAGGTTTTTTCCTCTTCCAGAACGAACATTCAACGATCCTGTTTCTTCAAATTTGGTCACCATTAATCGAAGATTTTTAGCAGTCAATGGACCTTTTCGCAACCCCTTTAATGTCCGAAATTTCCGTAGAGCAACTATTGCAGAATTATCATTTTGATAGAATAACTTTACTAACAATGCTCGATCTGGTAAACATAATGACATTCTGATTAGCAGTACCAAACACAATGAAAATAAACTAATCTTCCATGAAAGTTTATTGCTTTTATAACAGTTGCTGTGTGACGTCGAAAAAATTTGCTTATTTTCGTCTTCCTTCGTGTAAATCCTTTGAAAATTAGTCATCGAAGAAGTTTAATTACAATTTGCAGTTCATTTTAGAGATTGTGTTTTTTAATGCGTATCAGTTATTGTGTTACCGTGTCCTGTGGATGGCCTTCATTCAAAAGCGCCCTCTAGTGACGAAATTTTGAACTAATTTTTTTTATTCGCTCAAACAAATTCCCATTCCTTCTTTATATCGTGCACAACATTTTACAACTTTCTGAACAATTGTTTCGTCTGTAGACAATTTTGAAGTAGGGTCGTTTAATTGTGGACACCTGGTAGATAATACATATTTTTAAAGTAAAAAAATATTCTAAAAAAAGGATGAAAAATTGGGCAAAAAAAAAATAGATGTTGGGCTTATCAGTGATTACACTTTGAAAAGCAAACTAAATATTACTACAAATTACACTGACTTTTACATAAAAGTTTAAAAAAAGAGTTAACTGAAGAAATAAATTATCATAGTTTTATGAAATACGAAATTAGCAATTTATCCAGTAATAGAGCAACACACACATCACATAATACATTAACTCAATATCCAGTAGTACAATGCAACCATGTAAGCATATATAAGTTTTTATTATCACCCTGCTTTTAATTTTACAAGGCCAGAATCAAAACTTTGTACAAGAATTATTAAAATTTTCTTTTCCTCTCCAATTTATTTATTTATTTTTCTTATTTTTTCCAGCCTCATGCCCCTAGATTCAACAATTAATTACTCTTAATATGGAAAGACATCTCCAAAAAACAAAACATAAATCAAAAAGATTTAGAGTTATTGGTATATAGGTTATGCTGAATACAAAACTTTAATGACATGTATCATAGAAATAAACACATATAAATAGATGAAATTCTCTGATGACATTTGAAATAAGATGTGCATAACAAATATGAGTATATTTTGTGATATAAATAATACAAAACAATTTTTCCATTTTGTGATGCCAAAATGTTATTAACACCAACACAACTAAAGCATAACAAAAGAACAACTTATTCATCTGAACATATTCATTCAAAAGAGAAAAAACATTTGTAATAGAAATGTCTTAATCTTATTAATCTTCTTTTTAAAGTTTAAAGTGGTAGAAAATAGTTCTTTGATAATAGTCTTTTTGTACATACAAACACACACATCTACTTTGATAAATCAAATGGGCCTACAAATCAAATAACGAAAATAAGTTATTTGAACACAAAATATTCTTCTTAAATGACATTGCATAAAAATTGAAGATAAAAATCACCTCGTAATTTCCTTAATTTACTATTTTAATATTTGTAGATAAATAAAAACAGTAAATAACTGGCATACATTTAGTTTTTTAAAGATCAATTAGTCACATCTTTAAATACATTTTTAAAAAATGCTAGGAAATGAAATGCCTAAATATAATAAATAAATATGTTAGTGATATGAGTGACTTGAAATTCTAAGGGCAATAAGGCTCACCTTTTACAATGAAATAAAATAGTTGTACTGTCTAATTTGCTTAATTCTTCATCAATGGTAAACTCATCTACAACTTTATGCTCATCTATCCAGTCAGTAGCAACTTCTTTTAACTCAATTTTGCTGAAATAAAATAGTTCATTAAATAAAAAATTTAATACACTTTTCAAAGTTTTTAAAACAAACAATGCATACTTACACAAAGTTGTTAATTTAATGACGAAACCTTTCACACTAGTTTTACAATTTAAATGTTGCAGCAAAACCGAAAAAAATAATTTTAAATTCATTTTAGGAAAATATCAGGACAGACTTAACTCAAAATCAAAGAACAATAAAGATTACTTTGCATTCAGAATGTACCTGTAATGTTAAACTTTTTCTTGCTTCTTTCAAACTTAAAAAAGAACAATGCACCGTACAAATAAAGTTATAAATCCTATAAACATTCCATAGAATCATTTATATTTTTATTCATCTATATGAGTTACATTTCCAACACATGAATTTCAATTGTATTTTACTAAAAAATTTCTGAATAACTTAATAAAAAGTGTCCCAAATGTATATTTTTACTTTTCGATCATTAAAAACCATCATAATATTATAACATAAGATTTTTAAAGAATGTCTAAAGTCTAAGTATGCATGTATGTACATGTTTGGACATTGTTATTCAAGATATATATTAAGATGTACGTTTTGAAATATAGACAATATATTACCCAATAAGTTGACGAAAACTTTAAACGGACATTTGACTTATTAAGATTCTAAATACAATGAAAGTGAAATCATTCTAAACCTATACTGCAACATAGTATATAATTCCATACAGCCATCTTAGCTCTAGTCAATATCTCAACTTGCAACTTTTAAAACAACTACACTGAGATTCAATCAACCAAATTATTATTATCTTTCTACAAAGCGTTCAACAGAACATTTATTTTATTCTTAACACAAACATAAGAATAATTCAAAATTGTAAATATATTTAAATTAAATAACAATCAATACATGTATTTTTTATTACAGCAAAAAAGTAATGCTAGTTTTTAGTTGTTTTAAAATTTTGTGTGTGTATATATATATATATAACAAAATTGTTGAACAATAGTTAATTTAATCCAAAAAATATTTGATTTTAGAAAAGTTTGATGAAAAAAATAGGAACAAATTTTGCTTATTAGAGGGACCAAACCAACTAAAATGACAAAATTGTAATGAAAATGGTTCATTCAACCCTTAAAATTGTCTTTAATTTCAAAAATTATAGACAAAAGTTTATAATTAATTGCAATTATACCTTATTTTTAAAAGATTTTCCCTGAAATTCTACATACAATAAAATTTATAAAAAAGTAAACAATAAGGTATGACTAATCTTGAATAGCATGTATCTGAAGCTCAAAAAAAAATATATTTTTATCCGAAACAAAACACCTTATTTTAATGGTGTATAATAGTAATAAGAAAACAAGATGGAGTACATTTGATACTAAGTACAACAATTATATTTTAAAGATGAAAATAGTACAGAATCTAAATAATACTTTACCTTTTAATATTGTTCAAATATAAAACTAAAATAAAAATGATTCCATAACATACATCTAAAAAATTTAAGAATCCCCGCCCCCTCACATTATAAGAAATACTACTTTCACTTCAAGCCAGTTATAAAGTTTTTAAACAAAAAAAAAAACATAGTCAGATTTTTTTAAAAAATTACAATTGTCCATCTTTATTCACATAATCAAAATTTAAAAGCTGATGTTTATACCTAAAATCTACCAAATCAACAGATGCACAGCTTTCCTGGACAATTTCTTCTGGAACAATGTCTGGTTCTAGATCTTCATCTTCAGAATCATCCCACCCTCCTCCTGGGCGACCAGGTTTATAAACTGCCAGTGAAATAATATTTTATTTCATTAACAACTGAAAACAGATATTTTTAATTATATCTATAAAATCATAAGAATCACAAAATTAATTGTCAGATCTAAATAATAATTTTTGCAATAAAAAGATTGGGTTTAAAAATAACTCTAAACAATACAAATGATTATTCATTACCAACTTCAGAAAAAGGAATTTCAACAAAACGGATTTTAGGAATGGTAAGCTTAAAAGAGGTAACCTAAAAATGATACCTAAAAATTTATTACAAGAGAAAGAACTGGTATAAATGGATTTAAAAAAAACAGAAAATATTTTTTAAATTTATTCTATAGGCAACAGAGTTTTTTTTTTATTGAGAACATTTATAAATCCCCGTGCACCACAAAGTATCACACAGGGGCTTACAGAAGTAAGCATGAAGCACACATCATGAAGGAAAGAAGGAATTTAAAGTCTCATGAAGGATTACAATACAAACATCTACATGGCCTCACGTCAGCATCACTAACCACTATACCAGATGGGCAGTAAACAGAGATTTAAAAGGGGAAAAGATTGAAATAGTTTTTTTTTCAATAAAAAATATTTAGACAACTTATAACAAATAGACTAAAAAAATACATTAAAAATAATCTGAATTACCAGAGTATGTGTTCACACATGCACATATTTCAATATTTTCAACACAATGTACATATCTACAGATATATAATATAAATTTTACTCACCACTAACTTTCTTTTTTGTTCTTAAAGTAGGAGGAGGCATTTGCACCAGTGAAGGTCTTGTTTCTGTCTCCATCACTTCACAATCAAGAACTCTTTTGTTAATGATTAAAGGTTTATATTGCGGTAAAGCTTCACTCAGGTGAGTCCCTTGAGAGGATTCTGTTCCTTTGTCAGTAGTTGGCAATAATTTTTCAACAAAATTTGTAATACCATCACTTACTTTTTCAGACACAGTTTCTAGATAATATATATATATATATATAAAATATGACCTTTTATTTAAAATAATTTTAAATAACATAATTCTTGTTTTGAAAAAGTAAAACTTTGAGACAAACTCATTTTCTAGCACAGTCTCCTCATTTTCCCCATGAGAGAGAGAAATCAATAATGATATAGCAAAGAATATCAAATTAAGAGAAAATTAAACTGTAATTGATATCGCCATGAATTTAATTGCATTTATAATGCTTGCTTTCAAAGAACAAAAACATCAATTTCATTTTACATACATATAACCATAACAAATATATATTTATAAAAATTTTATATGTATAATTGAATAATTATACAAAATTTAATTAGACTCTCCTGAAAAGAGAGGGAAATAAACAAAAAATAAAAAAATATTTAAATTAATTATGCAAAAAAGAATTTTAATTCAATGATTGGTATAAAAATTGACTTTATACAATGTATAAAAACTAAGCTAACATAACAATCAAAGCAAGTGTATTTAACTGGATTTTTTTTACATTGATCAATCGTACAAACTATTTTATCAATATTTTGCATCAACTACAATTTTTGTATTTAATAATGCAATTTTCTCCAATACATGCTTTATAAATTCATTAAAAGGTAAAATATGACAGCAAAAAAAGTTTTCTTTTAATTTTTACTAATGATTCAAATAATTTTATTAAAATATTAGAAAATATAGAGTTTGAAATTTTTTTCTTCCAAATCTAGTGTTTGAAGATATGTGAATTGATGAATATTCAATAAATGTTTTAAAAACAACATAGCTAATATGAAGATCATAGAAAAATAAATACATTAATTATTAGATTTTTTATCATAATTGTAAATGAGGGACTCAAAACAAATATATATCTTATGGTCTAAGACTAGATTCTATAAAACTACAAACTCTATCAGAACAAGCTTAGCATATATGCAATCTTTTCAAACTTAAGAGTTTCAATTACAAAACATATAAATTAAATATTCATAAGTTAATCAATCAAAGGATTAAAATGTGAAATTATAAAATGAATGAAAAGAAATTAGGGTGAAATTTCTGGTTATCAGACGTAAAGAAACATCTAATAACTAAAAATTTAATTATGAATAAAAGAATGAAATGAAACAGCACATCCTACATAAATGGGTCTTACAAATATATTACAATAGCTACAGGAGTTCAAAAATATTTCTTACTTTGACTTTTAACAGAATAACCAAATCCTTGAAGATTTTTTGAACTTGCACTTGATCCATAACCAATAAATTCAGATTGAGCTGCAATAGCAAAGTAAGTGTGAAAAGTCTCCAAATATACAGTTAAAAGATTCTTTAAAATTTCAATTTTATTTACTTCTATGAATATAATGGTTACTCAATTCAATTCAAACTGATATCAAAAAAATACACTTAACACATATTGGGCAACTTACATTATATTAAAAATACACAATCAGTCATGAACACAAGGTGGAATTTCAGGGTTCAAATCCCTCCCCATAGACCAACAAACTTATGATTTTTAACATTAAGATTACATCTTAGTGCTTTCGTCTAAAATTTTTAATGAAACCTCTCTCCATTAAAATAGTCCCCATAAAAAATGCATGCCACTGTACATAGTGAAGATGATTCCTAACAATCTACAAACAAATATTCAATAGGAACCAGTGTTATAACGTAACCACCACATTGCAGGGGGGCCAAAGCCTGACTGACGCTAAGTACGACTTGGGGCCCAAAATCGGACTTTGTGGGGGAGGGGGCCTAATATTCAGGATTTTCTAATATTTTCTTTGGAGTTCAAGAACAAAGAATTAATATTTTCAAATTAATATTTTTAAGATATATAGAGAGTATATATAGGTAAATTATTTGTATCTATATTTTCTCTAAAACTGTTTCATTCATATATCATTAAAAAGGAATAGAAAAAGTTATTTGGTATTTTTTGATAATACTGTAAATTATGAGCTCTACTTAATTATTTTAAGGAGCAATTTTAAATTATCTGCCCAAAATTTGCATATTGGAGATGACTTAATTTTTTACAAGGTAATGATGTCAAGGGTACTGCTCTCAATGTACACCGCTGGTGTCCCTATAACTGTCCCCAAATTCTGAAAACACCTCCTAAATCACATGATTTAAGATTAATAGAACATATTTGGAGATAATTTGATTTTAAAAAAAGAAAACAGGACAGATAAAAAATGTGAAGTAAACACAATGATTATAGAAGAATGGAGGAATACCGAAGCGAAAACTACAAAAAAAAAAAACCGATTAAATCTATACTAAGATATTTAAAACTTGTTGTGAATGATAAAAGATATTCCACTAAGTAAAAAATTAATAAACAAATACAGTATTTAAAACTATACTAAGATTTTTTTTAAGTGTACAAAGACTTTTGTGGCATAATTTTTTAGTAGTTTTGTGATTTTTAATTTTTCAAAATAATAACTATACTGTTTTAAAAATTGATTATGTTATTCCATTAAGAATAAGTTGCAGATATAATAAAAAATACTTCTGATTAATGAATTTTTATTAGTCGAAAACTTGATATTTTATAGGAAATTGCAGGTGTACGAACACTTGTGGTCCACTGTACATTCAAACTAAACAAAAAATCTAATAATAACATTACTCATGTAGCCAAAACATTTTAATTGTGGTCAAAATTATGACACATACATCATCTCATTTGTGTTGATGCCACACAAATTTGCATAAATATAAATTTAAATGTGGACATGTAGTTCCTTGATCTTCATTTTTTTGCCAATTTGCTAAGCTTTATAGCCTTTTGGGTACTTATGTATTAGAACTTATTTTTCGAAATACCCCACTGTGTAAGTAATAGATCCCATGTTTAAGCTATTTTTCAAAACAAAATCAAAGGAAATTAAAAATTATTAAAAATGTTATTATTTATAAGCATGCCAGAAACAGTACAATTTACACAAAATGGTTATTATTTTCAAGCATACATGAACATGATTGAGTTAGTACATGTGCACAAATAGTTTTTTGCCATAAGCAGCATATTATACATTTCTAGACAAAATTGGTTGATAATATAATATTTAAGCACTGTTTTATTTACTTAATATGTATTACTTAATATTATAAAAACAACGTATTGATTTGAATCCTGCCAAGTATTTACCATTTTCCTTTGTCATTTCAAATCACATTCTTTTTACTATACAAATATTTAGTAACTTGGCTAATTTTATAGGTATTTTTTTTTTTATTTGGACTTTCATTTAACCAAAAAACCTAGAGCCTACACTGGTTCCAATTAATGAGGTTCTATTGTATTTAGAACAAAATTTAAAAACCATATTTTCTTTGGAGTTCAAGAACACACACACACAAAGACTTAATATCTTCAAATTAATACTTTTTAAGATATATAGAGTATATATAGATAAATTATTTCCATCTATATTTTCTCTAAAACTGTTTCATTCATATATCATTAAAAAGGCATAGAAAAATAGTTAAATAAAAGAAAAATGAATAAAATAAATGTTCAATATGAGAACATATATATATATACTTCTTATGTGCAATATACACATAAGAAGCAGGCAAACTTACGAGGTGGAGCAACATTTTCATTTCGTTTTTTATCTTCTGAAAATATATATTCCAAAAGTTCCTGTGAAAGTAAAAACATTTTACTTAAAATTTACACACAACTAGCACAATATAAATAGTATATATTTTTTTCATTAGAATTTTTGTAAAAGAAAAAAAAGGTTTTGAAACTCACGATTATTCAAAATATTTCATCACATTTTTGTAATCACAATAATTTTTGTCACAACAATAACTGTGGGAGCTAAAATTTCTAAAGTGATTTCCAACTGTTTAGTAGTACTTGGACATATTCATCCAAACAAAATTAATTGTAATGTTAAGTACTGCATAAAAACACAGAAAAGGAAAAGTATCTTCAAAAGATCAATATACTTTAAATGTAATGGACATTTTTTTTTAAATTAGTTCCTCCAAATTTTCTTTTAATTTTTATTCTTATTTTACTAGTTCAATTCTAATGTATCGTTATTGTTAATGGTGGAACCTCCTCAGTATAGAGAGCGCTGCTTGTAAAACCTTTCTTTGTCTTGATCAGAGATCTTCTGTACATGAACATGTGCAAATGCACTCCATTTGTCATTAAACTTATAACTAATCTTACACTTGTCTTCGATGATTTACTGAATTGAAATTGAGCCAAATTAATCTGATGAAATGTACAATGACCAAAAAAGCATTCTACCACTGATTTGAACCCTTAGACCGAATAGTTATGTTCGAAAATCTAATAATGAGAACTTTTGGATTTTTCTTCTACTGCAGCTGACATTTAGTTAACTTGATCTCATTTTATAATAAGTAACCACCTATCAAATGAGATATTAATTATGATTCCTCTTAAGTAATTTTCTTATTGTATTCCTTCTTCTGAGTAATTTATTGCTATATAATTTTCTATAAAACAATCTAGACATGTATGTGGCTTTTTGCTATTTTTTTTCACTTTAAAAGAAAAGAAATCCTAAAGATTGTAGTTGAAATATGGAAATGAATGATAATTTCATGAAAAATAAATCATCTAACTTTCAATTTGTATCTTTTGAAATTCCTTTTATTTAAAAAACATTTGCAAAAAAAATTTACAGCATGTTTACACTGATAGAATAACTAGTATAATTTATGTTAATGAAGTCAGTTATTAAAGCTTTTACCTTGATGCCTTTAACAATTGTTAAAATAGATTGGCAACTACTTGAAAATAGTTAAGTTATTGAAATGTTTAGATCACATTTTTGAAAAATTTCTGTTACATAAATGTTTAAACATTAAAAAAAATTGTCTATAATTGTAGTATTTATAGAGGGAGCACTTTTGTGACAGCTTAACACAGCTGTCTGCATACTAACATCAGATCATTTCTATAACTTAAATAATTTGAAAATACCACAGTGGGAATCCTTTAATCTACATAAAATTTCTTTAAAAAACTTACAAGTACATTATTCCCTAACTGGATTGTCAAAAATAATAGTATTTTTTAAATTTGTAAAAATTACATAAGATGCTGTAAGATAAGAATAATTAATGATTATGTAGAACAAATTTCTAACAATTTAATAAGGTCATTCTTTTGAATTGAATGTGTTTAAAACTTTGCTAAAAATTGACATCAAACTACATGAATGTCTATTTTGTTCTTATCAAATATAAAATCTTGAAAATATATACACAGAAATTTATGAGATGATACTTATGATAGAAGAAAAAGGTGACTGAAAATGTGAAGCAATCATGTACAGAAGACATTTGTTAAAAAAAAACAATAATGACATCACACACATTAATGTTTTTAAAAAGGATCTTTAAAAAAAATCAAAACATAGAATTATTTTTTAAAAACTATTATAAAAACAAATGATGCAGTAAATGGTACAAAAAGATTAATATATGTCCCAAGAAACATTATCACGCAGAAATCTTTATACAAAAATGTAAAAAGGAATTAAGAGTATTTATCAATGTCTTCATAAAAACTAATCTTTTTAAATATATTAATATGTTTATTGCTAATATCATAACAGAAAAAATGCTCAGCATTTTAAAAAAGATTTAGAATTGAAAAAAAGATATAAAAATAAAAATTTCAATTGAATTTGAACCACAACTTAATGATTTACTTTAGATGCTTTACGGATATTTTCATAGAATCTTTTGCCATGGAGATCATCAGGAGGTCCATGAAATCCTACAAAAAAAAACATGAAAAAATTAGATTCTAAATTACAAAACTAAACAAAAAATTTAAAACAATAACAGCCTTTTATTATGTTGTGATGATCATCAAAAAATATATATATATAATGATTTTAATTAATAGAAAAATAAATTTTAAAATGAAGAATAAATCAATTATTGAGGTCCTAATTTTCTAGATACTAATCTATGTTTCAGTTGACTAACATATATAAAACAATAATTTTAAAAAATGATAAAAAAATTTTTTAAATTTTTCCTTAAAAAAGTACATGCTATAAGAAATCATAATACATAAATTATCACACATATAATTAACAAAAATAAAACAAGATTGCAACAGGTTGATTTATCCGGAATCTCAATTGAAAAATATATAAATTTTTTACAAAATAAATATCAACAATAACAATGATAGAAATGTACAGAAAATTCATGAAAACAAAAAATAATACATTAAATAAAGCATAGTATTACTTACCCATTGCTTCTTTTAATTTTATTTCATGGAATTTCACTTCTTCTACCATTTCTGCATGGCCATTCTTGACAAGATACAGAAGTAACTTCAGCACCTACAACAGTAAAAGTCTATTTCATAATTTAACAAATTAATAATTAATTTTATGATAATGATAGTTAAAATTAAAGTTTGAACTAAATTTTACACCCAATAACATAAGCTTCTTTGAAACATAAGTGGAGTTCAATGCCATTGTAGTCAATTTTTTGTATTATCTATATTGCATCAAAGGCTATGGTCAAACTATTTTACAAAATTCAGCACTCGTATTTTTAATGTATGTTGTGGTAAACCCGCCCATGCGCCCTGAATAGAATATGACAACTCCTTAGAATAGTTTTGAGAATCTGACCTGGCAGATCAACACAAGATGTAAACACACTAAGATAATGTGTGATGAGTACCACAACAAAAGAATATAGAATGAGAAATGCTTCTTTCACCATAATGTCATTAATTAATTTTTCCCGAACTCCTACATGTAATAACAAAATCATGGTTCACTCCTAGGAGAGCCCCCACCCTTGGCGCGAATTACTTTGGTTGGTGATAATTGCGCCGTCATGGTAACCTTGCTTTCAAATACAACATATGGCAACCCTAACTTTTCTAAATTTTAGGTCATTTGTGGGCGCGCATTTTCAAATTTCATTTTTGTTGTTGGGCACCGGGTTGAAAGTATGGCTGCGCTTGTAAATGAATACACGTTAGAATTTTTTACGTTATTGAATGCTAGAGGCAAGAAAGAATTGATTGAATGGTGTATGAAAGAAGGATTAATTGCTTCAAGTTATGAATGTCCTAAATGTAATGAGCAAATGGGATTAAATGAACGAAAGAGTGTTGTTTTGGATGGATTTGAATGGAGATGTCGAAAAAAGGTGTGAATACGCATGATGTTTGCAGAAGTATAAGAAAGAATTCGTGGTTTTCCAATAGTAAGTTAATCGGCAATAAAACGTTTTCTCCATAATCACACCAGCCACGCAGAAGGCATGTTCGACCATTACCTCGCTGAGTATTTATGGCGGCGCTCTCGCGATCACTCACTCAGCGACAGACTTTCCAGAATTTTTAAAAGCAGTTGTTACACTTTACCCTCCACTTGGGAAGGATCAACAATAAGAAAGTAAGTGCTGTTGTTATATTTTTATCTTAAATGTTAAATTTCTGTATTGTTTACATGTATTTTCATTGCGCATCCATCTTATACTGCTATATTTACTTGTCACCGTTGTCGGGTTTGCTTGGCGCCATTTCGTTTTCGCTTGGCGCTTTTTCCGGTTTGGCGCCAAGGGTGGGGGCTCTCCTAGGAGTTTACCAAAATCATATTTAAGTAGCTTAAATCAGCTGCTGATAATGACTTGGAGATTTAAAATGATAATATGATTTAACTTTTATTTGAAGGAGTATGCACCTCTCAATCATGTATTGAAATTTAAATAAAAATATATAATCCTCCCCTAATTTGTAAACTATGTACTGTAAAATCTGGCATATAATGAGCATTTATACAGTCAAGTCGATTTTTTTTAAATGTTTAAGTATATTCATCATATAACATGCACCTCCTTTTTTATGAAGGGACCTGAAATGTATGTATACAATGCTCTTTTTTTTTAAGTTATTTATTTGTGGTATTAAACCACAAATAAATGACTTGAAAAAAATCGTATATTTCTAAAATAAACAGAATTAAAACCTGTAGAAGTCTAATTTTATTTTTATGGTCATCTCTTTTCTTATTTTTGAAGCTATCTTTTTTATACCTGGTGTATAATGTGCCCCAGCAAATTTTGATCTTATTTTTTTTTACATTAAAAGAGCATGTTAATATGCTGGATTTTATAATGTAAAATATTATTTAAAAAATTAATTGGATTTCCTTAAAATTTAGTAATTTAAAATTTCTGAATTTTGAAAAAAGAGGATGTCTTATTTCTTGTGTAATCAATAATGTAAAAAAAAACACATAATTCAAATTGTTTCATTACATGGCATCAAAGTCTAAGAAAGTTATGAATAGTGATTTAAAACATCGAAATTGAAAATTCTTTAAAAGAAAATACCTTTATACAAACTAATGGTGTATTGGCTTCCAACCTTGATGCAAAAAAGTTCACCAAAGGCTTACAATTATTTCCATAATCAATGTATGTTATGGCTGAAAATAAAAAATAAATTAGACAAAAAAGAAAAATGTAAGAAAATTATTATGTAAAAAATAAGATAATCACTATGATTTCTTAAGAAATTTGATGTTTTTTATGCAAAGTATAAATGAAATTTATATGTTTACAATAAGATATTTATCAACACTAATTCCTTAATATAAAGTTACTTATAAAAAATAAGTTGGTACCCATTACCATTCAATAAATATGTGTGTAAATTATTCAATATATATATGCTCCACCTATTCCAGTATGATTAAAGCCTGATGTGCTAATTCAGATAATTTAAATTTAAATTGGATTCATCATGTATTGTAATATAAAATGTTTAAGACTTTCCCTTATGAAGATATTCAATGTGGCTTATGCATTGTGTTTCTAATGTTTCTCTCTCTTTCTATTTTTTACCCCTGCATTTTGATATTTAAAAAATTATTTTCTAATTTCTATTGTACTAAAGTTTTGTTTCTTAAAATATTTCTATTAATAAGAACTGAAGTATATTTATTAATAAAATATTTAAAATCTAATAAAAGCTCATGAAAAAACTGAATGATAGATCTTTTTTTAAAAAAAAACTAAACATAGCATGAAAGTTACTCTGATCAAAGCTGGATCTATTAAGTAATGTTATACAGTTAAGTAATGTTATACAGACCATTAAGAAATTTAATTTTTAGAAGTCTTTACAAATATTCTATACTTAAATATTAACATCACTACAGCTAAATTTGTGCCATGCAAATTGCACCATTTTCCATCAAAATCTGATTCATTGGTTTTTCTTTCAAATAAAACACATAAGAATCTTTTTGTTGTTTTGATATCATGCTCACTTTGCTTGGCATAAATTCTTCTGCAGTGACGCTAATACATAAGTACGAAATATTCATTTAGTAATTAAAAATGATTAAGGATAATTTTGATCAACCACAACTTCATTAGGGTGTTCCAAAAATTCTCTAACATAATTCTTAGTGGTGCAAAATTTTCAAGCAATAATAGAATACTACTACTTATTTTTACTATCATAGATATAATATCCAGTCACAATTGCACTTGTCATAATTGAGAGTTGCCAGAGCCCTGAGAGGTTGGACTTCTACTCATTTTAGTCGCCTTTTACAACACACATGAGCTTACATTGGGACTTTTCTACTCTGGTCAGCACACGGGCCTATTACCCTCAGATTCAGAGTGCAATAAGGGTGGATGTGGTGTCTTTCTTAAGTACCCAGATAATGCAACTTCAAAGCACGAGGTCTCTGGAGGGCAAATTGCTTCCAACTTCACGTGTGAACTTATAGCAATCAGGACAGCCCTAGATATTTACCTTACATGGACAAATATCACTAATTCCAATGGCATTGTTGTGTTCTCAGACTGTAGATCTGCTCTTGAGGCCATCAAGGCAGGAAAAATGGGGCACAGCCAAAAAATCAATTCACTTCTATTCTCCATTGGTACACTGGGCAAATCATGTACCCTCCAGTGTATCTCTTCCCATGCTGACATCAAAGAGACCGATTTTCTTGCCGATGAAGCCAGAACACTTGAGCCTGTAACTTCATCTACTAAGATCTTTGATGCCAACACAATCCTAAACCAAAAGCTCTGCTCAAACCCAAGAAAAAAAATTTTCACTGCCAGAATTTTAACACAAGATCAATCTAATTTTGTAGACATACATTTAAATGTTTTTCCTTATAGAAAAAAGCAAAAACTCTTGAATGTATGAAAAAATATAAGCCATTTAGAAATATTTTTAATTTAATAACTAGTAAAGATTTTTAAGATATTTATTTACCATTTACCATTTATTTCTCCAAACAGATATCCTGGTATAGGTGCAGTAGAATCAGAAATTGCAAGACCAACTTCCGGGTGCTGAAATTGAAAATTTTACATTCAACCTTTGTAATTTATAAAACATTTATTTTTAAAAAAACAAAAATTCCTTTAGGAACTTAGTTTTTTTTCTCATGAGACAAATGCGGCAGTATTTCAAATTATAAATTTTAAATAATAATTAATAACATTTTCAAATGATTGTTAAAAAATTTCAAGTAATCAATACTAAAAAAAAAGAAATCTAACAGATGTATGCTGGATAAATGCATTGATTAATAAGATAAAACTCATATATATATAAAATATATTTTAACATTATTTTTAATAATTAAGCTTAATTTGGATATTAAATACATGCTTACTTTTTATGTAATATTATAAATTAGCATTCCTCAACTGGTGGTACATGTATCCCAGAGATGCATAAGGAAGAAAAAGATGTAATGGGGAATATTTGTCAGGGTGAACCCAAAAAAAAAGATAATTTTTGCATAATAAAAAAAGAGCTCAATGTTGAGGATGTTGTGACATTGTAATTTTTATTTCCTATTCTGGAATTCAGGTTATATTCTTTCATTGGTATATCATGACTATCCTGTTAAAAGCAGCTACTTTTATGTGTTTTTTTTTTTCTCTCTCTTTCTTTTCTACATGAATCATCACTTGCTCAATATTTTTATATGATAAAAACTATGTAACCTCTTCAGACCTGACATATTTTAAATAAAGGAAAAAATTGTTTGATGATTTGATTTTTCAAATAGTACAGTCAGTCAAAAAAAAACAAATGCTTGGGAAAAAAATTTTAAAATAGTTTTGCTATATCGAGAGGTACACATATGTATACCTCAGGTTTTAACTTCAACAATAAAAAAATATCCAATTTTTTTTCCAAATACATTTATTTTAATAAATCTTCTTTAAAAATATAAGAAATGCGTAATAATTAAGTTTTCAAATGAAATTTTTCAAAAGAATTATTTTTTATAAGCAAAGGTACAAGAAAATAATTGCATTTAAAACAAAAACAAAAAAGATGAGTTCTAGAATTGTAACCTTCTTATCTATATTTTGATGCAAATTTGTCTATCATAAATTGAGGGAAATGTCCAATTCTTTCACATACAGCATTGGAAAAAATTGAGGTTCAGCTTTTTTTTCACATGTAAAGAGTGTTTTTTTTTCTCCAGGTATAGAAGTTTAAGTTGGCATTACTTTCCAAGATGGCGACCGATTTAATAGCTGTCAAGTGATTTATTCTCAGTTTGGTTTGGCAATTCATCAAAACGATCATCAAGCAAGGCGTAGATTCGTCGAATGGGCCCAAAATGAGATTGCCGTTGTTCCCGATTTTCATAAGCGAATTTTGTTTAGCAATGAAGCGCACTTCTGGTTGAATGGCTACGTCAACAAACAAAACTGCCGTATTTGGAGTGAAGCTAATCCACAAGTGTATGTCGAAACACCGTTACATCCAGAAAAACTGACTGTTTGGTGCGCTTTATGGGCTGGTGGAATCCTTCTTCAAAAACGATGAAGGCCACAACATTACAGTCAATGGTGATTGGTATAGAACCATGTTTACTAACTTTTTCATTCCTGAATTGAACAATCATGATGTTCAGGAGCTGTGGTTCCAACAAGACGGCGCAACATGTCACACAGCTCGTGCCACAATTGATTTATTGAAAGACACGTTTGGTGACCGCCTAATTTCACGTTTTGGACCTGTGAATTGGCCTCCAAGATCTTGTGATTTAACATCGCTAGACTATTTTCTGTGGGGCTATGTAAAGTCATTGGTCTACGGATAAGCCACAAACGCTTGACCATTTGGAAGACAACATTCGCCGTGTTATTGCCAATATATGACCACAAATTTAGAAAAAGTCATCGAAAATTGGACGTCCAGATTGGACTACATCCGAGCCAAGAGTCATATCAGAAATCATATTTAAAATGTAATGCCACAAGATTATCTTTCGAATCAAAAAAAAAATTCATGTCAATCGAATAATACATCGTTGTTTTATTGCAATTTAAAGTTCTATACCTCTAAAAAAAACACCCTTTACTATATATAGGTAGTTTTATTTTTAAGTTAGTTTTAGTTTTAATTTACAGTGATTTTCTTTCTGTTATATTGTTAACTTATTTCTAACAGGAATCATGAAATCTAACACAAAAATGCATAAAAAATAAGTCAAATTCTCACTTTTAATGATTGCTAACATAATATATAGGTAAAAAATTGATGGAACTCTATCATAATATAACTTATTGCTGAGTCTATAGTGAATTTATTGTATCAGATAATATTGCTAATATTTGTGTCAGTAACAACTCAGAAAAGCAGTCATCAATGCATTGTCCCTGTAACCAAAAAAGCACCAAGAGTTGTTTGAAAGATTTAATGTAGCTTTACAACAAATACTAAATGTATTAAAAAGATTTCCCAGATAATTATGAAAATATCCTAAAAGATAACAGTTATTTTCTCTGCAAATAAGACTCGGACATTAATAGTAAGAATAAATGAAAACTTTATACGCAAATATTCATCTTAAAGACTAAACACCATAATAAACAAGTAGAGGAATAAATAATGCATACTTGAGAAATGAATTTCTCTGAATAGACAAATGCTGTATCAAAAATAATTAACTGCTTTTTAATGTGTTAATTATATTTTTGACATTTTTATTCAATATATCGAAACAAACTATATTCACAAATTAAGAATAAAGGTTTTATATTTATGTATAGAAAATATTATAGTATTGCCGTAAGTTTTCTTCTTACTTGAGTTAAGAATTCAACTTCATTACACAAAGTTTTCCAAGCCATTTCTGAAAACAAAATTCATTCTTCAAATCATTTTAAAAAGGTAAGTAACCAAGTTTATGAAAATCATTCGAACATATTAAGCAGATACAAAACAAGAAGTAAAAATTGAAATGTCGTTGGCAAGACTGGATTACACAGAATGCCTCATTCGAATTTCAAGAGGAGTGAAGAAAAAGGGCTTTTGGCGACGGAACAAGAGGATGACGCAACCCCTCTCTACTACCACACCACACCAACGGGAGGACGATTACACAGCGTGCAAACGGCCAATCGAACTCGTGACAAAGACAGCCAGCGATGCCTCATTCGAATATGATGCCAAATGTTTCCTTTTAGGCGTGTATGTTAACTTAGTTGCATTGAAAGCCCAGAATTTTTATCTAAAGGATCTTGGATTAATTAATGAAGTAAAAAAATGACTCATTTTTCGAAATTATAAGTTATAATAGAAACGACAAGTTTATTTTAAATAAAGCCAATTTATTAATTTTGTCAACCTTTTTTTTTAAAAAAAAAAGGTACTTATGTACTATTGCAATATTCGCCAACTCTATTTATAACTTGCTAAATTGACAACCCCGATTTCGTATGTGTTGTACGTGCTGAATTGGCAACCAGGTGCTTCATTTCATATCATGTCACCATCAGGGTGCGATAATACGTAATTACCCAGCAAAGATGTTTTCGAGATGTATTTATATCACTTTACAACATTTACACCATCAGGGTGCGATAATACGTAAGTACCCAGCAAAGATGTTTTCGAGATGTATTTATATCACTTTACAACATTTGATTATTCATAAATACGTGCATATTCCTTCAAGCTACTCATTTTTTTGGAATAAATCAAATACTTATTACTTACTGCCTTTGATATAGTTTTTAGTTATTTGGAGTAAAAAGTTGGATTCATAAGTCATATATATTCATAAAAATATATACATGGCAAATCTTGCTTTATTTATTTGTTTATCTTTTAGTGCTTTATATTTTCCCCAAATTAGCATGAATAGTAAAATCAATTTTGAAGTATTATCAATAGCAAAATGCATAATTGAAAACTTGCATAGTTGAGTTTTTATTTAGTTCTTATTTAAGTAGCTCAAATAACATGTGTTTTTTCTTTATAATTAAGTCCTAGAAAAATGTTTAGATTTCAGCTAAAAGAAAAAGTATTAAAATTGCACATTAATTTAATGATGAAAATTTGATGCTTGAGGGCCCAGCGAACTAAACCCTTTTGACTCGTTATAAAATAATCTGAAAAAATTCCAAATAAAAGGCCACTGCAAATTATTATATTTTTATTTCAATGAATTACCAAACAAAAATAGACACTTTGGTGCTAAATCAGACAACCCGAAAAATTGCCCTCATTACACATCCACCAATAAAAGACAAGCTTTTTCCCTCTGGGTGAGCCCGAGACGAGAGTAATTTCAGATTTCGCCCTCTCTTTAATGTTTGATGTTCGTTATCTACAAATTATTGGTATCAAAAAGGTATCCTCGCATCCGGGCAGTAAAAATTCGATTTTTCTGCATGTGTTGAATTGCTGCCAAAATGGGATCCGAAACCATTAAAATAATTATTTACATTTAAATTACATTCCTTAAAAAAGATTTGTAGCCGTAGAATCAATTATATGTAATGATTTAAAATTAGCTTCAAAAGAGAGATATTCATAACGAAATAGTGAAAATGCAGATTTTCGAAGGATATTCTTGAAGACCTGTTTTATATTGTTCAAATTGAAAGTTCACACCTGATAATTTTTTAAATAAAGACCTTAGTGCAGATATATAATAAATAGTACCTGATTTGTTTAAACATTTCATGGTCTCAAACCTTCAAGTAGGAATGGTTGCCCATCCGGTGTAGTGCTTAAGGACGCTGACTGCTGTGACGTAGGGCCTGGGTTCAAATCCCGGAGAAGACATGGATGTTTGTAAATGTATAGTGCCTTCGTGGCATGGGGGTACTCTAAATAGCCATCGAGCCGCAAGTCCTGTCGTGAGATTGGTGGAAAGAAGAGAGAGGTGGGAGGTCCCTGACTCTCTCCCTTAAAATTGGAGTGGAACCAAGCTAAATCGTACTGTCATCTGTATGGTGCTCAAGGCTACGGCCAACGAGCTAGCTCCTTGCCATGATGAATTTCATGGGCCTGAATCTGATGCAATCGAGATCAGGTGGCATAAGGAACAACACCACCAGGTCTGGATTACGATCTCGTCAGCATGCCGTGATTCAAAATTACGAAGAGTATGGGGTGAATTAAACAGACCTTTTATTGAAGTCATGATAACCTGGTATTATTTCGCTACATATAATCCCCCCATAGCCCTTGAATTTTTTTTTCTATTGATGATAATCTGATATACATAATACGTAAAATTCAATTAAGTATTTATAATTAACATTTTTTTATTAATTAAGGCTAATTATTAATTCAATAATTTGTCTTTTACTGTTTTTTGTACCCAAAATCGACGAAATCAAAAGAATACGTTTGGCGTCTTATTGAGATGTGAAACAAGAATGGTTATACTTTCAACCCTGGGCGCCCATCCTACCCACGAAAATTTTTATGGGCGCTACTGATCAACATTAATAATGTTTACGATAAAGCATACTTTTCATCACACCTATAATGACAGGAATATTGTTAAGTGTTGATGTTCAATAGTGCATTACTTTAATTTGTGATTATGTTGAGCCCCCCTCAATCTCAGGGTCGCAATGCATAGCATCCGCCGCACCCTCCAGATGGCGGGTTATCGGGACATGTGTGAATTTCAGATCCAGAATCACTTTTCTAAAACAATGTGTGTTATTTCTGCTCAGATGTGCTCTGTCAGATGCAATAACTCAAATCCGACAAAGATTTCACTCTCCATGTGATCTTAGTAATAGTTTCAAAATCCTACAACCAGATAAATCTTTTAATCGAAGAAATAAAAAAAAGCAGGTTACAAAACCAATTAGTGAACATAAGGACTTAACACACAATATATTTTAACAATTAATTGCCTTAAAAAGATGTTTAAAATCTGAAACTCAGAAAATCCATTCATCAAGGAGCTCGTTGAATTATTGTTTTTTTAATTTCAGTAATCTCGCCTTCAGTTTTTCGAATGTTATTACAGCATACATTCTATTTTTTACTCTTCCAGTCATAACTGCAACAGCTGGAATAAATTTTTCTAAGCTAAAAATTATTCTAGAACATCGACAGGACAAGATCGGTTATTGGATTTAGCAGTAGTCGATAGAAATAGATTAACGTTAAAAACTGGAATCATCATCTTCTATGGGTGTTATTATAAATGTGTTTGCTGAAAAAAAAAATTCGAGAAAGACATCAATTGAATAACTGGGCTAATTATTAAGTAACGAACTATTTAAACATATATGCCTGTGTATACTTATTTTGGCACTTTAGGATAAATTTTATTAATGCGATCATTTTCATTTATTTTTTAAAAAAGGGGTCCCAAGGAATTTTAATACAGAGCGCTCTCAAGACTAGCTGTACCAGTGACTACAATTTAAGCCATACACATAATTTGAATATGGATGTAAAATTTAAAATAGGATTTACTTACATACAAAATTGATGCATTACATTCCATTTGTTCCTTAAAAAAAATTTTCTAAAAAGTTCATTAACATTAAAAAAATTATATAAACATCAAAAAATCAAAATATGATTTTAAAAGTATTTAATTACTATTAAAGGCTGAAAAAATTTTTTCAACAAGGAAATTTTAGAATGTGAAAATGTTCAAAAAACAATGCTTAAGAATTTTTTTTTCTCCTTGTAAAACAAAAAAGAACGTTTTAATTAACACCGGATTTCGATTTGTTCATAGATCATAGCAAATTTTTAAAAATAATAGCATTAGATTTAGATTTGTTTGTAAATTATAGGCAATAAAAACATTATTAATAGCATTTGATTATAATTTCAGGACTTGAAAACAAGATTAAGCAATCACAAATCCCTTTTTTAAAAAAAATCGTATTCTGGTATGTAACCCATCTTCGTATTAAGCAAAATTTCTAAAATGCCATGATTGTGTTGAAAAAAACTCATTTTTGAATGCAACAAATGAGAAGTTAGAAATGATTATTTGAGGAAGTCTTAATGAACATTAAATATTGTGCAATAATTCAAACCGTTTTACATTACAAAGTTTTTACACAATACCTAGAATAATGCACATTTATAATGCTTCGATAAAATTAGATTTTCAGAGGGAAACAAAACCTGAAAACATGCTCTTTCTTTAAGTCCGGCTTACGCATCTACTATATTCGTTCTTATAAATTATAAATGCATTTTTAGACTTCGGAAATTAGACTTTTTTCGTTATTGAAAACCGTTTTGCTCCACTGTATTTCATCTAAGAAGTATAACGATCAAAAGTACAAGAAGAAGAAAAAAAGCCTGATAAAGATGGTAAAAAAATAAAAATCATCTCTGAGATTAGTGATTTATAAATTTAACACATTAAAGGGAAATTTTCCCCGGTAAAAAGAATTTATCTTGTAAAAAAATAACTAGCAAAAATAGAAAATAAAAGTTTATGAAGCAATTTTTCTTCTACTGACAAAAACACATTAATGTAGAGAAAAAGAATAATTTTAAACTTTCGCTTTTAGATACAAAAAGTCATTCTTTACCACTGTTTTTCATTGCAGAACAATTATTAAAAATGAATAACAACAAAAAAGAATTCTAAATGGAAAAGAATTTGAAATACGAAAAATCATCTCTTCAGACAATCTGTTCATTTGTTATAATAAAGCAAACTTTTTTCCCCATTTACCAGATTTGCTTTAAAAAAATTATTAGGAAAAATAACAATAAAATTTAACAAGCAATTTTTTGTTTTCACATTCAGGAAATAAATTTAAGCAGAGCTAAAAAAGAATGGAAAAACGCCAAATTTAAATTCGTGATTCTAGTTTAGAAAATTGAATTGTAACGATGTAGTTTATTAACACTAACAAAAAAAAATTACATTACATTTTATTAAAAGAGAGAGAGAGAGAAATCAAATTTTGTATTTTGAAAATACAAACAGGAAGAAAGAAATTCATTGCTGCTTTAGCAATTACAATTTTTTTTTATCAGGAATAGAGAATTGGGAGATAAAAGTTTTAGTTGGTTGGCAAAACGGAAAAGAGAAATTTATACCTTCGGTGACAATACGGGAAAAAAAGGAATAATTATAGCGATGGCAAAGCGGAAATAGAAATATCAAATCTATATATATATATATATATGGCAAAACAGAAATAAGAATTTAAAGCGAAATAAAGAGGAAAACGGAAATAAGAAATTGAAATAATTTTAAAAATAAAACGAAAGAAAAACATTTAGGTCATTGATGACAAAAGTAAAAAAAATGCCGTCAACTTCTCTTGTTACACTGGAGTTGTAAAGTTAAGGAATTCTAGTAACTATAAAGTAAGAATACGTTTTGTTTTTTTTACATTTAAAAAACAAAAATCAATAATGATTAAGTTATAATAATTAAGTATAAAGTATTTATGCTTTATAAAAATTTATAGTTTTTTTTATTTTTTTATTTATTATTAAAATTTAATTTAAAATTAGCTTGACTTTGTAAAAATTTTGTTGAAAGGAAAAACATTTATATCATTTATGCGCTTTTATCTGTGTTTACAATGTATTCATTCAAATTATATTTGTAACTCTTTTTTCACTATTTTATCTTGTTATACGTACTCTTATTTATTATTTTTTTTTTCTTATATTTATTCTGGATTTTTATTTCATTAGTACGTTATGAAATCTGCCTAAAAGTTATGTGTATTCAATAATAATCTTTTTCATTAGTATATACATTAGGACTAGGAATATCAACTTCGGAAATATTTTAAGTGTTCATTTTAATTATAAAACTTGTTTAAAATTTGTTTTCTGTTCTTCAAAAAAAGAGATTTATTTCATCAAACGATTCCGAAATAAAGTTTTTTTTTTTGGTACTTACAAGGGGAGGGCACGACTAAAGAAATTCATTTGGGATCGAGACTTGATATAATAGTAGTACTCCTTTAGGGTGTTTACCCCTCAATGAAATTCCGCCGAATGGCCAGTCAATTCGGAAAAATTAGCCTTCGAAATTCATGCTTAGCTTTTATACAATTAAATTTTAATTTCTCGCAACAAGTTCGTAGCCTGATCGGTAAATCGTCTGCTTACTATGCGCGAGGTCAGGGTTCGATTCCACGCGATCAACTCTTTTTGTTCAATTCATTTAATTATTTTTTTAAAATTAAATAAATTTATGTATGTGAAAGGTTAATTAAACATTAAATATTTAATGTACCTAACGATACATAAAATACACTTTATCTAACGGTAAACTCATTGTTGTCACCCCAGTTTATATTTCTGTTAATCAGAATATTACTGACATTATAGATTATATCCTCGAAACATTATTAGCATATATCAGGGGTGGCAAACCATTGGCACGCGTGCCATTGATGCCACGCGACATAACATTTTGAGCACTGCACCGATCAAAACGGTTTACATTTTAATTCAAAATAACAAAATTCAAAATGAAGTGTTACGAAAAACGTGAGTGATCAGTCGCAGTTGTCAGCGAGATTTTCTCAGTTCAAAAAGTTATCGGAAACACTCAAGTTTTTTATGTACCTTGATGCGACTTCATTTAATAAACTGAATTTGTCCCTAATCTATTAGTTGTAAGTTGAAAAACTTGAAATGCAACTAATCGATTTCCAGTCTAGCTCAATATGGATTTAAAATTTTTTTGAAAAAAAGGAAAATGCTGGGATTGATTAAAACATAAAGATTAACAAGCAATATAAGTAAATATGCTTGTAATGAAATTTTGGAAACATGGAATTCGATTCCAGACACATTTAGCTGTTTGAAGAAACTAGATTCTGCTATTTTAACCATATTTTCATCTACCCATGCACGAGAGTCATTATTTTCATAGGTGTGTGTGAATAACATTAGACTCACTTAGAAACTGTTTGGAAGATGGTCCAATTCAGCTTGCATTCTGGTAAAAGTAACATCTTACAATCCTAATACAAGTTATTTGTCAACCAATCTACCACAACAGAATTCTCACACCAATATTACTGTAATTTAAATTACACGTATAAGTAAAACGTTTACTACTATACAGTGCAAAATGTATTCTTTCTTTGTAAATAAAGAGTTGTTAGTATTTAATTTTATAATTTTCTCAATAATCACAAGTCAAAATTATTTGAGGGCACGTCTCTACCTCCTTAAACCTTTCTTAAAGAAAAAATGGCACGTTTGATCCAAAAAGGTTCACCACCTCTGGCATACACAGAAGGTGGCTCTAAACTACTGGGGAAACACTATCACGTACATCCACTCATACTTAGCGGCGATTTCAGTATTGATTTCAATAAAGATGAAGGATTGAGATTACAATTTTTAAAATCAGAGCTTAATTTAGATTTTGTTTCTGGTAAAGCACTGGGGGTGACTAGGTACGGAACAACCCTTGATCCATGTTTTCACAATTCGTAAATCACGTATAAACCGACGTTCACGTATCAAACTTCATTTACCACAAGCCGCTTGCCACAGTGATTAATAATGACGAGAGAATGTAATCAATACTTAGAGTGATATTAATAGTGAAGTAATTCAATATACTCATGTACAATGAGTAACATATATTTATCTATATATATAAAGGAGAAAAGCGACTCACTCACTGACTAATCACGATATCTCCGGAACTATTAAACCTACAGACTTGAAATTTGGTAGGTAGGTTCCCTTCATGGAGTAGACGTCAGCTAAGAACGGATTTTGCAAAGTTCGAACCCCAAGGGGCATTACAGCAGTTTAAGGGGTGTTATAGATAATTATTTCCTTTACTAAACTATTAGATGTAAAGTCGTCAAACTTGGTACACAAATTTCTTTCATAAAGTAGAGATTCCCTACATAATGATTTTTACAAAAATCGACCTCCAAGGGGCGTTATACATAATTATTTCCATTTTTAAACTATTAGACGTACAGTCTTGAAATTTGATAAGCGGATTCCTTTCATAGAGTACAGATCCCCTACAGAATGGGTTTTGTGAAAATCGACTCCCAAGTGGCGTTGTAGAGAATTAAGTGGCGTTATAGGCAATTATCTCCTTTTTTAAACTATTAGACGTAAAATCTTGAAATTTCGTAAGCTGATTCCATTCATTAAGTAGAGATCCGCTATAAGATGGGTTTTGTGAAAATCGTTTCCTAAGTGGCGTTGCGGGGGCTTAAGAGGCGTTATAGATAATTATTTTTATTTTTAAACTATTAGACGTACAGTCTTGTAGTTTGATAAGCGGATCCCTTTCATAAAGTACAGATCCCCTACAGAATGGGTTTTGTGAAAATCGACCCCAAGTGGCGTTGTGGAGAATTAAGGGGCGTTATAGGCAATTAACTCCTTTTTTTAAACTATTAGATGTAAAATCTTGAAATTGAGTTAGCAGATTCCATTCACTGAGTAGTGATCTGTCATAAGATGGGTTTTGTGTAAATTGTTTCCTAAGTGGCGTTGCGGGGGCTTTAGGGGCGTTATAGATAATTATTTCCATTTTTAAACTATTAGACGTACAGTCTTAAAATTTGGTAAGCTAATTCCTTTCATGATGTAGAGATCCGCTACAAAATAGTTTTGGGGGAAATTGATCCCCAAGGGTCACTGAGGGGGATTAAGGGGCGTAATAGATAAATATTTCCGCTTTTCAACTAATAGAACCACCTGCTTGAAAATTAGAAGGTATGTTCCGTTCATGGAATAAAATTCCTTTTACAAAGATTTTTGCGAAAACGGACCCCCCCAAAGGAGTGGGGTTGCGAGGGATTAAGGCGTGTTATCGAAAAATTCCTGTTTTTGAATTTAACTCATTTACTTGAAATTTGTTGAGCACTTTTCTTTAGTTGAATAGAGTTCCACTAAGAATGGATTTTAGGGAAATCAACTCCCGGGGAAGCGGGGAAAGTTATTGGGGCGTTTTGATAGACAAAATTCCCGTTTTTGAACTGCTAAGACTAAAATAATAAAATTTGGTTTGCATGCTTCTTTTGTTGAATTGGAATCCGCTAAGAATGCTCTCAACGAAGTATTGGTGATAAAAATTCCGTTTTTGCTCTGTTAGATTTAGACTTGAAATTTAGCTCGCATGTTTATTTTATGGAGTAGAGATCCACTAAAAGTTGCTTTGGTGGAAATCCACTTGATTATTAAGTTAAGTGAGATAAAAAAATCTTTCTACTTATATTTTAGATATAAATAGAAATTAGATATTATAATTTATGTTTTTTTATATCAAGGGGTGAGAGTGTAACAGCTATAAATATATTTTTCAATACAATCGAATTCTTAATGCTAGATATCAATAATTAATATATATGTAAACAGTATACATATATACAACGTCGTGAAATACCCAGTGAAGCGGATGGGTAACGGCTAGTGTAATATAATTGATATATATTATTTCATACATATATTATTTTAACGAAGCGATATGAAAAATGTGAATAGAATAAAGAAAATACATGCACATGCTTTCAGAATTATACGAGATGCGTTTATTTGCCCTGTTTGCCTAGACAACTGTACTCAAGGAGTAAATCCCAGTCTTGTGTCGGAGCCGACACACATAATTTTTAATATAACTTTATTACAATCAGAGTTGCATTATGTTTGTATCACTTCAGTAACTAAAAAAGAAAGCTGAAAAAAAATTATAAGAAATATTTAATCAGTTTTTAATTTTTATTGAAAATAAGATACATAAAACTCATAATTTAAATAGACAAATTGTGGTCACTCCTAATCGAATTTAAACTTGACAAACACGGATAATTCTTGGTCAGTAGAACTACATGGTCCACGTCCATAGATAATCCGTGGCTCTTCACGAAATAAATATCCGTCTGATTTTGTTGAAAAGATAGGTTTCAGATCTACGGTAAACTTTTTAAATTGTTTATATTCTGGTGAATCAATAACCATTAATAGAGTTCCTGGTTTCATCAGTGTCATTATCGTCTGAAATAAAAATAAAATAATAAATTATCCAATAATCGTGATATTCATGTAAAAAGAATTCCAGTAATGAATTTCACAAACATAATTATTATGTATAAAAAGGTTTTTTTAAAGATAAGATTTATAAAAACAAAGAAGAGGAAAAAGAGTATTTATAGTATGTATATAATATTCACACAACATTTACAGAGATCTTTTCCTTACGTATGTTATTTGATACATTTCTTCGACTGAAAACAATTATTGAATTGTAGGAATAAAATATCGTTTTTTTGACATTTATTCGACGTGGGCATTTGAACTTGAATTAGCGCCATTATAAACAAAGAAATCGCTGATGACATTTGTCAAATGGTAGTCAAGACGAGTAAGTCTAAAATAAGGAATTTAACTTCATTTCTGCATTTCTCTATTACTTCTTACTATTGATTTTTTAACTACTCATATAATATTGGAACATTTCAAAATTATAAAAATTATTCGAAATGTAACATAGTGCTACCGTCAAGAACACAGCGAAATAATCATTATTTTAATGAATCGATTGGAATGTATATTTAATAAGGTAGACATTATGAAATGTAACTCTTATTCTTACTATAAATGCTTCAAGTATTCATTTCTAAAATACTTTTGTGTTAATTTTAAATTTTGTTTATCATATTTATTTATTAAGCATTTTCTTAGGAATTAACATCTTTAAAAAAATATTTTTATTACCTTATATTCCGGCGTATTACGCGCACCCACTTTCCAGATGCACTTTTTAAATTTTAGGCGTATTCGTCGCACATATTATGATACTTTCTTTTTGGAACTAATTTGATATACGAAAACTTGGCGCCAAGCGCTGTTTGGCACGATAAGGAATCGAACCAAGCAACGCTTGTTGTCGAGAGATATGGAAACCAAGATGCGGCATCCAAATATATTGAAATATACTTCAAATTAAGAATATAGGAATGGATTGAAAATAACTAATATCGATCAATCACTAATTAATATCAATGCAATATAATAATAATTATAAATATTGATAATTTTATCTTGTAATATATGATAATAATCACATATACATAATATAATAATAATTATTATGCATAATAATACTCATAAAAAGAATACCAGTTATACATAAAAAATAATAATAATGTATAATATAATAGTAATTAAAAATAAATAATATAATATAATAATAATTATTATAAATAAAATAATATAGAATAATTATATATATATATATATATATATTAATAATTGTATTCCATAATTATATTCTTAATTACATTATATTATATTATAAATAAAAGAATTGCATAGTATATACTAACATTAATAATGAATATCAACTAATAATTGCTTATAACGTGCAATATTCTAAAAACTGCGAGTTCCTTTAATGAATTTCATCGAACAAGGAACGTTTAAAAATGCATTATTTAAAAGTAAAATTAAGTAGAAATGCGTGATTTGTTACAATAATTAAAAGCATAGGCCTTATATTTTTCTTAAATAAGTATCCTGATACTCACCAACGATGCTAGAAATATCCATTTTCGAAAAATACCACAAAATGCAACAGAAGACTGAAGAGTGATTGTGCAATGAAAGTAAGTAAATTTTTAAAGAAATCGAACTAAAATCGTCTGAAATTAATAGGGTTACCACGGGAAAAAAATAATAATTAACTATAATGTACATCATTCTAATGGCAACCGCATGGCCACTCGATAGAAATATCAAGGTAACACCATATTGTAATATTATCACCCATCTTGGTGAATATAAACTACAAGTTGGCACATAGCACTCATATATCAAATTAGCACTTTTTTTTTTTACCAGGAAATCTGAAATGTACATGTGCAACGCTTTTTTCTTTTGACAAAATCTATTTCCATAAAAACAACAGGTGACCAAATGTCTCACTTCACCTTAGTTCTTTTCTACTCAGCGGACAGTACAACATTAAAACATTTGATTACTTTTAGACAAAAACCGATGCCGAAATCTATTTTTCAAAAGGTGTTTTTATTCATGCGCACGAGAAGAATTGATGAATTCAAACAGTGCAAAATTGTAGATAAAAAAAGTTTTGCGAAAAGGTACAGGGGTGTCTTAAAGAATCCAGAAAGTTATTTAGTTTGAGGAATGTTCTGATTCCATTTAACGGATAATAAGCAAGAAATCGTGTGTTGTGTGGCTGTTGTGGCTAATGCCACCTGTCTGACGCAGGCAGAACGAGGCTCATGAAATTCATCGTGGCAAGGGGCTAGAAGTACGCCTGTCGTTGGCCTAGGTCTTGAGCACCATACAGGTGACAGTACGAATTAGCTCGGCGAAATTCCCCGAAGGGAAGGTAGATGGTGAAACCACCTATCTCCACCTCCACAATTTCGGCAGGGAACTGAAGGAGAGGGAAATATTCTCCAGTTCCCTGCACTCATGATTCAGCCCGCAAGACTTTCGGACCCGCTGATCTAACGAGCACGTACTCTGTGTTTACTTCGGAGGGTATTTGGTGGCATCCGGCGTCGAACCCATTTCTTCCAGTCCGGAGTCCGATGCTCTATCCACTAGGCTACCCACGGCCCCACACAGCACAACAACGACAATCGTGTGCTGCTTGCTCTGACGCGACAGTTATTCCAACCGAATGAACACCAATAATTCCGCCTTAAGATGTGTATATTAACCCGGGAGCAGAGGCGTGCTATCGATTGTAACGTTAATGGTCACGCGGGGTGACTGAGTCACCCCAATCCTTTTTTTATAATTTTTTTATTGTACATGATAAAAATCGTAATTCCAGTGAATAATTTAACTAAGAGAAAGTATACTTATCTATTTTGAAGGGCTTTTCTATTTTTCTCTGATAATTTGAGAAAAAATATCAATCAGACTGAACCAAGAAGTTTAAAATGTGCGTTACTTTAATAAAGGACACACATCACAGACACTTTTCATTAATATTACAGGAGTATTTTTTGCCAGCAAAACTGTCCTATTTGTTCAAATTGTACTTTTATTGTCCTTCGATGATCGACCAACAGCGTGTTGAACTTTCTATTGCTTGTGTCTTTTGACAGGACGAAATGTGTCTTGTGGTAATCTTATGGCTTCATATTTTTCTTGGTGGAGTTCTTTAGGTAGTATTTGAAAATTTTCCTATCAGCTCAAACGTTTCATGTGTTCGTCGCTTTTCTCAAATTTACTTTCGTTATCATGATAAATATGCATTATTTCTGTTGGTTCTTCCCTTACCTTATTAGTTTCAACTTCTTTCAATAGAGATCACTATGATAACTATTTCTTTTTTTAAAAAAAATATTTTGCTCTTTTACATTTATAAACCATAATAAGTGGTACAAAATAGCCATCAAAACCATTAAGTTGTTCACGGGGGAGGAATGTAGCATGCTCATAAAAAGTATTTTGGAACAGAAGAGGTCACGCGGGGAACTCAGTCATCCCAAGTACCTTAACATTGTAAAAAGAATTTGCCACTCCCAAAAAAGAGCGAGATATGTGGCAAATACATTTTAGTTCCCATGAAGAATGTCATACAAAAGGATACGGATAAGAGGTCATTAGTAACAAATAAACAGTTTTCCAGAATTAACGATCTCGTGAGCCTGGGGTGAACTCTGTGCCCCGCAAGCCTGCTCCCGGGATAATAAACAATTTAAAGCAAATTTAAAATAGCAGTGGAATATGTGGATGTTAAAAATGAAAAAAGTTTTACAAAAGGTGGCAAAAAGTGCACATGTAGGCTTCTAATTTTCTTCTTTTTTTTGTCATTTTTCCTTTATTTTTAAAGCTGTCATTTTTATACCTGGCGTAGGGATGGCGATCTGAGATCGATTAATCGATTTTTTAAATCGTTATGTAGAACTGAATTGATTTAGTGAATTGATATTTCATCCTAGAAAATCGACATTTGATTTTTTTGTTTTCGTAAAAACCATAAAATTATTTACAATTAGTTGAATGTACTATCTTTCAGTTGTGCACTTGAAGTATGATCCCATACTTTACTGGCAAGAACAAAAAAACTCTATTCATCATCACGTTTACTCAATAGCTATGATGTATTTGAGTATCGTGGGATCATCTGTTCCTTGTGAGCGCATTTTTTCGATTGCCGGCAACATCGCAAGTGATGAGCGGAACCGCTTGGATCTCAGTAGACCAGTGTTTCTCAAAGTGTGGGGCGCGCCCCCTGGGGGGGCGCGATGACCCTACAAGGGGGGCGCGAGCGTATCGAAAATTTAAAGATTTTTTTTAAAAAAAATAACCGGAAAGAGAAGTAAAACAAAATGCTTTCTTCCATAATAAAAAAAAATACACACAACAACACACACTGACATAATTTATATTTATTATCTGGCTTTTTTCCGTCATAAAATAGCTATCTTTGATCCCAAACCCAAATTAAAGAGAAAAAAACATTTTGTTTTATTTGCTGTTTTTCCTCAATGAGAGATTTTTTTATTACGTTTTAACATAAAATATTACTCGTTAAAAGAAAAAACGAAACCCAGACCATGAGAAAAATTCTAAGATAAACAATTCACCACTGTAATTATTGTTGAAATACTGTACATTAGTTGTAGAAAAAGAAAAGGAAGTCATGATTCACTTTTCAGCCAGGCTGCATAGTACGTTTGCTAATCATTTGATTGACCTTCAATCTTATGGTATGGTTATTATCAATATTAGTTCCCTCCCATCTTTTATGCGTTTGCTTTTCGCTTAGGAAATTGTAAATAATTGAGTTTTGCGATATTTGGAAAAAGAATTGATTGGTTTAACATTTCTGTAGGATAATTGAAAAGTGTCTGATTTGTGCGTCCTTTATTATGGTCTTGTACTTTTGAATCATTTTAGTTCAGTTTTATTGGATTTTTCTCAAATCATCAAAGAATTGAATAGTCCTTGAAAGAAGGTAAGTATACTTTCTATAAATTAAAATATTCACTAGAATTCCGATTTGTATCGTGTACAGTAAAAATAATTCTAAACAAATGATTGGGGTGACTGAGTCCCCCCACTACCATTAATGTTAGTATCAGTACGCGCCTGCTCCCGGGTTAAAACATTTTGAAGTCTTCTCGCTTTAAATGTTAAAAAGTAACACAATTATTCTTCATCGGAATTTTATATTCTTTTTCATAATTTAACATTAATTCTAAAAATGCTAATTGTGTGAGGTTTAAAATTACAGTTCTTTTAAACAGTTATTTAAAATTATAGCATTTATCTAAAAAAATCATTTTACATTTTGTATACAATGTCATGCACACAGTTTTACTCTCCTTACAGTTCAGCTATTATATCAAGAATAATGTTTTATTTTTTAAAAATGAACTCGTGCGAAGAGTCGGTGTTTCAGCCAGTATACGTTTGATGTATCAGTACTGAAGAAGGTATTTTACAAATAATTTCTTATTACTGAATTTGGCCGTGGTAGCCGAGTGGTATAGGTATCGGATCGTGGCTTGCCTTGTCACGAGTTCGAGCCCAGTACCACTAAAAGACCCGCCATGTAGGGCAGTGATGCATGTTAAATCTGTTGAGAGTTGAAACGTTTTCCGTTGGTGTGGTGTGGTAGTTAGGGAGAGGGGTGCCAGCTCAGGTGTCATCCACGTCACTTGACCATGGTTCAAAATTACGTGGTCCGTCGTCAAAAGCCCTCGTGCAGCTGAACAGTGCGACGTTAATATTCAATCAATCAATCTTATTACTAAATTAAGAACAACTTTAATAATTATTAGGGACTTCCACGGGCTTTTCTTGTAGAGGAAAGATTTTCAAAGGAAGGTTTTAATATCAGAAATTGACACTTAAAGAGTTATTTTCTATATTTAGCTGAGATCTATATTTTGTCTTCAAGGCATCCACTGCAGAAAATCCGGTTTGAAAAAGGTAGGATGTTGAAAATGGTAATAGTATACGAATTGCTTTTGTTTTCAGTACAGATAATTCCTCATCCACCTCTACCCCAAATTCAAAGAGCGATTTATTACAAAATTGCCTTTTAATTTTTCACTGGATGTGAAATCTATGAAGATTTCTTCTTCGGAAGTTGAGAGCCCTTCTGGAGTATCTTGAAATAGATCCCTAATCCACTCGTAACTTGCTACCAAGCTGTCCTCATCCAGAAAATACTTCTTAAAATTCTTTGCCAACATGGCTAAATGATTTTACATGTTTTAAAAACAACTTTCACATGTTGTTCTACAGATTTGTAAGTTTTAACACATATCGAGCTGGGGCTTTTTTTCCATCATTTACTTCAGTAGTGGTAAATCCAAAATGTAAGTATTTTGAGAAGATCGCCTTGATTTAATTTTTCGGAACCATGCTCGTTCGTCTGTGTACTTGTTGATTCTTTATTATGGTCGAATGTTTGCTTACGACTTAAAAATGTATGTATGATATTGTTTTAATCTACTGCCGTAAATACTTAATTACCGTGAATTACAATTAACGTGGAAATTAAAAAAAATGTACATTCAAGCTAGATTCGGTAGCTATAGGAGTATCGAGTCGACCAAAACTGACTGGAATTGTACGAGGAAAAGCATTTTGACATGTTTTGCGCAGACGTCCGATATGTTGCCCAGACTCACGCAAACTTACCCTATAATGCCAGAGGGCGACATTGACTAGACTATTTTTCTAATGACATTTGTACTTTGAGAAATGAATGCTGAAGGAAATAAATCTTTAATTAAATACATCATTTTGCGATCTGTTCCAATTTAAAAATTAGAGAAAGAAAAATAACATAATTCTAAGTAATATATATTTTAAGTAAATTTCTTAAAATATATATTACTTAAAATATACACAAAATTTAATATACTTATCGTATTAATCTGTACGGTTTATAATTAAGATCGTATTGTAACTTTAACGTCTCTCTCTCAAAGTGCATTTTTATTGTAGTAAATACATTATTGTTGTACAGGGGGGCGAGACAAAAATTATGACTGAAAATTGGGTTGCCAGTATTGAAAGTTTGAGAAACACTGCTTTTAATGTATGAGTGGTGCACAGAGTATTTTATGACTAATTAATTAATACTAAATTAAGAACAAGTTTAATAATTATTAGCTACTTCCATGGGCTTGTCTTACAGAGCAAAGTTTTTGAAAGGAGTTTTAAGATAAGAAATTGTGACCCTCTGAGTTCATTTTCTATATTTAGCTGATATCTATATTTTGTCTTCTAAGCAACCACCGCATTTTGTAAAATGTTCCAATTTAAAAATCAGAGAAAGGAAAAATAACTTAGTAATTATCCTATTACTTAACTTTTTTTGCTTAAAAAGTAACATATACAAAATTTATTACTTATGTCATGAATTTGTACGGTTTATAATAAATATTGTTGCTTTATCGTAAAAGTGTATTATTATTGCTTTCAGTAAATTATTATGTATAAGGGGGGGGGCGCGATAAAAATTGTGATTGAAAAGGGGGGCGCCAGTATTGAAAGATTGAGAAGCACTGCAGTAGACTAAGACAGACTGTGTTGTTTTTAAAAAGCTTAGATATTAAGCATTGGGAACTATAAGCTATATTATCTATTTTCTAAGCTTTTTAATGTAACAAATACATTTAGATAATAGTTGTCTTCTTTTATACCTGATGTTCTTTGATATGGTAATAAAAATAATTGTGTAATTGTCGAATTCCCTGAACTAAAAAAATTCCCTTATTTAACTGATAAGAGATAGTTTATTATGGTATCTTTCTTGTTTTACATAAAATGGATTTATATTTACATTTTAAATGCAGACTTGAACAATAATCGATTTTTTAGAAATCGATCTTTCAGACCTCAATTTTTTTGTGAATCGATTCATCAGGCGGCGATTCGAATAGATTTAAAAATCGATCTTTTTCGGAAAGAATCGCCATCCCTAACCCGACTATACTCGTAACTTTCGATCTTATTTTTTTATGTTAAAAGTGCGCGTTATACTCCGCAATGTACGGCAGATTAAATTAATTAGAAATAAACTTAACGCATGATTAATTGTAAATTATTTAAAAAATAACTTACTTATACAGAATAATAGCTCAAATGCAACTTACTTTCATAGCACAAGATCTAGCATTATCACTTCTTAAGAATGATAATAAACCTTTTACCCAAATAATATTAGCTTCTTCGAAAGCTTCTTCATATTTAGCATCTGCTGCCATTGACACATCACAGCAAATGAACTGAGTTGATATTTCCTTACTTTTAAAAAACCTACTCGCATAACCAAAGTTGCCTTCCCTAAGCACCTGAACTGTTGCTTGGAAAAGGCTTTCCCATTTGTCGTTATTATCCACCAAGATTAGTTTCAGTTTTTCGAGTGAAGTTTTTTCGTAAAGCAGTTTGGATTCGTAAAGAACACTGCACAGTCCAATCAAATCGCTGCCTGGACCACTACCAACGCTAAGTATCTTCAATGATGGTTTCTCCAGAAATGATCTAAGTTCTTCACAGTTCCCAATGGCAGCTAATGTTTTATTTCTGGCCAATCCCGCTGACATAGGAGAAAATGTATACAAATAAGCACTCAAGTCCTTCAAAGATTCGAAATTTTCTACCGCACAAGAATTTGAGATGCTTCTTCTTCGTCTCGATACGATTTCGAATACAGCATTTGAAATATCTTCATCCGAGATATCACCTCTAATTAATTTCAAGACGACATCGAACAATTTGACGAAATGCTGATTTTCTGAGCAGTCTGCATCAGGTTCGACGCTTGCCATTTTTTGCACAAGTCAAATGAACATGTTATGGAAGCCAAGCTTAGATTATACACTTTGATTAAAAATAGAAATCGACAGGAAAGACGTAGAAAGGAACGTGAAACTAGGAATTCAGTGTCTGTTATCTTTTATTTTGATTAAGATAGTTAAACTTCATTCCAAGCTATCGGGAAAAAAAAAGGAAATACAGTTGAAGATAGCATAAAAAAGATATGAAAGAAGGTAAGAGAATTCTGCGCATATCTGATTAAAAATCTGCTTATTACTAAAAAATAGGAATGATAGATGGGGGAATTAACTTAGTTAAATTTAATATCAAAACTTATTTATTTAGCTATACTAATTCGAAGATTTTTTTTTCAAGTGATACACATTTTGACAAACTTTATACTTTAATTTCGAGAGCAATAAAATGAATTTTTTTAAGTGAATTTACCTTTGCGATACACACACAAATTATAATCTCAAATTCATTTCCCTGAATACTAAAATCTAATTGTATTAATGTTAAAAAAAAATGTTAATTATAAATTTTTTTTTTTAAAGAAAAATCAAATATTTTTAACGCAATGTGATATATCGCTATTGTTTTAGCTATATATACATTTTAGCTTTTAAATATTCATTACTTGAACTGGAGAACTCGTAACGCGTGTTCGTTATTAAATATTTGAATGGAAACCAAAATGGAAGGAAAAAAAATTTTGTGATTACATGAAAAGTTTAATTAAACTAAATGCAATTACATATATAAATAAAATAAACACTTAGTTAAAATTTTAAAAAGACCAATTAAAACTATGCAGTATTTTTCCTTTATTAAAGAGTTTAGACAGTAAACAAATTTTATTAAAAATTAAAATGTGGTCACACACTGGTTATTATCCGCGGTCCTTATTTTAAGTATTTGTATTCAAAAGCAATTATAAAAATAATGAATTTCGTTTTAAACGAGGAAAGTAGAAAAAAAAGGATACTTAAAATTCCTTTTTCCAGTATTGTAGAACTACTAACTTCGAACAAAAAAAAGCGGGAACTAATACGAAATAGAAGATGTTGAACCTAAAAGCTGTTGACTTTTAGATAAGAGATTTAGAATACAGTTTTTTTTTTACTATCGAACTCAAACGTATACGTTTATTGCACATGTAGAATGGGAATTCGAATTCAAGTATGTAAATATTTGTTCAATGGGGAGATTGAATCCATGCGTATAACTGTTTGTTCATTTGTTATAGAAATAGTCGAGATGAAAATAAAAGTTTGTTTAAAGTAATATAAGGAATTTTTTTAAAAAATAAATGTTTTAGTCTGTATCACATAAGAAAGATGAGTAGACAACCATTTATATTTTGATATTTCTACTTATTTCTACAACGAAATAAGCATTTTTATTTCTCAAAATAATTCCCATTAATTGTTTCAAATTTTTTGCAAAATAATTACGATTTTCTTTTCATAATCTAATTCAGTGGTTTCCAAGCTTACAGTGCTCATGGACCTCTTTTATACCAGAACTTGGAGATGAACCACAAGTGAAATAACTCAATTTCAATGAATTATAGAAAAACTATAAATTGAACTCTGTTATCCTGAGTAGTAATTGTTGATGTAAAAATAAAGTGTGTACAGTCAGTCAAAAAAGTATTGGGACACACTACCAATTCATAGATTTTTATCGTAATATTTTACTTAAACATACAAATGAAACAAAAAAAAGGAATCATTATTTTGTTAAATACAAATAATAATAATTTGAACAAAACTCATACATTAATGAAATTATGGTTAAAGTTGAAAATAAAAGAAATCGAGTTAAGAAAAGGGCTCGAAAAGTTTTGGTACACTTCTCAATAAATTAAGAAAAGAAATTCAAACTTTTAGAAATTAATATCTTGTGGGGCCCTCCTCGCTTTTTATGACCTCTCCAAGTCTATTTTGGCATGGATTGGATCAATTTTTTGCAAAATGATCTATCGGTTTTGGTCCACTCTTCGACCAAATATTTTCTCAAATCCTGCTTGTTAGAAATTTGCTGCTCATATTTTTTGTTGCAAATAATCTCACACATGTTCAATGGGATTAAGGTCTGGACTTTGTGCAGGAGTTTTAATAACTCTAGGACAATGGTAGAGGACCCATTACTTGCAAATATTTGCAGTATGTCACGGGTCATTATCTTGGTACAATTTAAAATATCCTGAGATTCCCAGCTTGCTCGCACTTAGCTTTAAATTTCACTTGAATATGTCAAGATAGACATTTATTTATTATACCATCAATAAAATGTAAAATCCCGAAACCAGAGCTTGCCATACAGCCCCAGACAATCTGGTTAACCCTTCCATATTTGACAGTAGGCCGTACATTTTTGACATGGATTGCTGTATTTGATTTCCACCAAACCTCTTTTGCTTGCCATCCTATCCGAAAATGTTATATTTGCTTTCATAAGCAAAAATTATATTTTCCCAATATTCTGTTGACCGCCTTACATACATTTTAGTAAATGCGAACCTAGCTTGTCTATTTGCTTTTTGCTGATTTAGGGCTTTCTTTGAGGTACTCTGCCACGATACTTATGTTTTCTTAAAACATTTCTGACAGTTTTAGGATTTACTGATTTCCTGAACCTACTTTTACATTGCAAAGTCATTTTTAATGCACTAGTTCTTGGATTAATGTGTACTTGTCTCACAATCCACCTCTCTTCACGTTCATTAAATATCCTTGAACGCCCTGATCTTTGCTTGTTTTCAGCACTATTTGTTTTCTTGAACCTGTGAATGATGATAAAAACAGTAGACTTACTCAATTTCAATATTTTTCCTATACAGCGAATTGATTTCCCCTTTTTTCCAATGACTTTTTACGAGATTTCGCCCATCAACCAATATATCTTTGTTACTCGCCATTTTTTCTATAAATAATCTTATCTGTTGAAACATTTGTGTTTAAACTTCTAGTCTAAAAAAGTAGTGTGAAAATAAATTATATTGATGCGCTGTATATTTGTTAAATTTCTCGTTTCAAAAGTGTCCTAATACTTTTTTTTACTCCAGAGTGCCTTTGAATTATATTTGAAAAGCTAGATCAAACTATAATTCGAAAATACTAATAAAATTTTCCTTACATACTGTACACCAAATGTTAAAATATTACTTAATTCATTTTGTTTTTGTATTAATGTGATAAATATTTTTATAAATGGCTTTACAGTTATGCATGCCAAGTGTCCCAATACTTTTTTGAGTGACTGTATATAAAGCATTGTAATATCAAGTAGTATTTATTAAAATTATAAATTTTGTGTGCATTAAAATATAGTAATACATTTTTTTTACAATCAAATATAGGTGAACCAGTGAGACGGTTATCTTCGTAATTATACTAAGAATAATACTTCTTCTTGTTCAAAACGAAGAAAAACTTATTGCATTAAATTCACATATTGGGATCATGCACAAAACCAATCTGAACTATACTGATTAGATCAGAGGCTCCAGAACTTTTTGTCTCATAAACCCCTTGCCATATTTTTCTGTTTCGGGCAGACCTCTGCTTACCTAATATTGAATTTTTGCAAATTTATCAACTTAAATGTCTTTTTTGTGTGACTTCTGGTATAAAGCTTCTTACTTTAAAAGATTTAAATTTCTAACTGTAGTAAAGTATAGAGTATTTAAAACTTAAGAAACACATGTTAATTAAATTAAAATTTAATTAATTCAAAAAAAAGATCAACAAACAAATGTTTTTAATGGGAGGGATGAGTCTGGAGCTTCAACAACAAATTTTCAACAATTTCAAATTTCAATCTTGTCGGATTTAACCCTGTATCTGCTCTGTTAGGAGTGTCCAGTCTTTTTTTATTCTTTATTTTGAAAATTGGTAACAACGGTGAAATTCCTTCTCACACTAAGAAAAGCAATTAAAAGCTTTCTCACAATACTCCATAATTTGGGATAAATAACAGGCGTATATCTTTTTAGAGCCAAAATAACTGACTTCTATTTGTAAACTTTACTTTAAGATCTCCGTTACTGCGTATTCCTATCAATTACTCTCGTAAAATGGCGGGGTTTTTTTTCAATGCGTCCATATGAATTGATTATCTATTGTGGTAATTACTATAGTCAAAGCATTCTCAAACCTAGTCTCAAATTCTAAATAAAGGGCATTTAAATGTTGAACTTAGGTTAAAGCGTCATTTTAAAAGACAGATTGTGAGCAATTGAGAAACTGGGACGTCCAATGTTATACTCCTTTAGCTTAATTCTGACAATAAACGCTGAACTGATGGTCCTTGTTTTAATAAAATTTAAACTGCCACCTTTTTATAACTGCAAATTAACCTAATTAAATTTAATAAATAAATCTGTTAAATAGATAAAGTTTGTTTTTCATTTGATTAATTTTTTTAATTAAAGTCACGATCTGGTTTAATGAGAGCCACTATCGTAAAGCTCCCCTTTACACCTCATGGACCACAAAAATTATTTTTTCGCTGACGTGGATCCTTTGCAAGCCGTCATAAAACCCTAGGGGGAATATAGACCGCTTTGCGAATCACTGGATTAGATGAACGACTTTTTTTATGCAGCCATATTTTAGACAAATTGTTACATTTAGCGGCGATATTCCGTTCCATTTTAAATTTGCATAGACGACTCAACCACGATCGGTCCAACTTCCATCGCGCAATGTGGCCGTGGTAGCCTAGTGGTCAAGGTAACAGACTCGTGGCTAGAGTGTCAGGAGTTCGAAACTAGTACCGCTGATGACCCATGCACGTTAAATTTGTGAGGCTCAAGCGTCCTCCTGCTGGTGTGGAAATTAGGAGAGGTAGGTGCCAACTCAGGTATCATCCACGTCACTTGCGCATGATTCAAAATGACGGGGTCCGTCACTAAAACCCCTCGAATAGCTTAACAGTGAGACGTTAATGTTCACTCACTCACACCGCCGTGCGATACTTGTGTGTGTGTCATCACTAATACTTCAGGAATCTACCTAAAAATTTTTATTCTGAAATCTTTAACTTTTACTCTAAATCTTTTAACACGAAAATGCTATTAATTTAACTTTCGTAATAACAAAATTGGGTTACAAATAATTAATATTTTTTAAACATTTAGGACTCCTAACATTGTTGATATGCACCCCCAGATTAATTTTAATTTTCCGCGGACATCCTCAACAATCACAGGACCAATAGGAGTCCATATGAGCCCCTTAGGGGAACCTAAGATCTGTGTGAATTGTAAGTGTTTACCAATGAATACATAATAAGAAATTCTTTACTTTCTACATTAAAAGTTTTTTTTTTGATTATGTATTTCAAATAGATGCAAACGTACTTTAAAAAATAATTATAATGTTTAATGTACAACAAGGTACTAAAAACCAATTCACAAAAATAATAACAAAACACAAGAAGAGAAGAGTCACCCATCCATTATAGTGGCTAGCGACGCTGACTGCTGTGCCGTAGGGCCTGAGTTTGAATCCCGGAGAAGACATGGATGCTTGTAAATGTATAGTGCCTTCGCAGCATGGAGTTACTCTAAACAGCCGTCGAACCGCAAGTCCTCTCATGAGGTTGATGGCAGCGGATGAGAGGTAGGAGGCCCCTGACCCTCCCCCAGGGTGTTCTCCCTAAAAATTAGGGTGGAACCGAGCTAAATCGTACTGTCACCTGTATGGTGCTCAAGGCTACGACCAAAAACAAGGGTACGTTTAGCCCCTTGCTATAATGAATTTAATGAGCCTCGATCTGACTGAGTCAGACAGGTGGCATTAGCAACAAGAAGAAAATATTTCTGAATTGGTTACTTAACAATCACTAGTTTAATTTAGATGCAAACGTGGTTTTTAATTTATCAGACAAATAACTTTGCCTCTATCAAAGGCCATGGTTCAATATTACGTGGTCCGTCGCCAAAAGCCCTCGTGTAGCTGAACAGTGCGACGTTAATATTCACTCACTTTGCCACTATCAAATGGCACTATTATGCTTCATTCCATGTGCATGTTTACCTTCATTAAATACAGTTTAAGGAATTTTAAAAGAATAACAGCTTTAATAGTGACTTTCGCATGTTCAACATACACTCATGCCCGTAAATCAAGGGTTAATTCAGAATCACACAGAAATGGAACTCTAAAATAAAAATTGAGACGAGAGTGTAAGAGACGGGTATATAAGGAATGGTGGCAAAGAAGTAAAATTGTTCACAAGCACTTTAAAAGCCTTTCAGTGCAATAACCGCATAGTTATGGCACAAAGGAAGCATTTGAATGGGTTTTTTTACGCTGTAGAATTATTGGACGACTGGAATGTGGACGTACCCAGCTGGAAGTATCCGAGGAACTTGAAATCGTCCAGAGTGTCATTTCCAGGCTTTGACAACGATTCCAAGATGATGGTATTGTGAGTAGATGTTACAGCACAGATCGCCCCCGAGTTACAACGCCGAAAGAGGACCGGTATATATATATGGCTCTTACTGCCAAAAGAAACAGACGAAGCATAGCATCAGACCTGTTTTGTCAGCTCTCTTCAGCTACCGGTACGACAGTTTCAAGGCAGACCGTGTACAGACGCTTAGGGCACATTGGTCTATATGCTCGTAGGCCTGTCAGATGTGTTTCACTTACCGCAACTCACTGTCGCGATTAACCTGGATTAACCTGGAGTAGAGAGCATGCATTGTGGACCCCACAACAGTGGTCTTACGTGATGTTTTCCGACGAGTCCAGGTTTAGTTTGCAGTTTGATTCTCGCCGGACTTTAATATGGAGAGCGCCAGGTACCCGTTACCACCAAGAGAACGCCATTGAACGACACCGTTACGCTGTTGCAGGATGGCTCGTTTGGGGAGGAATTATTCTTGGTTCCAGAACTGACCTGCATGTTCAGAGTGTAACGATGACAGGCCACATCTATCGGGATGTCATTCTGGAACAACATGTGCGTTTGTTTCGGGGAGCCATGGGTGCTAAATTTCTGTTTATGGATGACAACGCCCGTCCACACCGTGCAAACATTGTAGATGAATGCCTTCAATCGGAGGATATCACCCGTATGGATTGGCCAGCATACTCACCGGACTTGAATCCAATAGAGCATGTATGGGATATGCTTGGCCAACGAATTGCAGCCCGTCAACCCCCTCCCACCTGTCTACCAGAACTTCGGAGGGCATTGCTTTATGAGTGGTGTAATATTCCTCAAGATCAGATTGATAATTTGATACTCAGCATGCCTAGGCGTTGTAAGACCTGTATTGCATCGTCCGGGAGACATACTCCGTATTAACCATGTTATACTGGTTTTTTTGTAAATAGGTTTTTTTTGAAATTTTCTCCAGGGAGTAAAAATTGAAATTTGTATCAATTATGTCAAACATATAGCATCTCTTTTGCTCTTTACCTTTTGTTTAATAAATAGACTTTACAAATAAGTCAAATTTGTTTTGCTTCTGTCTCTTTCTTTGCCTGAACTTCATTATCCTTAATTTATGGACGTGAGTGTATTATACTTCTGTTGACACTGACCTCGAGAATCAATTCACAATGTAGAACTAAAAAGTGGTTGTAAAGCTTTACTAAGCAATAACACATCGCTTATTTTCATATCATGAGCATTTATTTTAACATATTCAACTAGTAGATCCAGGAATGTGTTAAGACTTTTTGTGACCTAGAGCCTCTACTCAAATGTAGGACTCATCTATTGCCCTTAAAAATAGACAGCACATAGTATGCGTTGTCAAATACGCGTACAAACAGTAAACCAGCGCTTCTTTAACTGTGGGGCGTGCCCACTAGGGGGGGCGTGATAACTCTACGAGCAAGGCACGAGGATATAGCAAAGTCGAAAACAAAAATATTTTTCTTAAAAATTATTAATTTACCTGGAGTAAACAAACAAAATACATTCTGGTTTATAATTAAAGTAAAAAAAGTAAAATATTATTTTTTTTTCTGAAATACAAAGTTAAGAACAAGTTTATTAAACACCAGTGACCCCATGGGCTTGTCATATGTAAAATTATATATAAAAATTAACACTTATCTTGATAATTTGTACGGTTTATAATTAAAGTAAAGTAAAATATTATCTGAAATAAGTATATTCTCTCTCAAACACTGTCAAAGACCTTTTATTGCATTCCAAAGTCTTCGGAATAATTTTATGGATAGCAGTGCACAGACAAGATGGTACTTCGGAAAGACGTATACACATACACACACACATCCGGAGCAATAAACGCGTTGGCTGAGCGAGACGTTTATATACGCCGGTGGCCCTTAAGAGTTTAAAGTTGTGTTGTAGTTATAGCCTTAATGTATAGTATTATTGAATTCAATACATTGTGATTGATTGGAGGGGGTGGACGATGAAAAGTATGATTGAATATTAGGTCTCAAATATTGAAAATTTGAGAAGCACTGCAGTAACCTGAAACAAATTAATGAGCATGGCTTACAATTGCACAAACCCAACTCTATCGACTGTTGCCTTTCGACTAAATGAGTAATGATAGTCTATGAAGGTAAGCATAGGCCTATACATGGACGACGATCATCTCATAATAATGCAGTCTTGCAACTCTTACTAGTTGACATATAGTCCGAAATTCTTAGTTTTTCGGAGAATACATCTGCAAATAACATTTGACCGTAAAAATTATTCGAATCATAAACTTATAAAGGCTGAGTCGTGAGCGAGACCAGACCTCGGGCCCAGTTAGTACTTGCCTCAAGACGTCCCTGAATGGATCTTCTTTTGTTGTTGTTTCACGCCCCCATTGGTCAGCAGGGATCTTCTTTTAAAAAACTATGTTGAAAACTAGGTTGAACTTCGGAAGAGACTGGATCGATGACTCGATCCTCCGCTCCCTATCTTGAAACTACGATATTGCTGGGGTTGTTAGCTTGGCTTGTTGGAGGAGGAGTGGCTTCATTAAGACAAGAACCGATGAGGTGTCTGATTGGGCTACTGGGGCTGAGTATTGCTATTCGTTGTTGGGTAAGCTTACGCATATGACTACTCTTCTCAGAGAAAAAATGTAACTATATTGAGATATAAAAATACTAAAACGGAGAAATTAAAGTGAGAAAATTGAAAAAATTAAAGAATTAATTACCTAGGAGTGAGATTCTATAAGTAGAAGAGCTTTTTGCCTATCATCTTTGGATGTTTTAAGAGCATCTTCTTTTGAGGTAAATATTTTCATTTATAAACCTTAAAGATGATTGAGCCACTGACCACCCACGGGTGGTTCTCCCTCAAAATTGGGGTGAAACCGAGATAAATCATTATATCACATGTATGGTGCTCAAAGCTACGACTAACGACAGGCGTCCCTTAGCCCTTTGCCATGATGAATTTCGTGGGCCTTGATCAATCAGGTGGCACTAGTAACAACAACAACTTAACAAAAGTGATTGGAAAAGAAACTGAAAAAAAAGTGGTGAATATTTTATTCAAAATCTTCATTATTGATATGAATGACAATGATGTGATGAGAAAACAATATTTTTCTTCGATGCATCTTCTTTTATTACGGGGGCCGACAGAATCTAGATTCAGAAGTGTTGATTGGTCTGAAAAGTAAAATTAATCAATATATAATAGTTTTAATTTAAAAAATATAACTATAAAAATAATATGAAAAGAAAATATGGGGAATAATATTATTTGTATATTTCAAAGATTATTTCAAAAGACTGTTATTCATGGGCTGGAAAAACAAACATAACTTTTTTACAGCGTTAGATTTCGTCTAAAGGCTACACTTGCAATAGTCCGTACAGAAAATTAAATTTTTTTGTACTATCAAATTATCGTTTGAGTATGTTTGCACTTTTGCTGACTTGAAGAATTTGGGGTGATTTTTGGTCGTTAAGTTCTATTATATTCTTACCTGTTTTTGTATTTCAATATCTTTTGTTTCAATTTCTGTCAATATTTTAATTATTTTTCCATTAATATTTTTTTCACTACATTCTTTTTTTTTATTTCATACTCTATTTAAGGTATCCGACTACGTTTGGAACCGTGATTTTGCAAAAGCGTATAAATAGATAATACTTATGATATTTAGTGTCACTTAGATTAGAAAACGTATATAAAATTGTTTTAAGAATAGTATTACAATAAAAAATTATTTAAGTACAATATTTTGACAAAAAAATGAACATAGAATGACCCATTTTCAAAACATTCTCCTTTTGTGAAAAATGCGCCTATTATAATAATATTTTGTGCCTGTATATAGCTGAGACCTCTGTACAGAGGCTCAACTAGAACTTAGAAGTGGGTTTATCCACTTTCCCCATGTTTTACAACAGAGGGAAGAAAATTTAAGAAAAAAACGCCGATAATTATTTCAATTGGTGATAACTCTGAAAATAATGGGAATTTTTCAAAAATCCTCGTTGAGACTCTCTGGAAAAGTCTTTACTTTATGAAAGCAAAATATTATTATTATAGAAGAATTTTTTTATAAAAGGAGAACGTTTTGAAAAAAGGTTATTCTAAGTTAATTTTTTGCCAAAATATTATATTTAAATAATTTTTTTGTCATAATGTGTTCTTAAAACAATTTTATACATGTATTCTAATCTAAGTGACACTAAATATCACGAAAATTATCCATTAATGCACTTTTTTAAAATCACGGTTCCGAACGTAGTCGGATACCTTAATCACCCTTATTCTTAACTTCTGCACACCAGTATATATACTGGTGGTTATCAAGATTTTGGAGACTCTCCTCCTGTGAATAAAAGTGATGTTTTTGAATGCGCTTCGTAAGCATTAAAATATAATAATAGCTACCAGTACATTTTTATTAATAGAAATTTATATATTCTAGTAGTATGTGGTAGCTTTAATGTAGTTCTGTAAGTCTTGGTTTTTTTTTCAAAAGCATAAGATGTCGGACCTCTCAGATTTTAAAAGAGGCCAAATTGTAAGAGCCGGCCTAACTGGAGCAAGTGTGACCGAAACATCTCAACTTTTAAGCCTTTCTATAGTCATGACAATATACACACAGCGCAGCAAGACAGGATCAGCAGAGCAAAGTAGTGGACGGAAAGAGGAGTTAAGTGAAAGAGACCGATAGGTATTGAAGCAGATTGTTATACCTAAAAAGGGAAAAACTGCACCAAAAGTGACCGCAGAGCTCAATCAGCAACTGAATTCCCTAGTGTCAATGATTACAGTTAGAAGACACCTTCATAAATAGAACATTTGTGGCAGAGCAGCAATTCCCAAGTCACTTGTCATAGATGCTAATGCCAAACGTCCTCTACAGTCGTGTCACATTCACAAAACCTGGTTGATTGAGAAGTGGAAGATAGCAATATGGTCTGACGAATAGTTTTTCCCACTTTTACCTACAATAGGACGAGTGTATGTTTGGAGGACACTTGTACAAGAGTATGATCATGATTGTCTCTTCCAGTTGTCTAAGTGGATCTTTAATGATATGGAGGTGAATTGCAATGATATTGACACACGTGTCGTGGTTTTCTGCTGGATCAATTATAACCCTAAAAGGTAGTATAACTGGGGAGAAGTATAGAGAAATTTTAGCTGGCCAGGACCATCCTATGATGCAAACATTGTTTCCAGCAGGAGATGGAATTTTTCAGGATGGTAATCAGTGGCGTAACGGAGAATTTTCTGGCACCCCTGCAAAATCATATTTTGAGCCGTAGCCGCATCTTACGCAATTGGCGGCGCTCAGGCTTTGGGGCCCCTAGAGTCCTGGGCCCTTCCGCGGTGCAGGGTGGGGGTGTACGTTACGCCACTTGTGGTAATGCAGCAGGATCTGTCCAATCCTAATTTGATGAACACGAAGAATTTACACATTTACCTTGGCCTACACAATCACCCGACCTCAATATCAGTGGACCGTTAGAGTCTATTTTAGATCTTTCAATACGGAATCGATTTCTTCACCGGCATCTCTCCCAAAACTTTCACAATATCTCCATGAAGAATGGTATAATATTCCTTTAAAAACTATTCAGCACTTGTATGAATCGATTAGGTGAATCCAAGCTGTATTACATATACCATGAAGGCGGTCATACACAATACTAATAAAGGATTCTTTAAAAATCTGGGATATTTCCATTATTTTGATAACCATTTGTATGTGTGTAATAACAATATTTAATCATAGTTATTAATACTCTATTCAGCAAAAAAATAGAGTTTCATTTTATTTAGCATCAAAGGATTAAATTCTATATTTTGTCAGATTTATTCGTGATCCTTTGTTATAAAAAGATCAGGCATTGAATTTATGACAAACTTATTCCCAATTCTTAATAAAAGAATATTTTAAAAGCTTATACGTGCCTTACTAAGTGGTTGAAACTTTTCCCTAAAATACTTAAGGGGGTCCGGCATATGAATTTTTTAAAAATTACAGATTTTAAATTTTTTACATTTTTTAAAAGTTCAAACATTTCTTCTTAAAATGATATATGATATATAGAGGTACAATAACTAGGAGTATTTTTTATTTTTTTAAAAGGAAGCCACTCTGATTGACAAATTACAAATTTTTACTTTAAGGTATCCGACTACGTTCAGAACCGTGATTTTCCAAAAACGTATAAATGGATAATATTTATGATATTTAGTGTCACTTAGATTAGAAAACGTATATAAAATTGTTTTAAGAATATGATTACAATAAAAAATTACTTAAATACAATATTTCAGCAAAAAATTAACTTAGAATAACCTTTTTTTTAAAATGTTCTCCTTTTGTGAAAAATGCTTCTATTATAATAATATTTTGCCTGTATATAGCTCAGTCCTCTATACAGAGGCTTAACTATGAGTTTTGAAAAATTCACATTACTTTGAGAGTTACAACCATTTGAAATAATTATCGGGTATTTTTTCTTAAAATTTCTCCCCTCAGTTATCGTAAAAAATAGATAAATCCACTTCTAAGATATATATTTCAAAAATTCCTTCTGAGCCTCTGTAGAGAGGTCTGAGGTATATACAGGCAAAATATTATTATAATAGAAGCATTTTTCACAAAAGGAGAACATTTTGAAAATTGTCATTCTATGTTCATTTTTTGTCAAAATATTGTACTTAAATAATTTTTTATAGTAGTACTATTCTTAAAACAATTTTATATACATTTTCTAATCTAAGTGATTCTAAATATCATAAATATTATCCATTTATACACTTTTGCAAAATTACGGTTCCGAACGTAGTCGGATACCTTAAAGCCTGTTTCCTCAAAATGCAATATTTTCCCCTTTGTGTACCTTTACCTCAAAAACTAATTAATGTAGGATCCTCAAATTTTCAGTGTGCATACTGTTAACATGTTTACACATTTTAATGGAGGAAATAAGATATATCTAGCGAACTGTTTTAGATAATGTATTTTTAAACTAAATTTTAAGAAAAAAAATTGGCATTTTTTAAAAAATTCATAATTATTTTAATTTTTACAAAAAGACAAAACCCTCCATTAAAGTGTTATTGATAGTACAAATAACCTACTGTGAAAATTTCATCTATTAATAGCTAGAAGTTTTTGAGGAAAAAGGTACATAAACTTACGTAATTTAACATGGGCTCCTATGGAAATGCCGGAAACCTTAAGCAATTTCTAAAAATAACTAGTGTTTCCCTTCGCTTGAACATGTAATTATATTTTTTCTGTTACATTTTTACCTGTTTTTCCTAGTATTTAAATTTTCCTAGTATTTAAATCCAGATAATTCTCTCTCTTGATTTTTGGTTCTCTTGTGGAGAGGATTTTGAAATCTCTCTTCAGATATCTTTCTCCCGTGTTTAAATTGCGTAAATAAATTCCACGGTTTCTACTCGACTTTTCATTTGCCATGACTACATACAACAAAGATGCATTATAAATAGAGAGAGAGAGACAATGGTTAGTCAAATTTTGTATATTTGTTTGTACAGAGAAAGATAATCGCAAAATGCTTTGGCTATCGTTACAGGAACCATAGGATTCATAAAAAATGTACATGGAATGTTCACGAGAATCGTAAAAACTCATGTTTCTTGAAATCCAGAGAAAATGGGTAAAAAAAATAGGCAAAAAATGGAATAAATGGACACTATGTATAAAAACGTATAGCTTTCTTTCTCCTTTAAGAAAAGCAGATTAAACACAGACGTACAATTAAAACTACAAGCAAATAAGATATTAAGTTCTGGTATCAAATTCGTAGAAAAATCTGTCTTCGAGTTTTTACAATCGAGACGTACCATTTTCCAACGGGATGTTCTTATATATTCATCAATAATTTTATTTCAATATGTCACTTGCATTAAGATTTCTGCATCGAAACACCATAGATTACTTACTTAGGATAAAGATAATTGATTTCCACAGCCACCACAAAAGTAGTATTTACATCAACAAAGTTTTCGAAAGTGGAAACTTCAACTGTCTGAATTTTTCCTATACGTTGAAAAGAAGTGACGAGGAAAGTATTGATTTGCTTCCGTATCGATAAATCAGTGCTGAAAATCAAAAAATAACATTATTTCGGAGTTTTTTAAGAAGTATTTACAATTATACATTGAATGGGGCACTAATTGTATAAAAGATTAAAAATCTAAAATTTTTCAATGAAAAAACGCTTTGTTATGTACAAAGGCAGTATATGCATTAACACAGTCTTCATCAATCCCGCTTCATCTTAACACGCTACAGTTATTGGTTTGTCAATGCGAAGATTTATGTGAAAACAGAAATTTAAGAGACACACTAAAGAAACAAATAATTTCGACCTCAAAAAATATTTTGTTTTTGTTACCCATGAGTTTTTTAGTCTTTTTGCTGCATTTTTTATACATAATTTACAACTTAAGTAAACTGAAATACATCAAAAAGCATATCATGCTTAACATATTTATTTTCAGGGAGATTTAAAATAGAGCCCCAAGAAAAGAGCTTTAGATTGAAATGGTATTTAATAAGTAAAATGATGCGTGTGAGAGATTCATTTGATATTAAAATCAAGACAATTAAACTTATACAAGATGTTCAGTTAGACCAGCGTTTCTGAAGCATTGGGGGTGCGTCTCCCTACGGAGACATGATAACTCTACGAGGGGGACGCTAGCATATTGAGAAGTCGAAAAAAAAACATCATCTAAAAATGTATTAATTTACTGAAAGTAAACAAACAAAATGCATTTTGACATAAAAAATAAAATGCGCATTTACATTGATATAATATACCGTATAAAAGTATTAGCACTGCACAATATATTTTATAATTAATTTAACGAAACTAAGTTAAGAACAAGTTTAATAATTACCAGTGATCATGGGCTTGTCATATACAAAACCATACGTGAAAATAAACACTTATCTTGATAATTAGTATGGTTTATAATTAATCATTTAAATGCCGATTAAGAGTTACGCGATTCGTTCCCCGATGCCACCAATTTCCACGAAGGCGCGCGTATATTATGTATTAGAGAGAGGGGGGGAGAGAAAAGGAATAAATAAGCAAATACTCTGAAGTAAGTAAATCCTTCGCAAACACTTCCGCGGTCCTTTTATTGCATTCTAAAACCTTTGGAATAATTTTATGGATAGCAGAGCACAGAAAGATCGTACTTCGGAAAGACGTATATATACGTCTGGGGGAAATTAATACTTTGGCTGAGCGAAACGTTTATATACGCCGGTGGTAAGAGGTTAAAGTTCTATTGTAGCTTTAGCGTCAAAGCATAGTATTACTGAATTCAATACGGTGTTATTGTATGGAGGGGGGACGATGAAATTACGATTGAATATTGGGTCGCAAATATTGAAAATTGTAGAAGCACTGAATTAGAAAAATATTGTGCTACTTTTATAGCTCGTCGGACCGCCTCTTGCCGCAAGACGGTCCGGAATTGTGTTGATCAAACGTCGCATAATACCCTGAGGCAAATGAGACTACAGATCGTGAACAACCACCTTCAAATCACGCAGAGGCTACACGGTGGCTTCAGGTGTTTCAACTGGTCCTACAAAGGCCATATAGGGAAAAAGTCCAGCTGAATGTCGTCAATTCTCTCCTTTCAAAGCGAGTTTGAGAAGTAGGAATAGGATGAAGTCTGGAGGATTAAGATCTGGCAAGAATGGTAAATGTTCAATTTGCACCCCTTCCCTTTTTTACCAGGAACTGTTTGACGATATTAGCTGTGTGAGGCTGAGCATTGTCGTGAACAAAAAATCATGAACCTTGCACGCACAAGGGTTTTATCCTGCGTAGACGTTTCATGAAACGGGTCAAAATTTCATTGTACCTTGCAGCATTCAACGTCCAGCTATCATGCGCACAGTCAATCGACGATCTTTCGCGATTAATTTACTCACTTTCTCAATATTTTCATCACAGACGAAGGTCGCCGGTCTTTCGCTACGGGGGTAGTCAGAAACGCTTTCCCGCCTTCTCAAAAATGGGCGATCCACTCGTACACACACTTCATGGACTGTGGTTGATCTTCATTAACACGCACCGGTATCGAATAAATTTCTGTTGGTGTCTTGCCAAGCTTAAAATAAAACTTTAAATTGATCTTTTGTTCGTTCATTTTCCTATTTTCAGTTAAGGACCAACGCACTAAACAAGCACTTTTAAAACAAGACTTACACAAACGGTGTTCAACTGAACAACGGGGATGACAGATGGTCAACACCTGCAGCTACGCATATGCAGCGTTTTGTTTCGCCAGTGTTGGCAGATCGGCAGTTCTGATTTCATTCACTGAACTTTATTGTCAAAGGTTGTAAATTAAGATAGCCTATTATAAGAAATCCTAGATGTGAAAAAGCAAACTCAAAATGGAGAATGGAGCATTTCAATTAGTATGGTGAACGTTAGGACACAACTGTGAGATTGAACATGTTTTAAAACGTCCACTGCTACCCATTTTGCTCTATAAAAAAGGAAACATTTTTGTCATTGTGAGGTATTACTTACTTTAAATATATACAAAAACTATCGGTTGAAAAAGCATTTCATTGTATGAGAAATCTTACTTAACGATTAGTTCCTCTTTAACAAAATGATTGTCTCCAAAGATTGTGATCTGTGTAGGAACTTTAAAAGATTTGTAAACATTTCCTACTGTCTGCAAGTACACTATGACTTGATACTGATGCACTAAGAAAAGAAACAAAATAGCCGGTTAAATCAAAGTTTTGCAAAGTCTCGTGAAAAATACACGAAATTATTTTAAATAATCTAAATTATTGGTATAATAATACAGGAATCGTAATAATTTCTTTCCAAGAAATACTGAAATAATAATTCATTCTATGTGAAATTATAAAAACCTGATTTTAAATTAATATCAAAAGAATTTTGCGAACAGTTAGGTTTTGGGCCCCCTATAACCCTGGGCCCCCACGATGGGGGGGTGCGTTACGTCATTGTCAGTTCAACCATATCATCTAAGAATAAGACACACACACACACACGTATATATATATATATATATATACCTATATATATATATATATATATATATATATATATATATATATATACCTATATATATAATAACTTAAATTGATATCTACTCATAATATTCGAATATCCTTTATTTATAACATCAAATTCATAAATCCTAACACCCTATTTGGAAAAACGCGTCTCAATTTATCTTTTTCTAAAACCTTAAAAACATATTGGTTTATTACTGATTCTTTAGACCTTGAATTTCTGATAGTTTTGTTGGCGATTCCAATATATGGTCATTAATGGCTTTCATGTGCCTTAGTAATAGGGATTAATATTCCCTAAACAATGATTTCATTTCTATAAGTAACTAGTTATTCCCTTCGCCTAGACACTTTATATATGATGCGTTTTTTTCCTTATTCATCCCTGTATATAAAAACTTGATACTTGAATAATTCCCTCTCTAGTATTTTGGCACTGTACGAAAAGCATGCTCGAATAAATGAACAAGCCTATTTTAATTTTTCGGCCACGACCACTTAATCACCTCTAATCAAAATGTAAATTTTTTGACGGTGAAAATAACGGTTTTTGTGTGTTCCTATTCGCCACTTAAGAAATAAATAAGTTTTTCCGTTATACGCATTAATTAAATCTCTACATACAGATGTTTGAATTTCATTATGGTTTACAAAGAATTTTTTTTTTAGAAAAGGTGAACTCTCCGAGTTTTGGGAATGCTTAAATGCTATATGAACTACTATTTTACAATGTTACACTCCAAGGTTAAAAAATAATAATTATAAACAGTTAAAAAAAAAGTATCAATTTTTAATGATAAATGATTCTTATCAATATCGCACTTCACACATTGCTATCAAAAACTATAAAAATTTAAATGTGAAAAAAACAAAAAAAAACATCTGTTTTATTTTTATTTCATTCTTTTTATCACTTTCATGTGATTCCTTTCAAAAAAAATTACGAATGATATCTTTTCCATAAAAAATCATAAGGATAAATGCTGATATTCGAAAGGTTATCATATTAACTAAAAAAATTTCTATACACATACAGATTGCACTACATAGATTAAGCACTTAAATAAATATGATTATTAATTTTTTATAAAATCACAGAAATATTTTAAATTAAAACTCAGTATGTATATGTAGGATGTTTTTCTTGTAGAAAATAATAATGTAATCGATGATTCTAAAGTAATCAATGATTCTAATTTACAATCAACGAAACATTTGAACGCTAGCAAATGTTTTTGTATAAAATATTTGTGTATAGGTGTGTAAGAATATCGTTTCATTATCAATTCTATTGCAAAACAAATTGTTTCATAATTTAAAAAATATTTACTTTTATTTAAATTTCTTTTCTTTATTTTGAACTAATTCTTAGTTTACTATTTAAATTGCACAGTAATTTTAGGTATTGTTTAGGTTGAAAATTTTCTTCCACATGATTATCGTCTGCTTTGTTCAAAAATTCATGCAACTCTAATTAACCTAATTACTTTATTTATTGATTGATATATAATCGTCTGTCGTTAAATTTATGTGGCTTAAGTTGGCACATATTTTGTAATTATTCGAAATAAATTTTGTTCAGTTGGAGAAAAGAATTGTAATGCATAATTGACGCGCTGGTTAAACTTAAAATGTAATTAATTTTCGAATATTTTTGAGTTATAATTCATTTTGATCATTATTTTTTATCATTTGAGTGATTATAAGAATAAAATGTGCCCGTGGGATAAACTTTGGCTACTATTAATCACACAAATAATGCAAGTTCAATGAATAAGCTTTTAATTCTTTTCTGATAGGAAAAAAAATTGAGTAACTAACACTTTTCTTCCCTTTCTCTCCTTTTCAATTCTGATTTCAAATTTTTAATTTAAAAAATTGAAACATTTTTAGGCACTTTTCCGTTTCGCCGGCTCAAATCTCGCCAAGCAGGTTTCATTGGCAACAACGCACAATATACACATAAAAATAAATGTTAATAAATATCAATTCTCATTGGCTTTTCATCTATTGTTGATGTATTATGAAAAAGACATTAGTGATAAGACTTGTTTTGAAAATGTAATAAAAGGTTACCAGCAAGAATATTCCGTTTGGCGGTGGTATCATTTTTGGTGACTTTATTGCCTGCACCGGCGAAACGGAAAAGTACCGATTACTGTAAGTACCCTTTTTTCTGATAAAATACAAGAAGCAAAAAAACAATCAAAACTCGTGTTCATTCTGTAATAACCAGGGCCGGATTTCCAAGAGAATCAATCAAGACCATCCAATGGGTGCAGCAATTGGGGTAAAGCACAGTCAGGAAGAAATAAGCAATCAAATATTTACAATTACAAAGGTTTTCAGTTTTGCATTGCATTATTTCAAAAAATTTAAATAACATAACCAATATTTATATTTGAAATTATAAATTATCTTTTCAGAAGAAGGGGCATAAAATTATTCCTTTCACCAAAGGTCGGCAGAGAGTGAATATTAACGTCGCTCTATTCAGCTACTCGAGGACTTTTGGCAACGGACCTCGTAATTTTGAACCATGGTCAAGTGATGAAGACAACACCTGAACTGGCACCTCCCTCTACTAACTTCCACACCAGACCAAAGCCAGGACGTTTGAGCTCTCGACAGATTTAACGTGCATCACCACCTTCCTTACCCCCTGCACGGTGGGTCCAGGAGTCAGCAGACTTTCGAGCTGTAAGGGTTAAAGTGTAAATGAAATAAGATAACTAAAGTATATGCATACGCCTACATACTTTTATATGCATACGATTACAGGAGAGGCTGTCGTGTTTCAAATAATATTTTTAACATACACAACTGTGTTTTCAATAATACATAGAGGTAAAAATCTGAATAGTTACAACCGTCTAATGAATGAGGGCTTATTAGCGTCACCCCCTACAAAAATACAAAGTCTATTGGCAATGGTCCTCGTGCTTTCGGCACTGTTAAGGGACGAGGACTACACCTAAGCTGGCACCCCTTTATCCTAACATCCACAACCACCCCAACGAGAGGACATAACCCTATGGCAGATTTAACATGCACTAGCCTCTACTTGGCGGGGTTTTAGTGGCAGCTCGCGACAAGACAAGCTAGCCACGAGTCCTTGACCATGGCTCTTTCGCTACCATGACCCGGGGGTACTGAAAAATCGATTTAAATATCATATGCAAATTACTGCGTTTATTATTCACTAAAAAAATAGCAAAAAAATATACATTTAGCTATGAAGTATTGTGACGGGCTCGCGCGTCTTTTTCATTAACATGTCCTTTGAGTTCTTTGGGACCAGAATTAATGGCAACTCTTTTCCAACCGAACCCAAGAAGTGAAGCGTGAATGAAAGACGCAAATTAGGAAGCTTTTAAATATCAAAAGCTAGGTGGTAATTTGAGGAATGTTATGATTCAAGAGTGAAGAGGTTTTGGAAAGATTAAGGGACAGCTAACAGAAGTTATTCGTGACAGAGAGCCATTAGGTCAAGGTGCATACCATTGCACTCCAGTAAATTCGCAACTTCCAGTAAGATTGGATTGATCGATCGATATTAAGGTAGGTGTTACTATTTAATATTAGGATCAGTGGTAGTACTGAAATTGAGTTTAGGAGAGTTAGTATTGATAGTGGTCCGGGTTACGTTAGTTCGGTATTATATTGATGGGGGGCCGCCGGTCTCTAAGGATTGCAACTGTAATTTTTATATCTGCCCTGTTGTTGTTTACAAGAAAAGGAATTTCTGGGAGCGCCTCTCACCCCAACAAAAAGGGTGACGCGTTCCCACGCCTGGAAGAAGGCAATGTACCCATAAATACATCATGGTTTGGGATGTTTTTTGGGAATTTCCCGCGTTTGGGGTAAGTCATTGACCGCGAGAGAGGATATCCCTCCGCTGACCCCAGACCAATCAGAAAAACTGATTGAGTTTCGAAAAAGAATCCGCTCCAGAATACACAAGTAAACCGCCGCGAAATATAAGCGCATGCACGACGAATTGAGACACTCTCTGACACAATTTTTATCACCGATTTTGGTCTGACACGACCCTATCTGACGGTAATCGCGGTTGGAGACTCTCCGGACGCCAACATCATGATTCCTCTCTCTCAGAAATTATTCAGTTAAGTAATCATGTATATCCTTAGTATTTAAAGTAATTTCAATCTTATTGTAAATAAATTAAGTGTTAATTTAAAGAACAGACTTTTAATTTAGTGTCCTGTTTTATTTGTCTTTAAAAGATCTAATGTTTAAACTTAAGCTATAGTGTGACGCCAACTGAAATTTAGAACCGGGTTTTATTTAAAATGGATCTAACGAAATAAATTAATCAATTTAACATAAGTTAAACAGGCGTTGCATTAATATATAGTGTGTGTTTAGCCACCTTAGATTCTATCACATATATTATTATTATCTAATCTGTTAGAAGTTTAATTTTTAAGATCTTAATAAAGTCAAATTAAGATCATGGCAGCTTCTAGTTCTTCCTTTATTCCTATACCTCTAGCTCACGCTGATAATCAAGGAGAAGGGCACCCTTACAGTATATCATCATTTATTATGCAGTGCAATCGTATTACGAAAAAATCAATAAAAAACACAATATTTCTGTAAAGCACACAAATTAAAAAGTAGTAAGGAGTTAAAAGTAAAGGAATTGAAATATAGATAGTATTATTTGGGGGGGGGGAGTTACTTTGACAGAAATTAGTAGTGTGTGTGGGAACCTCCCTGGGTTCCACTCTGGACACTAAGATTAATTTGAGGCTAAGAATGACCAGACGCCATTCGTATAATAATAACTTATATTTATTCACTTGATTCAAATATCAAAAACTCGAATTACATATAGTATCTAAAGGGTTTTTTTAGAGGTATAGAACTTTAAATTGCAATAAAACAACGATGTATTATTCGATTGACATGAATTTTTTTTATTCGAAAGATAATCTTGTGGCATTACATTTTAAATATGATTTCTGGCATAGGACTGTCACGGCTGGCTTGGATGTAGTCCAATCTGGACGTCCAATTTTCGATGACTTTTTCCAACATTTGTGGCCGTATATCGGCAATAACACGACGAATGTTGTCTTCCAAATGGTCAAGCGTTTGTGGCTTATCCGCATAGACCAATGACTTTACAAAGCCCCACAGAAAATAGTCTAGCGGTGTTAAATCACAAGATCTTGGAGGCCAAGTCACAGGTCCAAAACGTGAAATTCGGCGGTCACCAAACGTGTCTTTCAATAAATCGATTGTGGCACGAGCTGTGTGACATGTTGCGACGTCTTGTCGGAACCACAGCTCCTGGACATCATGATTGTTCAATTCAGGAATGAAAAAGTTAGTAATCATGGCTCTATACCGATCACCATTGACTGTAACGTTGTGACCTTCATCGTTTTTGAAGAAGTACGGACCAATGATCCCACCAGCCCATAAAGCGCACCAAACAGTCAGTTTTTCTGGATGTAACGGTGTTTCGACATACACTTGTGGATTAGCTTCACTCCAAATGCGGCAGTTTTGTTTGTTGACGTAGCCATTCAACCAGAAGGGCGCTTCATCGCTAAACAAAATTCGCTTAAGAAAATCGACCATTATTTTCGAAATAAAATTGCACAATTTGAAAGCGTTGTTCAGGCGTGAGTCTATTCATGATGAATTGCCAAACCAAACTGAGAATAAATCACTTGACAGCTGTTAAATCGGTCGCCATCTTGGAAAGTAATGCCAACTTAAACTTCTATACCTGGAAAAAAAACACTCTGTATATGTCTACGTCAAACAAAAGTGATTTACTTTTAATATTAAATTAAATTACGAAATATGAAATTAATCAATAACTACGCACAATATCAAATGGGTTTACTGGAATAGGAGGTCTGAGAAATACACGCATTTTGAATTAGTATCTTTCATTAGCTGAAACTAATTTTATTAAACTAACGCTTTTGGTAAGTGGTATTAAACTAGAATATATCACCTGGTAGTACTTATAATCTCTTCAGGTATATGAACTTCCTAAGGTTCCTTCATTGAGTATTAACAGCAACGCTTCACTATCGTAATCCAATTGAATCCTTTAAACGTTGTCACTACTGCTGCTGGCTCAATAGCCTTCATCCTCCCTAACTTACAACGCTCTCTTTAAATACCCTATCTACTTTGCATATCCCGTTCTCCTAGTTGATTGGAAATATACGCGAATTTACAATCCCCAAAGACGCCTAAGAATATTAGTGGAAAGATGCTGTACAGATTCGTCACATATGTTAAAATGTTCTGGACACATTTTAATATCGGGGAATATTTTCTATTTTATAAAAGAGTTAAGAGTTCACATCTTGTTAAAAGAGAGAGCGTCAACAAAGCAGCACAAGTAATTTTAATGTCTGTTTATACAAAATGAAAAGCATTGGGAAAGTATGTTGATACTTACGGCAAAACGGTCTTCCGCCAGCCGTTTTTAAATAATACCTGCGTCTTGGCGGCGGTTTTGGTTTGGCGAATACTCCCAATGGAGAACACATCTGTCCATCCACACCACAATTGCATTTTCCTTGCAAGAAATCACTCCAACCCGTACATTCCACGCCAACGATGAGACAATCGTTTTGATTGAAGGAAAAAACGAAGAAATCGATGGATCTTCGGTGAGGACATGTTGCAATAGTTTGAACTGGAAAGAGGAAGACAACGTTTATATATATAGGGATCAAATTTTTTAAAAAAACAAATTCATGAATCAGTTATGAAAATCGACGGAGTATACTTTGAAGAGGCGCTTATCCGAAGGATAGAACCCGCGACCTTTGGATCTGCAGACAAGTAACATGACCACTCGACAAAAATGTGATCACCTCTGTCCTGAGGCAGTTACTGGCTTATGTAGATATCCGCTACAGTACTCCCCCTCTAGTTAGTCAGTGTATAGGCGAACGAACGACATAGTTGTTAAAGCGAGCATGTGAGTTGCTGCTGTTAATTGGTGTTGTGTCAAGTGAGCCTGATGACTTTGGTTGCTTTTGCTGCGGATAGATAGCGCCACTACAGCTGCTCGAAGGTTGTGTTTTCTTAGTTTAGTGTCAAGGTCACTAATAAAGTGGCGCTTATCCGGAGGACAGAACCCACGACTTATGTATCCGTAACCAAGTAATATGACCACTAGATAAAAGTAATCACCTCTGTCCGGAGGCTGTTACTGGTTTGTATAGATATTCACAATATACTTGTCTAAATAAAAAAAAAATGATACGTGTACTGGGTGAGCCAAAAGTTCGTTTAAACTTTAAAAATTCATAAGAAAAAAAATGATGTGAAAGATGTGCAGCTTACAAGAAAGGCTCATAAGCAGGGACGTCTTAAGATGTATTGATGCCTTGGGCCCCAACGCAAAAATAGGCTCTGGGCCCCTACGCAAATGTAGGTCCCACCTATGACACATAAAAGTAAACAGTACATAACATATGTTGTCAGATACTCGTACAAAAAATAACCCGAAGCAAATAAATTTAAATGACTTACGATCTCACAGACCAGCTCAACCGACTGCCGCCTTTTGACTGAATGAGTAATGATGGTGTATGGTGGTAGGCCTAGACCTATACATGGACCACGGTGATTACATATGTGAGAATCCCCCTGGATTCCACCTTGGACACTAAGATTAATTTGAGGCAAAGAACGACCAGAAGACATTTTTACAATAACAAATTGTATGTATATATATTTATATATATAAGGCTATATATATATGAGATATATATATATATATATATATATTCACTTGAATCAATTATCAACCTTTTAATTACAAAGATTAATAGATATGTCTACGTCAATATGATTGAACCTTACTATTAAATTAAATCACGTAATATGATACTAATCAACTATTAACTCAATATCGAACGGGATTACCGGAATAAGAGGATCGAGAGATACACGCAGTTTGAATTATTAGCATTCATTAAATTACCACTAACTCTATTATGTATTTACTCTTATAAGCCGATAATCTAGATTTAAATCTCTCCTTTTCCAAGGACCTCATAGCCACGCCCTCTCTCCGCGTACCAAAGAACAAACAGGTTACGTTCAGACTCCACCAAGGACACTGCTACATGCCATCAGGCACCATTAACAACTATGATATGGGATGGAGGCTCACTCTGCGAGCCATATGCCCAGCGACAGTTAAATCTCACCTTTTTTCTATCTCACTTTCCAATTGCAGACCACTGCCAAATGATCAACGAGCCACTAATCGCACAATCAACTTGAATCGCTCTAGAACACTTTCAGTCCATCTTTTGGCTTAATAGCCTGCTGTTAACTTACAACGCTCTCTTTAAATACTTTAACTAGTTTGCATATTCCCGGTTTCTTCTTTTAGAGCTGACTGGAAATATACGCGAATTTATAATCCCCAAAGACGCCTAAGAATATTAGTGATAAAAACGAAAAATTCGTGGATGTAACCAGTTGACACATCATAAGAAATTCATGATTTTTCGGATAATACAATGGGGAAAATCATGATTTTGTTAAAGTTGAGTGACCCTCAGGGCCTGTTAAGACGCTAAAAAACGGGGTTTTTCACAAGGGAGCAGCAAACCTATTTTTCGCGCCCGCATTAAATCCAAGAGGCGTGGTACTTGTAATCAGATTCTTGCAGATTGGCGCAGTAATATCCAGTAAAACGATTTTATTGTAAAAAATCACTTACCACTGCGTATTTTACTTCCAAATCATTCCGGTGTCCTAAACTCATTCAGGTACTCAGCCTTTCATCCCTTCAGTGGGTCGATAAACAAATACTCAATCTTGTTTGGGGACTAAACACTGAAGGTTGCGCTTCAGACTGACCGGCAAACTGATGGGGACATCTGCGACATGCACTGAGATGGGCACAAGGTCATTCAAGGCCATCAATCGGGCTGTTCGCCAAAGTTTATTTTTAGTATTGACATCATATTGGAGGAGAACAGAGTGATTGCTCGAGGTTACGCAGGGCCACCTAAAATGTGTCGGACAATGTTCCAGAGGTCATGTTGAAGAATTGTTATTGCAAGAATAAATGAATGGAGAACGGGTTGTCCTGTACAACGTTTCGGGTTTTCAACTTTTGCCGCCAGTGATATTTTTAAATAAAAATGTGTTTCCCTGACTAAAAAAATCTGACTTCCATGAGATCACTTTCTTGTAAGCCGCACTTCTTTATCATCATTTTTTCCTTTTTTTTTTATGAATTCTTAAACAAGCTTTGGGCGCACCCCGTGTTTTGTTTTTGTTTTGATGTACATTCAAGCATCCATTCTGCGAACCTCTACATTGAGAATTTTCATGTATAGTGCGAACTTTTTACTGGAATCAAGAACATTTCACGATTTTCTTTTAAAACAGCCTCCCAATAGCGAAGTGCATTTTCTCTATAACGAACTTTTTCTCTTGTGATTCAATTTTTTTCTCCCTGTTTTTAAAGTATTTCTGGACATTTCAAGTTATTCTCTCTTTTAACACATTTTATGGTAGCCATACATCTTGATCTGATTTTATTAGATGCCTAACTAGCCGAGAGCAACAGAATTATGGGCATTTCATCGAAGAAGTGCAACATTTAACCCTCATTGCCCAGCTCACTGGAAACATCTTTGATATTTCTTTCATCCTCAGTGGAGTTGTTTCGTGTCCCCGTGTCCTTTAACTAGTCTCCATTTATTTGTAGTGTTAATCTGTCGTACTGGTAATTTCGTTTCTTATTGCTCAAAAATGTTAAAACGTAAGTGTTTGAGCATCAAAGAAAAAAATTTAATTCTTCAGGAAGTGGATAAAGGTGTCAAGAAACTTTATTTGCAGGTTTTTTTTATGTGTAGGATATATAAAATAAATATATATTAATTTACAAAAAGGTATGAATAATTACTTTTTTAATGTATAGTGTTTATGAATTTAAAATTTGTTTTATGTAATTTACAAAGAAAGTTGAAAGATGACCTCTATATAAGAAATTTTCCATGTAACAAACTTTTACTCGGAATTTAGTGACTTCGTTATATAGAGGTCCCACTGTATTTGGTAATGTTGCTGAAAATCATCTTTGGCGTTTCTCTTAACTATTTGTGAACGAAATTAAGCTATTAACGCCAAGGGGTGCACGTTAGAAGGGATCGCGGTTATATAGAGAGAAAAAATTATTATTAACTGTAACCTGCCTAAGCGGAAAAGATGTTCTATGGTACAGAGAGAAGGAGAAAAATAATTTTTTAAAAAATAATTCAAAATTTAATATTGCCACAAAGGGGTTGAATTTTCGAAAAAATGTAAAAACGCTTACTTTTGATTAGATGATTTTAGACACGATGTAAAGTTATTTTACTACAACGTATGAATTCCTTATCATATAATTTATAATATTTCTCTTAGGAATATTTTATTTCCAAAGCACAACCGCCAGGTTTAAGAATTTTTCTTATCTGAACAAGTACTACAATTTTACAATATTTGATAGTAAAAACTTAGTATCTTTTTAAATAAAAGAATGAAGGAGAAGAAAAAAAGAACCTACGTTCAAAAGGTAAAATTCCATCGAATAAAGTTCTCAAAAGAGTCAGTGGACAGCCACGTTGTTTTCCACCATTTGGCCAGAAATTAATATGTCCCAAGTCCTCGTTAGTTCCGAATCCTGGAAAAAATGAATTATGTTAGGATGAAGATTCATTTTTCTCTTTACCTCTTGATTATATATTCGATTTATGAATGAAAAATAGTTAAATGAATTTATTTGAATGCTCTATAGCAGAGGGATGGCGAACCATTGGCACGCGCGCCATTGATGGCACGTGGCACAATATTTTGGGCACACCACCGATCAAAACGATCCGCGATTGATTCTGCAATCAAGAAACTTTCAGTGAGATTTTCGCAGTTCAAAGAATTATCAAAATCGCTCAAGTTTATTATGTACTCTGACGTGCATAATTTTATAAACTGAACTTACCCCAATTCGATTGGATGGAAATTGAAGGATTTGAAATGCAACTTATTAATTTCTAGTCTAATTCAATAAGGATTTGAAAATTTATCGAGACTAGGAACAAGTTAGAATTGATTGAGACAGAAAGATTAGCAAGCAATCCAAGTAAAAATGCCAGTAACGAAATTTTGGAAACATGAATTTCGATTCAAGAAACGTTTAACTGTTTAAAGAAGCAGGCACATGCTATTTTAACTATATTTTTATCGACCTATGCCTACGAGTCCTTATTTTCAGAGATGAATAACATTAAAGATTAGTTTAGAAACCAATTGTCAGATGACTCCAATTCAGCATGCATTCTGCTAAAAGTAACATATTTCCCAATCCTAATGTAATTTATTTGTAATCTGTGGTGGTGGTGGTGGGACTAATCCCCATCTAGTCTAGTTTCACTAGACCAGATCCGTGAGTCCATAAATATGTACAAAGTCTAAGAACAGCAGGGGGATGCAACAGCCTCCTCACAGGAAAACCCCAGACATTGCAGAATGTGCTGAGGAGAAAACTGACTGATGTTACATTTAGGGCAAATTGGGAAGCTTCTTTTGCCACCCTCAAAATTCATGCACCTCAGGTGACCTGTCGAAAATCGTTAGAATGCCGTTTGATATGATCTGGAACCCTTGAATGAAATGGCGGATCCAGGGTGTCTTTGAAAGTACCATGGGTGTACAGGAGGGACTACCCAGGTTCTACATATTAATTCTTTAGTCCTGGAGTAGATCTCTGTTGATGTCAGGACCATGTGGTTTTCCGGATCCACAGGATTGCTTGTAGCCGCTTTCGCAAGGTCGTCCACACCTTTGTTCCCGAGAAGGCCTACATGAGCAGGGACCCACTGTAGATGAATAGGGTGCCGATCCGAAATCTGTTGAAAAAGGTGAAGAATACTCCTGCTGGTGCTATCGCCGATAGATGGCCAATTCGATAAATGTTGGATGGATGATCGGCATCAGCAGAAATCACACTAATGTTACTTTATTTAATTTGAATTACACGTTTAACTAAAACACATTTAAGGTATCCGACTGCGTTCGGAACCGTGATTTTAAAAAAATGCATAAATGGATAATTTTCATGATATTTAGTGACACTCAGATTAGAATACATGCATAAAATTATTTTAAGGAGATTTTGACAAAAAAATTTTATTTAAATATAATATTTTGGCAAAAAATTAACTTAGAATAATCTTTTTTCAAAATGTTCTCCTTTTGTGAAAAATGGTTCTATTATAATAATACTTTGCCTGTATATAGCTCAGACCTCTCTACAGAGGCTCAACCAGAAGTTTTGAAAAATTCACATTATTTTCAGAGTTATCACCAACTGAAAAAATTATTGGCGTTTTTTTTTTCTTAAAATTTCTCCCCTATGTTGTCGTAAAATATGAATAAACCCACTTCTAAGTTATATATTTCAAAAATTCTAGTTGAGCTTCTGTAGAAAGGTCTGAGCTATATACAGGCAAAATATTATTATTATAGAACCATTTTTCACAAAAGGAGAACATTTGGAAAAAAGATTATTCTAAGTTAATTTTTTGCCAAAATATTGTATTTAAATAGTTTTTTTTGTCAAAATGTTAAAACAATTTTATGCATATATTCTAATCTAAGTGACACTAAATATCATGAAAATTATCCATTTATGCATTTTTTTAAAATCACAGTTCCGAACGTAGTCGGACACTTTAATACTATAAAATATAAAATGTATTTTTCTGTATTAAATAAAGAGTTTTGGGTGTTGTTAGTATTTAGTTTTATTATTTTTCCTATAATCACAAGTCAAAATTATTTGACGGCACGTCTATATATCATTAAGCATTTTTTTGGAAAAATTGGCACGTTGACTCATAAAGGTTGCCCACCCCTGCTCTATAGCATCAAATAAATTCATTTAACTTAGTGTTAGTGTTTTGAGCTACGATAAATGACGGGGACGACATTTGAGAGAGTAGGCTCCTCTTTCTCTATACTTCCTCACTAAACTAGCGTGAGGACTTCCAGCCTTGCCAAATTTAAAGTGCATCAAACTTTAGTGGTGAATCTACGATTCGATAGAAATAACGCCGGCTACGCGTTGGACAATACGAATGATGAGGAAAATAAATAGTTACACACAAATCATATTTAACCCTTTAAGGGCACACAGCTGAAATACAATTTTCTGTGATAAAGTACTTGATAAATGTAATGTTCTCATCCTTTATAAACATTATTTAGTCACAAAAAAAATATCTAAGCGTGGGGTTTATCCTGAGGGGTGGCTAGACTTTATAGCCAATGCGCATTTAGGACATATAACTTACTTTTCAGGATATAATGAATCATATTGCAAAAAAAACTTTTTTATGAAAAATTAACATTTATTTAATAACTATTTCAATCACAATTAAATACAAAGTACAAGTGTAATTTAATAATAATAGAATAATTGTACAACATAGAATATATATACTTAGAAAATATATAGAATATATACTTAGAATATACTTTAAATTTGGTATATATCCACATTTTATATTTTATTTAATTTTAGTATGAAAAGTTAGAAATAAAGTAATATTTTTTGAGAATTTAAATTAATTATTTCCCAAATTTGATGAGCTATATACTGTGGAACTTAATAATATGTAAACGTTCTCTCCGAGCAGGAAAACTGTAATGAAAGATTTTCGAACCCGAGAATCTTATACCACATATTGTAAACAAAGTTTGTTTATATTTCCTACCCCCAACATTCTCATGTGATTTTAAATGCTCTATCTCGAGTACTGGTAAAGCGAAAATTTCTTGGTCATTTTTCTGTTCTAGGTGGGCAGTGGGGATAGAGCCTCTATCCACATATTAAAGGTTTTCACAAACCTAAATAAAACCTTTTTTTTAATTGTACAATTGTTCAATTCATTCAGATGAGAAAAAAAGTATACTTAAGACATGGCGAAATTTTTTTTCAAACATCAGAAATTTTATTTATAGTAATCAAAATACAGTTTGTAGATTTACACCAAGAAAAACTGTTTTTAGCTACCCCTCAGAAGACATGAAAGACAAAAAAAGGTAACGTGCTGCCATCCGTATTAATTTTTATGCGTTTTAGCTTCAATTAATGCATATAGATAGACTAAATATCCACGCGCATTGAGAAAAATTTTTTAATATGGAGCTAGACGTATTAGCCACTGCCCACTGAAGGGTTATAGTGAAATGGGTGCTAGTTCTTATTAATATTATTTCATGTTTTTTTCTATAACCTCATGCATTAAAAGTTAATAAATCCGTAAATTATAAAGACAATTACTGTATAAAATACAGTGAATGATGATATTACTTGTGTAAGCCACACACACAGCAATTCATTATCGCTTAAAAATAACATAAACAAAATTACCTATTACTGCAGATGGATTTGAATGAATAACATCCACGAATGTAGCATCGGCAGTATCTAATTTCACATTATTGGCCACATTTCTGAAGTATGGACCAGCGGGATCCAGTCCTATAAAAGAAATATCAAAAAAGTTAAAACACAGCTTTGAAACATTTTACCTATTTTTTTTTTTTTTTTTTACCAAAATAACACTTCGAAACAGTGACTCTCAAATTTCATTTTTCAATATCAGATGCTACTATAATCCCTTTTGAGTTTTTTTCAAAAATTTATTTTTAGTAGCACCTAAAAACTTGTAACAACCGACTAGCGGCTGTTGGTGTTTGGGGGTTCAAGCAAAGATCAGCCATAGCAAGTTTTAAATTCAAATTTATTTATCTATTTTACCTGATAAACACAACTAAACATACAAAAGGCACTTAGTAAGTAATTAGAAGAGCAATTGCACGGCTTAAGGCTACGAACATATAAGTATAGTCTACTTACTCCGCTTACTATTGGAGCACTCTGGACTTCTACGCTAGAATTCACCATAAATATCTTACTTAAATGTACGACATCCGGTCGTAAATCTTAAGCACAACTTTGTCACTTTTATTTTCACCTTATCAATAATCAACCAACCAGCGACCTTCCGTCGACTATCATCGCGTACCTAAATACAGCGCTTAAATAGAACAACTCATTTCAATAAATCAAGTCTTCTTCGAGAGAAAGTTTTCAATAGAACATACAGTTAAGAAGAATAATTTTACCCCAAGAGGATAGTAGAAGGTTCGCGGATAGACCCGTTACATGTTGAACGCGCTAAATTGGCAACCATGTGTTTCGTTTCATATAATGTGTCGCCAATACGGTCGTGCGATAATGCGTAATTACTGAACCATATATTTCTACAAGTGTTGAATAAATGTAGCTCAATCGTTTGCATTTATTTTTTTTTTAATATTTTTTTACAATAACATAAAAGATAATTTAAATATCTTTTGAAGCTTTTCAGTATTAATACTGAATACGTAAGATATTTGTTTTTTTTATACGTATGTGTATCTTTGTTTTATGTACATACCTGTTATTCTTCCGAGATTTGGAAGGCGCTCTCCCGCATAGCCTGCTATATGCGCTCCTAAACTGTGACCAATAAGATGAATTGTTTTCATATCGGCTCCTAGTTTTTCCTAAGAAAAAATAATGGAATTCGATTTTCGGTAAGGGCACTTAGAAAAAACATTTACCGTAAAACCCGGCGTATAACGCGCACTTTTATCACAAAAAATAAGATCAAAGTTTACGGGTGCGCGTTGTACGCCGGGTATAAAAATGAGAGCTTTAAAAATAAAAAAAGATGGGCATAGAAAAAAATTAGACTTCTACATAGATCGAGAAATAGTGGTTTTTTTAATGAAATGGCATTTCTTATGAACTTACAGGGTTGTAATCTTGAAGTATGCTTTTTTTTTTAAGAGCTTGAGATAATATTTAGAATAAAAATGGCTACAAAACATAAAAGCATTGCGCGTGTACATTTAAGGTTTATTCATAAAAAAGGGGGTGAATATACGCAAAAACTAAAAATTGCAGCTTGAAAGAATAGGTGAACGTTATGCGCCGGATAGGCGAGCGTTATGCGCTTTGTTTGCAATAATTATTGGTAAACAATAATTTACATCTGTATACATTATGTGTTATTAATGAGAATAAGAATCGATTTATAATTAGAATCTAGGAATAGAATTAGAATCAATCATTTGAATTGATAGAGCGAATGTATTTCGACTTACCGCGATTTTCCTTCCATGCTGGACACCCTAAAAATTTCCTATAGAAGCTTGAGGAAATAAATATGCATTAAGATGAGTCATTCAGAAACATGCATAACTTGTCAAACTATATATTTTGCAAATACACATGCACACCGTTACATGTAAGAAAACATTGCACGACACAATCACAAAAAAAACGATGCTTCCATCATACACGAATACGAATAGAATCCCATTTCCCGCCAACCACAAAAAGTTCTAGAATGAAGAAAAGTTCAATTCGTGGCACCATCTCTGGACGGTGAAAGGAGTCAACTGTTCTTAATATTATGTATTAACAAAATTGGGTACTTACGTATTATACCAATTCAGAAAATGTCGCCAAATGCCGCCATCGTCACTATTGTGTTCGAACACAGACGGGAATGTGTATTTTTCCCTATTGGCTGCTCATCGCGGCATTTAGCGACATATTTTGTTCTGACAAAATTGGTCGACGATATAATACGTTAGATACCCAAAATAGCAGTACGCATGTAATTATATTCATTACTTACACATTTATGAATGCTGTGTATTATGCAGTATATAAAAGTTAAACAGTGGTCTTACGTAAATAAATTTGCACGTATAATGCATATGCAAGTATCCCATGTAAAAGAATAGATATCAGGATGTAAAAACTTATACATGTACCTTCTTTTATTGAAAAAAGAAACTTTAATAGAACCCAACTTTTAAATTGTTTTCAATTATCCTATAACATCTCTAGAACAAGACGTTAGTGCAATAAATTTTAATTCATTCCTTGAATTGGCATGAAAAAAAATGAGGTACTTTATCATTTCGCTGGTGCAAATCTCGTCACAATATACAGATAAAAAAATTTCTAAATGTTAGTTATAATTGGTTTTTAATCTGTTTTTTATGTATTATGAAAAAGATATTCCTGTGTGTATGTGTGTGTGAGTGAGTGAGTGAGTGAGAGAGAGAGAGGAGAGAGAGAGAGAAGTTAAAAACTTTTTAACCAAATAAAATTAGTAATTACATTTTTTAATAAAAGTTGAATTTACTAGGTAAGAATTTATCTTAAAATCTGTGTAAAAGAGATGCTGACACTAACTACCATATGATTATTCAGATTAAGTTGAACCTTCATCACAAATTTAACCAAAGCAGTTTTATCCAATGGTTCTGCCATCTAGAGGAATAATATCGATTGAAATTTTTCTCTTGAATTATAATTAACTAATTAAGTTTAATCAATTTAATGTTATAAAAACTGTATTAGCATCGAGTGCCATCCACTACAAGTTTTTAAAAATGTATTTGAATTCGAGTGGATGAATAAAAAGTATTTTACTAACGATTGAAAATAGGAATAAGATGTATAAATATATATAGGGAGAGTGTGAACAAATAATAGGAATTGAAAAAAGAAAGGAAAACACAGGCACTCGTGTATTATACAGTTGACCCATTTCACCAAATCAAAAGACGTCGCCAAAAGATGTTATCATCGTTATTATTATGTTCGAGCATGAGAGGGAACAGTTTCTTTTATGTGCTTTATATCGCGGCTTTTGGGAACGTCGTTTGATTTGACGAAATTGGTTGATGTAATACATAAATAACGATAAACTTGATGAGGATTATAATTATCATCCTTACATTAGTATTATGTTGATTAGATGGTGATGATACAGTAATATTAACAAAAATGATAATAGGAAATGTATATTATCACAGAAAACTAAGAAATTAATAATTTTAACTGGAATAAACAACGCAAAATATTTTCTTAGCTTATTTCTAACTTATCTAAATCAGCGTTTCTCAAACTGTAGGGCACGCTCCTCTTGGGGGCCGCGACAACTCTACGAGGGAGCTGTGAGCATATTGAAAAGTCGAAAACAAAATTTTATTTAATTAAATTTGCTTGTTACTTTCAGTAAATTAATAAATACATTCTGACATAATGAAAAATAAAATACACATTTACACTGATCTATTACATTTATAAATGTATCAGTGCTACACAATGTACACTGGTGTGCAAAAATTAAGGACGAAGTCGAAAAATTAGCGTATCAGCTGAACGAAGAGGCAGAGCGGACAGAAAGACCAATCAGGAGATTAAGTATGGTGATGTACGGTAGCACATGCGCAGATATGCAGGTAGACGTAATGGGGGAGTGTCTGCGTAGTATAAAGCATGTTGTAGGTGTAAGATCAGTATTTCTGGCAAAGAGATTGCACGCCGTATAGCAGTTAAAATCACACCGAGTTGCTGCCTCAGCGAGAAATGGCGAATAATCAATCTGTTAGACGACATCTGGATGCTTTTACCCGAGGTCGAATCATTGGGAAGTTGGAGGAAGGCCGCAGTGTGACAAGTGTGGCTGCAGAGTTCGGAATTGCTCACAGCATCGTTTCACGACTTTGGAGACAATTTCAAACTACAGGAACAGCTATCCGGGGGTTCAGTAGTGGTCGTCCAAGAGGAACCACACCCGCAGATGACCGGTACATTGTCTTACAGGCCAGAAGAAACAGGCGGCAGACAGCGGGAGAAAATCGCGCACACGACACAGGCGACTGGACGACCGATATCGCGTTTTACCGTGGCCAGAAGACTGCACGGTGGTGGTCTGTTTGCACGACGCCCTGTACGGTGTGTACCTTTAACGCCTGCCCATCGGAGAACTGTGGTGCCGGGAACACCGGAATTGGTTGATTGATTGATTGAATATTAACGTCGCACTGTTCAGCTACACGAGGGCTTTTGGCGACGGACCACGTAATTTTGAACCATGGTCAAGTGACGTGGACGACACCTGAGCTGGCACCCCTCTCCTAACTACCACACCACGCCAACGGGAGGACGTTTCAGCTCTCGACAGATTTAACGTGCATCGCTGCCCTACACGGCGGGTCTTTAGTGGTACTGGATTCGAACCTGTGACAAAGCAAGCCACAGTCCGATACCTATACCACTCGGGCTACCGCGGCCACACACCGGAATTGGAGAGACAATGAATGGGGACGAGTACTCTTTACAGATGAGAGTAGATTCAGTTTGAGTAGCGACTCTCATCGCATACTCATCTGGAGAGAGCGGGGAAGCCGCAATCATCCCTCGAACATCATTGAAAGGGACAGGTATGGAGGTTGCGGTGTTCTCGTTTGGGGAGGCATCATGCTTGGTAGTCGTACAGATCTTCACATCTCCGGCGCAGGTTCAGTCAACGGGACCCGTTATTGTTACGAGATTCTTCTTCCATATGTGCGTCTTTTTAGAGGTGCTATGGGTCTGCAGTTCCTTTTCATGGACGACAATGCACCATGTCATCGCACAGTAGCTGCCGAACAGCTCTTAGAGAGTGAGGATATTGAACGTATGGATTGGCCGGCATGATCTCCGAATCTCAATCCCATCTAGCATGTATGGGATTTTCTAGGCAGACGCTTGGCAGCTCGTACCTTACCACCAGTAACGATTCGGGAGCTTCGACGAATGGGCAGCAATGCCTCAACAACTCATTGACACCCTCATTCTTAGCATGGGCAGATGCTGTGAAACCTGCCTAGCAGTCAGGGTAGATCATATCCCCTACTAAAGACCTTTTTTTTGCTTGCTGGACACCCATCACAGGGATGTTTCGGCCTTCAGTCGCATTGCGCTCCATGCTACTTTTTCAATAAAGCTTCTTTTTATCCCTCTGATTTCTCTTTTAGTAAGTGTTGCTTACATTGCACGTGTCCTTACGTATTGGGGATCTTACGGTATTAAATGTGTTGATTTGGAAAGTTTTTGTACAAAGTTATATTGAAAAAACCGTCTCACCCTTAATTTTTGCACACCAGTGTATTTTATAATTAATTCAAAGTTAAGAGCAAGTTTAATAATTACCAGTAATCCCAAGGACTTATTATATATAAAATTATATACAAAGATTAACATTTATCTTGACAATTTGTACAGTTTATAATGAATCCCTTAACTGCCGATTCAAAGTTACGCGATTCGCTTCCCCATGCCAACCGTTTTCCACGTAGGCGGGCGTATGCGATGTATTGGGGGAGTAAAGAATAAATAAGCAAATAATCTGAAATAAGTAAATATTTCACGAACACTGTCAATGTCCTTTTTTTTGCATTCTAAGGCCTTCGGAATAATTTTATGGATAGCAGCGCACAGAAAATATCATACTTTGGAAAGACGTATATATACGTCGGAGGCAATTAATGCTTTTGCTGAGTTGATATACGTCAGTGGAACTTAAGAGGTAAAAGTCGAATTAGAGCATTACGTCAAAGTATACTTATTATTGAATTCACTACATTGTTCTTGTATGAAGGAGGCCCAATGAAAATTATGATTGAATATTGGGTCGCGAATATTGAAACTTTGAGAAGCACTGTGTGACGGGCTCATCGCGATTTCTACTAAAACTACTTTGGGGTTTCTTTGGAGCCAGAAGGACAATTCTTTCCAACCAACTCAAGAAGTGAAACGTCAAATATACAAATTAGAGATCTTATAAATAGTGGAAGTTTAGCGTACGCAGTGTGGCTATGGGACGTGAATATACGAGGTCTATGATAACAAGTGTTAAAACTTAAGTGAAAGGAAATCCCGCATCCAAGATTTATTATATCCGTGCCTGTGTGTTCAAGTTAAAGGTAGATACCATTCCACAAGGATAACCGCTACGTCAGTTAGGATTCAAGCGAATTGCTGCTTATCCAAGATAGACCGGTAAGAACATTTATTTAAACTACTAGGAACAGTGTGTTTATTGAGATTAGGGTTAGGCAATAAAGTTAAACGTAGTAGTCAGTGACTCGATTATTTGGTAATTTGGTAATACGTATTCTGTGTCACTTCACCTCAGATTCACTTGGTTTGAAGATTAATACTATAATTGTATGTTGTTTAAGTTAAGATCTTAATAAAGAGGTATTAAGATTATGGCAATGTCTGGTTCTTCATTCACTCCCACATCTCTAGGTCGCGAGTATAATGTAGAAGTAGGGCAACCCCCACGGGTACCTGCCTTACAACTGAACTAAATAAACATTATTATTGGCATACATACATGGAGGAAAGTTATGAGGTTTGCTATCTGTGCTCCAATAACTCTGCAGTCTGCCACTGATTGTTGATATATAATTCTGGGAAGCAGCAAAGTAGAAGCATGATCTAGCGCTATAACATTATCATCAGAATTTCGTAGGAATTCGTCTTTCATCTCCTAAAATTAAAATAAAAAATAAAGTAGCAGTTTTCTACTTAAGCCTGATGTTATAGTCCTATATAATCAGGACTTCTGTTGACCGTAATAACCGTTTGTTATTAATTTTTTTAACACACAACACAATTTACATAAATACACGACACAGAATTTCATGAATCTTGCACTAACATCTCCTTTCACCCCGTCTCTCCAACTCCATCTTTTTCAATAATAACCTCGAACAATAACCCGTTATTTCATGCACCAAAGCCAACATCAATCAAATCCTCAGTGTAAGCTAATTCTTTACAATGTTATTGCGCAGAATCCTGTGGTGTACACACCGGTTGATGCATAAATAGTGTGACCAATTTCAGAGGATCATAAATTTTTATTGCATCAAGTTATTTACATGGAATTTTCAATGTGGTTTCCTCTAGCACAGTACACTTCACGTAAATGTTTCGGCAAAGCTAAAAAAGTTTTTTTGACCATTTTGTGGGTATTTTCCAACTTCCTCTTTTATTGCTTTTTGAAGCTCTTGAAATGCTCTTACTGTACGTCTATTTAATTGTTTTTTAAGTATTTCCATAAAAAAAATAATCACAAGGAACACAGACAGGGGATAGTGGTAGTCATTTATCAGGAGGCAGAAAGTTTATTTTTTTATATTTCAATCATTTTATAGTTGATTTTGCAGTATGACTTGGTGCACAATGATGGTGAAAAACAAAGTTTCCTTGAGAGTAAAGACGTTTACTTTCTCCGATCAAGTGTTTCAAAGCTTTATTATGATAGTATTTAAAATTAATTTTTAGACTTTGGTTCTAAAAAAATGATTTTGTTAAGTCTTAAGAGGACATTCCTATCCATGCCATAACACCTGACGGTCAAACTTGCCTTTTGTAATACAGCTATGTCTTTGCGACGTTTTTTGTGAGAAATATATTGTATCTTCATTTTGCTAGTTGTAAATGACAGATGGAACAGTGCTTCATTTGAAGTTATCCATGTTTTGTATCTACCTTTCCATAACATTAAATACAGAGGTCAATAACGTTTTCTTCGTTTTTCTATAGTCTTAATAGACATTTGATGACAGACAGGAAAAAATTTACTTTTTTATAACCAATTTTCTTTATCTGACGATAAATTGTCGATTGTTATACCTCTGGTTTCTTTGCCATAGTTCTTTGAGAAAAAAGGATTTTCTACAGCGATAATTCTTTTCAACTTCTTTTTTCCTTTTTAATTAAGGATTTTCTTTCGCTCAAATTTTTTTCCTGGGGCGTTTGATTACGAGCCAAATTTTATTTCTTTTTCAGGTTTAGATAGCAATATATTTGAAAAATATCTTTTTTGATTTATAATGCTTTATTTATAACAGAATTCTAACAACTATCCTTCAAAAGCTGTAAAATTTCGTTCCAGGTTCGAGGATCTAATTTCAGTACTATTTTTTACTCTTACTAAGAAAAAGGGCTTGATTAATAGTTTAAATGCTTAATTTTTAAAATAAAACCAGTAGTAAAATGATAGACATTTACCATAAATAGTTATAAGCTTTTAAAATTGGTCACATTTATTTTTTGAATCAACCGGTATTGTTATGGGAGGGCTTACATTGGAAAAAAAACTGGTAGACGCTGAAAACTCTCTTAATGTTTCGGAGGGAGGGAGTTTAAACCCTACCCTTGTATGCACCAGTGGCCTTGAGGTAATTTAGCATTCCTAAGGGAATTAAATATTCATCAAAACATCTCTGAAAATTAATTTGTGATGTGTATGTAGATGGATTTCTATGAAAATTATGCATTAAATAGTATATTATCAATACTAAAACTGAACACAACAATGACAATACTTACAAATGGCCAAGTGGAGGCATATGTACCATCGGAATATCCATGTATTATTATTCTTGTCCAAGACGATGAATTGAAATTTGATTTGAGAAGTAAGTCGTGTTTGTCTGGAGAAAAGGAGAGTGGATTATTCCTATTTTTGGGAGTGAAAAGCAAATAGATTGGTCTGATCACTTCTTGAGGAAGAGGTAGGAGACTGATGATACGGTTAGGAATGTTTTTGAAAGGAGGTCCGGTGTAAAAACAACCCAATCCAGGATAGCATACTGTCTTAAAACCTAATTATACAGAAAAATTGAAATTATGTTATGTACACACACATATACATATATAATACACATATACACAATAAGATTTATATTACACTGCTGGCCACACAAAATGCAAAACCCTGAAAAAAGCATGTAAACTATGGAAAATTTACATCATGGTGACGATGAAATATGAAAATTATTAGCATTATAGCGCAAACGCACATCACAGATGACTGTAGCGCCATCCGCAAATGCAGTATAAGGAGAGAACAGATTAGCGATTTGAAATACGGCACTTGTTTTTTCATGTGCATTTTTTTGTAGGCTGTTTATATATCTAAGCCTCGTAGAACACATCGAGTGTCTTTTGAACAAGTTTCTGAATTCGATCCAGGAAGAATAGTAGCCTTTAGGGATTTCGGATTATCCTTCACAGAAATCGGTCAACTTGCTGGATGAAACCAAGCAACTGTGATGCGTAATTGTCATTGCTGCATGCAGGAGGAAACGATGGGGATGATCGCACTTCCATCGTTTCACCTCTGCCCGTGATGACAGGCGGATTGTATGCAGGGCAGTGATGGATTTCACAGCCACATCGCGAACCATAGCACAACGCATTCTCTGCCACGCGTCATTCTGTGTCCACCCATACCATTAGACGCGGTTTGCAGCAGAGTGGAATGTCCATAAGGCACCCATTGCTTCGTTTACCCTTGACTGCAAACCACAGGCGTTTGCGCTGCCAATGACGATGAACGGTGAACATGGGCAACGGAATGGAATGACATCGTGTTTACTGACGAATATTGCTTCTGCCTGCAACATCACGATGGTCGGATTCGAATTTAAAAACACCGTGGTGAGAGTCTACTGAAATGTTGAGTTATGCATCGCCACACTGGTCCTGCTCCCGGTATCATGACTTGGGCAGATATTGGATTTCACTGCTGCTCTACTATAATACACATTTTCAGTACACTGAATAGCCAGGGCTACATCTCTGAGGTGTTGGAGCCCGTGGTCCTTCCAAACATTTAGTGCTTGCTATAAGCCATATTCCAACAGAATAATACTCGATCACTTATGACCCGCAATGTACAAGAATTCTTCTTTACCCATCAGATTGAATTGCTTCCTTGGCCTACTTGTTCTACCAATCTATCGCCAATCGAAAACGTGTGAACCATGCTTGCACAATAACTGCCTCGGGATACACCAACCCTTGCTACAATAGACCCACTTTGACAATATGTGGAACCCGCATGGACGGCTGTACCCTAAAGGATACATTCAAAGCTTCGTTGATTCTATGCCGAGGCGTGTGGCAGCGGTTAAAGCCAACAATGGCGTCTACATCAAGCAACTGATTTTGTCATCATCTACACGTGAGTGAGTGATTGAGTGAATGTTAAAGTTGCATTGTTCGGCTTCTCGAGGTCTTTTGGGGACGGAACTTATATTATTAGAATTATGTTCAAGTGACGAGCATGACACCTGAGCTGGCACCACTCTCTCCTAAATACCCCACCAACGAGAGGACGTTTGAGCTCTTGACAGATTTAACGTGCATAACTCCCCAACACGGCGGGTCTTCAGCGGTACTGAGCTCGAACTAATGACACGCCGATTGCGAGTCCATTACCTTGACCACTAGGCTACCACAGCCATATTATCCACACGTCAAAAGGGGTTGTAATTTTAATCGTTTGATCTTTGTACAACATGTTATCTGCCAAATAAATTCCGCTATGATATGGTGTTGCATTTTGTGAGGCCAGCAGTGTATATAAAGGGTTAGATTTTCACCACCATGAGTTAATGAAAAATGAATGCAGTATTTTTGAATGCACATCGGGAGTGCTAAGTTTGAAATGGTAGATGGCATTCCATCAAAATACATTGGTTTCTGAGCCTTATGGTGGCCACGGTAGCCCAGTGATCAGGGTCATGGACTCGTGGCTGGCGTGTCATGATTTCGAACCTAGTACCGCTGAAGACCCACCGTGCAGAGGATGCCGATGCATGTTAAATATGTCGAGACTCAAATATTCTCCCATTGGTGTAGTGTGGAAGTTAGGAGACGAGAGGGACCAGCTTAAGTGCCGTCTTCGTCACTTGACCATGATTCAAAATTTCGTCACCAATAGCCCTCTCTCGTGCAGGATTGTAGTGAGACATTAATATAACTCTCCCTCACACTGAGTCTTATGTGTTCAACGTCGATGTGATTTTAATTAAAACTGACATTGTTAAAGGGAAGAAAGTGAGAGGTAATAGACAGACTACAGAGACTACAGGAGGTAATATGGGAATAATTGGCACTTACGTATTGTACCATCAGCCAATTCCACCAAATAAAAAAAAATATCGTCAATTTAAAAAAATGCCGCTAAATGTTATCATCGTTATTATTATTGTGTTCGAAAATGCGAGGGGATGGTGTTCCTCTATAGGTTTCATATCAGGCGTTAGGTGACGTCGTTTGATTGGATAATACAGGTTGACGGTATAATACGTAAGTTGAGAGAGAATTATATTAATGTGAGCATGAGGCTGCTGACAACGGACCTCGTAATTTTGGATCATGATCAAATGACGAGACCGACACCGGAGTTAGACCCGTCCTCAGCGGTACTGTCTCGAACTCATGACACGCCAGCTCACCTTGACCAATAGACAGATCAAGTTAAAGTAAAAAAAAAGAATAGTTAACATTTTGTTGCATTCAGATGTAATATTTTGTAGCCTCTGAAAAAAATTATTGTTTTTGTTAAAATCTTAAGAATAGTTTAAAGACACTAAATATTCATAAAGAATTCATACTAATGTTGTTATGCATTTTTGTTTTTAAAAAAAATAGTAAATTATACATACATTATTTTATTTTATTCATATTTTTTCCTTATTTATTTCATTCAATTGGTATTGTGACGTCTTCGATTGTTGTGAATTCCAATCCTTCGATTCACGATATGTTTTATGGCTTCAACCAGATGTCAAATGACCAGTGCACGTGGCCATGGGGCCATTGTTTATTGTTTGAACTCTGGCAAGCACCGACAAACAGACTGACCGTCATAATGGTGAAAAGAGAACCGGCGCCCATTGACAATAGGCGAAGCCTGTATAAAAAGAATCCTATCGCCTCAGCCGGTGTCGAGAAAATGGGATAATAGAACACAGGTGGTGTGATAGACAAGTGTGCCCAGATTCTGGAAAAGAATTATAGCGCTCTTGGTCCAGACGGCCCGAGAGTGTTTTTGTGTGTTACGCACGAATAGGACTAGGGAGGCCGAGAGAGACTTTTGTGGCCTGCCAATAAGAAGGGACGAGGGGCGTGTTGTGGATCTACCCCTGGTGTTTAAAAATAGTTCTTTTTCAGGAGATGGAGGAGAACCCTGGATGGGGAGAGCTTGAGGAGAGCCCTGGATAGAGAGGACTTGAAAGTCCTAAAGAATGGAAGGAAAGAGGATGAACGCCGATGGCGTTGGAGAATTGGAGTAATATAGACTGACTGCACTGGCTTGGCGTATAAACTGTAATTTATTGCTTCGAAAACAATTTGTTGAGCAAATAAACAAACCTTTTATTCCCATATTAGGCTGTGATAATTTATTGATTGTTAGCTACTCACGACGTTACAGTATGCTGTTAGGAATTTTATTGATACTCGTAATGTAGCAGTGCATATAATTTAATCTTTGTGCTGTTTGGAAACGAATATTAGTAAATAATGTGTAATACTGTTTGTAAGCTTATAATAAGCTTCAGTATGCATTTCCACAAGAGGACCTTCTGTAAAGAAAACTGTTAAATCTCTCAGCATCTAGAAATACTTAAGACAAAGGAGAACTTCAAGATACGATAAATATTTTTCAAATGATGACCCGAAAATATAGTAAGATATTTTTTTTAAGAAAAGAGATTGAACACCAGTTATATATATATATATATATATATATATATATATATATATATATATATATATATATATATATATATATATATATATACATCATTTTGAAAGTAGTTACATTAATAATTCTAAATATTATATTTATCGTTATATAGATGACATAATCATTTTTGGCAAGCAATTTTATACCTAATACTAATTTTTATCCACAATATCTTAATTTAATACAGACAAATAGTTACAACAATGAAGCAAATTTTCTTGAAGTACATACCAAATTAATAGATAATGTAATTGTTTCTAATATTTATGATAAAAGAGAAGATTTTAATTTCAATATTATAAAAGTTCCGCATTGGGAGAGTAATGTACATATCTCTATATTCAGAAATATAGTTATTAATTATAAACAAGGCAATAAATTTCTGGTGTCAAAAAAATCAGAAATAATATAAATAACTATAAACATTAAATCTATATAAATAACTATAAACATTAAGCTTAAATCAGAAATACCCAATTAATTTTATTAATAGTTATATGAACAAAGCTATTCAAAATTGTAAGGATTAAAAATTCTTAGAATAATAAGAGTTTAATACTATAAATTTACACACCATAGTTATAGTTACCTCCATATTCTGTTATTAGTTAAGATTACTTATTATTATTTAATTCATATATACTTTAGTGTCACTAAAGCTATGGTATTTTGGAACTCTTTTATTAATTTTTGTTTCTATTCTTTTTATACTTTTGTTAAGTGCTACATTTCAGCCATTCACATGCCTTGAATCTGCATTAGGGTCCAGAATCTGGCAATAACTTATTTATTGCACTCAGATTTAGCGCGGGCTCTGCATTTTCAAGTACAATTTTTAGGGAAGTTACCTCTATTTTGTAATGGATTTAGAAATTCCTATCCATTACTTTCAATAGGTTTTTACTCAGTATTATTTACATAAAGGGGAAAGGTTGGCTGGCTAAAAAACATGTTCAACCCCACTTTTATATAAATTATTTTATATATTAGCTGTCCTAAGTCAGCAATGTTTATAATACTGCAGCATCCATTTTATAATTTTAATCTAGTGTCCTTCATTGTATGATCTCTTTACTGTCTCTGTGTTTTTTTCGAATGTGATTGATGAATGTTAATCTCTTGTTTGTAGAAAATTAGACTATATATATATATAATTGGTTAGTTGTTTTAGTTTGAAGCTACTAGACGGATACTGGGGACATATATCAACCGCATTCAAATAACGAGGGCGACATCTTAGCTGCCTTTCCATATACATTCTGAGAAACGCGTTTCAAGAAACTGGAACGAAATCTTGTGTCTTTCAGATATTAGTACTCTTTAGAAATCTATTATCTTAGAGCAGGGGTAGGCAACCTATGGCACGCATGCCACACGTGGCACGCGGTACACACAATTCTAAGTGGCCTTCAGCACTAATCTACTAATTTGTCAAGTTTCGAGTGGATGGAAGTTGATACATTTGTAATGGGCCCGATTTGACAAACATCTTCAAAATAATGGACATTTACAGAATTACGAAAATTTTTGATAGGTAACTCTAAAGATAAATTTACAGCTATTTTGTTAATTATTGAATTTTATTGCTAGGAAGATTTAATTGTTTGAAGAGAGAAAATTGTATGAACTCTGCCTTTCTCTCTCGCTTTGGGTTCTACATATCAAAAAGTAAAAAATATTTCCTCTTCTAAAAAATATTTCGAGTCCGCAAAGAAATTGTTTAACAGCTGAATGCTCAAAATGGTGTCAAATTGAAAGTCACACATTATACCCTTGATTTTAAGATATAAAAGCAGAGTGGTGCAAGCGCTAGGTTCGCATTAAATTTTTATTTGTCTTTTTATTCAACTTTAATAAAGGGAAATACTTATAATTTACGTTTTCTACTTCTTATTTTAATACATATGTTTAAAAATACATTATATGAGCAATTTTTTTTTAATTTTTTGTTGAAGAAATAATATTTTATGCTGTGTTAATTTTTATGTTAAGAAATATCTTTAAATGATGCAAAACTAATATAAAACAAAACTGTAAATCTAAATTATTGACCTCCGTTCTCTAATTCTGCATGCATTATCAAGGGAATCGAACTGTTTCAAAAATGATCTACTGAGTGCACGCTGAATCATATTTGTAGATTGGTTTGGCACACCACAGCTAAAAAGATGCCGATTCCTGTGTTAGAAAATTATTTTTATAAAAATTGTTCCTTAAATATTGTTGAAGGAAAGAAGTCAAGGATATATACCCAGGTCAAAGGAACGAGGTGGTCAAAAGTTTTTATAGATAATCAAAAGGATAGAAAAGAATGCCCATGATTTCCGTATAGAATGCCATCAACAGTTGACTCGAAAAACAGAGGTCCAGCAATATCTGATTGTATGATACAGATAAATGACACATCAATTTTTAAGAAAGTAAAAAAGGTTTTTGTATTAACAAAACAAAGGGGATGAGAGGGAGGTCACCCATTCGCAGAAATATTGCAGATTTATCAGGCAATTGCAATATCATTCGTTGAATTTCTTGCATAAAATTCTTGACATTTTTCGCAAGGTTTACGGACAAAATAAGCTTCAAATAGCGTAAAACTCTAAAATGTGTGCTGAGATCATTTTTCAAAGCACAAAACTGAAAGACATTTTACAATCGAATAACTTCAGTGTGAAAAAACCCGAATGTGATAAAAATGAAAGATACGATAAAATTATAAGCAGACGATAAAAATCAAAAATTAAAAGAAATACATGCGCAATCGGCTCCGGTGGCTTAGAGGTAGCGTGACCGCTTCTTAAGCTCAAGATTGCGGGTTCGACCGCGGCTGGAGTCGATAGATTTTCTGATTGCGAAAATCGTAGGCGCGCATGTAGTATGATTAGGTGGTATAAAGATCCCTTGAATATCTTTTGTGGCATTGGTGCACTCGGCGAAATTAAATCACGACAATATTTAGCATCCGAAAAGAGTTTGAATTGAGAAATTAGTTCAAGCGTCCAAATTTGATAACGAGGCCGCCACTAGATGGTGCCACCATGAAATTGCTCTCACTTTGCAGAAGTTGTCGTGTCTGCTAAGTTGCTAAAATGCAGCCTCATTGGAAACAAGTAATCTTTAAAAATATTTTAAGTCTATTCCTAAGGTCAACAAAGAAAATTTTTTGTTTTAGTTACTTTTCATTAAATAATTTCAGTTAATATAAATATATATGTACATAGGACACAATCACACTATTCAGTGGCCAAATAGAAAGAGATTTTTCTTGCAATTTTCCATTTTTCTTTATATGTAGGATGTTGGACTATTATTTATGTTTTTGTTACTATTTATTCATTTATTAAAATTAATTATATCAATAAAATAGAATAGTAAAAAGAAACCACATTCTCAGAAATCAGGCCAGCCCAGGTGGGATTCGAACCCACGACCTTTGGATTAGAAGTCCAACGCGCTATCCATTGCGCTACAGGGACACAAAGAACAGTTTTCCTTTCTATGTATGCTGTTGAACTATTATTGCTGTTTGTTTCTATTTATTCATTTTTTAATCTAATGAATGAATTAATATTTGAAAAAACTGTATTGACATCAAGTGTCATCGACTACAAGTTTTAAAAAATGTGTTTCAACTTGAATGCATGAATAGGAAGTATTTTATTAATGAATGAAAAATTGAATATATATATATATATATATATATATATATATATATATAAAAGAAATATGTATTATTTATCAAAAACAAGAAATAATAGATAAAGAACATAACAAGAAATAGCATAATAAAAATATAAAAGCTGAACATTAAGAACAAAATTATAGAGAAATAAAAGAACTACAAAAAAGCAGAACCTAGCGAGTCAGAAAGCAATTTCGGACTTAGGACCGAATAAGTGGGGTTAAACTAGTTTAAAGGCGCCAACCTTCCCCCTTTGCAACTCGGTAGGAAAACCAAATAAAATAAAATAAACAAAACTTCAGAGTATGGATAACTCAGAGAGCATGATAAAACCAATCACTACTATTATGTAACAAACTCTCCCAAAACTCTTAATGCAAAAAAAAATCACAAAATCACAAAATAATTATGTAAGAAAAGTAGAAAAATGCTAAAACAATTACATAAGAAAAGTATCATTCAAAAATTAATTTAACAAAATTTCTTTACTCACAAAGCTTTTACGAAGAGAAACAAGCGTCTTGCCATTAATGAAAGTCAATTATTCACTATATATATATGGGGGGAGATTGTGAACTAATAGTAGGAATTGAAAAAATTACTAAAATAAAATTTTTCTTTGTTGACCTAAGTAGAAATTGAGTTTTAAAAAATTATATTACTTATTTCTATACAAATAATACCTTTTTTCACGGTGCATTTAAAAAAAAATGTATCTACCGCTTAATTTCATACCATACCAATGTGGTATACTAATTGTATACCATATTGCAACTAAATGTATTAAACATATATATGCATTTAAAGTAGTTATTTATTTTTAAGAAACGAAATTTTTACATACCCAAACTTCTTCGCTTTCTCGTAGATGAAACAGTTTCGTTACTTTGCAATCCCATAGAATCAGCACATGATACAAATAAAAATAAATAAATAATATCCTTAATTCTCATCTTGTAGCTTAAAAACATCACCGTGAGTAAGCAGACGATTTTTTGATGCTTCGAATGAAGAGAATGCCGTTACGTCTTCTTTTTGTAATCGTAAGCGGTAGCAACGCACATTAAGTATTCCATTTTAAAATAATAGACTGTAGAAACATCAAATATATACAAAAAAATGTTCATCAAATTCATATATATATTTTAGGAATACTCTTTCTTTCTCAAAAAATTTCTTATTAAGATCATGATTTAAATCTAAATATCAACAAAATTACTTCAATGCAAATATTAATCATGGAATATTTCTGTTAATAGAAAACTCGACTTGTTTATTCTCTAGATTTCTCGCTTAAAATGTCCGTCATAGCTTCGGAAAATCATAACATTATGACAAGATCTACCTTTAAAAATATTAATCCGATGACTTTTTTTTTTTTTCCTTTTGGGATTTAAATCATTGTGTACAACGTAAGAGGTTCTTGAGGAAACAATTTCTTGAATTTAAATTTTCTTTCCGCTTCCGAATATTTCGCTATCATTAGAAATAGCAATTGTGTAGAAGACATATCTTTTAAAAACTATTGATTTAAAATAATCTCCGTAGAGGATTAATTTATTATTAGATGAAAATTCAGAGATAAAATTTAAATTTTTGACGGTTTTTTTTTCAATTTAAGTATTAGTAATCAGCATTGTTTCGCAAGAAAAAGCTTTCTGTACCAGTCTCTCTTGGAAATGAGATGCATTACAGGTGGGGGGGGAGAAAACAATTGGAATCTTTAAACTTTTTTTTAAATAAACAAAATTAAATATTTTTTTATTTTCTTTAAGATGAACAAAAATTCAAAAAATATAGAGATGGAAAAAGTCTGGAAAGTTGAATCTCATGGCGTAAAAAAATAATAATAGTTGTAACTTTTTAGAGCAGCTTATTGCAGTGCTTCTCAAACTCCAAGTATCGGCGACCCAATTTTCAATCATAATTTTAATCGCCCTTCTCCGTACAATAACAATGTATTGAATGTAATTATAATATACTTTTTGACGCTAAAGCAACAATACTGTCTTCATTATGCACCGCACAAATTATCAATATAAAAATTAAATTTGGTGTTCATTACTTTTAAGTAACAGATATTTTAAATAAATTACTTTTAAAAAATACCTTTCTTGAAAAATCTTTTATTTTTTTCAACTTTTTGATATGCTTTGATATGCCACGTAGGGTTATCACGTTCTCCTGGGGGAGGGGGGGCACAGTTTGTGAATCACTGGCTTAGAGAAATAAAATAAGTATCTGCGAAAATTTTAATAATTGGTTATAATTTTTTGAATCCTCTCATTCTAAAGCAAAAAGGATGCGTCACTTTTTAAAAAATGAAAAATCGACTTGCAACATCAATTTTTCATACTTAAATCAACCTAAAATTATTTTCTTGTGACTTCTACCATCAATAAAATGAAAAAACAGAGTTAAAAGTTTCATTTCATTAAAACTCATAAGAATTAAGGAAGTTGTCCTCTAATTTATTCAGGATAAGATATTTTAATGCTTTTTTACAAATTTTAGATGCTTTTAAATTATCTTTTTTACTAAACAGGTATTTATATTAATAACAGGCTTTAAACTTTGTTTTCCGCATCAGAAGATCAAATAACAATAAAAGCATCAATCTGTATTAATAAAAGAAAGAGTTTATGTGTTTTGGCCAACCCAGAAATATGGAACTTGGCACGTAGAAACTATAGAGTATGATGCTTTAAACCTCAAAGAAATTTTTTCGAAATTCACCTTAGATTTTTTTTTTAATTCAACTTTAAGCGATTCTTGAACTAACTGGAGATATGACGTCATATCATGTTACGTCTAACTCAACAAAAATTAAGGTTTCGAACATTTTTTGGGGAGTTTGTTGCATATTTATTATAAATATATTTACTTATATTTTATTATATTGATTGATTTATTATTTTATTATATTTTATTATATTGATTGATTTATTATTTTATTATATTTTATTATATTGATTGATTTATTATTTTATTATATTTTATTATATTGATTGATTTATTATTTTATTATATTTTATTATATTGATTGATTTATTATTTTATTATATTTTATTATATTGATTGATTTATTATTTTATATTTTATTATATTGATTGATTTATTATTTTATTATATTTTATGATGATGATTGATTTATTATTTTATTATATTTTATTATATTGATTGATTTATTATTTTATATTTATTTATTTATTATTTTATATTGATTGATTTATTATTTTATATTGATTGATTTATTATTTTATATTTATTTATTTATTATTTTATATTGATTGATTTATTATTTTATATTGATTGATTTATTATTTTATATTGATTTATTTATTATTTTATATTTATTTATTTATTATTTTATTATATTATATTATATTGATTTATTTATTATTTTATTATATTATATTATATTGATTTATTTATTATTTTATTATATTATATTATATTGATTTATTTATTATTTTATTATATTATATTATATTGATTTATTTATTATTTTATTATATTATATTGATTGATTTATTATTTTATATTGATTTATTTATTATTTTATTATATTATATTATATTGATTGATTTATTATTTTATTATATTATATTGATTGATTGATTATTATATTATATTATATTATATTGATTGATTTGTTATTATATTATATTGATTGATTTATTATTATATTATATTGATTGATTGATTATTTTATTATATTATATTATATTGATTGATTTATTATTTTATTATATTATATTGATTGATTTATTATTATATTATATTATATTGATTCATTTATTATTATATTATATTATATTGGTTTGTTTTATTTATTATATTATATATTATATTGATTGATTTATTATTATATTATATTATATTGATTGATTTATTATTACATTATATTATATTATATTGATTGATTTTTATTATTATATTATATTGATTGATTTATTATTACATTATATTATATTATATTGATTGATTTATTACTTATATTATATTATATTATATTGATTTATTTATTTATTATTTATTATATTATATTATATTGATTTATTTACTTATTATTTATTATATTATATTATATTGATTTATTTATTTATTATTTATTATATTATATTATATATATTGATTTATTTATTATTTTATTATATTATACTATATACATACATTGATTTATTTATTATTTTATTATATTTATATTGACTTATTTAAAATTATATTGCGTTTTCTGTTCTGCGTGGTGCAATTAAAATATATGATGTATATGCACTTTGATAAATCATCGTAAAAAGTTTTCTTTCAAAAGTTTCATTTTCAGTTAGGCAACACGGATTTGCTTATAGTTGAGTTTCGATATCTTCCGATGTGAATTGTTTTTCTTAATTAAACGTATTGTATCCTCTTCCGTAATTTCGAACAAAAAGGATGTTATTTTTTCCTTTCAGGAAGTTTTTAACAGTCATTGATGCTAATGTCATAATTTTTTTTTTTTTGCTCATACCTCATAATTTAAAAAAAAAAAACGTGCAAAAAAATATTTTTTCCTAGCTCGTGCAGCTTTATAAAACAAATTCTCGCTATTACAATTAAATATTACTTCCGAATACTCGTGGCCGACGCGTCATGAGTTCAAGCCTTAGTGCCCCTAAAGACCCCTCCCCAGTATAGAGGGGCTGATGAACGTCAAATTTCTCTTAGCTCAAAGTCTTCACGTTGACGTGGTGTGGAAGCTAAGAGTAGAGTGGCACTCAGGTGTGTCGTACAAGTCACTCGACCATGGTTCAAGAGTATACGAGGTCCGTAGAGATGAATAGACATATAATTATGCACATTTTGTCATGACCAATATTAAAATAGCACGAAATTTTAAGGCATTTGAATGGTTAAGGTAACCGACTACGTTCGGAACCTTAACCATTAGGAATCATATGGATACTTTTCATGATATTTAGTGTCACTTAGATTAGAATATATGTATAAAATTGTTTAAAGGACATTTTGACAAAAAATTTATTTAAATACAATATTTCGGCAAAAAATTAACTTAGAATAACCTTTTTTTCAAAATGTTCTCCTTTTGTGAAAAATGTTTCTATTATAATAATATTTTTGGCTGTATATAGCTCTGACCTCTTTACAGAGGCTCAACTAGGATTTTTGAAAAATTCAGATTATTTTCAGAGTTGCAACCCATTGAAAAAATTATCGGCGTTTTTTTCTTAAAATTTTTCCCCTCTGTTGTCGTAAAACATAGATAGACCCATTTCTAAGTTATATATTTCAAAAATTCTAGTTGAGCCTCTGTACAGAGGTGTGAGCTATAGACAGGCAAAATATTATTATAATAGAAGCATTTTTCACAAAATAAGAATATTTTGAAAATGGTTCATTCTATATTCATTTTTTGTCAAAATATTGTACTTAAATAATTTTTTATTGTAATACTATTCTTAAAACAATTTTATGTACATTTTCTAAACTAAGTGACACTAAATATCATAAATATTATCCATTTATACGCTTTTGCAAAATTACGCTTCCGATCGTAGTCAGATACCTTTAGTATCTTTCTCATATTCAGGTATCCCAGACTCTTCCAAAACTAGATAAGAAAAATCGAAGCTATTAAATACCCCCAACGTGTTTATAAATATTTTTTCCAATGGGGCTGCAGATTGGTATTTACCATTGTAGACCTGATGCATTCCCCGGGAGGTGATATCACTTTTAAATGCAGCACCATATAGGTGGAATACTATTTGCGACAATGTTATTTTGACGCCCAATTTCCTCCCCAGAGGGAGGCACCTGAGCTCTTACGATGCAAAAGGGCACTAGGAGTTTAATTTTGTGGAGGACACCCAAGACAAACAGGCACTATAGGGATCTTTAACATGCGGCATAATGATAAAACATGGACGCTATCGATTTTCTGAATAGGGAAAATCCGCCAATTTGTAATTTATTTAGACCAGAGGTTCCCAAACTTTTTTGTCTCACAGCCCCCCCTTGCCATATGTTTCGTCTTTAGGTAGACCCCTGCTTATCTAACATTACTTTTTTGCACATTTATCTACTTATATGTCGTTTTGAACGCTGGTATAGAGCTATTTACTTGAAAAGATTAAAATTTTTAACTATAGTGAAGTATAATGATTAATACTTCAGAAACACATTGATTAATGTTAAATTTAAATTTAATAATACATAAATTAACTATTGCGTAAAGTAATTGAACAACAAACAAAAATGCTTCTAACGGGAGGGATGAATCTAGCGCTTCAATCACAAATTTTCAACATTTGGCATCAATCTTGTCGAGTTTAACCCTAAATTTCTCCGGTTAAAAGTGTCCAGTTTTTTTTTTTTTTTTGAGATTGTGTAACCATGGTGAAACACTCTTACTCACTAGGAAAACCAACTAAAAAGTGGCTCATAATAGTCCATAATTCGGGGTAAATAGCAGGTATACCTTTTTAAAGCCAAAATTGCTGACATCCGTTTCTAAACTTTACATTAAGATTTTTGTTGATGTCTATTCCAATCATTTCTTGCAATATGACATTTGCTGTTGTTTTTTCAACGTCACAATATGAATTCATTTCCCTACTGTGGTATTACTATAGACAAAACACTCTTAAACCTAATTTTAAAATCTGAATAAAGGCATTTAAATGTTGGATTTAGGTAAAAACGTAATTTTCCTGGCAGATTGTCTGTGACAAAATGAGAAACTGGGGAAATTCGTGACATCCAATATTATACTAATTTGGCTTAATTTTAGTAAGAAACACAGAAAGGCTGTCACTTTGCAACAGTGCAAATTAATAGGTAAAACTTGGTCCCCCCCTTGATTACATTTTCTTTTAAAATTAAAATTACGATCTGGTTTAATGAGAGCCACTACCGCGTAGACCCCTCATTTACACCTCATGGACCCCTAAACTAATTTTTCACTGACGTGGACCCCTAGCAAGTCGTCATAGACACCTGGGGGTCCATATAGACCCCTTTGGGAATCCCTGATTTAGACTAACGTTTATTAATATTAAAAATTGCTTATAGGTTAGGTTCGTTAAAAAATATTAAAAGTATCAAATATCTAGAGGAATTAACGAAAACACCACTCAGTATCAAGAAAAAAATTAGCATATAGTATACATTTTTAATGAATTTTTTGATAAATCTCAAGTTTCATGCAAAAAGTGGGGTAGTTAACAGATCACTTTAATAATTACTTTTTTTAAATAAAAAAAAATGTATACCAAAAAAAAGATTTTTATGTATTTTTCTTTTTTTACTTCCTTTTAAATTATTTTTGATAAAGATATATGTTCAACTTGTGTTATGATAGATTTATGCTCAATGATTATTTTTGATAAAGATTTAAGTTATTATCCATTTTATAATCAATTTCATTAATAAATAGTATTTAATATAATAAATAAACCATTGTGTGTGAATGATAATCCTTTATTTTCACTAATCTCGGTTAAATTTATTTCTTCGAATTCTTTTATTTCTTATAATATTTTAATAGGTGTGTAATTAGCTGACCTTTCTGGTCAGCGAATCACAGAAGCTGCACTCGACAACTCATTTAAACTCTTTTCACATCCCAAAATCTCTCTCTGACTTCTTTGCTTCAACCGGACTGGCTAGGTTCTCCCCGCCCACTTCTATCATGAAAATTTTTTTCGTAGTCAAGACTTTTGCATCCATTTTTAACCTTTAATTGTAATTTTAATCTCATAAATGTTTCTCTTCCATATTCTTAATCTATTATAGTTACATTTTTAATTTTAAGTAATATGTTTTTAAAAAGAGCAATAGAAAGCATTTTTAAAGTTATCTGTAATGTCACGAAAGTAGACACAGGTTCGTAAGAACTAAGAGCTGCCACCTAAAAACTACAAATAGGTATGTAATGTAGAAAAAAATAGTAACATTAAAAATCTCAATAGCTCTGTACATGAATTATTGTTTATGCACCTTACAAAAGTGCGAACCTAGCCCTCCCCAAGAAATTAACGGCTTGTATTTTTTATGACTAAATGTTAACAAGAAATACAGCTTCAAAAACAACAATGATTTTTCAAATGGGTGATTGCCAAAAGTACCTTAAGTATTTAGTTGTGATGAAGGTATGCGTAAACACAAATTTCATTGAGGAAAAATCTCAAAAATTTATTTATATTGGTTTGTTGTGATGTTATGTATTAAAATGAGAATATACAATTTATTGCCTTTATGATAATAACAAACACATCTATAAATTTTACCAAACAAAAATAATAAAAATAGCTGATAATTTTAATAAATTCTGTACAGAAAAATATGCAAAAAAAAAAAGAAAGTTAATAGAATTTTTAAAAAATATATTTCAAATTAGACTGGTGGCCACCGTAAATGCAACACCAAGAAAGACAAGAGATAGCACAACAAAATTTATTTTGTAGATAACATGTTGACCAAAAGTATCAAATGATTAAATTTATAGACTTCTGTGAAGTGTGGTTCCTGCCAGAATCAGTAGCCAGAGTAGCCGCCATTGTTGGAGATCACCGCTGCCGCACTCTTCGGCATTGATTCAAACAGACTTTGGGTGTGTTCTTGGGGTACAGCAGACCAAGCAGCTTCCACACGTTGCCAAAGTTGATCTGGTGTGGCAGCTGGTGTTGTGATCTGGGTCAATCGCTGAGCAACCATGGACCACATGTTTTCTATCGGTGAAAGATCCGGAGAGCGAGCCGGCCAGGGAGGCAATTCAATCTGGTGATTGACGAAGAACCTTTGGACAAGGCATGCCACGTGTGGTCGCGCATTATGTAGTTGAAATATGGCTGTGTCCAAGCCCTGAAGCTAAGGATGGACAACTGGCTCCAACACCTCGGAGATGTAGCGCTGGTTGTTTTAAATACCGGCAATGCGTACTAGAGGAGAGCGAGAGTGATATCCAATACCGCCCCATACCATAATACCTGGTGCGGGACCAGTGTGGCGGTGCATAACGCAGCTGTTCAGCATCTTCTCTCCTCGGTGTCTCCAGACTCGAATTCAACCAACGTGGTGTTGCAGACAGATGCGTGTCTCGTCAGTAAAGACAACTTCATTTCATTCTGCCTCCCACATTCTTCTTTCATCGCACCATTGGCGGCGGAGACGTCTGTGGTTCTGCGTCAAGGGTAGACCAAGCAATGGACGTCTTGCGGACAGACCACTCTGCTGTAAACGGCGTCGAATGGTACGCGCAGACACTGAATGATGCGTTACAGACTCAATGTGCTGTGCTATGGTTCGTGATGTGACTTAGCGATCCGTCACTGCCATGCGCAAAATTTGCCTGTCCTCACGTGAAGTGGTGCACTGAGGTGGATGCGATCGACCACGTCGGTCCTTCGTAGCCTTCTGCATCCAACGGTCACATATTCGCATTACAGTTGTTTGATTTCGTCCAACACGACTACCGATTTCCCTGAAAGGTACTCCACAATCTCGGTAGGCCACTATCCTCCCTCTGTCGAACTCGGATACTTGATCAACAGCTGATCTCTGTTTTCTACGAGACATAACTGATCGTTTTTTGAAAAAACCACAAGAAAAACACAATTGCCGAACTTGAAATCGTCGAAATCTCCAAGCCTTAAATAGCGCTTTGAGGTGGCGACACAGGCACGCGTGATGTGTGTCTGCGCTGAAATTTTAATCATTTGCATATCTCACCTCCGCTAATGCATGTTGTAAATTTCATGTTATTTGCATGCTTCCTTCAGGGAGTTGCATTTACGGTAGCCAGCAGTGTACTTTAAAGTATGGCAAAGAAACATGTGATCCAACAAATAGAATAAACTCGTTTCGGAAAATATTTATTTGGTTTCCACCTATCATTTATTTTACAGAAAAATTATCAATACGATTAAAATTAATACGAATCGCGAATGGCGAAAAGGAAGAAAACAGTAAAACTTCTACTAAAAAGGTATAAAGATAATTTTAAAAATAGAAAAACAGTAATTTATGCGTTTGAAATAGCTTTAAAATATCGAAAATAGTATTAAAATAATGCAACTAATAAAAAGAAGTAATGCGATAAGTTTCTCAATGAAAAAGTAAATACGAAATTGCAACTTTACAAGTTGCAATTTCATAAAAAATGTATAAAAATTGGACTTCTAACAACTCTTAGTATCATTTTTCCATTTAAAAACATAAACGTGTCTAAGTAACTCGCGGAATTACTGTATTTTCATTGGAGGTAGCAATAAAACTTAAACGGTAGTTGTTAGTCACACTTGAAGAAACACGAATAAAAAATACTTTGTTTTTTATTTTTATTTTCTCTCATTCAATTAATACTTTTCCCAGAAGAATACAAAAAATACGTGGTTATATACAGAGGACCATTAAAAATCAAGGCTTTTTAATAATAAGTATAGTTTTGAGAAATATATTCCAGTTGTAAATATATTGCTATATACATATATAACCTCCATATTATATATTGCGAATTTTTCTATATAGCGAACTTTTTCCTGGAACCATGAACATTTCACGATTTTCTTCGTAAAATAGCCTCCCCACAGCGAAGTGCACTTTCTATATTACAAACTTTTTCCTTGTGAATCAATTTTTTTTCCTCCCTATTTTTAAAGTATAAAGTATATTGCCTTAAAATTTGGTATTCCTCCAAACAGCTTATCAGCTATTATTAAAAAAATCGAGAGAAGTTATACGAAATCATGATTCATCGAATTCTTGTTCAAAACGTTTAAAAACTTGAGTCTATGAAGATGTCGACGAGGCAGTTTTGAAGTGGATACACACAATGCGAGATAAAAATGTTCTCCGATCTCTAGACCTTTCGTAATAGAGAAAGCTCTTCAACTTGCGAAGGCATTGGGAAACGACCAATTTCTGGGTAGCAATGGATGGTTAGAAAAATTTAAGAAAAGACTCGGAAAAATAGGCCTGAAGGGATTTTTAGTGCATTGCAAAAACGTGAGGTATATTATGAAACAAAAAAAAGTATATTTTCTATCAAAAAAACTCAAACAAGATTAACAGATTTTATGAGTAATTAAATTTAGGGAGATGCATATGATAATGTATGTTTCGAATTTCTAGTTATAAAGCTTAACGTATGCTTAAAGTTTCTTGTATGCTTTGAATTAGAAAATGTCCTTAAAAAATGCATTACTTTTAATATAAAATTATTTTTTAGTGTTGAAAATATAGTATATTCCTCGACATTCTTTTTTCTTGTTTTCCTTGCAGTTTTTCTTTCTTTTTTTGATGGGTAAGATACATAAAATATATAGATATTAATTTACAAAAAGGTGTGAATGATTACTTTTTTACTTATGAATTTAATTACTTATGAATTTGATTACTTATGAATTTAAAATTTGTTTTATGTCGTTTATAAAGTACACTGGTGTGCAAAAATTAAGGACGAAGTCGAAAACTTAGCATATCAGCTGAGCCGAAGAGGCAGAGCGGACAGAAAGACCAATCAGGAGATTAAGTAAGGTGATGTACGGTAGCACATGTGCAGATATGCAGGTAGACGTAATGGGGGAGTGTCTGAGTAGTATAAAGCTTGTTGTCGGTGTAAGATCAGTATTTCTGGCAAAGAGTTTGCACGCCGTATAGCAGTTAAAATCACACCGAGTTGCTGCCTCAGCGAGAAATGGCGAATAATCAATCTGTTAGACGACATCTGGATGCTTTTACCCGAGGTCGAATCATTGGGAAGTTGGAGGAAGGCCGCAGTGTGACAAGTGTGGCTGCAGAGTTCGGAATTGCTCACAGCATCGTTTCACGACTTTGGAGACCATTTCATACAGGAACAGCTATCCGGGGGTTCAGTAGTGGTCGTCCACGAGGAACCACACCCACAGATGACCGGTACATTGTCTTACAGGCCAGAAGAAATAGGGGGCAGACAGCGTGAGAAATCGCTAGACACACGACATAGGCGACTGGACGACCGATATCGCGTTTTACCGTGGCCAGAAGACTGCACGGTGGTGGTCTGTTTGCACGACGCCCTGTACGGTGTGTACCTTTAACGCCTGCCCATCGGAGAAGGCGTTCTCTGTGGTGCCGGGAACACCGGAATTGGAGAGACAATGAATGGGGACGAGTACTCATTACAGATGAGAGCAAATTCAGTTTGAGTAGCGATTCTCATCGCATACTCATCTGGAGAGAGCGGGGAAGCCGCAATCATCCCTCGAACATCATTAAAAGGGACAGGTATGGAGGTCGCGGTGTTCTCGTTTGGGGAGGCATCATGCTTGGTAGTCGTACAGACCTTCACATCTTCGACGCAGGTTCAATCAACGGGACCCGTTATTGTAACGAGATTCTTCTTCTATATGTGCGTCTTTTTAGAGGCGCTATGGGTCTGCAGTTCCTTTTCATGGACGACAATGCACCAAGTCATCGCACAGTAGCTGCCGAACAGCTCTTAGAGAGTGAGGATATTGAACGTATAGATTGGCCGGCACGATCTCCGGATCTCAATCCCATCGAGCATGTATGGGATTTTCTAGGCAGACGCTTGGCAGCTCGTACCTTACCACCAGTAACGATTCGGGAGCTTCGATTGGCGCTGCAAGACGAATGGGCAGCAATGCCTCAACAACTCATTGACACCCATTCTCAGCATGGGCAGACGCTGTGAAACCTGCCTAGCAGTCAGGGAAGATCATATCCCCTACTAAAGACCGGATGTTTCTTGCTGGACACCCATCACAGGGATGTTTCGGCCTTCAGTCGCATGGCGCTCCATGCTACTTTTTCAATCAAGCTTCTTTTTATCCCTCTGATTTCTCTTTTAGTAAGTGTTGCTTACATATTACACATGTCCTTACGTATTGGGGATCTTACGGTATTAAATGTGTTGATTTGGAAAGCTTTTGTACAAAGTTATATTGAAAAAACCGTCTCGTCCTTAATTTTTGCACACCAGTGTATATTGAAAGATGAACCTGCATATAACGAATTTTCCATGTAACGAACTTTTTTTCGAGATGGGACTTCAATAAATAGAGGTCTGACTGTATATATATATATATATATACTTAAAAAGTATACTTACCTTACTTAAACCTTCCCTGGGTGGTTTTATTTTAGATATTTTCAAATTACAGCTAATTCTTTTTCGAAAATGTTTTTGTTGATTGTTGATATATAAACAGTTGAATTATAAACTGATGTTTATCGAAGTCATAAATGATCCTTAAAAATGTTCAAACATTGTTAAGAATAAATTGAAGATATTCTACTAGAAATTAAAAATTAGACAGAAACAATTTAAGGAGACACGGTACAATTCAATTGACAAAAATCGGTCAAAAAATCAAACCTAATTTTTTAGCCTAAATTATTCTTTATATATATTTCTTTAACCTCACGAAATTTGAAAGCTCTAAACTTAAAAAACATAGAATTATTATAGCTTTTGTGTGTTGCTTTTTATTCACATTCCTATGGCAAATCAAAAATTTAAACGGACTTTTCTCAGAAAGATAAAATAACTAGTTTGTCTTCATTTAAAATGCTAAGACTTTTTTTCTATTGTGCCTAATGCTTTGAATTTTTTTTACTTATTGCTAATAGTACATGTAACAAAAGTTGATATACATTTTTGAATCAAAGCAATACTTATTCTTTAAAAAAATAATTGAACTCAGAATGTATGCCTTTTTTAAGGAATTTTGAATAAGCATTCATAAAAAGAAGTATTGTACCAATACCAATCATGTTATCGCAAAACCCATACCAACTTTTATTATACGTGGTTTGATGTACTTGTAAATCAAATTTCATGCATGAATGTAAATTTTTGTAGGAGTTGCATTTTAAAATCACATTACAAATTTTAAGTTTTTTCTCAAAAAATTAAATGGTTAGCATTTTATGAAATTTTGAGCATAAAATTCGCTTTACATGGGATACGCACATAGGAGGCAACCAAAAAATTTTTGAAAATCCTTAAATTAAAAATTTTAGTGTAAGCCGTACCATGTCCCCTTAAAATAGTAATAATACCATGTTTCAAATGTATACATTAAATGCTGGTCAGTTATTCAAAAATGACAAATAATTCTGCACCATATATCCAGCGGTATGAATCTAGTTGAGATTGGAAATTTTAATTGCTATATAATTACAAAGTAAAATATTATAAATAAAAACTACGCTGAAACGAGAAATTCAAAAGTAAAATAAAATAGCTTTTATTGCCAACGAATTAAAAAAAAATTAGTTTATTCTATATAAAAATTGGTTGAAATGATGATATAAAGAACATTGCGGCTCTATCTCTCTCTGAGGAACTAAAGTTTTTGCTAAAATTCCGGATTTTAGATATTATTTTAGTAATAAACATTCCCCCCGAAATCTTTTTTGCAAGGTTTACCGATTTAATATTCTAAAAATTACATTATTTTTATAATTTTCTAAGAAAGAGAACAAAGATATTGAAATAAAAAATATCGTGTGAAGAAAATAGAATTTTAATGTGTATAAAAAGTTTATTTCATAATCCAAATGTACAGATTTCATAACTCTCGAATCGCTGCATTCAGATATTATTTTTTTTTAAATCAATGGAAAAATTTTAGGAAAAATTTTTATAATCAAAATAGTTTGATTATTAAATATTTCTCTTCAATAAAATATTACAAACAATTATTTTTCAGTGAATTTTTTTTCAATCACATTTTAATGGACAAGAATAAATCATAATTTTTACATTCGGAGTTTCTAAAATATATTTCACACTCAGAGAGAGAGAGTAACAAATATATGCATATTATATATTACAATTTTTTTTTCTTCACTCGAATCGAAAATAATTAACTAACAATTTAGTATAACATAACTTCTATCTTGCAAACGATTGTTAACTTTAGGAAATAAACGTCATCACAGTTATTTTTAAATTTTCTGAGTAGTTATTTTTCCTGAGAGAAAATAAATTACTGGTTTATACGAGTTACGAAGCAAGTATAAATTATATTCAAACGAAACTATAAATGTAATTTTATCGAAAAACTGTATCGTATTGGCGAGGAGAAGAAACAGGTAAGCCTGCAACACTACTTCCTCATTTTGAATCCGCTCATAATAAACTGTCTTTCATAACATCTAAACTGATATTGTATCACATTTCCTTGTTTTTCGTCTTTTCCCCTTTCAAAAGAAAAAGTAGAATTTATCCTTATAGAGTAGTGCTTAATTGTTTCAATACGTCTCCAATAGAGCGTAAATAAATATAGAACGAATATCTTGAGAGGAAATTGCCCAAACCGAATGGATTCTACAAGGTCTCTTGAGGTTACAGTTTGTAAAATATTTTTTTAAAAAAAACTTTACAAATGGTAAGCAAATAATGCCTTGGCTTTACCACATTCCAAAGATGTGAATTCCCCAAAACCTAAAATCATACAATATTACTTATTTCCCCATTTACTCGAACCTAAATGTTTGATTAAAATTCGAATACATAGCTTTGGACCAAATTTTATTACAATAAAAAAAATTTCTAATTAAAAAAATACCGCAAATTTTTCTTTGAATATTATTAAATTAAAACTAAGTCATTCAATTAAAGTACAATTCAGAAAGAAATATTAAGAATAATAAAACAGGAATCAAGTAATAAGTTAAATACAGGATCTGTCCCAAAAGTTCCAGGAATGATTTTTTGGGATTGGCAACGCTGGCTGGAGGGGCGGACCTTCGAGCTGAAAAGTTGATGTGGGATCTAAGCTTCGAAACGGGAGAGCACCAGGGTTACAGCGATTGTAGCTGTAATCAACTTATCTCAAAAAGAACCAAACTCCCACTCCCATTCTATTTAGTTACACTACCCCGAAACACCGAAAACCTGACCATTTTTGATATCAAGCATGTTGGTCACATGCAAGTTAAAATCGAAGGGTACTCTGTTAAAGGTACCACTCAATGCTTCAACTGCAATGACTTCTTCCACACAGCAGCCAATTGCCATATGCTCCCCAGATGTTTAAAGTGTGGAAAGGAACATCTGACCAAAAATTGCGAAATTAAGGAAAGACAAGATAACCCCTACTGTATTAACTGTGAAACGTACGGGCATACTGCCTGTTACACTAAATGCCCCAAGTTCCCCAAACGCAAAAAAGGCACCCCTCTTGAAAATAGGAATAAAAAAGCTTTTACCAGCAACAATGTTGTAGAAGGAATTTCCTTCGCCAACATGTTTTCTGGAAAAACCAAAAATAACGACCCCCAACCCACTAATACAAATAGAACTAACTCAGAAAGACAAAGTCATCCTAATACCCCACCTACAGATGAAATTAATTCATCTGATTTCCAAGACCTAATATCACTATTCAAAATTGTCTCAAATATATTCAAACAATTCCCTAAGCTTAAGCAAATAATACCAGAACTTAAGAAAACCAATGACTTTCAAAAACAAGCATGTATGTTATTAGAAGCGATCTGGGATTAAATTTTTAATTTACTTCCAGCTCAATCCTTATAAAATACATGAATATTTCCATGATTTTAACTTTTTCTTTCTTTCGGGCATTTTTAATTTCAATATTTAAATTTAAAAGCAATTTCATATAAATTTCCAAAGTCCTGAGCTCGCAAACCAATCGGGTTTCTCCTCCACTGCCGACGACGTGCGCCTTCACGCCGAGTTCCTTTCAGGTTTCTTTTGGTCTTTGGAAACAAAAAGATGTCCGCTGGTACCAGATCTTGGTTGTCAGGTGGTTGGAGAAGCGTTGCCACACCTATTTTGGCTAAAAACTCGAAGACACTGAGCGTAGTGTGTTTTGACTCGTTGTCATGATCCAGTTATCGCGTAGTTTCCTCATTTGAATATCCTCCGTTAAAATGCGATGAATGATTCTGTTGGGTATTCAAACTCCTCTGCAATCAGTTAAACAATCATCGGTCCTTGTTCAAAATGTGACTCATTTTTTGCATCGAGTCGTCCGCTTTTGATGTGACGGGCGTCCCAAAAGGTCGTCGTCGATAATGGACTCCCGACTTTACCAGGACCTCTTGTACCATATAAAAGTTAGGCTTTGTTGCATCACCCTATCACCGTAAGCATTTCGAGCGTACTCTGGCCCATCTTTGCCCAGTTTCACTCAAAACTTGAATGTATCCAAAAACTAGTTCATTTTTTGCTCGATGAGGGTGCAGTAGATACCTTTGCACGAAGAGTGACCTTGCCTCAACAACTGGCTCACAGGAGACTGACACTGGTCTCGATTCGAAGCTTAGATCCAACACCAACTTTTCTGCCCCTCCCACAACCGTTGCCAACTATAAAAAAAATCATTCCGGGAAGTTTTGGGATAGACTCCGTATGTGTAACATCTATGTAAGTGTATCTCAACAATTATTTTAAAATTCTAAGAAACCTAAAAATTTATATACCAACATATATGATACCTTAATATTTATTGTTGGATATAAAAAAGGTAACTTTTTGAAATCCATTTATAATGTGTGGTTTTTGTCTAATTGATGTATACATTGGAGTTACACAACAAATATCATACAAGAGCATTCAATTTATAATTGGAAAGACACCCTCTTAGCCAAATCTCAATACCACACAAGTTAAACATTTTAAGATACACTTGAATTCAAAAGGCATTAGTCCTAGTCCCCACAGTACACACGATATATTTGGGCTGAAATTGAGACCTCAAAATAGCGATCGACTGGCCACGAAGATCATTTTTCTCCTATTAAGTTTTGTGGTGTCCCCTCCGTTGAGGATACCCTTTCTCCACTATTCGCGCGACCTATATCTGAGGGAAGACAAGAAGGACCACTAAATTCTGCCATACTAAAATCAGTTTATTATGATCTTAGTTTATATACAATACAACAAAAATACTAGTCTAAGAGGATGATGATCAAGAGTGAGTAGACGCAACACGTATTACAGATAAATAGCGCAACTAACACTGAATTTATCTTTATAGATTAATTCCTATCCTAATAGTAACCACTCTATCCTTAAAAGTTTGATTGAATAAGCTTACCGCTAATTCCTTGCACGCACAGCTGTGGTCCGTAAATCTTCAAGCTAACTTTTAATCTGACTTGCTCTGGCAAAGGCTATGTTTCTCTGGTCTTGGATCCACTTATAATTCAACTAGACTGGCACTTCTAGACGACGCACCGAGAGAATTAAGACTTTTCTTCTAGAACCTTATCTCAGTTCACTTAATTTACTTAGCGCTCAGAGCTTCACTTAGCAATCACTTCTATAGCATTACTTCTCCACTTAGCGATCATCGCAAATGCTAACATTCATATATATATAATTCCTAATTTGCATAAACACGTTCTCTTCTTGAGTGGGTTAGAAAGAATTGCCATTCTGGCCCCAAAGAAATCCCAAGAGGACAATTAGTGGAAGTCGCGATAAAGCCCCATCACAGTTTCAGTGACTATTTCATATTGTAAAATATTAAGTTCTATATTTAAATTTGTTCTTTATTTTGAACTAATTTTTAATCGACTATATACACTGCTCCTAACACAAAATGCAACACCCTGAAGGAAGCATGCAAACCAAGTGAAATCTACATCATGCGTTGACGGTGATGAAATATGCAAATCATTAGTATTATAGCGCAGATGCACATCACAGGCGATTGTAGCACCACCCGCAAACGCTATATAAGGGGAGAACAGATTGGCGATTTGTAGTACCGCAATTGTTTGTTTTTTTCGTGCGTGTTTTGTGTGTGTGTGTGTAAGCAGTTAACCTATACCTCGTGGCAGACATCGAGCGTCTTTTAACAAAGTTCCTGAATTCGACCGAGAAAGAATAATAGCCTATAGGGATTGCGGATTATCCTTCAGAGAAATCGGTCAATGTGTTGCACGAAACCAAGCAACTGCAGGCGGGTCTGTCATGGAAGATGCAGGGGCAATATTCAGCATCCGACGCGCGAGAGCTTGAAGTAAATTAATGCAAGTGTCCAAATTTTATAGCGAGAGCCGCCACTAGATGGTGCCACCATGAAATGGCTCTCACATTTGGGGACTTGCCGTGTTTTCAAAGGGTAAAATGCAGCCCAAGGGGTGGGATTATGTTATTAGCCACCAGAGAGCAATTGATTAAGTTTGCAATAAATTGTACCTGATTGCTTTTCAAATACTTGTTTTCAACAATAATGAACTTAATTTTCAAAAATATGTTTAAACAGTGAGAAATTTCTCTTATGATTGGTATTAGATTGAAGTAAATCTCATATAAATATTTGAGAAAATGTATATAAACTAGAACTCTTAAAAAATAATTCAAATATTATTAAGAGTTTTCTGACACTGATATGTTAATTTCGAAAACTTTTTTCCCCTACTTTGTATATTTTAGAACCAAAAGATCTTTCTACTTAAAATTTTATACATAAGAATAAAATTGCATTTTCTAAATGTCATTCGATAAAAATTATCTAAGCTATTATTTCAATGTATTAAAATATTTAACTGATAAATTTGAATAATTAAATAAAATTGTAGTTTGGGTATCACAATACACAATGATATTCTCAATATAATTTAATTTTAAATAAAATTAAATATAAAATGTACAAAAACACATTACGTAGAAAAAATAAATAAATTGCAGAATTCATTCTTTTGAAAAATATATGTGGCTTTAAAATTATAAAAAGAGAGAACAGGGCCTTGTTAGCAAATATTTATTGACTGTGATTGTATATCACAATATCTATAAGGTGATAAAAGAACAAACAATCTGTAATCTAATCAGCAAGCTTGTATGAGAGATTCTAAATCATAGCAGGATATCCAGACTTTGCTAAGGAATTATCCTAAAAACAATAAAGAAAAAAAATCAAATTAATTTGAAGGAATAATCCTTCTCGTTATATAGTTACATATTTCAAGCACAAAGTAGAAATTTTGAGCATTTCTCAAAACTTTAAAAAATCAGGAATCACTTTAATGTAAATTAAAAATATATAAAATAGAAGATATATATATATAAAATATTATATAAAAGATATATTACATAAAATAGAAGAATTCATCTATCACTTCAATACATTTAAAACAGTCTTTTATAAATATTTATCCACAAATGTACTTTGATATTCAATGGTGTAATGGAGAATATTAGGAACCCTTTGCAAAGTCAGGTTTGGGGCCTGAAGCTACAACTTAAAAAGCTTGTGCACTTGGTGTCAGCCAAGCTTTAGGCCCCCTAGTATGCTGATCCTCCACCCACAATGCAGGGATTAAAGGGGTATACGTTAGGCCACTGTTATTTATTAAACAACAGAAATACTTTTATAAAAAGTGTAATAACTTCTGTTGCTCCATATTCTACATAACTCAACCATTAATGAATTTATTCATGTTGAATGTTCAATTTTATGAGTAACACCATTTCTCAAAATGTTTAATGACCTTTTTTTTAAATAAGTAAAATAAAAAAAATTAAGTTAATTCCTATACTAAGGTCACAACAAAGAAAAATTTTATTTTAGTTACTTTTTATTTAATAATTACAATTAGTATAGATATGTATATACTTATGACAGAATCACACTATTAAGTGGCAAAATAGAAAGCAATTTTCCTTATCATTTTCCTTTCTATATAGGGTGTGGGACTATCTTTTGTTTTTGTTACTATTTATTCATTCATTAAATTTAATTATTCCAATAAAATAGGACAGTAAAAAGAAATCATATTCTCAGAAATGAGGCCATCTCAGGTGGGATCCAAACCCCGACCTTTAGATTAGAAGTCTAACACGTTATCCATTGTGCCACAGGGATACAATGAGCGATTTTCCTTTTTATATAGGGTGTTGGACTATTATTTTTGTTTGTTACAATTTATTCGTTAATTAATGAACTAATATTTGAAAAATTGTATTAACGTCAAGTGTCATCCACTACAAGTTTAAAGAAATGTATTTGAACTTGAGTGGATGAATAAAATGTATTTTATTAACAATTGAAAATTTGAACAAGATATATATATATATATAGGGAGTGTGTGAACTAATAGTAGAAACAGAAAAAGAAAATTGTGCTGATTTATGTGTGAAGATTAATTGTGAAGATTGTTTTTGACTACACTCTTTATAAGGTAATGAAATGATTTTTTTTTTTTTTGAATTTTTATTAGAATTTCTTTTTTCCTTTAACATTGTATAGGGAAAAAAAATTTCTAGGATCTGAAATTAGAATAAATTATGCTCTTACAATGAATTCTCATTTTTATCATAAGTGAGAATGAAAAGATTGTGACAAACAAGGGTAGGGCCTATACATCAAAACTAAATACAAAAGAAAGCATTAACTTTATTCTGAATTGGTCATAAAAAAGTCAACCAACAATTATCTTACCAAATTATTTTTAAATGCTAAAGTCAAAAGTTCCAATATTTTTTTCTTGTAAGTATTAAATTGATATGGGTCACTTAAGCCAGATTTCAGCAACTCAGCAGCAGTAGCCCCAGATGTATGTTCTGCAGCTTTTAGATATCTAGATGGATTATTAGAAATGTTCAGAAACTGAGTATGCACCTGAAAAATATATAAAATAAGTATCCTTACTTGAAATGAAAAATGAAACAAATTCTAAATAAACCCACTAGATAAACTGAAAGGAATATATATATATATATCATGGAGATTAATTATTTTTGCCAGAAACAATTTTATGGCACTGATTTACACTATGCACATATGAAAGATAAAAACAATATTTCATATCAGAAACCTATGTATACCCCAATATTCTACTACTTCACAATATGAAGAAGTATCTTGTTGCGAAAGAAATCAGCAAATGATAGTAGGATATGATTAAAAAAACTAACCAATCAACCACAAAAATGTCACATATAAAAGAATAAAGTTATAATAGCAATTATTCAGTCACAAAAAAAATCAGGTCAGAAAGAAACGTAATTAACAATGTGAAGCAACATATCTTGCAATACTTAATGTACAAACTACATTAAACTTTGAGTAGGATAGAGCAATAACAATCCTGCAAAAAAAAAAGCAAAATCTGGACTAGAAGACACACATTTAGTAGATAGATTATGGGGATCATTTTCCATTATAATTTTTGGATTTACACAAAATTAATTGATCCCGTGAACATTTATAGAACTATTGATTGGAGATTAAAATTGTATTGTGTGACAACAAAAGTTGGAACAGAAATTACTTATTAAAAGAGGCAATGAGTGATTATCACAAGTTCTACTAAAACTGCTCCTATAACTAAAAAAAAATTCATAGAATTACTAAAGCTAGGCAGAGGATGATTATTTTTATATATTGGATTTAAACTTTCATAAATATTAAACAATTATACAAATAAGGCTTTTTAAAGACCAAGGAGGTTTTTAAAATCCAAAGTTCTTTCAAGAAACACAAAATTTTTAATTTACAAAACTTTTATTGGACCAGTTCTGACATATGCATTTGATACTTAAATAACAAAACTAGAAGAAAGTCAGATGGCATCTTTTGAGAGAAAAATACTTCGAAATATACTTGGAGGTGTAAATGAAAACAATAGACAGAGAACAAGATACAATTTTGAATTATAAAGAATTCATAAGCAACCTGATATCATTAAATACATAAAAATAAATAGAATGAATTGGATGGCCCATATAATTCAAATGCTGGATGATAATGTTGTGAAAAAGGTACTGCAGTTCAAAGTCACTGGGATTAGGAAGTGTGGAAGACCAAGGCTGAAATGGACCGATTCAGTGGAATCAGACTTTGGGATTATAAATGAGAAAACTTGAAGAACAAAAATAAACAGGAATTTAATTTAACGATTTAATGATTCTTCCTGTGAAAATAATCATATAGTGTCGACAGTTGTCTTTTGATTGGCTGTTTGTCTGATCTTCTAGTTTGAATAGAGAGAGATTCAAAAATTTTAATTTCATCAAGATCAGAAAATTTTGATTATAGCAGATGCATATAATTGATTATGTTTGTGTGACTTACAAAAAAGGTAAATTACTTGAGGATGATAGATACAATGGGGGGGAGGGGGATTCACCTATCATCAGTACGAAAAAAGCTTGTCAGCAATTCTGTAAATTGAAGCTACTTAATTTAGAAATCTATCAATCATCCTGTTCAGAAAGACATTTTTGAAATTAATGAGAGATTTTTTTTTATTTAATAAGTATCAAATTAGAGTTTTTACAACAACAAAAAATACAACATATTTCTTAGTTAAACCTTTGGAGATTTATTTGCATCCTATAAAATGGATCAGCCAAAAATTATTTCAGCAAACTGTCTCTTCATCGATTACTGAACTGAACTCAGTGGCGCAACAGCCCAGGAGGACCAAGGCCTACTGTGCCTATCTCAGTTTATGTGACTTTAGGTGCTGGAGTGCATGTACAGATGTTTCGGTCAAGTGGTCCATCTGATGCGAAACCCCCAGTGTTCAGTTCCCAAGCAAGCTTGGTACTTATTTATCAACCCACTGAAAGGATGAAAGGCTGAGTCAACCTTGCCCAGCACAGGATGTGAACCCCAGACCTGTGGGGTGGAAGCGCGATACGCTACCACTCAACCACTGGATTTCCTTCACAGACTACACAGGAGAGTAACAAAAACCTGTATCATATATTGCATGATTCTTTATGAATCAGTATCACTAAATTAAGACTCTAATTTTAAAATCAATCATGGAAAATAATTTTTTTCACATATCAAAAATAAATTACCATCAAAACTTTTTATATGAATGTTGTTACTTACTGGTAGAGGAGGACATTCACTATTTGAAAAATGTCCATCCCAAATGGACACTTCAATGCTTGCAGCCTCCTGTAAAAATGTGATATTTCTTTAAAAAGCTTTGTATAAACATTTTTTTTAAATAAAATAAATTTTTAAGACATTTCTAAGGCAGTTTAAAAGCATCTTTTGTCTTATCTATTTATGTAATGAGAACTTAAAATATACTTCTAAATTATATTTCTATATTATACATCAAAATTATACTTCTATATACTTATAAGTTATACATTACAGGGGAAGCCAATAAGATGAAAATTTATTTCTTTATAATTATATATTTTTAAAAAAGTTTAAATATTAAAAAAGAGGTATAAAAAAATTATCTAGTAATTTTAATGGATTCTTTAACAGAAAACTCCTCTGCTAGTGATATAAATAAATAAGAAGATTGATAGAATAGATTATTATTCTTAGACTCTCTCTTGTGTATAAATAATAATTATATTCATACATATATTGTTTAACCATACTCAAAAAAATACTTTTTTAACAAAACTAAAGACAATAACTTAATGAAAGTTGCTGTTGTTGTTACTAATGCCACCTGATAGGCAAAGGCCAGACTAAGGCCCATGAAATTCATCATGGCAAAGGGCTAAGTGATGCCCGTCATTAGCAGTAGCTTTGAGCACCATACAGGTGACAGAAAGATTTAGCTCTGTTCCCCCCCCCCAATTTTAAGGGACAATACACTGGGGGTAGTCAGGGGTCTCCCATCTCTCTTCCCTTCCACCAACCTCATGAGAGGACTTGTGGCTTAACGACTATTTAAAGTCACCTCATGCTGCAAAGGCAATATACATTTACAAACATCCGTCTTCTCCGGGGGATTCAAATCCAGACCCAATGGCACAGCAGTCAGCATCACTGACCACTATACCGGATGGGCGACTACTTAATGAAAGTTATTTTAATAAAAAGTTTCTAATATAAAATCACTCAGGAAAAATATTTTCAAATAACTTACAAATACTTTCAATTCACTTTTAAACTTTTTGCATATATAATCCAATGGGAGGTAGCTTAATTTTTCTAAAATATCATCAGGAGGCCTGCCTTTCAGAAGTGGAACTTGATGAATACCAGCATATACTGCACCTCTGAAAACAAATACTCTCAGAATACAAAGCCATTTATCCCATTCCCACTATAATTACACATAATATGTTTAAAAAATATTAAAGGGAAAAAATTAATTAAATTAGTCTTTAAATACTCACTTATCAAAACAAGGCATAGCTGACCAAGCAATTGCCTGTTGCAAATTGAATCGAGGTTCTCTACCTTCCCTATCAAGTAATTTCTTGGTATCAGAATTAAATCGAGGCCTTAAGCCATATAAAGACAGCAAAATAAAAGCTCGGTCATCATATTCAGGTTTAACATTCTAAATAAATAAAATAAATTTGTAAAATTTGAAATTTTAAGCTCAAATGGAATGCAAAAGAAAAAAAACCACCACAAAAAAAAATTTAAAAGTTGCACAAAATAAATCAGAAAATAAACAACATATCTCAAAGCCTATGAATTTATTTATTAATACTTTTGGTTTAAAAATGTTTATACTTTCCCTGTGAAAGTCTAAATATAATATTGTGTCAATTGATGCTATGTAAATGCAAAATAAATTTCATAATTACTTCAAACTCTCTTAAATTAAAAAAAGTTGTCTTTCACAAAAAGGAAAATGATTCTAAACTACTTCAAAAGAAAGAATGATATTTATCTCCCACTAAATTATATCAACTACTTTCCTATATTTTAATTCTGAAATAACTGGTCAATTAAATCACTAAGAAACTTCATTTCCTTCCACCTTCGTTATCTTTTTTTTCAATTCCAACTATTAGCTCACACTCTCTATATATTTATTTATTTATCTTGGTGGAATTTTCAATTGTTAATAAAATACATTTTAAAGTGCTCAATTGAGCTGAAATTTTATATACATGATTATTTTGGATGACAATACAGTAATTTAATTATAATTAATAAAAATTAATTGATTAAAACTAATTATTTAAAGGATTACAAATACAGCCACATTAGCATCATTTTTGGCGACTTAGCGACCCTTCTGGTGATTGTGTCAAAACTTGAAAAGGTTTTTTTCTCACATTTTAAAGCAGGGGTGTCCAACACACGGCCTGGCCCACCGACTCTTTTCAAAAAAAAATTTTAAAAATATCAGATTTTTAAAGTTTTTTTCATTTTGAAATTTATTTGAGGAGAAATTTATAATATATATATATATATATATATAAAAATCTACAATGTATTTGCCTGTTACCTGTTCTTGTTTTAAAATAAATCCTTTTTGATAATAGAAATGTCCTTTAGATTAAAATGCATTTATATTTTATTAAACAGTTACATTTGATTTTACTATAATAAATTACTTTTTTAATAAATTCCAAATTGCATTATGCATATCTTTTACTCTATGGATGGTGCATGATTCTCTGTGTGTGCGACTTTTATTTTCTCCTTTGTTTTGTTTGGAGTGCCCAAAAAGCAAGATGCAGTCAGAGATATTTTTTAAAGTTTAAAAAAAATATTCAGGACATTTAAGATAAAGGGCAACGTATACTTAATTGTTTGCGAATGACAGCACTATCAAATTTCAACAATGAGTAACGAAAGATCAATTCAAAAGGAACACCATAATTTTCAAGAAAACAGCAACTGTAATGTTTTAAACATTATTTGATCTCATCGCATTATTATATATTATAAATATTATATTATCTATGCCTGTGTATACATGAAAAATAATGAAAACAATAATAATAATTCATTCTGTTTTAAATTTTTACTCAATAAATGTTTTTTTTGTATGTTTCCTGCATATTTTTATAAAGCGCCCGCAGATTATGTTTTTCCAAAGCAGCCCGCCCGCAAGGTCATTTTTGATACCCCTTTAAAATTTTTGAAATATTATATATACAGGATTGTTTTTTATACTTAATGATAATGAATAAAAATTATTTGCCACTTAATGTTGTGATTCTGTCATATGTATATACATATTTATATTAATTGTAACTGTTTAATAAAAAGTAGCTAAAATAAAAAAATTTCTTTGTTGATCTAAGTAGTAATTGACTTTAAAAAAAATTTTATATTACTTGTTTTAAATCATTTCTATAAGCAATATTAGTGTATTAATAGCAAAGAGTAATTTTAATAATCTTTACTTTTACGCATATCAAGGAAATAAGATTTTAATTTACATACTCTGTACACTGGATTTTGTGAATATACATTTTATGACTCAAAATATTATAATGAAAACAGAGGTTGTTTATACAAAATTAAATTAATATTTCAAATTCAGCCACTTGTTAAGTCTTTACCTTTGGTTGATCTGACCAATCTGGTGCTCTCTGTGAACTATTCAGTTCTAATTCATTTGTGACAAAACTGATTACTTGATTTTTTCCACTTCCCATTTTTGTGTCCTCCCCCGGAAAAACTTGGGCAAGGCATTGTAAATATCTTCCTTCAAGAAAAACTAAAAAATACAGAAAAATTACTATTTTGATATCAAATTTTTAGTTATAATGAAATTTTAAGTCATCTAACTTAAAGCATGGTATTTGTTTCAATATTAGCAGTCCAGAAGAAAAACTGTCATGCCCATTCAAAATTTCCAAATATAGTCAGACCCCAATTTACAGAACCCTTATTTAACGAAAATCGCAATTTAGCGATTTTTTCTTTTTCCCCAATTAAAATGAAAGCAAAAAAAAACCTTTATTTAACGAGTAATAAATCCCAAATTAATGAATTGTTTCAATGGCCTAAAAACTTTTTATTAATTTAGACTAGAAAAAAAAATTGGATTTATTTTCAAAGATTTTTCTAGAAAACAGTAAATTTTGTTAGTAAAGGTACAGCCCAATATTAGACTTTACAGGTATACATGAATCATAAGTGTAACCTATGGTGTTAGTTTTTAATGACAAAAAGTTTTATCAAAAATGTTACATTTTCAAATGCTTTACATTGTTTGGAAACTGTGAACACAAATACCTTCTACAGTAGAATGTAAGTGATGCAATATTTTCTTCTTTGCATTAAGTTAAAAAAAAATTTTGAGTCAGGAATGAAAAAGATTGTAATACACCTATTTAGTCAATATTTTAAAATTTCCAATTAACTGGAGCATACTAATTCTCTAACAGTATTTTTAGTTACTCAATAAAAAGCGTGTAATTTCTAACTATGGATATTTTTGTGTAGTTGCTTGTTATAAAATTTCCAAAAGGAAAGTGCAAAAAAGTTGTATTTTTTTGGAACCTTACATTACAAATAACCCTGAATTAACAAATAAAATGATTGGTCCCAATGAATTCGTTACACGGAGGTCCGACTGTATATCTGAGTGGCAGTGGCATAAAGGAGAATATTGGGGGGCCCAAGCAAAATCGAGTTTTGCAAAGTGGTTGAATACATACTAGGTGTCAGTCAGGCTTTGGGACCCCTAGAATCCTGGGCCCCCCACAATGCAGGGGTGTACATTATGCCACTGCTGAGTGGCACTTATATAAATTAAAGCTATATATTCAGCTCTTTAAAATTTTTAAAATAAATCTAAATATCTAAAAATTCAAAACTATAGCTTATTTCATAGTAAACTGTATTTAATCTTTGAAAAGAGACAAATAATATATATAAATTAAACTAACGAGGTAATCCAGCAGCTTTATCAACAAGTACCATCATGCCATGCTCCTTTTGATTATAATGAACATATCTCTGATAAGGGAAATCCTCCACATCTGAGCCTTCTTTTGGAAACTGTTGTTGAATTAGTTGTTTTAAAGTAGGATCATTTGCTGAGGCTGAAGGACCAAAATCAGAAATAAGCAAAACAAAATTATAACACTAAATTTTTTTTAAAAAATTTATTAATTGATCTTAAAAATTTTGTCAAATCTTTAAATATAATATTTAAAATTGTTTCTAGTAGGTGAAAAATTAGAAAGGAAATTTGGGCTTTTAAAGTAAACATATTGATAGCAATTAAAATTCTGTGCATATTGAGGTATTTTTACTGTTTAGAATTGTATGTATGTTGATTTATTACAGCTTAAATGTTTTATGAGATGTTAATTGTATGACTGAAATATACATAAAAATTCATAAATTCCTAATATTTAATAAAATTACAAGTATAACTTATTTTGCATGGAATAAAATAAATGTATCCTTTTTTAAAAAAATTAGATTTTTATTTTGAAACAGGAAAAAGAATAATTTCATTAACAACAATAGCTTCAAGATATAAGAAAGTATGTTACCAATATTTCTTTTAAAAATTTTACATGCATTTTTTATACAATCTTAAATTAAATTTATTACTTAGAGAAAATGTACCAACATTTGAGACATTTATTCATATTATAATTAATATTTAGTAAATAAATTATATAAACAAACTATGTTTCTAATTTCTATATATATATTCAAAATATTTATTTAAAAATCCACTCAGTTTTACCAATTTTTAATTTCAGCAATTATACATAACATAGATCTCATTCAAAAGATTAAAAATCTCAAGATGAATATGTTTATTGATGAAAATTAAATAAATATATTTAAAAAACACTATCTGGGTAAATACTGAATTCAAGAATAATGAGCAAATGCATGTGTGTGTGTGTGTAATTTAAATTATTTTTTTTTAAAAAAAAGAACTATTAAAGTTCAATTTAAAAATGAAAATGCATTTTAATTATTTTATCATTGATATTATTACAAGTAATTCTACATCAGTATGAAATATAAATTAAATTATGCAAATCTTAAAATTAATAAAAACTTTAAATAATTCCTAAATAATAAATATATTGTTTATACATTTTTGTTAAAGAAGTTAATGAAATATTTAATACTATTAGATTACACAAACATACCTTGTCCAATTAATAACAGAGCCTTATCACGGACTGTCATACCAAAATCATCAGAATCTTGATAATGTTTATAAAGCTTGTTTTCTGATTCATTTGGTTTAGCAAGATCAGATCGATAACAATTTGTTTCATATTCTGAAGGAGGAATAGGCTCCTAAAAACAAATATCCTATTCAATATTTTCAAAAATAATTTCTAAGAAGCTACTTTTATAATTACAAATATTCATATTACCTAACTAACAAAATAAAAAAGCACAAATATCTTTTAGTTTTTAATGAAGTACATTCACATAACTACAGTAATTAATCTTTAATCTTTTTTAAAAAGAAATATAATGCAAGAAACATTTACACATTATTGTCAAACACTTCCATCAGTTCAAAAAATTGTTTAACATTTAAAGTAAATACCTTTGAATGAGGTAAGACTCTTAAAAGCATTGTTAATCCTGGTATTATTGGATTATCATCCATATGTGATGCAAGCATATGTTCTACATTGAAATCAGGATCAGGTATGCCATGTCTAACACGTATCTGATGTCCACCAACTCTTAATGCAGCTTGCTTTTAAAGAAATTCAAATTTATATGTACATGTGCAATAATTCATTCATTTATAATTTATAAAAAACATTAAATTATGTTATTTGCCCACATTTTTTTTCAACAATGTAACGCTCCTAAAAGTGTGTATTCTACAAAATCTTAAAAATCTACAGAGAATGAATAAGCCTTTTATGAAAATTAATAGGCTCTTGGATAAGTTTTAAATGCTGCAAAAAAATTTTAAAGAATATAGTATTACCACCAAAAAAAATTTCAAAGATTTTCATACTTTAAAAGCTAAAAAAAAAAATTACTGTTACAAAAATATAACACAAGATAAAAAAAAAAAAGATGTAAGGTAGATTTATTATGAAATATTTATATATTTTTCTCTTTTGTACATGAAACATATAAAAAAAAAAAAAAAACTACATCTTGTACTTTATACCAGTAAAAAAATCAAAGACAAAAATTGTTACAAATTAAGACTGTTATCCAGTAGAAAAAAGTAGACAAACTAAAAAAAGTACTTTAAATAAAAAAAACATAAATTTGTAACATTTTTATACACTTGTATAAATAATTATTAAATATTTTAGAAAATAATATTTTTGCTATTTATATCCATATAAATGAGTAATTTTGAAATGAGCACCCCTTTATAATTTTTAAGAAATGTTTACTAAAAAAATTAGTAGATAACAAAATGAAATATCACAACAGAAGAGATAGAAAACCAGTCATTATTGGCAATTTTCTTGTCAAATAAATTAAACATGATAATGTTAATAATATATATATATATAATCTACTACTACTTAATTTACAATAAGTTTTCTATACATGAATGGTAATCAACCATCTATTGAAAAATAACATCTTTTATTTTATTAGAGATTATTATATAATTCCTTGAATAGCATTTAATTTATTCCATCTCCACTTTTTTAAAATTCTTATTTATTACAGTAAAATTTTAAGATATAATTACAACTATTTATACAAAGTAAATTTTGGTTTCAAGAAATTAATTCATGCAGCATCTTATTTATTCAATGTGATATACCATACAATCAAGCACATAACACACACCTATACTTTCAAGCTGCATTTTTTTAATTTTTAAGTATATTTGTCACATAAGGTGCACTTCCCTTTTTACGAAGAAACCCGAAATCTGTGTATGCAATGCTCTCATGTTTTGAAATCCATTCATTCTAGGGATTATCCTAGACTTCAGAAAAAATAGTTTCAAGAACTACAACTCTAAGTTTATAAGGTATGTCATTTCTTTTAAATATAAACAGTATTTCAATATATATTGAAGTCTAACATTTTATAGAAGTTTAATTTTGTTCTCTTCTTTTTTTTTAAAGCTATCATTTTTATACCTGGCATATGATGCACACCCATGAATTTTAATCTTATTTTTTGAGTTAAAAGTGTGCGTTATACACTGGATTTTATGGCACTATAAATTCAAATTGTTCCATGGAACAAATAAAAATTCTCACAGGCTGGAAAATGTGTGTTACATTTGAAATGTTTTAGAGCTATATAATCTCACCTTTCCATGTTTATTGGAGAAAGGGCCAAACAGGCAAGAACCAAGAACACACACATTTTTAGAATGGTGCTCAACAGTGTACACTCGCAACATTATCACAACATCGGGATTCATTGGAATACTTTCAAGGTTAACAGCTTGCTTAAAATTAAACTTTGGATAACGCCAGAAAGAATCAAGCTCGGGATAGGCTTGAAATTTAATGGACTTATCTTTTTGGTTTAAATACATGTTCAATACTTTTCCAGTAATCTATAAAAAAGATTGTCATTTTAATACAGTAAAAAGAATAAGCTCACGAAATTAAGAATTTATCATACATAAAAACTTATTTTCTATTTATAGTTGGTTGTTTTTTTACAAATGAATCAAAAGTAAATGCTGAATATTTTGATATATGAAGAAAATCCTTGAATAAAATTATAAAACATAGATTCTCAAATAGTGGCATGTACATTCCCAGGGGTATGCAAATACACTAAACAAAAATTTATTTTTATCACATAACTTTGGAGTGAATGAGTATTTATTAATTGCACTATAAAGCAATACAAGGGTTTTAGCATCTGATTTTGTAATTTTGAACCTTGGTCAAATGAAGAGGACAACATCTTAGCTCTGGTAAACCACACTCCAAAATACCTTACTGCTCTAATAGTAGGACTTTGAGCCTCGGAAGATTTAATGTGCATCAGCCTCTACATATCAGGTCTTTTAATTTGGATGGATTGATTGAATGAATATTTACGTTGCACTGTTCAGCTACTCAAGGGCTTTTGGCGATGGACCTCGTAATTTTGAACCATAGTCAAGTGACGAAGACGACACCTGAGCTGGCACGCCCCCTCTCCTAATTACTACACTACACCAACAGGAGGACGTTGGAGCTCTCGACAGATTTAATGTGTATCGCTACCCTACACGCTGGTCTTCTTTCAATTTGGAAGATACCTTCAATGTAAAGTTATCCCCGAAAAAACAACATTCAAAACTTTTGCATGAAAATTCTACAAACAATTTAGTTCAAATATTCATTCATATAAATGATAAATGTACACATGAAATATTTACCAAATCTATATCACCACCAACCTACAATAAATTCACTGAAAATTGTAACGAGAAAACTTATCTAAAAATAGGTGCACATTTAATAAAAATAGAAGCATTGCAACATATTTGCTTTTCCCTACCTTATAAGCATAGTGAGGGAAAATAATTCAATAATTTAGAACAAAGCATAACGAATTCAACCAGAGAATAATCTACATCTTTAATAAAGGACTTTCCAGCTCAAACAAAACCAGTTAATCAATAATAACCCCTAATCAATAGTATTCAAATATTTTTTTCTCACAACTAAGTTTTCAGAACAGATAAAAATGGGAAGGGGAGGATATTTGAAAAATTTTAGGCTGCCATTAGAGTTAGTCATGACTAGGAGATATATCATAGAGTTTATGAATAAGAGGTATATAAGAAAAATCTGAACACCATTTCCAAAAAATATATGGAAGTCTAAATTATGTGTCTGCTGTGATTGACTTACTTTACATATAGCAGTTTATATATTTTAGTATGACTACATAATAAACATGCCTTTAGTTTATAACCAATATGTGTCTGCTGTGATTGACTTACTTTACATATAGCAGTTTATATATTTTAGTATGACTACATAATAAACATGCCTTTAGTTTATAACCAATGTTGGATGAGATCCAAAACCTCACTTTCTCTAATTTTGCTGTTTCACCTAAAGACAGTAAGGCTGTGTTCAGCTGAAGAATAGACCCAAATTTGAAATTTCTTTTCAGATATAAAAGTATTCAAACATTAACATTATATCCTGGCTTTGCTATCCTGTAGATAATCACTTATTTTAACATACTACTCATTTTTATCCAAGTTGACACATTTTTCTTTTATAAAATGAGTTTAGCATTTTTTTCTCCTATACCGTAATGCTAAATAAGCTATCCCTTTACATGTTAAAAGAAAAAACCAATTATTTATGAAATATTTTGAAATTTTAAAAACACCATATTATAAACAAATGTATGAGTTACAATGTCACAACTTTTATAAAAATTGAGGCATTTTTTCTGTCCAAAAATGTGCTCCGGGTCAAGTTCATGGTCGTCGTGTTAAGTTCATGGTCTCGTAGATATGGCGAAAATAGCCGTAAGATCCTTTTTTTATCAAAATGTATCAAAACCCTTACTTAATATTCTGTATGATAATCTTAACTGGAATTATTACTTGAATCAATCATCCATCAGCCAGCTAACAGGCCATAATAGCCAAACCAGTTGAAAACATAGAAATCAATATCAATACATCCGAAATTAACAAATTTGTCAGAGAATATATTTTATTCCCATGGCTGTAAAAATACAATTTTTTATTCCAATTTAATGTGATTACTACACAACAAATTTTAGCAAAAATGGAAGACAGAAGACAATTGTCAGATATTATTTTACTTTCACATATATAGAGATAATTTATTGTTTCAGGGATATTTGTTCTATAATGTAAAAAATCGCAGACATTTTTCTTTGTTTTTTTCCCATGAAAATATTTGTTAAAAATCAGCATAAAAAGTTTCAGTTTAAGAACAGTTAAATACGCATTTTTCTTATATGAGAATTTCAATGATTTATAATTGGAAATAAATTAATTAAATGCCAATTTACAGAAGTTACAGGTGTTTATATGTATAAGAATTTTTTCCATGATCCAAAAGCAATTATTTTTGAGGAAAATTTCAAAATAAGCAAATAGCCACAAAACAAAATTAAGAAATAAATATTTATTACAACAAATTACAATGCATCATTATAACAAATTAAAAACAAATGATTTTTATGAACATAAAATCTAACAAAAATATAATGGTACCGAATTTACATTTTATTTTTACTTGAGATTATGATAATTAATGAGCTAATGATTTAGAACTTCTTTAGATGTGTATTACAAAAAAATAAAATTGTATCAAAATTTTAATATGAGAATTTTACTATTTTTTTACACAAATTTCCAATTAAAAAATAATGCAATTATTTTGTAGAAAGCAATTCCTTTAATTTATCATACAATTCCTTTATCTTCACAATAAAAAGCTTATCATAAAAACATTGCTTCATTTCTTTTTTAAATATGAAAATTTATTTACATTTATTAAAACCCATATATCAAATAAAAGATTCAACATTTTAAAAAATACATATGTAATATAAAAATATTAGTTACAATATATTTATCACAAAACAGCTTTTAATTAAATAGTAAATTCATAGCCACAGGAAGACCAAATTATACAAAACAAAGCTCACTTTTACAACTGTAGCATTATCAGGAACTAATCGCACTGAATCAATATAAAAATCAAATGGCAGATCAACCTTGTTTTTGATTGAAGTCATTTCCTTCATTTTCTCTTTATTGTAAGGAACCCATGGAATGAATTTTTGTGATGGTTTCACAGGTTTAGGAGGAGCAACAGGTAATGGTATAGGTGGTTTAGGTACTATAACTGGTTTAGGAGGAGTTTCTATTTTAGGACTTGGAGGTGGAGGAGGAGGAGCAGGTACTGGTTCTGAAGTGGAATACTTTACATTACGATTCAATCTAGGGACTTCCAGAAAATCTTTCTTTCTTTGAACATGTAATAAGGCATTTCGAACATCTAAAAAGTACAGGAGACCAGGCTCTTCCATGAAAACCTAAGGGGAAGAAAAAAATGTATCATTAAAAGCAGTTCTATTATTTATTACAGTTTCTCTATCACAAAAAAGTTTAATTATTGTATATTCTGGTGTACATTGCACACATTTAATATATATATATATATATAAAGATTTAAATTTATGAGTGTATGTTATATGCTAAGTACAAAAATAAAATTTTAAAATAATGAAAAGATGAGCATACAAATTTTAATTTCTACATGCACTTAAAAGTTATTAGTTTAAAAGAAACGACATTCCTAATGAACTTAAAAACTCTCATTATCAGATATGAAAAGTGCAATATATTTGTTTTCTGTCTTATGTTCTGGCACATTATTATAACCCTTTAATTATGTTCTTTCCCATTACTATAACCCTGATCCAAAAATAACATTTTTCTGTGTTCCATCTAGATCACAGAGCAGCAACATTTTTAGTTGTGGTGTGCCAAACCAATCTACCAATATGACACAGCGTGCTACATAATAGGACACTTTTTAAACAATTCGATTTTCACGATAATGCACGCAGAATTAGAGAATATTATAAATTTACAGTTTTATCATACATCAATGTTGCATGACCTAAAAGTATTTCTTAACATAAAAATAAACAGCATAAAATAGAACTATTTCTTTAAGAAAAATAAAAAAAATTAAAATTGTGCATACATTATGTATTTTTAAACATACTTATTAAAATAACAAACAGACAGCACAAAATAAAGTACATCTCTTCATTATTGTTAAAGAAATAGATATATAAAAATTTTAATGCAAATTTAGTGTTTACACCACTCTACTTTAACATCGCAAAATCAGTGGTATAATGTGTAATTGTCAATTAGACACAATTCTGAGTATTCAGTAGTTAAACAATTTCTTTGAGAACTTGAAATATTTTTCAAACGAGGAAAGATTTTTTACTTAAATAGGTAGAACTACAAGCAGAAATCCGAATACATGCAATATTTTCTCTTCAAACAATTAAACCTCTTTAGTAATGACATTCAAAAATTTTCAAAAAGCTATAAATTTATCTTTGGATTTATGTCTCAAGATTTTTTTATAATTACGTAAAAGTTCGTAACTCTGAAGATGTTTGTCAAATACGGTCCATTACATATTTATCAACTTCCATCCACTCAAATATTGATAAATTTGTAGAGTAGTGCAGAGTGCCACTGAGAATTGTACCACATTCCAAATGTAGAACAAGTGCCATAGGTTGCAACCCCTGATCTAAATTATTAGACATTCTACATTTTTTAAATGACCTTTGAATCATGTCGAGTTTAACTTCATTTCATGCTTTTGTTATCCACTCTTACACCAATTGGCATGACACATTGGCCTCTTTTTGTATAAATATTTTTTCGCTTTCTAATACCTACATATTCCACAACTGCTTTAAATTCCCTTTGAATGGTCTGTTAATACCATCTAAAAGCTGAACTTATGATATTAATTTGCCTGGAATAACTGCCATGTCTCTGTTACTTTCTTCAATTCCTTCACATTATCCATTAATAGGAAGCTGAACACATCTCACAACTAATCAACTTTCTGGATTCTTTAAAGCACCAGGGGACTTTTGCCAAATATTTCTTACACATAATTTTACTCCATTTTTGTGCATCTCTCCATTCTTGTGAACATGAATGAAAGCACCATTTGGGAAATTACACTTCCAACATCTTTTAAAAATAACCATGGTTTTAAATTTTATCCACTAAGAATGAAAGCCTCATTTTGAAGTGAAATTTTTCATTTGTTTTTATGTAAACTTTTTTTGTTGTTATTTTGACATATTTTTTTTTATTTCCTATCATATCAATTATTATACAGTTTCATCCCTATTTCCAATACAGTGAAGAAATTTTATTTTTTATTTTTTTGCCTTCATAGGTCAATAACATACTTCTGTATACTTATCCATTTATTCCCAAAATCTATCAGAAGCCTAAGTGAAACTTCTTTTCTACTCATACAAAAAAGTTTCCATGCCATAAATTGACCACAACAACTCAAAGTTCATTTAAAGTTTTCACTTTGATTTGCATTCTATTTGCTTACAGCAAGGCAAATAAACATATGCTATTTCTTATTACTATTAATTCATTCTGATGATTTTATAGAACCACATTCTTCAAGCACAGGTCATTTCATTACCTTTTTATGCAAACATTTATTTTTTGGTCTATTTGGTCTTCATTTTTCTTCCATCCATATTTGAAGTCTTTAACAATATCAAACATATTTTCCACAACAAAATTTGCATTTTCTTTCACAAACTGAATGGCTTTGTATTTAGAACCAGCATTGTGATTGGTTTTTTTTTGTTGTTGTTGTTGTTGTTGTTTGTTTGGCAGGACTCAGAATTAACTACTAAAAGGAACACTAGATCAACTGTATTTCACCTAAAGCAAATAATTTATGACTTAATGTTCATTTCGAAGTCATGGCTTCAAATAACTAGAGGAAGAGAATACGTCAGACTCTTAATCCCACAAATTCATTTGAGTCAAAAGTACTTTCTTACCCCAAAATATGACCACTTTTTCTTGATAATTCAGAACAATATTCTTATGCACATTGGCACTGAATATAATCCAAAATTATTTACTACCTCTCAAGCATTTTCCCTATACACACATTGTTCTTTTCATCATGTTTCAATGTAATATATCCTTTTCTGAAAGCCTTACCTTAATATATCATAGAATTTAAAAATATAGTATGAAAATATAGGTACACATTATATTCTGGAATAAATGTATAAAAATGTTTTAAATTCATAAGAAATTAAATATTTTTCACTCTAAACTTGGAAGATGTTTATATATGCATGTAATTAAAACTTTATTACAGTATAAGTTTCAATTTTTGACTATAGTATATTTCAAACATAAAATTATAATCAACTCTTAAAAGTTTTATGATGTAGAATTGGTATTTTAAATCAAATAAAGTTCCATAATGATAAAAGAGAGCAGACCCAAACCGAGAAAACATACTTCAGTACTTTGAAAAAGTGTAGAACACTTTTATAATAAAGAATTATGAAATGAAAATTCGAAATTTAAATACCTGAATTAATTTGTTTAAAATAAACAAAGTTATTCATTTATGAGAAAAATAGAATATATTACCTTATGAATATCATTTTGATTTTTAGCAACCATGAACCATGGTTTAAGAAGACCTAATAAAGTCAAACAGATATCCTGCAAAATTTTATTTTCCCACTTGTTTAAGAGAAGTTGGTCCCAAATGAAAAATAATAAATTGGACTTCAGTATAGCAGCAAATCCCTGGAAAAAATACAAATAACATGGACTTTTTATAATTATCAAAGATTAAAAATTGTTATAGACATACAATTATTGATATATCACTTATAATTTATACAACAGCTATGAAGTTCACAAATGAAGCTCAACTTCAGGTACGGTTTAATTTCACAAATAATGCCGAGAAATAAAAAAGTAAATAATTTAATTAACACAAAAATGACAACATTGTTTTGTCATAATGTAGACAATTTGAAGACCAAGAAATTAGCTTTTATTGATATTATATACAGCATAATATTGTGTATGGCATTTATTTTTAAATATATCACATAATTTACTTTTTATTTATTTAACCCGGGAGAGGTCGTGTGAGGCACAGAGTCATCCCAGGCTCTTTAATTCTGAAAAAGATGTATATTTGTTACAAATGACCTCATCAGCATCCTCCTGAGTGACAGTCTTCATGAGAACTAAAATGCATTTATAACAAAAATTGCCCTCTTTCTTGGGAGTGACAAATATTTTTTTACAATCTTACGGTTTTGTTGTTGTTTTTACATTCTTAAGGTACTTGGGGTGACTTTCTGCACAATCACCTTTGTTCTAAAATATTTTCTATGAGCAAGCTACATTTTTCCCTTATGAATGACTTGGTGGTTTGGATTGCAGTGTTATAAGGTTTATAAATGTAAATAAACAGAATATAAAAAAAGAAATGGAGGATCTGCGACCTCTATTAGATGAAATTGAAACTTTGGGAAAAGAAATGGATCAAACAAGGGAAGAACCTGATGAAAAAAATGGATATTAATCATAATAAAGTAAACTTGGGAAACGGGATGAACATGAAATATCTGAGTTGGAAGGAAGATTTTCAAATGCTACCAAAAGAACTCCATTAAAAAAAATGAAACCACAAGTGTGCAACACACATGGCTCCCTGTCAAAAAAAAACATGCACACAAGAAAAAGTTCAACATGCTATTTGCCGATCATTTGTGGACAATAAAATGACAATAACTTGAACAAAATATAGCAGTTTTGCCAGCAAATATCATTCTTGTATTGTTAGCTAAAAGTGTCTGTGCTTTATGTCCCTTTTCAAAGTAACACATATTAGAAACATTTTAGTTCTGTTTGATTGGATTTATCCTCAAACCATCAAAAAAAATTGAAAACTCACAAAAAAGTAGGCAAGTAAATGTTCTCCTAATTAAACTATTTACTGTAATTACGATTTTTATCGTCCACAATAAAAACAATTATAAAAAGGGATTGAGATGACTCCATTGAGTAAGTCGAGTGTGTGACTTTTCTCGGGTTATTTAATATTTAAACTTTTAAGACAGAGTTCTAATAACTTTTCCCCAATAAAAATAGAAAATAAAGTAACAAAATCACAATCAGCACTTTTAGTAGTGTTTTTTAACCGAACCCAATATATTTTTATAATTCTTACAGTACAAAATGTTTAATGAAATTATAAAACTTAAGGATTTTGTAGTAACTACACATAAATAACTAATTTCCTGCATGCAGTAACCTTCAGATTTCAATAATGGGACTGACTAAAATACAATACGAGAAAGACTTCAAACAAATAAAACTGTATTAAAGACCACTCTAGTTATCATAGTATACAAGTTGTTGTTGTTTTTAATTGGGGCATCTATACTGGGATAATACTAGAACTTATTATTTTACCAATCCCCAATCATGATCACAATTTTTTTGATAGCCAAATCAAAGTACTGAAAACTCTCCCATAAGATGTCACTAGATTAAATAAAATGTATATGAATTTTTACTACAAAATTTACTTTTAAAGAAAAGATTTTGTTTTAAGTTTAGTGTTGAAAAAAAAGCCTCAATATTCGAAAAATAAATTTTACTAAAAATATTAATTGTACACATATAAAAATGAAAATTATGTGTAAACTAATAACAAAAAATTTCAGATTATGACTGAAAAGCTTGATATACTAATAATTTTTTGAATCTATGGAATTCTGAATTAGTAAAACTGAAATGGACATTATTATGCTACATATAACACTTTAACAAAAGAAATATCATAACTCATTCTCTTACGCTAGAAATCCATGTGTTCAGAAACATTTCAATGCTATCCATGTTTGTAGGTTTTCCAACATCAAATTTCGTACCACCTTTACCATCCTAAAATTTAAAAACAATAAATTTTTGTATTACATGAGTATAAGAATATTTAATCATACATATGATTTTACTAAACATAATTTTAAAAACTAACAATATATATTGTTACAAATTTTGTGTAAAATAGTGTCAATAATTTGTATTTTTCGATGTGTAATGCAATTATATCACACACTCTGTTTTTATTTTAAAATTGTAATATTTGCAAGCAACTCCGTCCCTTACATTATAATGGCAATACAATAGGATCTTGGCGATAGAGCTAAGTTGGCATCCTTTGTGGCAATCAAGTTGACGACTTGCGACCATTTTTGGAGAGTTCAGGACCCTATAGATTCTTCTAGAAATTAGAGAAATACACTAATTTCAAGACCTGTGACGCAAGCGGATCTTTCTTGAATGATCCGTGAGGCCTATAAATAGAGATATGTACACTGAAAGTCAGTCAGTATGGTTTTGACCAGTGATTAGTAGTCTTGCATTGACTGTTGAAGTGATTACTTTGGCTATTGAATGAGTGATTGCTTGTGAATAATCTTTCACATATTTGTATTTTAGACTCTGAAGTCCTTCTGATATGCATTCAGCCAATTTTGCTACTGAATTCTGTATTTCAAGGAATGATTTTTGACAATAAATTCTCATCACTCTTAAAGAATTGTCTTGTTCTTTGCGACTGATATGCATAAAATCCTCGAACCCTGATCAACGTAACAATATATTATCTATCAATTAAAATTTTCATACTTACATTTTCACTATTGCTCTTCACTGGTAACTTTTCTTTAATATGAAAATGTAATTGTTTGTCCATTTCAGGGAGAATTTCACATACTTTCTTTACTATTTTGACACATCGGTTGGAATTAGGAGCACAAAGTCTTAATATCTGATCTAAGAAGAAAGCTGCATATGCATAATCTTGACCTAGAAAAAATTGATAATGAAATGAGAAGATTAAAAGAGAAAACAAGGATAAAAATTATAATTTTTATTTTTAAAAGTTTCAAATAATAACTATGTTGACAGGAAATGATTGAAATGTAATTATTTAAATCCAAGTTATAAACTAGTTCAGCAAATCAATTAATGCTTCACTTAATTACTCGAATATTAAGGGATTAAATTTTAATTAAGTTAATTTATGTTTCTTTTTTAACTATATAATTATTTCAAATTAAAATAGATATAAAAATCATACTTTTAATTTATAATTCTTAGTCTATTTTGATTAGTTTGAATAGTAATGATCAAATTCATAAATGACATACTTAAGCTTAAATTAGAATAATTTCTAATAATTACCAACGAATGATCTTAAAAAATCAATAATTTAGAAAAATACAAATGGCTTTTATTTCAACAAATACACTATCTAAATTATCGGTTACACAAGCCACATAAAAAAAGAAAGTAAAAATTTCCTATAAATGATTTGTAAGTAAAATCTTACCATAGTTTTTTTGCCTATTATTCAAAAACTGTTGCTGTACAACAATTGCATAATATACAAAATAAGACTGAAATTTTCTGCCACATGAATCACATATTTTAAGTATAATTGCACAAGATTTCATGTTTTCTTCCGATTTCAACGGTCCTAAGCATTTTGTTTCATTATACACCTGAAAAATATAATTATATATTTCAAAATAAACAACAATTAACGTAAGGCACCCCAAGACATATGAAAAAAATTAATATTTACACATACTTTATATACTGATGGCATAATTGGTTTTAAATCCTCATTTAAATCAGGCGAGCTACATAATCTTCGATAAAGTTGAGCAAATTTCTCCAGAACTTTATCAGAGTTCCTATAAATTTTTAAATTAAATTTATAATAAATATTTTTAATGCAATGCATTAAAAATTTAGAAAAAAAAAAGAAAGTTTTTTTAAATTTTAATATCTATGCATATTAAAACTAACAAATATATTTATTATGAAATATAAATATAAACTATATAATAAATTAATGATATACATATATGATTTACTGATCATGAAAAAAATTTTAATATTTAAAATAAAATATTTTTAAATAAATATGACATACAAATAAATGAATTATAGTCTCAGCTGAACAAATTACATACATAATACTCATTCAAATCAAGTAATAAAATTTTCACACAGTTAGGAAAAAATATTTTAAACAATTAATGTTTAAAAATAGAATTATGTATACATATATATGTCATACTTTTTATTCTTTGTTTTCTCCTTTGCTGAACTGCAAATGGGCCAAAATTGGTGTCTTAGGTTGTCAGATAAGACAACAAGCTGGCTACTCATTTTTGATATCAAATCTTCCATAACATATGGCTCACTTGCTAAAACTCCATTCAAATATTTTTCATGCATATCAACTTTTTGTTTTTTCTTTGATTTTACCTGAACATGTGGAAAAAATACCAATCTTAAGAGTGCTATTTAATACTACAAATAATTTTAAAACTAATTCAAAAATTTATATTTTTTCAATCATTTGGAATTTGTCTACTGCCATAAAATATATTATAGATTAGTGTTATATTTTTAAAATGTAAAAGTATATTTTCATATTAATAAATCTTAAAACATTTAGTTAAAATATGAGTACTTTTTTAAATTGAAGAAACCTTGTATTAATATTACATCTATATGCATGTTTAAATTTGTAACAATTCATACATCTATAGTAAAATAGCAAAAACCAGTAAAAAAAAATATTACATTCCACTATAAATTTTTAAAAAATACGTCTCCCTCATTGTGAATCTATTTTCTTGTATGAACTAGAAGCAGCTAAACCCGTATCTTCTGTTACATTTCCATGTTTCAATAAAAATGTCAAACTTTAAAACGAAATCAATATAGTTGTGAAGACCCCCCTGGGTCTTACCTTGGACACCAAGATTAATTTGAGGCAAAGAACCACTAAGAGCCATTTTGAATAATAATAATATTCATTTATTATTTTCAATTTCTCAAAAAAAACTCTAATAACATACAACACTTTTATGTTACGTCAAATAAAGGGATTTGCCTTTATACTAAATTAAATTACGAATGATGCAACTAATTAACAATTACGCTCAAGATCAAGTTAGGTCTACCAAAATAGGAGGTCCGAGAAATACATGTACTCGAATTCTTAACTTTAATTAACTTTAACTAATTCGACTAAACTAACGCTTATTCTAAGCGTACGTAAATTATATTTACCGCTGGCTATATCAACTTTCTGGTACTTCCGTAGAATCGCAGCAATACTTCTTATATATATTAATATCCTGGAATCCTCTAAGATTGAAGTTAAAGTTGCTGGCTCAATAGCCTTCCATCATCTACATAGCTAGCTTATAACGCTCGACTTAAATACCTTACCTAATTTGCATATCCCGTTCATCTTTCTGGAGTTGATTGGAAATAAACGCGAATTTATGTTCCCCAAAAAGACGCCCAAGAAGATTAGTGGAAAGGTTCCGTACAGATTCGTCACACAGCATTTAAAAAGTTATACAGAAATATCTGTATTCTTGAAACCAGAAAATAACGGATCTTGACAAAAAGTTTGTTTTTCTGCCATATTGTTTATTTCCTGTGATTTTTCAAATGAAATTTTACAGCCTGACTGGCATTGCTCTTCCTTATTTTTGATTTAACTAGAACAAACTCTTTTGTTTCGAATTTTCAAATGTGCACAATAAGCACAAGAGAAAAGATACAAATACATTATAATTTTAAAACAAGATGGGAAAAAATTATACTTATTTTAGAGAACATCATTTCATTATCAAATATTTTTAACATATTTATTTTTGACATCTTAATACTAGTTGTTAGTTTTTAATATTTGTGTGACGAAATTTACTACAACTATTAAAAATTTAATTTGTGATTTATGTAAGTCAATTTTTTTCCCCTTACAAATCAAAATGTTACATAAAAAAAGCATAGTTCATAAACTCAGTAAATACCATACATATATGAAGTCTAGTTTTAAAAAAAACTAGCACAGACTTGTTTAAATTTTCACTTTAAACAATTGTAAAATTCAACAATTAATGAGAAAAAATAAACCATCACAAAATATGTAGCTAAATAAATTTATAAAATAACATTTTAATACATTTTTAAATCATAAGGACATTAAACTATATAATTAATATGCTTAAAATAGTAATATATTTTTTTTTAAAAAAAAAAGGCAGCTAAATATTAAATACAAAAAAAAGTCAATTTTTTTCGGAAAAATTGTGAAAAGAAAATTGATTGAAAAAATCCAAATCATAACTCAAAATTATGAATACTGCCATTATGTGCTTATAGTACATCAATCATTTGTAAAAAAATTGTACATAAAGTAAAGTAAATATATAATTTTAACTTTATAAGTTTCTTCTTACAGCAGGTGTCAACTACATGATATTGCTATTTTACTATGCGTCTGTCTTGCTGTTAAAAATTTCATACTTAGAATTGTTAAAAAAAGGTGTTTAGCCTGGGTGAGAGTATTTAATCAAGACCTTACTCTAAAACATTAGAAACAAAATAAAAGATGTAATTCAAAGAAAGATCAGTTTTTGGCTTGGGTTCCTGAAATGCTTCCATCTCAAGACAATATGAGGAAATTAGCTATAATATAATGCAATAGACAAAGGAACTAATAATACAAGAACAATTACAAAGCAGTTAATGCAATAATTATATTGGTTACATTAAACAGATGTACTTTTCTATTTACTTTAGAGGTTTACTGGAATAATAGTTTGACAAATTTACAAAACAAAAAAAATGTAAATAGACTTAAATGTAGATTATGTAATAGGGTAAAAAAAATTTAAATTTATAAATCAAAATTAAGACAATTATTTACATCAGCCAATTCTTCTTGCAAATCAGCCTCAACAACATTCTGAAGATCTCCAGAGAATGCAGAAAGGTCAGACTGGACTTTAACATCACTTTTTGGCCCATTCTTTTGCAAAGCATTACTGATCACAGTAGCCACAAATGTCTTCATTTCCTCAGTTTTTTTCTCTTTCTCCTCAAGACGGATGTTATCCTTCAAAATTCATTATAAGGAACAAAATTTAACTGTTTAAATTATAAAAATTCAACACTATATAACTTTAATACAATGCAAAAGAATGGCAACTTTCTTTTAAAAAAAGAAAGTAAAGTTTTATTTTTAAATACTATGCTCAAAATTATTATCCTTTTTTTTTTTTTCAATTCTCAAAAGCAATATATTTTAAAAAGTATTAACTAAAATACAAGATACAAAAATTCATTAAAATTATTACTCCACAAATTATTATTGGCAACAAACATCACATAAACTAAAAAATGGTATTGTCAAAATAAGACAAAAATTCCATAATTACACAATTTATAGTTTTTGGTTCAATAAATGAATACCAAAAATACTGCATTTTTCTAAAATAAATTAAAGAAATAACTTTAAAAAGAGTTTATCTTGAAATAGCAGAAAAAATTTAAATAAAAAAATTGTAAGAACATTTTAGAAAATATAGAAGCTTACCAAAACAGCAGGGCTGTTTGTATAACTTGAAAAATATTTATTTACAAAATCATCGCCCAAAATCTGGAATAATATTTGTCGGTGTATAGGATCCATGAGCTTTTTTTCAACATTTTGCTTGAGAATTTGACATATCTTGACTTCAATCTTTAAAATAGGATTTTATTAGTTTTTATCATATATATGTAACAATATATTATTTTAAATTTCTATGAAATATCAAAAACAGAAGACAAATACAGATATTAATATATAATCTTTACTGTAAAGGTTTACAGCTTTATATATTATGCTATAAAAGATAAATGCAATATTAAATAATAACATACTTAAAAAAATATATAATTGTCATAAGAATGAAAACTAAATAAAATAATTCTTGTAATTCCAAGAACGATACATGAGCCAGAAAACTTAAAATATTTAAAAATTTATATAAAATACATTGAATAATGATATCTAAATCAGAAATTTAAATTGCATTTGACAGTAGTGCTGTAATTTACAGTGAGGTAAATTATATTTCTACATATGTATTTGATAAAACTGAAAAGATGATCAATGATCATTTTAAGTAAATATATGCAATAATAAATTTTTGCAGATTTTATAAAAAAAAGTACAAACTTTCGTATTACTTATTATGAATAATTAATATTTTTACATTAAATGTTAAAATTTAAACACTTTTATATTAAGTAAACACTAAAATCAAAAGAACCTTGTCTCAGTAGTAAAAAAACAATATTGAATTAAGTGGTTTTATAAATTCAACTTTGATAATTTACTCATTCTTATAGCTATATCTTGTTGCTATTAAATTTTGTGGGCGTGTTTCTTTAATGAAAATTAATTTGTTTGCGAAAGGTAAAGAGAATTGATTGAATGGCAATTATAGAAATTTAATATCAATCAACAGATATGCAGCTATTGAATAAATAATATTACAAAAGAATGCATAAGGACATCTAACATTTGATATTGTTTAATTTTTGATGACAAAGTCCATACTAACCTTTCTCCATGAACAGATATGCAGCTGAAAGTTACTGACTGAGTCCATACTAACCTTTCTCCATGAACTGAAAGTTACTGACTGATCCACATAGCTGTTAAACCAATCCTTTTTAACAACAGAAACTTCAGTCATGGTTTAAAAATGCAAAAAAAAAAATTTTTAAACCTTTAGTGAATTTTTAAATTATTAAAATAGTTATCTGCCATATTCTAGTAAAAATTATGATAGAAAAAAATAAAAATATTTCTCAATATCCATGACATCCATATTGAGAGCGAGACTTAGCATATTTACAACCAGTTCATTTTTGGTAAATGTTAAGATGTTCCTAATTGAGCAGCAGGAGGAGACTCCCCATAACAGTGCTTAGCCTTGGGGTCGGTATAAGAATTTTCGTGTTGCACACTCTGAAAATAAAAATAAAATCAGTGACAGAATGAGTTTTCTTTTTAAATTTGTATTTATATTTAAAATTTTGCAAACACATTGATGCAACTTATCATTCACAACACATATGAAAATACAAAATTTCAGTGCTTTAAGCAAGCAACCTATAATTTCAATAACAATAATGGTCATTTTTGAGAAAATCATTTTATTTTCAAAAATACTTTTCGGGAAATATACAATAAGTGTAGATTCTGAAAGAAATTTTTCATGCTTTCTAACTAATCTGATTGTAAGTAATTGAAGTGATAATACTTTTAAAAAATAATTAAACATTTTAAATTGAGATTTCAAAGTAAAAAAAATTTAATATATTCTCACTCCCATCGTAGATCACACACAAAAATAAAAGTTAACTGAAACATTGATACAGTAAGAAAGGGAAACTTAGCAATACAAATAAAGATGAAAGGAAAATAGGGGTTCATTAATACACAACTATAACAAGAAACATAAAAGTAGAATAAATACTAAAGTTCTGAAAATAATATGAATTTCATATATTTATATTATATCATTTTGGGGTACTTACATATTATACTGCCGACAAATTCTGCAAAACAAAAAGACATCGCCAATTCAAAAGATCTCATCAAATGCTATCATCATTATTAATTACTGTATTTAAAGATGCCAGAGAAAGATTTTTTTATAGGCTATACAGCAGCATTTGGTGACATTTATTTGAATGACAATATTAATTGATGGTATAACACATAAGTACCCATTTTTGTCACACTTTTATTTTTTAATCATACTAATTTTTAATTTATAAACTTAATGATGTTTTAAAGCTGTTATTTTAAGAAAAAAAAAATAATTATTCAATATGTATGAAGTTTTTTTTTTTTTTTTTTTTTTTTTAAAAAAAAAGCATCCTGTGTAAATATGAAACACATTTTTTTCTAATGGGCTGCATATTAGCAACTGAGCCTTTACAGAGACAGCAAGTCCCCAAATGTGAGAGCCATTTCAGTGTTGGCACCATCTAGTGACGGCTCCCACTACCAATTTTGGAGATTTGAATTTATTTAATTCTGCCAAGAGTACTAGAGCCAAATTAATACTCAAGATATCTTTTACATGCTACATAATCATATGACATGCATGCCTACGATTTTCGCATCCAGAAAATCATCTCCAGCCGGGATTGAACCCACAATCTTTGACTTACGAAGCAAGCATACTACCTCTAAGCCACTCAGCTGACAAAGAAAAAGAGTGAAGAAAAATCTTTGAAAATATCTTTAAACTAATCTGTTGTGATTATATCAAATATGATTTAAATTAAAATACTGTCATAAAAATAATTGTTTAAAAACTATTTCAAATGATTTTTTTTTCTTTAAAAATATCTTACTACTATTCACAGCAACTGAGAAAATTAAGTTTATTTAAATTTATCCAGAAAAGCTGAAATTTACAATAATAATGCATTACAATTTAGTTAATAAAATTTCAATTCATAGTTTTTAAGAAGTAATTTATCATATATAAATTCATGAGGAATTACTTTTTACACTAATTGTTGAAATCGTACTTTTTGAAGACATTTCAAAGAAATTAAACAAAAGCTATATTTTTTTTACATACCTGCGATGAAGTTCGACATTTAGTTAGACATAACTCAAAATGGTCAGTAATTGATGCAAATAAAATATTAAATGTTTCTGATGCCTTTCCCAAAATTTTCATTAGAAGTACTCTCTGAAAATAAAGAGGATAATAAAAGTCAATGTTACAAAAAAAAGTACATAGAAGAGAAATAGAAATAAGTAAACATATTTCAAAAAACTTAAAATTTGTTTTAAAAAAATATATGAAACATTGAAATAATATAAAACATTTGATAATTGAACAATGTTAAATCTTTAAAGAGGAAGAAGGCAATTTTCCTAAATTGAAAGGCGAAAAGTTGGCATTTATAGTATACAATAAAAACTATAATTTGGCTATAAATATATCATTTTTCTATCCATCTCTCTATATAAAATATGTGGCTACATCTTTCTATTAATTACTTTTATTCTTTACAAACCTATAACTGAATAAATTAAATACACCAAAGAAACCTGTACAACATTAGATGACATGTACACCCAATTCTTTTTTTTTTTTACATGGTAGATATGCTACTTAGAAAACTGTGCAAAAAAAAAATAATTGAGTAAAATACATATGTGACGTATAGTAAATTTCAGGATATATTCCACAACTTTTAAAAAATCATGCAAGATAAAAAATTTCTAAATATTTTCCCAAAAAACAATACAAAAAAAAGAATATTGAAATCCATGTTTCATATTTATAAACCAAAAACAATTCATTTTTATTGCAAAAAAATTTTAATTTAGTGTACAGTGAAAATTCACACAGACTATAAATATGTACAACATATAAAAATTCAAATTGAAATTAGGAATACAACTACAAACTATCCATCGCTACCTGATAACAAACATGCACGTTTATTACGAACTGGATCAAAAATGCTATCCTCAGTAGATGTGTCAGATATGTCTAGCAAAGTGTCAACTTTGGTTCAAATGAAGAATTTCGCTCATTATTAATTACCTCTTTTGGGTGCTTTTGTTGTTGTTGTTGCTACAAAATCTGTTACAGGTTTTTCTTTTTTTATTATTTATTTATTTCTCAAGTTGCTTACATAATTCTTGATATCCTGCAACACAAAATTTAAGATCAAGCTGAAATTTTGATGCATGCTCTATGCCTGAGTAATGATCGTGAGTAAGAAAATGATGCACCATACTTGTAACAAATTTTAAGTCCTCACAAATTAAATCAGCAGTTAATAGCTGAGCTTCAACTTTGACATCATTGACTTCTTTATTATCATGGAACTATCATAAATTCAATCTGGAAGGGCTTTAAAGCATTCATTCTTTGTTGACATGCATTCTAGCATTCATTCTTGTCGCCCTTTTGGCTGTTGTTAAAACAATCACCACCAGTTGCATTTGAAGAGTTATAATTTCAGAACAATCAGCTGATTTTTGTACTAAAAAACTTCCATTTTTGATGCATACTCGTAACTTTTTTTCAACAAGCATTTAAGCAACTGTTTAATGGGAAAAGAAGAATGCATAATACAATCTGTAAACATTAACTTTCCTCGTGCTTCTACAACAGTCAAATTTCTGCCTCCAGCTGAGTCAAAAATATATTCACACATTTGCTTTATGTGGTACATTTTAAATGCTGCTATAATACTCTGAACAAGTGGCTAAATCCTTGAGGTGCTATTAGACAGTAAAAACAGCATTTAAATACCTGGTTCTTGGCCCAGCTGAAACCCCAATTTCTACCATATTATCTTTTTGATAGTAAAAAATTATCCTCCACACAAATTATACTAAAAATTTCACGATCAAATTTTTAAAAAACTGTAATTTGAACAGCAACTTTTAGAACTTTATTGAAATTATTTATTGCACACCCCCTATAAACTGAACATTTTAACACAAAATACAATTATACTGAAGAATGAAATGCTGTTTTAAAGCTGAAGTACAAAAAGTAAAGAACTCTTAAAAAACTTTGGTATTCCCCATAACTCCAGAATGCAAAGTAAATAAGCCATGAAATAGACTAAGTCACTCACACATGTGTGGGCAAAATTGATCCTCTTCTGATTACACTGTCAAACTAAGAAAAATGTGTGTGTTGAAGGAAGGAGATTTGTGCTAGAACAAAAAATTTGTGTAAAAAAGCATAATGGTGAACCGTGTTATCTCAAAATCGTAAAAAAAAAAAAAAAAGAAAGAGTTGGGTGATTTTGAATTATGTTAAAAAAAATGTTTCTATTACAATATTTAAAAATGAAATATATTTGCTATAAAAGTACAGATAATTTACAACTTAAACTATATAAATTAATACCTTTAGAGTTAATTAATTCAAAAATTAATTTTCACCTTCTCAGGTTGCAAACAACAAGAGATGCAATATTCATATATACTGCAACACCCATTTTCATGACACGATTCACAGCTATAACGACTAGTTGATGTAGAATCTACATTGCAGCATCCATTTGATAATACATCATGCCTAGGACATACAAAACCTGCAAAGAAGTTTAAAGCAAACTAATCATGAACGCAAATGAGTAAGGTATTGTGTAACAATGAAAAAAAAAGAAGTTTCTATTAAAATCAAAGAAATATTAACTATACAAGATTTATCAAATGTTTATGTTTGTGAATGATGGCATGCAGAGAAATGAAAATCTATAAATACATGGATACCACAGAAAAAACTCAAAAACAAAGACACATAATAATCATAATACAAATAGTAACCATGGCAATCATCACTACAAAAACAATAGCAGAGAACAACAGAATGAAATTTTTCCATTTATTAGAATATGAAATAAGACCATTTAAAGCAGGGGTGGGGTGGCTTACCTTTTTGGGAAGAGTGCCAATATTTGCTAAAAAATAATTAAGCATGCCACGTGCAGCTTCTCCAACAAACAAATATGCAAAAGTGAAAAAATGTTACTTATTATGAGATTTTTATGCAAATAGCACATTTTTTTAATGCAAGTCCATGGAGTCGAAATTTAAAAGTAATATATCAAATAAGACGAAAATACAAACCTATTTTTTTATTGTTAATAAACTTTTTACAAGTTCAATCAATTAGGTTAGGAGTAAAATAAAAATTAGCAACTTGAATAATTTAATTCAAAATAATTGTTAAATGCTCAGTAATGCTTGATGAGGCTTTAGAATTATTATTTTTTTTTAACAAGTCATCTATATTAGGATTAGATCTTGTAGATGCTAACAAAATTTGGTTATTATAGGTACACATCGGCTAGTTTTGAGTGAGATTTATTTTATCATGTTCATAGCTGAAAACATTTATTCACTAACATATTTTGAGTTTTTTTATCTGAGACAACCCCACATCAATAAATGTGTAAAAAATGGTTTCTTATTTTTTCAAAATTTTTAATCTTGAAAAATGGTTAATCTTTCGATTTCTAATCAAAAATGGCTAATCTTTTCAAAAATTTTCAGTAAGTCATTGCATGCCACTGTTACAACTCCAGCGTGCCACACTGTGGCATAAGTGCTTCAGATTGTCCACCCCTGATTTAAAGCAATGATTCAGAATCATTAAAACATAATTTGTCAGTTTGATAAATGCAGTTTAAATCTCTTTACCTATTACAAATAAACAAATTGTAAAAGACTGAATAGATTATACAATTTACAGAATTTCAAACATTAATAGATGTCATTTCTACAAGTCAAAATATTTCCTTATAAAAATTTAAGCACATAAACTTTTATAAATGGAACTTTTTTGTTATAGAGGCTAAAGTATGCTGACTGCTTTTACTTGTAACTAATTTATTTCAAACTACGAAGCAAGATCAGTGAAATCACAGGACAATAAAAAATGTCTGATGATTTATGCTCAAGGTACACCCTATAAGTAAGGAATCTAAAAACCAGCAGAATGTTTGACAAACATGATATTAAGAAATTGTCATTTGCAACATGTATTTCTGGTGAAAAATTTCAAGTGATGTGAAAGAAAGAATAGCACAATACTGTCAATATTCCATATTGTAATTAAGATGCCATAGATGAAAACCAGAAAGAACCAGACTATCAAATGAACCTTATAGACTAAAATTGTCTATTGCTGGGGCTGTAACATTCTCTAAATACTATAACAAATGTTCATTGTTACTCATTATAATGTGAAGTACGCATTAAAGTAAAATCTGAAAGAAAAAACTCTCAAAATTAAAAGAAACCAATTGAAAACAGTAATGTGAAAATCACATGCCTATATTATGAACTACAACACAAAATTATAATCATCAATACAACTTTAAATATTACAAATCGATTAATCAACTTTTACAACTCAAAATTTTACCTTTATCATCAGCTATCAGTACTTTTCCTTGGACAGAATTTCGACAAGAAGTTATTTTGGAATTGCTGTGATTTGTTTTGTCCCAAGATGTGTGCCACTTAAAAGATTGAGATGGTAAGTTTAAAGGCTGTACCATATTGTCATCTGACAACATTTCTTCATTCTAAAAATAAAATAATACAATCAAACATTTTGAAATATATTCAAGCCAAAATAAAAATCAATAACACAAAAATGCTTATGAAGACAATACATTAAAAATTTAATTTTTTTACATACTTCTGGCAACCAATGTATCAAGCAATAACAAAATGACATCGTAAACAATGCAGCAAGAACTATCTTTTTACGAAGGAATCGAAATATCCTGTTTGTAAACATTTTTAAATAATTTCAATATCCTCTACCAACAGCTAAATTAATGTAGTAGGAAGAAAAGATATTCGGGTAAATATTATGTTAAAGGTTTGGATTACGTTTCAATATACATAAACGAAAAGGAAGAGTTTGATCAAGAAACGTTGAACAAAACAACTTAAAAATCAACAGTTTTAAAAAATTTTGTACAAATATAATTTTAAATAATTATTAGCTACGATTTTTTAATTGATGTTTTGATGATGAGTTCCGTAATGATGAGATTGATAACAGCACTGTTTTCTGATTAACAGCTGATTATTTCATCGATACTTTAATAGCAACAAAAGTATTTTCCTAGAATAATAGAAAGCTGGATGAAATCGCATCTAACGTTAATCAAAATCTAAAATATTTTAATTATATCAGAATATTTTCTAATATATATTTTACATATTATAATATATATTTAAAATATGAAATATGAGGGGATCGAATATTATAAGAACTGAAGTTAAATAATACATTTGTTTATATGAAAGTCATTACAGAAAGGATGATTTCTATAGAGAAGGAGATATGAAAGTAACAGAGGGAGAGTGTTCTATAGGGTTATAGAGCACTCTCGCCAATATCAGTGTGTCCTTTGAATACGATGCCAAATGTTTCATTTTTACGTCAATGTGAGCATACCTGAATTGCTATCTAAAGGATATTAGATTAATAAAATAAAAAAAGGTGATTCTTTTCTCGAAATTATATGTTTATAAGTACATACCACAAGTTTATTTTAAATAAATTATGCTACTGATTTTCTCAAACTTTTTTAAAAATAAATACCGTAATTGTGCCATTGTACCGTAAAATCCGGGGTATAACGCGCACCGGCGTCGAATGCTATGTGTTCATAAGTATATTGCAGCTTCGATCGTACAGGTAGGATTTTGCCAGTCAGGCAGTGCCAACTTAAGCTCATTTCGACCTCTGTCCGCAGATCTATAGGCCCCTTTGCACTGTAGATCGAAATTTTGTATCCAGAAATTATGGTTAAGTTCAGCTTATACGGGCCCATGGGCGCCCACTCCAAGGTCACTGGATAAACCAGCACTGCAGTCAAGGATTCATCAGAAATTTGGTATTCTAAATGTGACACTCCATAATTATTAATAGTGTTCATTCATTGGGAAAAAAACACAATTAACTTTTCTTTTAATATATGGTAATGGAATTAGTGATTTCCCCTAAAAGCAAGATCAACTTGCCTGATTATTGAAATATGAAGAAAGAGGAAAAAGAAAATAAAACATCTTTTATTACTAAATTTTTATTTTTTCATAATGTAAACAAAATTATTTTTTTGGTAAAAAAAATGGTAAATGTTTTTATGTAACAGACGTGGATCATTTTATTTTATTGCTTTTACAAAAACAGAAATGAACAAAAATGTACGAATGAAAATTTATTTACGAAATTAAGTCATATTCATTTAGTTTTTTACCAACCCAACAAATGTTCAACAAAGAAAGATATTTAAATATAAGGTAAAAAAAATTCAAATTGTGAATTATGTTTATGACCGAAATTAGATGCTTCGTGAGCTCCAGCAAATTAAACACTTATGCTATACGTACGAAGGAAATTACTAGTTTGTAAAACAAATCCAAAAAAAGAGAAAATCGAGAGGCAGACTAATGCAATATTTTTTTTTAATTTCAATGCCAAGGCAAATAAAAAAGATATAGTGCCAAATCAGACAACGCAAACAAACTGTCTCGTTTAACATCCACCAATAGAAGTAAGTTATTTTCCTCTCAGCATCCCGATGAAATGCTCGGGGGAGAGTAACTTGGCATTTCATACTCTGCTTAACGGTATTTTGTTTGTATACATTGTGGCTCTTCAAATTGCAATTACAACATTTATAAAATAGAAAAAAATTAAGGATGTCTATTGAAATTGAATCAGCCGAGTGAGTAGAATATGATAGCTTTAATTCCACGATGATATTTTGTCTTTTAATGAAATGTTGAATTAATATTTTCAAATGAAGATATTGAACACAAATGAATATTTTCGAAACTTTTCTTTATCGAACAGGCAGATTACTGTTAAAAACATCATTCAAACATCCTAAACATCTTCAAATATAAGCTGCATTTCTTATAAAATAAAGAATAATTCGAAGCGTATTCGCCTGAAATTTTGAATTTAAACGATAAAATGAAATTTTTTACCGGTGATTAAATTCCGATTATTTTACAAATTTATTTTCTGCTTTAATTTGAAACGTGCTGTTTACCCGAATCATTACACGTAAAATTTTGATTTTAAATGCAATAATTTTAGATTAGCTCTTGTTATAATTGTACAAAATGTAAGCAAAATCTTGTTGTTAGTTAACTTGTTAAAGTGATGTATTTAAAATATAATTCTTATTTTTGGGTGTTCTGATGATTTAATACCGGTACGCAATGAATTATTCCCGCTAAATGGTTGTAGAATTTCGCCAAATTAGGGCAGCAACAGAACGATACAATAGCATAACACTGACCACCGATTGATCTGCTTGGCGCGTTTTCAAATCACGCCAAAAACAAGTAGCGCGCCCATATCAAATTGAATAAAATTTTATATCCGTATGTTACGGATTTTTTTCCCTTCAAATAGATGTAAAATTTTGCTTACTTGGAACGATAACGTTAGACTGTCCACCAAAGAGAGATCTGTTTGGCGCGACTTCAAAAACAAGTCACTTAGCGATATTAAATTAGTTTCAATCAGCACCCTATATTTCATTTTAAACTAATTAATAATGTTTGTTTTTTAGAAGATTTTCAATTTTAAAGTAAAATAATTTAATACATTTATTAATCTTTTAAGCTTGGAAGCTCTTGTGTGGTACTCAACTAATGAAAAAATACCCTTTAAATTTATATGTGCTATATTATACTGAAATATGAAAACTACTCCTTTGATATTTACAATAATAATTTTTAACTTATGAGACTTTTTTAGTACTTATTCTTATTTATCCATACAATTTTCTATTATGTTGAATAGGAATTTTGTCACTCTTGTAGCTGTTACACTAAAAATCTTGTTCAATTCAGAAAACATTGAATTGATGCAATTTTTTCCGTCACATAGAAAAATGTCTAAATTAGGTTTTTACTTGCATTTCATTTTACACAAGTATAATTTAACAGAAGTTGATCACAATTTTAAAAAAGTTTTTTTTTTCCATTGTGATTTGATTGTAACAAGATAATTAAAGAAGCTAAACAGCATATTTTGATATTTATGTGTTAGACTTGTTTTTTGAAAAAATCATTTGCATTTTACAGATAAATTATTGGTTTTGCATATTTTTTTTCTTTGTATATTTTTTATGATTTTTTTTTAAAGCAATGATAATAAACAAAATAAGAATTCAAATTTATTTTGTGTTTTCTGACCAACTGTAATTTATATAGAAAAATCATAAGGGTTGGAATAATTGATGAAATTTACTGTGATTATGTTTGGGATGTAAAGTTTTCGAATTGGCATCCTCAGAGCATAATTAAGATCACTATAAATGTTCACAATTTCTTTTTGAATTATTACTTGTTGTTGTCTTAAAATTACTATACATGACTCCTTCTGAATAATAAGTTTTATATTTTTATGGTAGTGCACTTCTGTTAAAGCACTTACTTGTTTTGGTGTGTTTCCTTAGTATTAAGTGATGATTCTGGTTGAGTCCTAGGAGGACCCACTTTTGGTCGCCAAATTTTGAGCGATAAAGGTTACAATATGGTAACCCTTCCATTTCATCCAAAAATTTGGATTTTCAAATCACCGAAAAAATGGCAACCTAAAAAAGTGCAACGTTTTTTCGCCTTTTTCCGAAAAAAACGTCTTTTTCACACCTGACTTCGCTTGAGAAAGGTTTGCTCTCCACCGGTTTTTGTTAAGAATGGCTTGTGAAAGGAAATTACTTGAAAGTGAGGCTACGACAGGTTTCTTTGTGCTCCTGGGCACAAAGGGGAAGAAAGAGACGTTAGAATGGTGTATGAAAGCTAATTTAATTGCTTCTCGTTATGAATGTCCAAGATGTAAAAAAGAAATGCATTTGCAAGAGCGAAAGGGAATGGTTGACGGCTACGAATGGCGTTGCCGCAGCCAGTCGAAAGATAATCCGCTCGACGTCGTTCGGAGTGTGAGAAAGGGCACTTGGTTTAGCGATAGCAAACTTGCTATAACTATTATCTTGCATTTGACCAGATATTGGTTCAGCAAGAGCATGAATGCGTTCGTGGTGAATGACTTGAAAGTTAATAAGAATAGGTCACAAGTTGGTGGATGACAATTTTCATGAATTCCTTGCATCCATCGCAAAGGTGTATCCACCAACGGAACATGACGAAATGCAAGCGTAAGGTAAGTGCCTTTTAAAATTTTTTAAAATGATTGATTTCATGTATTTCTTCGATTTTATCTTTGCGAAACGCCCCTTTCGTCCTTTTTTAAAAATGTAAATCATGTTCTACACACTGGTTTTAGAATGCTTTTTTAAAATGAATTTCATTGCTTTCTCCGTTTTTATCTTTTTATAATGATTAATTTAATGTATTTATTCGATTTCAATTTAATGTATTTATTCGATTTCATCTTTGCGAAACGCTCATTTCGTCCTTTTTTTAAATAAATCATGTACTGGTTTTTGAGTGCTTTTTTAAAATGAATTTCATTGATTTCTCCGTTTAAATCTCTTTCAAAATGATTAATTGCATTTTTTTCCTTTTTTATCTTTGCAAAAGGCATATTTTTTCCTTTTTTTTTTAATGTAAAACATTTACTACCAACGGTTTTCAATGGAAGTCATTCATGAATCACCGTTCATTTAATGATTTTTTAACTTTTTGTACCCTCCCCCACTTTCAGAAACCAATCATTGCTCTTCACCCATTTCATCCCCCCCCGCTGACACATACGCTTCCCAAGAGTTTTTCGTCATTGACGCCTTTTTGAAAACCTTCAATTTGGCGCTTTTTGGCGGAAAATTTTTGGCGCCAAAAACACCAGTGGGTCCTCCTAGGATTTTACCATCTGTTGAGGCTAAAAATCCTCCCGTTGGCAGGGTGTGGATGTTCCAATTAGGGTGCCAGCTCAGGTGTCATTCTCATCATTTGATCATGGTTCAAAGTTATGATGCCTTTCACCTATAGTCCTCGTGTCGCTTCACAGTGAGACATCAATTAAAATCAAATCAAATAAGTAGATTTACACCTGGCTTATGGAAAATATCAATAATTTCTCTAATACTTTGCAAGCATAGGAAACATGCTAGAAATTTTAGGAAAAAGCAATAAGTGTGTGCCAAAGTATCATTCAATATTGAGCTAAGTAAAAACAAAAGAAACCAGCCAAATACAGTAGGGCCTTAATAGAAAAGTACTTTTGTGTTTGTATAAATATTTTTTAATTGAAATTTTGCTTTATTTCAGTGTTATTCGTCTTATTCAACAGTATTTGAAAGAAAATAATCTTACTAGAACCTTGCAAATGTTGCAGGTATGTTGTTACATTATAATTTAAATTTTTTTAACACTTCTATGTACAAAGAAATGCATTGAGCATATATGATTTTGAGCCATTTGTTTTAAATATAATTCTTTTTAGGAAGAAACATCAATATCTCTTAACACTGTAGATAGTGTTGATAGTTTTACTCAAGATATTAATAATGGACATTGGGATACTGTATTGAAAGTTGTCCAGTCTTTGAAATTGCCAGACAAAAAGCTTATTGATCTTTATGAACAGGTTTGTATCATAATACTAATCTTACATATTTTTCTTCTTTTGAGATTATATGGAACTCCCTTTCTTGAGCAAAATCTAATATTTGTTGTTTGTTATAGGTTGTTTTAGAACTTATTGAGCTTAGAGAACTTGGAGCTGCACGTTCACTACTTCGCCAGACTGATCCTATGATTAAGTTGAAGCAAGAAGCACCTGAACGTCATATTCATTTAGAAAATCTTTTAGCTCGATCGTATTTTGATCCTAGAGAGGTTGGTGGTATTTATAGCTTTCTATGTTTTAATACCAAAATTTGAAGTTTTGAAAAATTTTGTTTTATGAAAAACTTTACTAAATATGACAAGGTAAGTTTGTGATTAGAATTGATGGCTTGAAAAAAATCCAGAATGGTATAGATCAAAGGTACTCAACCTTTTTTAGAGCTGAACTGCATATGTATATATGCATTTTTTTCTGAGTTATGGGGTAGTTTCGGTTTCCTTTCATCCATGTCCAAGCTCCTAGTTTACATTCTACTGTCATGAAAACATAGCTGCAATGCCGTTTGATAATTTGATTTTTTTCCTTTTGACAATTTATTACTATTTATCAAATGGCAGGCGATTGACCATCAGGTCATTAGGCAAGGAGCTCTCCAATCTTTCTTCCAGTCCAAACTCTTAAGTGCAGAACACACTTCTAGATGAGAAGCATCCATGACTTGTCCAAAAGCACACAGAAGGGGGAGTCATTCAGATTAAAACAATACAAATGAGCAAAAGGCAGTCATGTCTAGTCAATAATCTAAACTTAGCCACAGCAGCAGCATGAGGAGAGTCCGAGGCACAGTTAGATTTTATTAGCACCCTCCATGATTTATTTTTGGCAGCACCAGTAGTGGCATCTCGAAAGCATTTTTTTAAAAAATCCTATTGATTTCAAGTTTTGCTGAGAGAAGAGGCAGGTCTCTAGTAGATTGTTGGAGAATATCCATGCCTCTTTTTGCTAAAAGGTCCACCATTTCATTTTCCCAAAGGCCACAATGGGAAGGCACGTACTGGAAGACAATCTTTGTGTTGGAATTCTACTTAGCGACTCCCTGCAACCCTGGACTCAGGAACTTTTGTCTTGTTTGTTTGCCAAGGCCTGAATGGCAGAACGCGTGAATCAGATAAAATTACAGCCTTATCAGGAGTGTAGAGATTTAGAAAGCTGAAGAATGGCCAAATAAATGGCCTTGATTTCACCATCATAATAAGTTGTATGAGAGCCAACATGAGAGTAGAAGGAAAAAAGATCACAGAAAACTCCTGCACCGGTGCCCTGAGTGAAATCCAAAAGTGAATTATCTGTGTAGATATGAAGCCACTCATCAGGGGGATAGCGGGTATTAATGGTTTCCAAAGTGATGGCACGAAGAGCAGTTGGGCAAAGGTCATTTTTCCTCACGTCCAAAGTCAAATCTAATCTGATATCGAGAACCATAAATTCCAGTGGATTCATGTGAGATAATAGTTCGTAGTCCTTGTCATCAATAGCATTATATTGGGCGATCTTCCAGAAGCACTGAAGGAAACCCTTCTGAGTCTTCAGATTATGAGATCTGTTAAATCATATTCGTGCCAAAGGAAATATTTGGGAGTCTAGTAAGTCTATTATAAAGGATAAAGGATAGCTGCATTCCTCCAAACCAGGTTAGTAATTGGCTGTAGATCCCAAAGTAAATGCATAGCTAGTACAGGACTATTTTTAACACCTCCATTAATCAAGCATAAGACCTGGTTTTGGAAAACATCAAGCATTCCTAAGACTTTATTCGAAGCAGAACTTAATGTAGAAGGCCTCCTCGTGGTGTGCCCTAGGTAACACTAAATCTGTTATAGTGACTGCCACTGTCTGCAAATCTTCTTTTTCCTTTTGACAAAGTCTCTTATTTTTATTTAAAATATTAATTTATCAAGTTCAGAATGGCAGCAAAGAGGAGTTTGGGCTGAATTCCCGACTGAAATCAGTCTTATTTGTTTATAATTAAAACTCAGTTTTACCCATAAAATAGTCCATACTTCAATTCAATTCACTATTTCACTGTTTTTTGTTATTACCATTCGTTACAGTTACAAAAGGAGAAAAAAGCTTGCAATTTGCACCAGTGCTACATCGACAACAAAATTGCTGATAGCTTGATTGATAAAGTCTCTTGGTACATTTTTAATACAGTATTCTGAAATAATTGAATTTTTTAGTCTAATGGGCCATGAGCGAGCCACTGAGAAATGCCCGATGGGCCACATGTAGACAGCAGGTTGAGTACCACTGGTATCGATAATTATTTCTTGGGAAGTTTTGACCTACCTAAATAAGGATGACGAATCAGTCAGAACTTGAGAACACACTTTGCATCTTCATTGACTTAATACAATATTGTAAATATATTTTGATATTTTCTTACAAACTTTTAATTCATGATATTGTGAATTTTACCCTATGTGTGTTATTGTAGATATTATGTCTATTTTTGTGAGTTTTACATGCTTTGCTTCCTGTCAGTTGAATCTTTTGTAATTACTGCATTGCTCCAAATCAAATTACAATTTGCTTTAAAAGAACCTGCCGATTTATTACATGGATCTTTTGCGGTAAGATGTTCTACTGCATTACATTTGATATCGGAAGTGTGTTTCTGTAGTGAATGCCATTGACTCACCTTCAGGAAAACTTATAGAGGAGCTACTTAATGCTTTGATAGACATTATGAAAGAAATGAGAACTGGCCAGGATAAATTTAATAGGAGAAAAGAGTTAGACTGATAAGAAGTGATGAACATTCTTCAAACAATAGTTAAATATAAGATAGAAGAAATAAAAGAATAATTTTTAAAAGAAATAGAAAAATTAAGTGATAAATTAGAGAATTTCAAAAAACATCTCAAATTTTTGCCAACCCATCCAGCTTATGTTACATCAAGGACAGGAAACATAACATCTTGTCCCATGATGGAGCTCTCTGTGTATGATGGACCAACTTCATGAGCTGTATTCTAGACACAATAAGATATCTTCTCCCAAGCAAATGATTGAGACAAATGGACAAAAGCAACTCATCTTGTAGCAGCTCATTGTGACCAATTGGCTGAAGTGCTGAAAAGTTTCTCATCGCTATATAGATCAACAATATAGACTCCATCATCCACAGGAGCTTTTCCTACATTTGAAAAACAATTCATTATCTACAACATTCTAAATATAAATTTGGATTTGTGGATATTTAATTGCATTATATTATTTAGCCTATACTTGAATTACATTTTAAAAATTGTTTTAAAATTTCCTATGTTTTGCATCTTGGAGAATTGAAAATTACAAACAAAAAAATAATTTTGAATGTTTTCTACTTGCATATGTTTGACAACATATATAACTTATTAGCTGGTATACCCGTTCTTCACACAGGTGAACTTAAAATTTAGAAAGTACAGACTGAAGGATAAAAAAAAGTTTTTAATGAGTTAATTTTATGTGAATTGTATAAATTAAACAAAAAAAAACTTTTTACATAACTCAGCTGAATGAAAAAACCATGTTTGCTAAATTTTAAGTCTTTAGATATAATTGCTGATTTTTTTTATTATTGTTATTATTATTTATGATGCCTCAACTTTCTTGTGGGTCGATTTTTGAAAACACCTACCTGCTTAGCAAAAGTAACTCATTGTTACAAATTTTTTGTAATAAACACTAAAAATAGTGTAAATAATTTTTATCTGGATGTTTAATATGTTAATATTACTTTCTGATGCATTTATTTTATGTTAAATAGCTGTTACCCACGACTTCGCAGAGTTTACGAAAGCTTTTCTTCTACTTTGTGAATCTATGTTTCTTTTTTGTTTTATTTTTTTCTTTGCTTTTTGTTGAGCAAGGGGTGAAAGGGATGCATGACCTTTGACAATGCAGTTAAGGACTAAAATCATTAGGATCAAGACATGAACGGGAAATGTCGCGAATGGCAGCAACCTAATCAAAGAAAAAAGTTTGATATAACTGCTAGCAATTGTTGTGACAGAAGGCTTGTGAAATAAAATAATTCCTATTAAATAAAAATAATCCCTATTTGAATCAGATATTGCTCACTATTTCATTGGTTTTAATTTTATTTTCTCGGAATCCTAATTTTTTTTTCTAATAAAAAAGTAGCCTAAGTTATTCCTTATAACATTAGCTATCTGTCAGTGAAAGTTTCATCAGAATTGGTCTAGCCGTTTCAGTGATTAGCTGGAACAAACAGACAGACAGATAGATAGACAGACAAAAATTTTAAAAATTGTTTTCTTCATGTAAGTACCGTATATACTTTTAAATGCATTTAGTAAAAAGCTGTTAATTGCAAATTACAAACAGACACTTCATTTTTATTTATGTGTATAGATTTTTCTAAAATTTTGTTATGTTGAGAAAACGCATATTTTGGGAAATATTATGTTTTCTTTTTGTGATAGATAGTAGCACACCAGGAATTTTTCAAGGAGAGGAGGTCCAGGCATGAAAGTCCACTATTCTCATATCATGCTTCGATATGCTGCCCTATATATTCTTTTGATTTTGTCGATTTTCGGGAACAAAAAAATATTAAAAAGTTAATTATTGAATTAATAAGCACTAATTAATAAAATTAATTATTAATAATAAATACTTGGTTAAATTTTACGTACTATATACATAGGATCAATTGGGGGGGAATCAAGGGCTTTGGGGGAGCTGCGAACCCAAGGACCCCCCTTGTGTGCGCTATTGGTGATAGGGTACTAACTTTTAAATATTTGATTGTTGTAACTATTGTACACAGTTATAGATTTTTCATGAGTGCAAAAATACATGATTTGTTTTATGTCTTCTGCTGGATAGATGGGGAAAAAATTTGTTTTTAGAAAGTCATAATTTTGTTTAACTGAGTATGAAATGAAGGAGAAGGGATTCACGTGAAAAAAAATGTTTATAAAAGATAAAAGAATATTGAAATATCTCTCAGATATTAAAGGATTGTTTAATTGATAAAAAGGAGTGGTGGATATGCAGGGGAAGACATTCCATAAGACTTCCTGGAATTAATTGTTTTAATTTTGCATGAATTACTATTAAAACCAAAAGCTGTTATTAATTCACTTTAGTACTCATTTTCAATAATAACACTTTTAAGATGGTTTGAATGATTTGATTAATTATATTTTTGTGTTGAATTTTTCATGTTACTGTATCTATTTTCTTACTCCCTTACCTCCGTCAAATTTGCTTACACTTATACTTTTTTCTATTTCAGGCCTATCCTGAAGGAAGTAGTAAAGAACGTAGGAGAGCTGCTATTGCCCAATCACTTGCTGGTGAGGTGAGCGTTGTACCACCATCACGTTTGCTTGCTCTGCTTGGGCAAGCTTTGAAGTGGCAACAACATCAAGGTCTTCTACCCCCAGGTAAAAAACATTAAGTGTGTTGTGTGAGGTTTCTAATTTTTTTTTTTTTTTTTTTTTGTGCACACCCTTTTAAACCATAGTTTCTTTTTAATGGATTGCAACTAAAGTTATTCACTTTAAAAAGTTTAATGATTCACAAACTTTTGAAAATTCCTAATAAATCTTCTTCAATCAAACTCAGAAATATATGCAAATTATGCTTGTATTCTTCAGAACATACCAAGTCTGCTCATAAAAAAAAATCGATTCTAGTACTTTAAAAATGACACTCTGTTTTCTCTTCATATAACACTTATTGGGGCACCACAAGTACCATGGCATGTGTCTGCATTGAAATACTACTCATTTTCATACTCTGTCTAAACCTATCATTAGTAATCCCACTATCCACAAAAAATTATTTCTTGCTTAGCTATTTCCAAATCTGTATGTGTAATTGGTTAACATAATGTTTTTCCTTTCCTTCTCTCTTTCTCCTCTGGTCCCTCACCTGGACATCCTACTATTTTATAATTAATTAATTTTTGGTCCCCTTTTACCTTCTGTCCTGTGATAGCCTAACTTACTATTCTACTGTTGCTTGCAACCTTCCCTCAGATACACTTTTAGAGTGCCTCACATTCCTTTTAATTTGTTGTTCCCTGTTTTTCCCATTCCTTGCTTTGGAGTACAAAGAAAATGTCTTTTTTCTTTTCACACTGAGGTTGGCACATCCCTTTCCTTTTATATTTTCACCTCTTGGCTCTTTTTGACTGTCTTATTTGCCACTTTTTTTATGCTGTGCATTTCCTTCCTTTTCTGGGCACTCCTATTTTTCTGCATCTTCATTCTTTGTTTTAATTTTTTCCACTGTTTCTTATTTTAGTTTGTCATCTTTGCCGCCGAACTCCACGCCCTCCCTTTTGTGAGGTTCTGCACCTCACAAAAGGGAGGGAATTTCCTTAATGTTTCTTTGTGTATATATTACAGCTGTCTTGTCCTTTTTTGAATAAAATTTTTATGAGTAGGAACTTTTTGTGTGATCTTCTTTTATTAGTGTTTTTATTGATATTTTTATTATTCATCCATTAATTTTCGGGCCTATTGTTGGGTTAGCATCTGCATTTTTTTTGTTCTTGTAGTATTTTTTTCCTATTTTTCTTTTTACCTCTTGTATCGTTTTTTCTCTTTACTTTTACCTTTTTGACACCCAGTGAGGAACTGCTTTTGTATTTAATTGTTTTTTATGTACTTCTCAACCATTTACACAAAATTTTTTGGACTCAAATGAGGGACCATTTTGTATTTGTAATTCCTTTTGCGATTCAATAAATTTTTCCCCCAGAGGTCTGGTCTGTAGCTCAAAACCCTTTGGATGAGCTTTAAATTTGTTCCTAATAAGTAAGGGAAAGTGGAATCTAATACTATCCTAAACCATAATTCCAAGGGCAGGATCACTATGGTACGACATAAAGCAATAGTTAAGCAACCTATAGCACAATGTCTGCAGATTCTAATCTGACCATTGTGGTGTTGCAGTCAGGAGCATGATTCATATATCAAAACAATATCTTGACATTTGGTTGTCCTTATCTATCATTTGATGCACCATTGCAAATGCTTTTGGTTTGGGGACGTAAGTAATTCTAGTTATAAATAGCTTGTGGACACTCCAATATGCTATAATTAATGTCAAGTGGCACTTTTCTGCACCAATATATATTGTAATATGGTTCGTCATAATTATTCCTCAATCGATGTTTGTATTCTCCTTCGGGGCATACTAAATCTGCTCATGAAAAAGCAATTCTTTAAAATGGTACCTTAAAATTTCACGTGATTTTTGGAAGCTTCCTTCATTTTTCATTTCAAGTGCCCTGCAGTGTTTATAATATGAAAACAATTTTTTTGTACTTCAAGTTTGGATAAAGAGCCAGCTGGGTGGTGTGGTTGGTTTGTCACAGGTCTTCTGCATCTAAGGTTGTGGGTTCAACCCTGGCCCAAATGGGTGGATTTTCATGATGTAGAAAATTGACAGTGGCCATGTTGTATGATTATATCACATGTAAAAGAACCCTAAAGTGTCTGTTTGGCTTAGGTGCTCTTGGCAAAATTAAGTCCAAGTGCAGTTCGCACCACCAGAGTTCTGGTGCCTCCCTTTAGGGAGGAAACTGGGCATCAAAATTACCTGCAGTGATTGGTATCCACCTATATAGGTCTGAAATGGTAAAACACAAATCCGCAGCCCATTAGAAATTTTTAAAAAAAGTTTGGATAAAGATTAAATTAAAAGGGTATAAATATTTTCAATATCAGAAATATGCAATTATTACAGCTTATATTATGATTTTCTTGAGTTAACCAATATATTAAATTGTTGTTCCAATTTTAATTATTTTATCGATGAATAAAATATTTAAAGTTTTATTTTAAGTTTTAATGAAATCTTTTTTGGAAAATGGTAATTTTTTTTGGGTGCATAATTCTTTTTATTTGCATAACTTAAAATGTAAACAATGATTTATTTAAATTTTGAAATAAATTTCACTAGTCCACTTTTTTATGTTCCTTTATTAGAATAATTATGTGATAATTGTCTTTTTCAGGTACTACTATTGATTTGTTCCGTGGTAAAGCAGCTATCAAAGAACAAGAAGAAGAAAAGTATCCAACACAACTTTCCAGACAAGTTAAGTTTGGTCAGAAAGCTCATGTTGAAAGTGCAAGATTTTCTCCTGATGGTCAGTATTTAGTAACTGGTTCTGTAGATGGTATTATAGAAGTATGGAATTTCACTACTGGGAAAATCAGAAAAGATTTGAAATATCAAGCCATGGTATGTATATGTTATGTAATGGTATATATGTGTGTGTAATAAATATTATGTAATAATTCACATTAATTTTCTCTTGAGCGATTTTAATCTATATTGGTCTTGAGCCCTCCAAGACTTTGTATGATAATTTAATTTCTAGTTTACCCACCTAACAGATATAACCATAACCTTATCTTCCCAAAACTAAAAGTTCAGTATTTTTAAATTAAGGATGATGCAATCACACAAGTATTGAGACCAGTCAGAAAAGCCTGTTTCAGAAATCATATGGTTTTAATAGCTTCTAATTCACCATGACTATAAAAAGCCTGAGACCTATGTAGAAGAATGCTTTTGTCCTTGGTTTTGCTTGTTCATGTTATACCTTTGTACTTGTGGTTGTCAAATGAATGTAATTTTAAAATAACATGCCTCTCCATCAATCATTTCCACAAAACCTATTAGTTCAAACCTGGAAATATCACATGTAAACATAATGTTTTGTCTACATTTATCTATTAATTTTCGTTTTTCTTCTATAATTTATATTGGTAAAAGTTTTTTGAGATATTCAACATAATTTAGCAATGTTTGAATTAGAACATATGTAGGAAGCATATTAAATTTAGAAAACACACTATTCAAAATTATTGAAATTTTTAATCTTTTTTGTGTGATAAAAATATTTTAAAAATTAAAAAGTTTCTTTTATGTATATATATAACAACATGAATATTGTTCCTTATTATTGTACCATTTGCGTTTTTGTTATTGTGTTGTATTTGGTTTTATGCTTAGTGTATTGATATTAATTTCAAAGTAAATTCAGAGATTAAAAGTAAATTTAGCTTAAATAGATTGCTTTTTGTTTAAAAAGTCAGAAAAATATTAGTACCTTAAAATCTCATATAATGTGCTTTTTTTTTTCTTTCTTTTTCCTTAAGTAAAATACCTCATAAGTTTGATAAGGAGTGTACAATAGAAATTTAAAAAAGTTAATGGGAAACTTATTCCTGTACAATTGTGAAAATATACAAAAAGTATGAGGGTTTAGTTGCAAAAGTAATCCTAATAATAGTTTTGAGTATATGAACAAAAAATATGACACAAGGATTTTTCAAAACAAGTATTGCTCTCTTAGAAAAAAAACATCATTTTCTCCTTTCATTTAAATAATAATAAAATGCATGCTGTCACAAAAATATACTCTTTAATGTAAAATTATATTAAAAATAAAATTATATTATTTAGTTTTTACATTAGTGTTGGTTTTATTTTATAGATGCAGATTGACAAATGTAAATATTAGGAAGTAATATCACATAGATTTCCAAAGAGATTAATAGAATTTAGACAAATATTTAAGTTTAAAGTTTATTTAATTGTAAATAGAAGTTATCATAAGCAGATTATGACTTATAAAATTACTTCAGATTTGAAACATTGTTTTTTAATATACAGGGTAATTCAAAACTTTTCATTCAAATTTCATGGGGAGGTAAAGAATATGTCAGGAAATCAATTTCACATAGGAAAATATGTTCGCAAGCATCATTTATATGAACAAGATTGACAAGTAAAGTGGAACACAAGAAAATAGTACTGTTAAGTGGTAATGAATGTGATACTCCAACAAGGTAAAGTACAGGTTGTGACCATAGAATACAGGATTCACATCACCGTTGCTTTGACCGCTGAACATTTTCAATAATGTCTGACATATCACTGACAATACCTGTGATAACCACTATTCATTCAACAAAGTCTGTTTCATTGTCTACGGGGGTCTAGTACACATAATATTTCATGACTCCCGAGAAAAAGAAATCTAAAGGTGATAAATTCTGTGTTCTGGGTGGCCAAGCATTCGGTCCACTTCTGCCGATTCATCAAGCTTTGAATTTTTGGTTCAAGTTATCAAATGGTCACCAATGATTCCAGCCCAAAAATTTACAGCAAAATGATGTCGCACAGCTTGAATTCTCATACCATCAGGATAGTTGTAAGCCCACACATGTGAATTGTGCTCATTGAACACACCTTCATGACTGAATAAGGCTTCTTCTGTAAAAAGGACAGAAGCTGGAAAACTGGGGTCCCCAACACCTTTCTGTGTAAACCATTGTTAAAATTCTGCATGCTTCAGACAATCATACAGTTGCAGTAACTGCACACTTTATAGATGGTAAGAATGCTGATTGCCACTCTGCTGACTGACAGCACAAGCTGCTGAGCAATAGCTGATATATCTTCAAAGGACTGCAGGATTTTTCTTCAATGTTGACAGTCCACATTAGTTGTCTTTTCCCTGTATTATGCATGTTGCTCTGTAGGGAATCGCATTCAGACAGATTACGAGGCACACATGCAAACATTTGATGCTGTAGTATTCTTCTGTCAGGTTATGGGTTTTTGTAAAACTGCCTAGCTCGGTGTTTGCTTTTACCTGTTGCCCCATATGGGAGATGCATATCTGCTAGCTCTTGATTTGTTGTTGTTGTGGCTAATACCACCTATCTGACGTAGTCAGAACGAGGCCCACGAAATTCATCGTGGCAAGGGGCTAGAAGTAAGCCTGTCATTGGCCTAGGCCTTGAGCACCATACAGGTGACAGTACGAATTAGCTTGGCAAAATTCCCCGAAGGGACGATAGATGGCGACAACAACAACAACTAATTTGTTAGCTCATACACTGATGACAGCAGGAGTGATCGGCTAAGCTGTATACTAGTTGGATACAGACAGAGCCCTCTACATATATGTGTGTGTTGTAATACTTGAAGTGTAATATTATTTCAATGTATATTTAACATTTTTAATATTGCAATTTCTTAATTAATATCTTTTTGTTTACTGAAATGAATATATTTTCTTTTTCAGGATATTTTTATGCTGATGGATGATGCTGTTTTATGCTTGTGTTTCAGCAGAGATTCTGAAATGTTGGCTTCAGGAAGCCAGGATGGAAAAATCAAAGTAAGATATGCAGAAAAAAAATTATATCTTACATGTCCAACAAATTGTTAAGTTTATTTTCAATTTGTTTTTGAAATCACTTTCTTTCTAAATGTCTCTCAATAAAAAAAAAATACTTATAATTTTCCTTGTACTTATTCCTTGTAAGTATTATTGCATATAACTAAAGAGAATTATTAGTAAAAATTGTGTAAAGGTGTTATGTATTTATGGTTTTATGTACATGTCGAAGGAGATGTAAAAAATTATCAATTTTGACTCAACCCTTTGTACTTCTACAAATTTATACTTTTCTTGAAGGGGATGAAACTGGTAAAGATCAGTTTTATATTGATATTAACATTTTTATTTCTTATTTTGAAACATATTTAAATTCTATAAAATTTTAATAACTGTTTGATAGAATCTTTTGTACTTGGTGTAAAAAGATTATAAGTTGAACAAATATGAAATGTTTTTCCTTCACATAAGTGTAGTAGAATTGCCGTGTTCAATCTTATTAATATTCTCATATAATAATATTAATTCTCATTAATATTCTCATATAATAAATTAATGTCAGCTACCAAAGAGCCATTCTTATTTACTTTACCCTTTTTCTAAGTTTAGTAAGATGCTAAGTAGTAGCCAACAGACAGCTTACTGCACAATTTTAATTTGATTGTTATGTGTGTTACTTTTGTTATGAGAAATTATGTTTTTCATAAAATAATTTCCCTGAAGGCTGTACTTGTTAATTATGGCTGAAATTGAAATAGGAAACTAATATCTTTCTGTGTTATTTAATCTTAACTTCTAAATTGATTCAGATTTCATTTTTAATAAAATATGTTGTTTTTACCTCTGTATTTTATTCTTTAATGAAATAGTGAACTGCTACAGTCAAATCTTAAGTAAGATATGCCTGCCTAAAGAATATTTTAAACAGCACTCATGCTTTTGAATTATAAAGGCGTCCTTACTTACTGATATTTTTACCAATATCACTTGTTAAATCAGCTAACTTAAAAGATAGTAGTTGAGATATTTTTTTAAAAATATTTCTCATTATTTGATTGGAATTTTTTGATGTAGCCTTATTAGATTAAGAATAATATGCTGTATTATAATAGCTGATTAAAATGTTTTCATATTCCTAAAAGTAATTTAGAAGTATTTTTAAAAAATGTATTTGGTAATTCAGTAGGACTGCATGCAGTCTTTATAACTTTAAAGCTAATTGTAATAACATGTATGTCGTTTAGTTCTATCTGATTTTCCACATTTATATTACAAAATAGCATTCAACTTTGAAACTCATCTGAAAGGTAATCATTCATAAGTCTAAAGATAACTAGATTGTACAAATATGAATGCTCATGTTATCCATAGATTTCATACTATTCTTTATTTCACATTATGAATTTCAATTCATTTTTGTACTATGTTGGTAGAAGTTTCCCTTCCCCTCTCATTATCTATTATTAGATTTTTGAGAGACCGAGGCTCAAAATGATAGGGTCTATCATCCAAAGTCCTGGTATTTCTGTGTAGTGCAGTGTTAAGAAATAATTTGTAAAAGGGGAAATGTACTAAAAATCAAAAATAATTAATAGATATTCTTCATAAAAATAATTTGTCTTGATTATTTAAACAGCTACCAATATATTGATTTTTTTCCTTCTGTTAATTAAGGTTTGGAAAATTCAAACTGGACAATGTCTAAGACGATTTGAAAAGGTTCATGCTAAAGGTGTGACTTGTGTACAGTTTTCTAGAGATAGCAGTCAACTTTTGAGTGCATCTTTTGATCAAACCATAAGGTAAAAATTTAATACAATTTCAGTGTTTGATAAATAATTTTATTTTTCAAAATGAATTTTAATGTTTTATGATATTAATTTTTTAAAATGGAGATCTCTTGACAAGAGTGAAAGATAAAATACATTCTATTACATTTGTTTCAAAATAAATTGGAATTTTGATATTTTTTTATAATAAAGATCATGATTCACATTTAACTATTTTAAATAAATTATGTATTTCTTCAAAGTATTTTGCATAACCTTTTTTCTGTCTTCTTTTTATAGTAACTGAGATACGTATTTTACTTTAAATCTCTGCAATTAAAATGCAATTTCCTCTCTTTTCTTATTTGCTGTAAAAGCTTTTTAATTGTGTTTTGAAAATGGCTAGTGCTTTATAAATGCTGCAGTACTTTTTAAATTAAATATTATTGGTAATTATTATATGAATTAAGGTTAATATGACAATTTAAATATGATTATGAAACGAATCACTCTCCGCTGTAATTCTAATTCTGAATTTTGAAAAATATACCATGAAATAAAAATCCTGAACCAAACAAAATGCTTAAGTTTACTTTCAGTAACATGCTCAGTTTGTTTTATTATTTGTTATGTATGCATTTGCATATAATAGTTATTAAGTTCCTTAAAATGCTACATAATGCAAATTTAATGGACCCAGAACAAATACTGTTTTGAAGTTACTGGAAAATAGTTTTGGATCCCAAAGGGTTTATAAATGTTATTCTCATTTTGCAGTACGAAAACTTTATTTATTAAAAAAAATAATTGGTCAAATATTTTTTTTATTTCTGCCATACTTTCATTATTATTCTAATCATTAAATGAAAATCCCTTTGCGGTAATTTTCTTACCACCTAAATTTTTCTCAGCAAATTCTTGAACAATTAATAATATATTAAATTCCTCCTCAAAAGACTTTTTTTTTTATATAGATTTTTTTAAAAATGTGTTATTGTTTTTGTAGTTAGCTCTTGTTTCTGAAGTCTTACATCTTTTAAGGATAAATGCTATGATTAGTGATATTTTTCCCAGCTATTGAACTATGTTAGAAGAAAATGTTATTGAAAAAAATTCCATGTTACAAAGAACACTTGAGTGCAAGCTTCTTTGATAATAAAACTAACCATACAGCACCTACTTTTTATATATTTCTATGTTAAATCTGTCAAGATTCAAAGTCCTCATATTAGCCTGGTGTGGAAGTTTGGAGAGGGGGGATTCCAGCTCAAGTAACATCCTCAATGTATAATTATGGTTTGAAATTTTTTGATATCCCCCACCAAATAGCCCTCGTGAGTTTCAAAATGCAACATTAAATAATTGATCGTTTACTTGCAGAAAAATTTGTAAGAAGTTGTTAGTTGCAGTGCTTGAAAAGAGTATATATATATTTAATTTTCTTTTAATATTTATCCTTCAATGTCTGGTTATCTTGCAATTTCAAATTTTTTTTCAGTTTTGCTTATTGTGTATTCATCTCTCTTTAGTAGAGAATTTTGACTCTGTATAGTCAAAATTCCCCTATTAAGTCGAAAATTTCTGCTGTAAGGGGAAGGTGGATCCATAAAGCATTGCAAAACCCTAAATCGCTGCCTAATTCAGCGACAGCTCTTGAAATCATAATGGGTCTCCAGTTTAATCCAAAGACTCTTTTTGTATCTACATTTGTTGTCTCTTGAACTCCAATTTCTTTCTTCTTTGGCTTTGTAGGTTTTACAACTTTTTTACTTTTTATTTTATTTTATTATATATATATTCTTTATCATATGTAAAATGCTGAATTTTCTTTATTACCGACAAAAAATTTCTATCCTGTATGTAATATATAACTCAATACAAATATATTTAATTTTTTTCCCTAGAGTACATGGTTTAAAATCTGGAAAACTTTTGAAAGAATTCAGAGGTCATAGTTCATTCGTCAATGAAGCTATTTTCACAGCTGACGGTCATCACATTTTAAGTGCAAGTTCTGATGGAACTGTGAAATTATGGAACATAAAAAGTACTGAATGTATCAATACTTTTAAATCCCTTGGTAGTTCTGGTGGTATTGACATAACTGTCAATAGTGTTCATGCTTTACCAAAAAATACTGAACATTTTGTTGTATGTAATAGATCAAATACAGTGTCCATTCTCAATATGCAAGGCCAGGTAATGATGCAATGTTATTTACTTTTGTGGTTTTTAATTTGAATTTATAGACAAATTTGAAGATAATAAACTACAGTTTTTTTAATATTGTGTAGTACAAAATATATTACATTAACTAAAATAATTTGTCTCCAGCATGTATTAGTCTTTTAAAAAATGAAGGGGGGGGGACTGTTAATTGAATTATTTAAAATAACTTAATTTTTTTAAAATTATGAATTCAGTTTCATACAATTCATGACTAAGAAATTTAAGAATAAAATGTCTTATTAATATTTAGGATTATATCATTGGTATTTACCAGACTATTCTTTTTCAATTTTTACTATTAATTTACTATCTCCTATATATATATATATCTTGTTCGAATTTTCAGTTAATAAAATACTTTCTATTCATCCATTCAAGTTCAAGTACATTTTTTAAGATTTGTAGTGGATGACACTTGATGTTAATACAGTTTTTTCAAATATTAATTCATTGGTTTAACTTAATTAATGAATAAATAGTAACAAAAATAATAGTCCAACACCATATATAAAAAAATTAAATCGCTCGTTGTGTCCCTGTAACGCAAGGGATAGCGCATTGGACTTTTAATCCAAAGGTCGTGGGTTTGAATCCTTCTTTGGATGGCCTGAGAATATGATTTATGAATGAATAAATCATAACAAACAAAAATAATAATTCAACACCATCAATGGTGCACACAGGAATTTTTCAAGGGGGGGGGTCCAGGTTTGAAAGTTCACCATTCTTGTACATGCTCCTTTTGATTTTGTCGATTTTCGAAAACAAAACACCGTAAAAAAACTAATTTTTGAATAAATAATCAGCATTAATTAATAAAATTAATCATTAATAACAAATAATTAATTAAATTTTACGTACTATATACTTAGAATTATAATCGATCTAAAAAAATCAAGGGCTTTGGGGGGTACGGACTCCTAGACACCCCCGCCATGTGTGCGCCACCGAACACCATATATTTAAAGGAAAATTGCTTTCTATTTTGCCACTTAATATTGTGATTCTGTCATGCTTATATCATATTTATATTGTAATTATTTAATAAATAGTAACTAAAAATTTGTCTTTGTTGACCTAAGTAAGAATTGACTTAAAAATAAAATTTTATATTATTTGTTCTCTGAAAAATTTTAGGAGGGGTTTAAGGCATCTCTACACCAATTGAAAAATGAAATATGATTATATAACTGTTGTTCTTGCAACTAAATTACAACATTTATTGTACAGTCACTTATATGTTACTTATTTAATTTTCTTTATTGTTCCTTGTACTTAAGTAATATTTGAGATTCACTTTTATTTTCACATTGTAATATTTTTCATGTTTAATTCGCTATTAAAAAATAATAAAAGCAATTAATCTACATCAAAAATGTCCAAAACACACAAAAAAATCCAGATAAAGAAACAAAATTCAAAGTCACATTTATTACAGAGTTTTGATTATTTTCATCTGGATTATTATTTCAAACTTACTTATTCTTGTCCTTTTATGATGTAAATATCCAAAAAATTATCAAAATGTAAAAGATTGCTAGATTGTTTCTTTTTAGAAAAGGTGTAACAAATTACATTTCATTACCAGGAAAATTTTAAGCATGAAACTATATTTCTCTTGAAGGTTGATTTTATTATTTCCAATACTTTATTATTGATATTCATGTAAGAAATAATTTAATGAGAGGTACTTGTATCTAATATTATATGAACTGCTCAGGAATCTGAACTCTTTTACCTATTGCATTTTTATTAGGAATGTGGAGAATTTTATGGGAACAATGTTTTTCCCATTTCTATTGTTTTTAAAATAGTTATTTAATCTTTTCTTTTGGTACTCATATTTCATCATTAGAATAGCCAAAGACAAATAAATGAGCCATTTCTTACAGAAATATAATATACAGATCTCATTTAAAGATATTTATGAAAATATTTTAACAGTTTTGCACACAAAATAAAAAAAAATTCTAAAAAATAAATATTCAACTGAAAGTGGCACCTTTTTTTATTAATTCAGTTGTAACTATGACAATTGTTGATAATGAAAACCATCCAGTTAACACTTTTTTTTGTTTCTTAAGTTATTTGCATTATAGTTTTTCTAAAACAAATAAAAACATACACATTAATTTTGTTTATCTAGAGTAGTTAAATTTAATTATTTCACAAACATGGCTAGGTTTAGCCTAAAAGTATTTAGAATTTTAAATTTGTTCTGTACTTGAGTAAGTTTTTTATATATTATAAGCATATATTACTGTATTTCAGATTGTGAGAAGTTTCTCTAGTGGTAAAAGAGAAGGTGGTGATTTTGTATGCTGTACAGTTTCTCCCAGAGGTGAATGGATATACTGTGTAGGAGAAGATTATGTCTTATATTGCTTTTCCACATCAACTGGCAAATTAGAAAGAACTTTGACAGTATGTATTCTCATGATTTGTATTTATTGTAAGGTAATGAGAAAATTTATGGATTAATTTAAATGTATGGATTAAATAAGGTCAATCTGTAACATGCTGACTATAGATTATATTTTAATTCACCAAGGAGCTATGTTATTGCAATGCACAGGATAATTATAATTAAAGTTCCTCTTTTGAAATGCTGTAAAAAGGAACCACTAAGAAAGACTTCAAGTTTAAACTGAATGTACTTGAATAAGGGAGAGATAGTATGGCATAACAAAAAAGTTCCAAAGTTTATCGATAGATAGCGCTGTAATGGCACCCCTCTACTCATTGTAAAGCCAGTGATGCAACTACTCAGGAAATATTTCAGAAATGATAAAATGAATTATATACCATTGTTTTCCAACAGCCTGGTCTTCAAGGTAATCAGACTTAAATCCTTATGATTTCTGCTTGTGAGGTTATTTTAAAAATGTGTTCATTGTCCCATTGTGTTCAGGCATTACTAATTTAGCTGACTTAAGGCATGGATTATACAATGTCACCTCAGACACTGCTCTGTTGTTTATTGGTTTCAACTTGTTGCAGAAAATGATGGACAACAAGCATATTTAACATATCTTGTGCAAGTCTGGTGATAATTAAAAATTGATTTTTCTCATCCATTGTGGTACGACCTTGCCGTAGTACTTTTCACAAATAGTGTCGCCACAACTGTTGAATGACTTGAGTCATTTTTTCCTGTAAAAAAACCGTTCATGAAGATTGAACAGTACAGGTATTTTTATGTGCAACTCATGCCAAAGACATCATAATTTGGTTCATCCCTTCAGTGGGTCGATAAATGAGTAACAAGCTTGCTGGGAACTGAACACTGGGGGTTTCATCTCAAACTGACTACTTGACAAAAACATCTGCAATGCGCCCCAGTGCCTAAGGTCATGTAAACTGGGATGAGCACAGGATTGGGCCTTCATGGGCTGTTGTGCCACTGAGTTCAGTTCTGTATAAACTGGTCCCATCTTATTGACCAAGAATAATTCTTTTCTCTAGATATTCTTTCAACTTAGACTGTCTTAAAACTTCCTGGTGCATTCTTTGTTAATGCATTTTGATTCCGAAATGTCATTTCATTCTGACTTTTAATTCATTATTCGTTTGGATTATAGGCTTTTCAATACATGTTCATGCAAATTAATTTAAATTACTTGTACCCAAGAAAATTATAAAATAATATTAGTGAATATAAAAGAACTGGTTTCTGTTACTAAAACATTCTCTATAATATTTCAGTTTGTTTAGATTAGTAATGTTAATGTCATATTCTTTATAAATAAGTTTTAAATTTTTATTGATGGTGTAATCATAACATTTATATTCATGCATCTAAAAATGATTGTATAAAAACTTAACTGTACATTTTCATAGGTTCATGACAAGGATGTCATTGGTATATGCCATCACCCTCATCAAAATCTAATCAGTACGTATAGTGAAGATGGATTATTGAAATTGTGGAAACCATAAGTTCTGTTTCATGTAAGAGAATCACTTATAAATGTGTAACCATTTTCATTCTAATAAAAGTCATCTTTCATTTTCGTAATATGTTTTATTTGTATTTATTAAACTGTTTGTTACAATGATGTTATATAGCATTGCAAATTTGCTGTTTGAAGAATAGAATAATTTCATAACACAATGTGAATTAGAAAGTAAAATTTATTCCTTGAATATGTATTAAGCAAGATATTTTAATATACAGTCAGACCTCCATTCTACAAACTTCTCTATTTTGCAAAGTTTTTCGTAGAAACAAGAGCAATTTAGTGTTTTCTTTGTAAAATAACCTCCAAATAGTGAATAGCATTTTCTATTTAAGGAACTTTTTCTCTTGTGATTTGATTTTTTTTTTCTGCCTATCTTTAAAATATTTCTGGATAGTTAAAACTATTCTCTCTTTTAACTTATTTTATGGTGATCAATGACCCAGAACTGAATTTACCAGGTACCTAACTCACTGAAAGCAGTAAAATTGTCGTGGTTTTTCCAAACAAAATTAAGATTTTATCAATAATTAAATTTAAGGACAAATGTGGTAGTGAATGTTTAAAATTACTGGACATAAAATAATGTTTGTTTGAAGTTACTTGAAGTCTTAAAATTAGGAAATGTCATTAAAATTCATTGGTTCTGATATAAAACTTTTTTAAAGTTGAAAGTACAGTGTATTCCTGGACACTTTAATTTTTTGCATGGGTAAGCTATATAAAATAAATATTAATTTACAAAAAAAAGAAAAGCGAATTGCCTTTTTTATAAGGTATAGTGCTTATGAAGCTAAAAAAATTTTTATGTGGTTTACAAAGAATATTAAAAAATGGAGCTCTGTTTAACGAATTTTTCATATAACTGACTTTTTTACGGAATTTAGTGACTTCATTAAATAAAGGTCCAAATATATTTTTAATTGCTGTTTGTTTTTCAAATCTACTTTACTTTTTGTTTTATGAAATAATACTTATTTAATCCCTGTTGTGTAATTTTTTTAAGATAAGTTTTCCTCTTGATTCACATTTATATCTTAGAACGTAATCTAAATTGTATTGTATGATTTTCATTAACATTTGTATAATTTTAAATCTATTTTGATAAAAATTGATATAAATCTTCAGAAAGCTTGCAATTATTTTTGTTAATATGTATGCTACTGTTTAAGTGCAAGATTCATTAATATTCTCACTGTATAGTTGCTCTGCAGGTAACTCAATTTGATCCATTAAAGCACAGAATCATCTGACAAATAAGTTTTGTATACTACATAATATGCAAATAAACATATTACCAATCCTTAATGAGTAAAAGCTTTGACTTCTCATCCTTCTTTTAAGGTTTGTGCTGCAACTGGCTGCTTTATTTTCTTAGATTGTCTGGGAATGCCTATCATAACTAATTCATTTTTGCTTTAAGCTCATGATTTTTTTTTTAGAGTAAGGTGCATTTAGTTCCAAGATTGCCAACAAGTATCAAATTGTTCAGTAAAATGAATAACGAATTTTATGCAAAACTCCTGTGCAGATTTGAAATATAGTTTTGTTCTGGTGGTAAAACAAAAGTATCATTCCATAATTGAAAATCTAAAGATATAAAAGTTTTCAAGAAAAAAGAATCAGCTTGAGATTATAGTATAATTAAAAACTATACAAAGTGTTTCCTTTACAAGGTTGCAAAATGATGCTTGAGAAAGTGAAAAAATTTTCCACATAATGAATTACAGTAAGATCTCGCTTATAACGCAGGGTATACGTTCCTTCAAAGTAGAGCGTAATATGAAACAGCGTTAAACGAGGTTATATCATCATGTAAATAATAAGGTTAGGGGAAGATGGGTTGAAAATTAGTCAGGTATTTTACCATTAAATTTATTAATTATGTGTTTTATAACAAAACAAAAATGTATTTCTTACAAATATAGAAACAAATGAATATACATACAAAAATAAATAAAATTCTAAGTCTTGTTTTAATGGCATATTGTGTTCAATTTCATCATCAGTCCATATAGAAAGTCTTTTTTTTTTCTATTTCCTCTATTTTATTATTTCTAGAACAGGTCATTCTAGTTGCAGAGCTTGTCGTAGTTGCAGTTGCCAATTACAGTATTTTTTCTTTGTTCTTAAGAATGGTCCTTATTGTTGAAGTTGTCAAATTCAATGCAGCACCAATTTGAAATTGGCGTTCAACAGTATCTAATCTTCTAATCACTTGCATTTTAGTTTCAAGTGAAAATGCCTTTTCTTGTTGTTCTATTTTCGTGTTTTTTACTACTACACATGATAAAAACTAAAAATCATAATATGTGTCATATAGCAATCGTTATATTACATAAATTTATACTTACAATAACGTCAACAAGTCAGTATGTTTATATTTCAGATCATACAGTTTCTTTTGTACACTGGCCTCAAAAAGTTAAGGTACAACATGTTTTTGAAGCTCACCATAAAAAAAATGGCAGTAACAATAAAATGCATAGTTTACATGAATGATAATAACGAACTTTAAAAACATTAATGCAAAAACGATTGCTGCCACTTTTATTTTATAGAAAAGAACATATTTATGAGTGAGAAAAATATGCAAATATCAAGCTTTCGTTTTTGTGTGTAAGTTGTGTTGATTTTCAACAGTTGTTGGCAGTTTTGGTGACAATAGTCAATAGAGTTTAGAAAATGTCTCAGAGACGTCGTTTACCCAATTCGTTAAGGTGGCGGGCAGTTGGATGGATGGAAATGGGATTGTCGCAGGCTGATGCTGCTAGGCGTCTCAATGTGTCTCGTAGTGTTGTTCAGCGACTTTGGGATGAATACCAATCCGAAGATTCTGTGTCCAGAAGACCTGTTCCAGGCCGACCACGAGCTACAACACCTGCAGAAGACAGTTTTCTAGCTCTTTCGGCACGAAGGAGAAGAACCACTACTGTGCCGCAGCTCGTTGCAGACCACTTTCAAGCATCAGGAAGAATCTCCGCTACTACGGTGCGAAATCATCTTCACACAATGCAGGTCTGTATGCAAGAAGACCAGTTGTGTGCGTTCCCCTCAACAGACGACAGCGAAGGAACCGCTTATGCTGGGCAAGAGAACATGTTTCTTGGACGCAGCAACAATGGGCTTCTGTGCTGTTCACAGACGAGTCCAGATTTACAATGGAGAGTGATTCAGGGCGTCTACTGATCTGGAGGGAACAGCGCACTAGATACCATCAATCCAACACTGTTGAAAGACACAGTTATAGAGGTGGTGGAATCCTGGTTTGGGCAGGGATCTCGCTCGGTGGCCACACTGACCTGCATGTGTTCCATGGAGGAACCGTAACTGGTCTTAGATATCGGGATGAGATCCTTGATCCATATGTCCGCCCATATGCTTCTGCTATTGGTAACGACTTCATTCTGATGGATGATAATGCACGACCTCACCGAGCTCGGATTGTTGAGGAGTATCTGGAGGATCACGGTTTTGGAACGAATGGAATGGCCAGCTCGATCTCAGACCTGAATCCAATAGAACATCTTTGGGACTATCTTGGCAGAGAGGTTGCTGCTTTAAATCCTCTCAAGGTCGTTACATGAGCTGAAACAAGGCTTACTCTGTGTGGTCTTCGCTTCCTATTCCGATTGTCCGACAACTTAATAAACAGCATGGGAAATCGATGCCACCAATGCATTCAAGTTAGGGGTGGACACATTCCTTATTAGAACCCATTTTTGTATTGTTTTTATGCCATTTTACCACATAACACTGTGATGTGCTGTTTTCTCCAAGAATGGACTTTTCCGCAGAGATTGCTTTTTTTGTTATAAATCGTTTTTGCAATACACTTATACAAATTTCTATGACGCATTCAATAAAAAACTAATGCACATATCCTCCAAATTTTTTGTTTCTACATTCATTCATTTGCAAATTAGACAAAAAAACCCGGTTGTACCTTAACTTTTTGAGGCCAGTGTATTTCAATTTTCTACCTTTTTATCAAGAAGGCATCTAATGTAATTTGCGTTTTCCTTTTGTGCTCAGTAAGAAGTTGTTGGTAAGTGGATAAGGCATCCATAACACCCCGTCTAGCCTGTGAACTCCTGTCAAAGTTTGCTCCTGCTTTTTCTTGCTGCTTTATTTTCGTGTTTTTTATTATCGTCCGTGATAAAAACTAAAAATCATAATATTTGTCACTATAGCAATCGTTATATTACATAAATTTATGCTTACAATAACGTTAACAAATGTTTGAAAAGATAAAAATAAGTTCGTATAACACCGCTGGAAAGAAGAAACACAGATAAGCTGCTTCGGATATCGGGAAGCCTAACACTGTGTGTACCTAACTTTGGGGAATCCCACAATTCAAATAAAAGAGTGCTAAACGAAACAGTATTAAGCGGGGTCTTACTGTATATTCATCGTTGAAGAAGAGTCAGAACATAGATAAATGAAGTTACTTATAATGATTGATATCTTTATTGGTGTTCTGATAACAAATATGTGTTTTGTGAGTTATAATAATAGCAAACCTAGACTCAGCTAAAATTGTTATACTTAAATTACATAAAAGTATGTTTCCAAAATTTTATGCTAAGCATTACTAATTTGTTCACTTACAAGTATAATTAGGTAAACAAAAATATAGTTGTTGTTAAAACTCTAATTTGCATTTTAATGAGTACCTAGTATGTGATATGAAGTGATTTCCCATACTTGAATGGATATGCCTTATTAACCTACAGATTTTACTAAGGTAATGTGCACATAACCTAACATATATTTAAAAAATAAGTTCTTTTGGTAAATTAAATAACATTTCGTGGATGAATCAACGATACATTTGAAGCGAAATGCATGTTAAGAAGTTGCAAGAATAAGTGATAGAAACTTGTTTGAGAACTTTTTATAGTCTTCCCATTCATACTATTGTATACTATGAATTTCATCAAAAAATAACCCAAAAACTCTCAATTTTTTTTGTCATCTTGACAAATTAAATAAATCTACATCCATATTTTCTTACTTTTTTTAACTATGCATAAAAGAAAAAAAGTGCTTAATGTTATGGTGATTGTAAAAAGAAAACAAGAAAAGTAAAAAACTTCAGTTGTATAACAGTGAAACAAATATATATATATCAAGACATTGTTCATTTCATATTTTATTTCTTATAAAATTGGACACATATAGCATGTGGAATTTCATTGTTAAAAAGCTACAATATAAATCACATTTCATCACAAAAGAATATTAGCTTTCTATTCAAGACTGAATTTACAAGTGAAAGGAAGGTTGAATGGTACATTGCACAGGAATGGTTAAAAAAGAATAGTTTTAGTACAGTCCCACGTGATTAATAGCTCTACAAATTAAATTTGGCAACAGAAGACATTCAAGTCTATGAAAACAGCTCTTCGAAGAGTAGATATATTTACAATTTAAAACTGTTATTAAAAAATAGATTTTAGCTGTTTACAGAGAAATTTCGCATGATGAGAGATGACAAAATATGTTGATGATGAACACACTAATGTATTTAAAACAAAGTTTTTAAAAAAAACTTCAAAATCAGACAAGGCAGTGAAACTTTGAATATAAATTTTGCATGAATAACATATTTGTTTGATTATATTTTATTGCCAGATAAGGACATATATAGTAACAGAATAAAAGTATTTTTATAAATGTATATTCACGTGAAGAAAAATAGCATTTTGGGTGTTATAAATTATTTTTTGAAAAAATCCGAATTATACAGTTAAGTAAAACAATACAAAAAATTATAATATTTTTAAAATGTGAATTTAATGTTTTTGAAGAATTAAATTCAGATAGAATAAGTGTTATAAATGCATTTCATGAAATCAATAATATGAAATATAGAAGATAACATAACATTGCTTTGCAGCATACAATAATTTGTAAGAATCAATATTTTGAAAAATTGTTAAAGTCTAAAAAAAAATAATTATGATGCCAATAATAATAGAGGGGGAAAGCCAATATGCATATTATACCAAATGAGTGAAATAAAAAAGGATATCTTTAAAATTCTTTTTTTAATCATTTTATAACAAACTTTTTGTTATTGTATATTCTTCAAAAGTAACATTTTAGAACCAATATTCTGAACACTACAAAGAATTAAATTGTAGATGAATCTCAAAAAGTTCCTTTGTATTTTTCACAACTTTTTAAAATAATTTTTTTAAGGTGAAAAAGTCAACAAAGTTTAAATCAAACTAGAAATATTGGCAATTCTGAGATCAATATCAAAACGAAGAATCAGAACTACCCCAGAGTAAGAAAAGATGCTTTTCTTATTTCTTTTATCAGCGAGATTTTCTAAGGAGCATGACCTATGCATGTAAATCATGAGAATAACACAAAATGGTGCTAGTATAAAAATTAAGGAAACTTTCATGCCTAGAATTACAATCCTCAAACAAATTGTGAACTGCGGGTTATAAAAACTATAATTTTAGCATTTAAATATTATAATTTAAATCTCTTAGCATTAAACTTAATTGAATTAGTATGTATTCCACAAACAACAATTTTATATACAAAAACATTTTTTCAATGGCATTTAATAATAATAAATTACCCAAATATGCATTATTTTTCATAACACATGAAAAACTTAAAAAGTAAATACATCCTCAATTTCCAAGTTTATTGATTTACTTCTTAATTAAAATAAGAAAATCACCACTTCAATATTTGATTACACAAGTGCAAAAATTAGAAACAAAATTTCACTGCACAAAAAAATTTAAACACAAAATTCAACCAACCTTTCGGAAACAGGAAGAATGGTATAAATAATTACAAATCACGTAGTAAAGGTCACTTGAGGTGGACTTGGTAGTTTAGTCATAAAAATATCACAATGAACATTTCAAGCAATTAAGTATTCTAATTTTCTTGCTTTTGCTATGTGTTATCAACACCCAACTAGGTATCTATGTGGATAGCTAAAACAAGAATGTTTATTTTCCAAAACATTTCGTTCATTTTCACCCAGAATGGAACCTTTACGTCATACCCTTCCCCCTCCCCCTTTTCTTGTGAAAGCAAACATCCCATTACCTAAAGTTTATATTGATACTGTTACTTTTTAAAATCTCGGTGAAGCAAAAGATAACTGATCCCAAGTCACCTCACAGGAACCAGGTTTTAAGTATTCTATAGTATTGAAACGGTTTACTGTTCATTAGGCTTAGCTTACTATTACCTTTACATTTGTTCTATAAGTTTTTCTGAAACTTATGACGTATATCCATACATTTTCTAAAATCATAAGTTTCATTTAAAGTAGAGAGTTGAGAGAAATTAGCTAGTCAGCTGGTTTCTTTCAACTACTTATTTTTACCAACTGTATGAAACTTGAGGTGCAAGGAAAAAGAGTGGAACAAAAAAAAAAGGCATTTTAAAAATGGGAATCAATAATTTATATACAAAGTTAAGTTTTAGCAGTGGTATAAATCATCGACAAAAATGTTGTTTTAGAAATGATTAAAAGGTTCTATAAAAATTATTTTTTAAATTTTTTCCATCGTCATACATTTAAAATATTTAACATACAACACAATCTAAATCAGAAGAAATTTTAAATTGGCAATTACAATAATAGAAACAGTTACACTGATTCAATTTTAAAAGTGGCAAATAAAAATATAAAACAGTGATAAAACACAAAGTACAACTTTAAAAAATGAATATTTACCTATAATGGGTTTAAACATGTAACTGAGCAATTGAATAATACTGAACTGAATAATGATTAATAATTATAACAGGTGAATGAATGCATAACTTAGCGTAAAATATACCATTGTAGAAATCAAATGTTCTAAAGCAAGTGATTTATAATGCATTATAACTAATTTGAAATTATTACATGACTATGAAACAAATATAAATATCATAGACAATAAATAAATACATACATTACATAAACATTATTAGCTATACAGAATAAAAAAAACTAGAAGTATCAACAGAGTATTTGCTGTTGTATAAATATTATTTCAGTTTAGAACACAAGGTCATATTTCTACCAAGTTAAAATATCACTGACTGAAATATAGGCTAAAAATCCATAAATTAATATCAATAAGAATTATTTAAAGAAAATTTTCAAGCACGTTAAATGAAAAATATACAACTAAATGAATGATTTTTTCACACAATTCAAATTTAATTACAACAATCTACTTAATAAAATATTTACCTAAATTCTCAAAGCATTTAAGTATTTCAATATACTTAATGAGTATCATACATTTATATCCAGATATATTTGATGAATATAAATTTTATAATTTCAAAACATCTGTGAAGAATTTTGAAAAAATTATACATTTTGTATAAATCTAACATAATGAGCATATTTTAGCACAACAAAGTGCAATAACTTTTAATGTGCACCATTTTTTATCACTAAACATACATTCAAACATTTATTCAACATCAACTTATACACAATATACATATAAGCGAGCATATCATTTCAAAGAATAGAGATGATATAAAGTTACTAAAAAGTATGATTATTGCTTTTAATTTCCTAAATTTTTTTTTATAAGTTTGATAAGTTTTAAAGCGTATAATAGCATAAATACAAGAAAATTACATTCAAAACACTTATACATTAACAAAGTTCGATCTGAAAAATATATAATAATTCTCCAAAATCCCTAACACTTGCAAAGAGAAAATATAATTAAATTCTATATTTTAATTTATTATTACAATAATAAAAAAAAGTAATGTTGAATGAAGATTTCTTAGCATGTACAAACAAACATTTTAATTATATTCTTAAATCTCCAACTGTCTTTCTAAAATTATGTTCTAAGGATGCTTGGAAAGCAATTTAACCTTAAAATGAAATATAGCTAAGATTTTTCATAGAATTCAAATTTCAAGGTTCTTGATTATAAATAAACAAAGGACGTTCAATTCTTGTAAATTAGTCATTCTGATTAGAAAAATAATGTCAAAAACAATATTTAGAAAATATGATAATAACAATTTTAAAAAACAATTTTTAGTTCTTATTCATTATATATTGATTCCGTCACTATTTTTTTGCAATTGCAATAAAATGCACACATAAAATTTTTGAAGTTATAAAAAACGCCATTTCACACTCTTTGAAGTTGTATGATTCTCTGAACGTCTTTAAATGACACATTAAAAAAAAGCTTCAAATAATTATCTTAGAAGTTTAGATCTCATTAATATTAATGCAAATATGATTACAAATTTTATGCAAATATATTTTACAATTTCCAAAAATTATTAGACTATCTGTATTACATAACAAATGAAAGAATATATTTTTACTGTTCTAGTGATTTCCACAAGCAAGTATTAAATATTGTTTAATTGTATAATCTACAAAATAAGTATTTTACCTCATGTTTCAGAATAAAACTCGATTTATATTCATTTATTTTAATTTCTTTCATCCCTACAAAAAGGATAATTGGTAAAATAAACTAAAATAAATGCAATGCACTTTAGTCAATAATCAATTAGAAGCATATCAAAGATAGGAGACTCAAAATACATTTTCCAGATAAAACTTTGGTTTACAATAACAACAGCAAATTAATAAAATTTAATTTAAGTACATAGCATACTTCAAAACTAAAATAAGTAGTGAAGCATTTGATCATTGCTATGTTATTCTTTCAATGATCTAAATAAAAACAATACACAAAAAGTAACAGAAAAAGTAAAAGACTGTCATTAATCAGATATACTAAAACTAAATTTAGGAAAAATAGTAATAAAATTTTGAAAGCTTCATAAAATGTATTCAGCTGTTTTGTTTTTATTACAAATATAATAAATTTTCTATAACAATTGTTAATATATTAAACAACATTTTATTATAAATTTAAATAAAAGATTCGGCATCACACACAAAAAAATTGAGCTTTTTCAAACAATTTTTATTCAGTAGATTGCAAAATTATTAATGTCTTATAGTATTTCATGTCAAAACAGATTAGAAACAAAGTCATCATAATTATATCACACTTTTGTTCAAAAACATAACTTGTATATAAAGCATTTTTTTAAAATTTTGAATATTGATTATTAAATGAAATTTTGAATGACTCATGCAGAATCATATAATGAATGCTTCATAAAACTAAGTATGGAAGTATTGAATTAGTAATATGCTTCCAGTATATTTAAAAAATATTACGACGTAATAATGAATTATTTTAATAAAACCCAAAAATAAATCATTAAAATTTCAGATTGCATAATTAAAATATTTACACCACTAAAAAAATTAATGTACTAATTGCAAATTACATAACATGCAAGTACTTTAAAAAGATTATGCTCTGCTTGATTACTACTTGATACTTCATTGATTTGTTTAAATTTATAAATTATCTAAAAGCTTCCATAATTTCCCCTTTTTAAAGTTTACTTAACATGTGCAGAATTTGAACTTTAATTGCTATGTTAATTAAATAATTTTATGTACTTTCATAATCCTTTAAATCACAAATGACAGCCTTTTACTGTTCTCTGTAGTCTTAATATAAATACAGCAAAATAAGATTTTTTTCCCAAATAAAAGCAACAAAAATGACATTTTTTACCATAGACAAACAACATGAAAAATTAAATAAGTTACATTAGACTAAACTCAAATACTTATGAAAAGTGATAGAAAACCTCTCTCAAACAACTGTATTAAATTTTTTATAACTTTGGCATTCATTACTAATTACGATGTGATATATGAAACTTGGTAGCATAATTAAAATTATTTTTCTAAATTAACACAATTAAAAAATAATTACACACAAAAAAATCAAAAATTTCATAAAATATTATTATTAATCAACAAAAATTTACATTTTATTTTGAGGATTAATTTATATAATTTTTTTTAAAATTATACAAATATCTTAAAGCACTGTTATGCAAGATTTTACATCTTACATAACTTATAATATCACTTTATCAATGCAACACAATAATTATAATTTATAAAAAAAGACAAAAGATAATCAATATATTTTTAAAGCTCTTTAGAACAAAAAATATTACTATGAACCTAAAGAAAAAGCTAATGGATCATAGAAAAAAAATTAATGCATTAAATCTTTGTTCTTTTCATGAAAAGATAACTGTATATAAAAATCATAAAAAGTACATTATAAAAGACAGATTAAGAAGTAAGAGGTGCAGATCTTAGAATTTATATCAATCCTCAGCAAGCATAAAAAAAAGAATAAAAATCTAAAAAATATATAAAAATGTACAACTGACATTAACAAAAATTGATACTAAGCAATACAATTCTGAACTAATTATGTATATAGTACTTAGTTCTAAAACATTTCTATTATATTTCCCCAAAAGATAACAAAACTCTAAAAAACATTTGACTTAGTTCATAGCTTTTTTTTTTTAGTAAAAGGGAAATGAATAATTTTCCAGTCAAATATCTTACAAATTTCAGATCAATTATACAATCCATTGAATCAGCTCTGCTGATAATGGTAATAAATCTTTCAAACAGCCACGTTCTTGATGCATAACATCCAAAACATTTTTCATACTTTCAGCAAGGACCGAAATGGCAACAAATGTGATGCTCCTATGCAATATTGTACAATCAACAAGATGGAAAATTAAACACAAGTAACCATTCACAATACTGCTGAAATATTCACTAATATTTAAAAAAACAGCTGAACTGTGAATTTTATTCTTTTTCCTTTTCGTTTCTGCTGAAAGTAAAAAAAACATGCACAATACTTTCCATGTTAATACGTCTTCCCAATGAATGCAAAATGCCACTGATGAAAAACCATGATGAGTAAAGGCATTCGAAGAATTGAACCTAAGCTTACTATTGGTCAGGCATATGCTTTCCCCCTCATTTCTAAAACAGTACCTTTGTTGTAAATGTATGCATGATCATCTACACGGTTTTTATTGTTTCTTGTAGGGGGAGGTTGCTGAGTTTTGTCACGACGATTGTAATGGCCTCGACCTTCTCCATAACCATGAGAAGGTCCTGCAATTGCAGGCCCAGGTGCTGGAGGAGCTGATGGTCTAGGCCCAGGATAAGGAGGAGGGGGTCCAGGTGGAGGTTGTTGATGACGATGACGCTGCAAAGAAACGTTACACAAGACATGAGAAATCGAAATAACAATATATGGCAAACAGCAATAATGTAAATTAATGCAAGAACCAAAAACTCCAATATTAAAAATAAAATGAGTCTAAAAAAATAAATTTAAGTTTTAATTATATTTTAATATGGGAAGTGACAATAAGCAAAAATTTGCTGTAGTTATTTCTGATAAAAGTATGAAGAATTCTGTGGCAGTTTTAATTGAGTCACATTTCATTTCCCTGAAAGTTGGATTACTGCTCCTTTCCTTACAATAAATTGTAAACATCATTAAAAACAATAATTTTACATTTTTTTTAACATAATTCTTTATACTCAGAGAATAATATAATTTAAAAAAAGAATTGACCACTAAAGAACAGCAGTAAAGATTTTCAACCCGTTCAGGACAAGACAATTTTTCCTGTTAAGCCAATCACCATTTAAAAATTCATATAAAATCAATGGTGATGTTGTTTCAAATCCCCTTAAAGCAGGAAAGCTTACACCAAGTCCATTTGGGCCTCCCACATAAGAATGTCACAAGTCAGATCTTGATCTCTAAACAACTGTCCCAGGGAAATACCCTAGCAGTACAGAAGATGAACTGGAGAAGCAGGGAGAGAACAGGGACATGTAAAGAAAGACTTTACCTTCCACACAAAGGTCATACCACACAACTGACAGCTTTTAAAGCGCGCCAAGGCCCTCTGAAGAGCCCTGGATCTCCATCATTGGTGTAATAAAATAGTCCAAAAAAAATTTATAGTTTATAATCATTCCAAATTCAAAACGTTTGAAATTCAGATCACACTGGTGTGACCACAGGCTTGAAAATGAGAAAAACACAACCTCAGGTATATCATGTTCCCTGAAAAAATACCATATTTGTGATCATGGTCCTGAACGGGTTATGTAACTTTATCATTTTCAGATGGTATAAATCCCTTTATTAAGGTACATTTAATATTTTCAAAAGGAAGGTAGCCCCTTTGTAAATGGATAATTCATGATTAGTTTGATCAAATTTTTGTAATATCCTTTGCCTTTATTAGGAATGAAATAGTTGAATAAATGGATAATACCCAAGCTGGAATACTACCCGACTGAAATTGAAAACTAAAGATTTCAACATAATATAAATTTCACTAATTTTCAAACAGGTAGACTAAATATGGAACGAGCGATATACTGACCATCTTTCAGTTTAAAATTGAATATGTAATAATAAAACTGATGTTTTAGCCTAAAGAGGAAAGAAAAATATCGACAGGTATTACTCATGTAGTTCCCAGGATAACAGCTTGGAGAAGTTAATAGTATTTTATTCAAATTATGTATTAATAATTCAATACACAAACTAATAATGCAAGCAAAAAAAATCTAGTAATAAGCAATTATTAAGTAATTGTTTACCTTTCTTCTTAAAGTATCAGCAGGATGCCGCAACGTGTCTTGGATTCTTAGAGCTGGAGCTCTTCTGGGATTGCTGCTCGGAGTGTGGACGGCACAGCATTTTATAAAAATGCCCATGACGATTGCAAAAGCCACAACAGAAAGCAAAACTCCCCACCAACAACTCTATAAAGAAAAGGAAAAAAAAATAATAAAAATACATTTGCAAAAACATTACTTTGATAACATACAAAGCTTTTCAGAAGTAAACATTAAATATCTGCATAGTAAGATAATATGACATAGCTATATCTCTATTATCACAGTGATTGAATACAATGTTCCGTACAAATGATACGTATTGCTAAAACATAAAAACAAACTGAAATAAGATGTTCAATTTGATTAATCCTAGCTTGTTTAATTTGCAGTAGCTTAGGAATTTCTTTTCATTATTATTATTATGCTATCTTAATTGTAACAGATGCAAATATACAAAATCTTCAGCATATGTGTGTCTACATACTTCATATTATTTCAACTTCATTCACAAATGAGAAATTTTTTTACATGTATAATCAAACTTAAGAAACAGACTAATATAAAATGATTTACATGCTGTAGAACTCAAAATGTATACTGAAGAATGGAAACACTTCATTGCAGAGTTAGAATTCCTTAATGGGAGGCTGCTAAGAATGGAGGTAACAAGAATGTATAAAAGAGATGTAACAAGTGTGAGTTGTGAAAAAAGCAGCAGAGACCCTGTAGGATAAATGAACTTGCTCTTTTTTCTGCTTTTTTTTTAGAGTTTCAGTTGTAAATAAATACGTTGATTGTCTGATACTTGCTTCAATCCTTTGAATTCTGTTCATAAAAACTAACATTAGATTTTACAGTGCAGAAGATCACATTGATAATCAAATTCATAATAATGTACAGTTTTGAATAGCCAAAAAAGGACTAAGAGATTAATATGTAAGTAAAGATCTCATGTAGGCACAATTATAAAGTCCATTACATAATATGCAAATAAATTCTATTTGTATTTTTCACTACTGAAAAATACATATAATGGTCCTATTTCAAATAACAGAAATTTGAACTTTTCCATTATAATAAAAGTACGAATATACTCTTTAATTATTAATTGTGCATAATTATTAAATACAAAAATAATTTGAAAAAAATGCTTACTGTAACCCATTGTTTTATTGTCATTAGTGTTTTTTGATTAAAAAGCAGATTTTTCAATCTTGCTAAAGGTCCCTCTGCATCTACTGCTCGACACTTTTGAAATACATCACAATAACCTTTGAAGTCATTGCAAGGAGATCCTGGTCGTAGTTTAATGCCACTTATATTTTTCATTTTTGAAATAACATAAGTACTTCGGCAGGTATTTTCCTTGCCTACAGAAGAAAAACACGAATTAATTCCTCTCAATTTATAAAATTGATCACATCTTTAAAATTTTAGAGAAATACAAAATAATAATTGAATAATATACAAACATTAAAATAACAGTCATGCACTATAAACTTTAAAAAATAATAATTTAAAATAACAATAGAATTAAATGTTATTAAAAATTATTTGAATTAAAATGGTAATGAGATGCAATTCAAAGATCAAATCTATATTCATGCACAGAATTTTAAATCATTTTATTGTAAAGAATGGAATTCTGACTTTAACACATAATACATAACAAATCATTCAGCATATTGTTTTCATATCTTCATTTTCATCCAAAAATGAGAAAATTTATAAATGTATTTTTATATGAATAATCAACCTAAAAAAACTATTATAAAAAAAATCCATTCCTGTTTAATGAACACAAGCCTAAGATTTCTTTATTCATGATATGATCTCTCTACGTATTTTTATATCTCAAGATAGAAAAATAGAGAAGACTCCCTAAAATATGTAGATTAGATGTATTATATCTGAAGGAAGGTTAATTTTTTTTTAAATAAATGTAAATGATCACATTAATAGAATTCATTTTAAAAATTAAAAATAATATATGTATTATGCAAATAAATCATTTTTAACCATTTATCTCTTTCTTAAACTTATAAAAATTCTAAATTATCATTTTAGAAGTGATAAATATCCCAGCCAGCCCAGGAAGATTTTTATCATGAAATTTATACTCAGTACTGCATTTATATTATGGTCAATATCACATATAAGAAAATATATTTTTATTTTTTCCTCCCCAAACTTATTCATTTATGACCCCAAATTAAAAGGTACAAGAATGCTTTTAGCAATTTTTATCTTGACTTTATAAATATCTGTTAACATAGAAGAATAATTTTTTTTTTTTACAAGATTAACAATTCCTTCCTCCACTGCAGATTTTATATATATATATATCAATAACATGGATACAATACTGTCCTTTGCAATTCACTCTAGGTAATTTTTGCATACAAAGCAAAGCAAAGTTAACATTAATATATAAAAAATATGTAAAATTAACATTTTCATACTTCAATTGAATTACATGACGGCTTGATTGAATATTAACGTCGCACTGTTTAGCTACACGAGGGCTTTTGGCGACAGACCACATAATTTTGAACCATGGTCAAGTGACGTGGACGACACGTGAGCTGGCACCCCCTCTCCTAACTACCACACCAACGGGAGGACGTTTCAGCTCTCGACAGATTTAACGTTCATCGCTGCCCTACACGGTGGGTCTTTAGTGGTATTGGGCTCGAACTCGTGACAAGGCAAGCCACGATCTGATACCTATACCACCCGGCTACCGCGGCCATTACATGACGGCAACTAAGTGATTTGATAAAATTAAATGACAGCAGCAAACAACCTGCACCTGAATAATATAATGGTTATAGAACTTGAAAAATTCACATACCAGGATCTTGGCATGCAACTTCACACATTTGTTCAGGTTTGGCTAGATGCTCCTCTGTCAGAAAACATTCTTCCATGTCATATCTCTGACAAATGGAGCCAATACATTCTCCATTCCAACACACTTGAGTGCCTTCATTGCATATTGTTCGGTTAGGTTTTGCTATAGGCTGAGGACATTCTGCTGCAAATCCGCTAAACATAATGTTAAAGAAAAAACTGATAACAAGATTATTTTAATCTTAATTATATTATTTGCATCATTATATAAATGAAATTAAAATTAAAAACTTGAATCAAGTTTTAAAACACTAATTTATGAACTATAACTAAAATGCACCAAGCTTATAGTTGAAATATAGTAAAATTTCAAAACATAATTCAAGACAAAATCTCGATAACAAATTCAATAAACTCGTAAAAACTTTTTTCAATGACTAACATTTCTTTAAAGCAATAACTTCTTCTATGTTAACATTCAAATATTATTTTTAAAATATTATAGAAAGAATTTACAACACTAATAATCTAATTATTAAAAAAATTATACAATAAAAAACAATTTCACCAAAACTCAACAAAAGACAACATAATGATGAATTTAATACAAGATTTAAATTAACTCAATCAAATTAATTAATTTAAAAAATCTTTTCAATCATAATTTTAAAAAAAAAAGCACAATTTACAATTCTTTAAAGGGATAGTGTGCTTAACGAGAAAGATGCAATTTATTTGGCATTTTTATCATATAGCAATATTAGTATTGCTTTTTATTAAAATAGCATGACATGGAACAATATTAATAGAGCTTTTCTAAGAAGAATACAAAAAAATGGTTTTATTTTTTCAAAATTATAAACAAATTCATACTTTATTACTGAATGACATACTTAATATGTCTGATAATTTCTTTTAGTTTTAGAATCTTCCCTTTTTTTCATTGCTATTATTGTTTATTAAAAATTTTTTAAAAAAAAAGAAAAATTCTCTATTTTAATAAAAAGAATCCGTTAAAAATGTTTCTAAAAAATTTCTCATATTGAAGATACAAAAACCATATTTACAAAACATGTCATTAAAGAATATAATTATTTTTAAGATTATGTGATGAGTCTTCAAAAAAATTTTGTACAAATTAAAATATTTAATTTTAAATTATTTAAAATTTGAAACAATAAAGAAAGATTTATAATAAATTTGCATATTATTTAAATGCAGCTATTTTCTAAAGTAGTAACTTGTAAAAGAATTAGATTATGATGCAACATATCAAACCTTAAAAACAAAAATATTAGGTGAATCTTTAGCCATTACTTCAGCTCTGAATACTATTATGTAATTTAAAATTTTCATACGATCGCTTTCAATTTACTTTCACATATGACCAGATTCCTTTTTAAATCATAACTCTATAATATTTAAAAAATTGCTAAGTAATTATGAAATACTGTAAGATGGCTTCCCCCAATTAAAAATGAAAAATATATCTACGACATAAAACCATGTCTTTTAAAAGGATACTCGCAACGTGATTGCTTTGTACAATCTGATTCAGCTTTGCATAATGTTCCTTTGTTCACATAATGGCAGTTTGTATCACAACAAGGTCCTCGACTTGGGCTATTATTAAAAAGAAAATTACTATATCAATAAAACAAGAATTATTTTTTCAAACTGAAGAATGTACATTTGATTGAAAGTATTTAAAATAACACAACCAAATAAGAACTAAAATATAAATTACAATCCTAAACAAATTTAATAATCCTCATAAGTGCCTTCAGATGATTCAAATATGTAAAACAATGTAAAGTATATAGTCTGCAAATGCTAAACACAAAGTAATTGCCTAAAATAACATTACTCTTAAAGAAAAAAAAGTTTTTGAAGTTATAAAGTGTTTAGCAAATATATTTCAAGCAATTGCCCCAAAAATTCAAAATTACAGACAATTATAATAATTTAAAAGGAAGAACAATATATTTATTATTAATAACTTATTAATAAAATAATGCAAACAAATATGTGTGGACATCTACATCATACTAAACATTTATATGTTGTAACTCTTGCCATCTCCTGTTATTTAATATGCTATTTGTGGTAAAATGCCCCAAAATATAAAAGTTGAACATTAAATTTTTATCCTTGATAAAAAAAAATAGCCAATTATATGGCAGGTTTTGTTAAAAACTATTACCTACTATTAAGATGGTTTTATAATTTATAGTTGAAATTATAGTTATTTTTTTCTCAGCAATAGAACATGAATTGTCATTAGTGGATGTATATTCAATTATAGTACATATTTCACAATCTAATCTAAAATATCTTGTAACTAATCAACAAATATTTCCTTATTCAAAAAAAAGGGGGAGGGGAGGGCAATTGAATATAGAACATCAAAATACTTTTTTTCCTACAAAAATGTATAAGCTCATTGACGATGTTATACACAAAAAACTGATCAAAATTGTGTGTACCAAAAAAGGCAGATTATATTCAACAATTTCAAACATAACAGCAGTCAGAAAAATAAGATAATTTTTTAAGTCTTTATATCTGATATTAAGCAGAGAGAAATTCAATTTCAATTTTAAAAAATAAGTATCACCTTATAGGGGTATATATATCACACACACACACAAACCCTTTTTTTATAATACTTATTTTTTGTGTACCATGTCAAATAAAATTACTTAACGAAGGAACAATGAAAAAGAGTTCATCATATGCTGAATCTTTAAATTAATACATACTTTAAAATGAATGACAATCTGCTGGTAATATGTATCGCTAAAGAATACTTTGATTATTTAGCCTATTATGTTTAGACTAAAAGTTTCTCAAAGTAAAACTTCTAACAAATTTAAGTGCAAAAAATATTTTAAAATTGTTTATACCTTTCTTAAAATACAATGAAAATGGATGCCTTACAATTAATACAAGCAGGAACTCTGAATTTAATGGTAAATTTAATTTTACAAAGGGAATGCAGCCTTTGCATTAATCAGATCATGTTATGATTTTTTTAAACATCACATGCTTTAATAACATGAGTCTTTTTAATAATTCAATATTTTGACTGTGTCACCGATAAAGTTACACTATTTATTCTAAAGAAGAAATATTAAAATAAAAACTATTCCAAAATTACATATTTTATAATGAACATAAATTTTTGACATTAAAATTCTTTTTAAATTTTAAAAAAATAACAGGAATTGTGGGAATAAATATATTAATATTTATCAAAATCATAAATAATTGCTACAAATTGATGGAAAAATACAAAATGATAAATCTAGACTTCAAAAATTTAATGATAGTATTATTTGGAAAATTATATTTCCAAATATATTACTCTATAATTAAATCAATTTTATTTCCAAAACAAAAACAATACCTGCATTCATGAGGCAACCTTAATCGACATGGCAATGCTGGCTCACCAAGATTTAAAAATTTTCCAACTTCTTTTGGATAGCAGCACTTTTCAGTACATTCTTTTTCATCATATCCACAGTCACATTCTTCACCATCTTCAACAATCTTATTTCCGCAGAAAGCTCCATCATCCTCTATAAACAAAATAAATCACAAAAGATTAATAACTTATCTTCAACATGGAAATTAACAATATTTTTCAAAGTTGACAAAAAAGTTACTGTAATACTTCTGAAGTTGTGCAGTAAATGAGATTAAGAAACATAACATAAATTGGAAATATGCAAGAGTGAATATCTACAGATCTGCAAGAAAGTGTTAAATTTTTAGATCTAATTTAATAAAAATTTTAGATTTAATCACTCTAGGAAATATTAATGAGAATTTCTGACCTGAACATGGATCACAAAGAATTTTGTATCCATGAATTTACATAATACAAATACACAAATCAGGGTGTTACTGTATATGCACTTAATCCACTCAATATCCTTTAACAATTTAACAAAAATATATTCAACTTGATACAGTTAAATTGAGAAATAATAATACTATCATTTAATAGTAATAAAATTTCTTCTACTAATACTTTATAAAAATTCAAAATCAAAATTGAAATAGGTTTAAATACTTTATGCATGGTTTTAATTTTGCATAATTTACTCTTTTTTCCCCACATTTAACTAAAAATAAATTATTTCAGAAACCTCTAACTTAATTTTTTGCATTAAAAAATAACGAACAAATAGCTAAATTTCTTGATAAAGCAATTAGAGGACATTTAAAATATCGTTAAATTAAATTTGCTTTAGAAATTTAGAGTTTATATTATACGGAATCAAGATTAAACTTTCAGCAAGTTTGTAATCATACAAAAAACAATTAAATTGCATTTCAGGTTCATTTCTCAATTCTATCATTTAGCATTATGTTTTTCTTAATATTTAGAAAAAGAGATCAAATTTCTCATCAGCTATTATAATTTATTTATACTATTACTTAAAATTGCAGATTTTCAAAAAAAAAGTACAAAATAAAAAATAGATTAAACTTTAAATACAAAATATTTTGGCACAATCAATTTAAAAAGAGTCAGAAGTGATAAAATAAATATTAAAATTTTATTTAAATATATATACACATAATTGACTTACTTTCGAAACAATTTTCCTTGCCCTCATTGCTAAATACAGCCCGCAATACAGCACTGATATTATGAATACTACACTCAGAAAATTTATTATTATGAGGTCTGTCTCCAGAAGTAGCACTAGCATACATAATATAGTTTCCTTTAGCACCACCAGGTCTACACTCTTTAGGATAATCATGCTGTAAAAAAAATTGCATAAAATAAAGGATATGAATATTAATTATTCATCTTGAATTACATACTGCTTATAAAGGGTGTTTTTTTTAGAGGTATAAAACTTTAAATTGCAATAAAACAACGATGTATTATTCGATTGACATGAATTTTTTTTATTCGAAAGATAATCTTGTGGCATTACATTTAAAATATGATTTCTGGCATAGGACTGCCACGGCTGGCTCGGATGTAGTCCAATCTGGACGTCCAATTTTCGATGACTTTTTCCAACATTTGTGGCCGTATATCGGCAATAACAAGGCGAATGTTGTCTTCCAAATGGTCAAGCGTTTGTGGCTTATCCGCATAGACCAATGATTTTACATAGCCCCACAGAAAATAGTCTAGCAGTGTTAAATCACAGGCCAATTCACAAGTCCAAACGTGAAATTAGGCGGTCACCAAACGTGTCTTTCAATAAATCGATTGTGGCACGAGCTGTGTGACATGTTGTGCCGTCTTGTTGGAACCACAGCTCCTGGACATCATGATTGTTCAATTCAGGAATGAAAAAGTTAGTAATCATGGCTCTATACCGATCACCATTGACTGTAACGTTGTGGCCTTCATCGTTTTTGAAGAAGGATTCCACCAGCCCATAAAGCGCACCAAACAGTCAGTTTTTCTGGATGTAACGGTGTTTCGACATACACTTGTGGATTAGCTTCACTCCAAATGCGGCAGTTTTGTTTGTTGACGTAGCCATTCAACCAGAAGTGCGCTTCATCGCTAAACAAAATTTGCTTATGAAAATCGGGAACAACAGCAATCTCGTTTGGGGCCCATTTGACGAATCTACGCCTTGCTTGATGATCGTTTTGATGAATTGCCAAACCAAACTGAGAATAAATCACTTGACAGCTGTTAAATCGGTCGCCATCTTGGAAAGTAATGCCAACTTAAACTTCTATACCTGGAAAAAAAACACTCTTTAAATAACTATATTTTATTGGAAAAATTTTAAAAGACAATTGCACTTTTAAAAGTATAATATTAATTTCATAATCTGTTCAAAAGCAAGCAATCAGCTGCACATATAAAAAATGTAATGTAATGTTAGACTAAGACAAAAAACATTGCATTGTTAAAAATATTGTTACGTAGATCGGGGTTCGAGAATTTTATGCAAATCAATAGCAAAAAACAAGACAGTTCTTCAGGAACAATGGAAATTTATTTTCAAAAAATAATCCTTGAAATACAAGTACAGCACTCAAATTCACTTAGTAAATCTCAGAAGATCTTTACACCTTTTACGGTGCTCAGACAAAGTGCCAAAAATACAAGTATGCAAAAGATTATTCACAAGTACTTGTTTGCCCTACACAAGAGCCACATCTTCATGGTCAATTCAATACTACTCTTCAACAGTCAAAACAAGACTAACTTAGTTTCAGCGAGAGATTCCCTATTTACAAGCCTCAAGGAACTTTTGAGAAAGATCCGCTTACATCATAGATTGTGATATTAGTAGATTTCTCAAGTAATTTTTAGAAGAATCTAAAGGATTCTTCTAGGAATTTGCCAAAAATTATGCCAACTTGGCTCTATCACCATGTTTCCATTGAATCACCATTATAATGTAAGGAATAGCATTGCTTGAGAATATTACAATTTTAAAATAAAAATAAATAAAACATAGAGTAATATAAACATATTACACATCCAGATATAAATTATTTACACTATATTTTAAATATTCCTTACACAAAATTTGTAACAATATAAATATTGCAAATTTTTAATCCTAGCATAAACATTAGTCAGTCAGTGTTATTATCTCAAAATCTTCAAGCCCTTCAACTACAAAAGTAATAATGAATTTTTAAGCAAGACATATACTTACAGGAGATCCAAAATTATGGCCAATCTCATGAGCAAGTGTCAACTCTGAGACTTTTGGAGGGACTCTACTATTATAATTAACAAATGTTATTACACCTGTATTCAAACTTCTTTTAGTTTGAACTTGTCTACCAGCAATATTTTCGGTATAAGATTTGTACTTTTCACAAATACCACCAGATGCACCTATGAAATTAAGATAATTTCCATATTAAAAATTAATAATTTCAATAAAAAAATACTTCAATTACTGAAAAAATTCAATGTTTTTAAGTAAAAATTGAAGTTTTCTAAAAAGATTGAAATAAGATTTTTTTTTTAAGCTGAAGAAAAGAATTCAATAAAAAAACATTTTGATCAAATATGAAATTTTAAAATCTTTTCTGGTTCAATCCGTAATTCAATAATGAAACTGATTAAACAAATTTATAAAAATATCTAAAAAAAACAGTCAAATAAATTTTAATTTACAGATGCAAAATATTCAATATCAAATTCTTAGGGATAATCCATATGTAATAAAAATGTGTATTTTACAAATATAATCTAATGTTTTATCAAGCAGGAATTGAATAGTAATTATGCGAAACATACCCTAAATGTACTTCAAAATGACCACTATATTCAAGGGAATTTATAAATTAATAATGATTCCTAAAATTACATTCATTCTTAAAAAGGCGATAGATGAAAGAGTTCAAACTACAACTCTACAAAAGATAACAATTAAAAAAAAAATTAATATTCCCGAAATATTTTTCTACAAATTTTAAAAATTGACCAAATAAACTTTTAACTAAATGAAATATAACCTAAAAATTGTAAAAATGCATAAAAACTTCACTAGATATCTTCTTTCAATTTCTCTCCAGAAACTCAAACAAAATTTGGATTTTTTAAGTACTATATATCTAGAAATGTCTTTAATGTTTCTGTCAACAATTAATATTTCATTCAAATCCTATCAAAAGAAGTTTATCCCAATATATTTAGACAATCAGGAAAAAGGAATAATAAAATTTTTTAAAAAATGTTAATGCATTTATACGAAATCCCAAAATTTTGTGAAGAAAACTTAAAATATAAAAGAATATTTAAATTTCAGAAACAATTTTAAAAAAAGGAAAACACTTTAAATATTAAGCATATCTTTATCACATAGCATACATTTATTAGAACATTTTAACTTCCAAATTTCATGAAATTTGTTGAACTTTAAATGTTAAAAGTTTTTGTATTACAAACTGCCTTGATATACTTTGCTGCACTTTGTAGCATCAAATGCACATCTAAATTATTTTGAAACAATATCTAGTACACATTAAATTATTCAAAATTTTCAGGAAGAAATACAGCTAAATTCTTACATAAAACAGTAAAAAATCTAATACTCTACTCAAAAGTGAAATTACACCATGAAGAATGCACCGAGGTAAATGGAAATTATGAAAGGCATACAGGTGAAAATGAATACAAATAATTAAATTTGGATACACATCTTGTCACATGATACACCAGCATCTGGTTATAAAAAGCTGGCAGCTGGCTTAGTCTGTTAATGCTGTCAGTAACAGATTGCAGTATTAGAACTACAGAATGAGTATAGAATATGCTTTGGAGGAACAGCAAGCTGAATTACAATAGTTATGACTAGTAGTTATTACAATAGTTATCACCAGGCTGTAGAGCCTTACAGCCTAAGTTTGTCAATACATGCAATCGCCAACTGTGTTGGACAGGTTCCAAGCACAATTTAGAAATGTGTGGCAAGATGGACACAGGATTTGAGAACACGGCAGAGAGTGGATCACACCAATGCACAACACATCATACTGAACAGTTAGATTCCCCATATGATTCACGGTGAACCATTTGCTACAGCATATGATATTCAAATCCACCTGCCATCATCAGAGCATCCATTTCTCAGTAGCCAAACTATCTTTAATAGGTTGCATGAGAGACAACAGTGCAAGAGGCAGCCAGTCCCTAAAGTTCCTTTAAGCATTTAGCACATGCTTGAGCAGTTAGCCTTTAAGCATACCTAACTTGGTGTTAATATTATAATCACAGGATCAACAAATTACATTGGTTACCATTTTCAGATGAATTCCAATTTTGTTTATAGAGGGATGATGATTGTGGAAAAATGTGGTGGCTTTCTGAGAATGCCATAAGTCATTCCATACTGTTGAGCATACCAGGCTTCATAATTTTAGATGGCATCATGTTAAAACAGCAGTCATGCATACTGCACATTACCAGTGGTTAAACATCAGATCTAATATGCTAAACAAGTTGTTTTGAACATAGTTTGGGCATTCGTGCTGGCCATCTTCTCACCCACTATCTTTTCCATCAAACATGTGTAGATGCATACTGCACAACAGACACATATTACAGAGTAATTAAGATTTGTTGTGGACTTAACAGTTGGCCAGGAGTACCTCATGATTAATAGCTTCATCATTAATCGCCTCTTTGGTAGTATGCTTCATCACTTGGCCGGTAAACTTTCTTTGGGAGGTCATACTAAAAACTGAATAAACAATTCTCTACATATTTTTGTTTATTTTTTAATCATTTGCATATCAATGTTATTTCTACCATTCCTGTTATTTTCATATGACTACAAACATTTTTGAAGTGATAACTTCTATTGGCGCGATTTGCCAGAGAGTGAACTTGAATGAACGTCACACTCAGAAATGTAACGCTCATTCGGCTTTTTTCGTCTTCATTCCGCCATACACTATAAACTTTATTTTGTTCCAGCTCTCATATTCAAAAATGTCATTAAATTCATCAATATGACCAAAGAAAACTATTTGAAGACTTTATTATCAAAATCTCTTTATGAGAGAGCTGTTGATCTTTAATTTTTAAATGACGGCTAGCATTGAATGCACTAATATAATTTATTATCCAAAAATCTTCAGAAAATTAAAAGACTATTTTTTATTTAAATCAAATATATTTAAAAGAAACATTATTTTTCAATAAATAAAACACATATGCATTAAAATACAAATAAAAACTTTAAAACTCAAACCTTTTTTTTGGTAAGTGAATAAATTTTTTATTCACTTCACCCAGACATTTGTAAAATAAATTTAATTAATCAATCTCTTAAAATTTTCAACAATTATTGTTACTTTCCATGTCTTAAAAATTTTTGAAATTTTGCATTCCTTATAAAAAAAATTATTGCAGTCTTACAATAAAAATTTCATCCCAAAGGCTTTACCTCCCTTAAAATTATAACCTTAAAAAAAGATAAAACATTTTCCAAACATGATAAACTGCTATTATAATAAAAAAATAACCTATAATCAATTAATTTTCCAAATAAAAAAATTAAAATCACAGAGAAAAGTCTATAACAATTACCTGATGCTGAGGCTACCCATGCCAATCCTAGGGTACCACCTGAAAAATCTCTGTAAGTGAAAATGTAAGCTAAGCAAAAATCATCATGATTAAATTGAGAATTCAAATTCAAAAAATTGGAAACATCTATATTAGGTGAGCAAAAAGGATTGGCACGCTTGACTCTATGTTCACAAACTCTTGTGTCGTTAATCTGAAACATAAAAAAAAAATTTAAAAAACTATAAATGAAAAAGGAAATATTTTTTAAAAAGAAATTTTACTTTGAATTTCACCTCAAAGATATATTAAACACATTAAAATGAAAAATAAATATATCTCATAATTATGGAAGTTTTCTAAATTAAAATGCAAAAACAAAGAATTATATGTCATATACTTCCTGTAATATATTATTTCATACCTTATAAGATACTTTTGATTCATATTTCTCATCAGCAAATAAATATTATATATTTAAAAACATTTTTTTGCACAAAATAAAAAATAAAATCATCAATATATTCTTTTTTTTTTTTTACTAACATTTAGACCATTGTGAAAAATAATAGGGGCAGGTGTAAATTTACTGGAGCCAAGCCTTAAAGCTCTCCGTACGAGACCGTAAATATGGGAAATTGGGAGAATTGGGTAGAATGTCAGGCATCCTCTTCACTCGAACTTAGTTCAAAATTATATAGGTCCATTGTCATTAATTCTTGTATAATTTTAGAGCAAAGTTCAGGCAAATCTGTTTTATTAAATAATACAATTATCACTTCATAATATGAAAACTCATTCACACAATACTATAATAATACATGTTTAAGATTGAAATGTACTCTATTTAAAATTCTTGTGAGTTAATTAAATGTAATTTAAGATTTAATTAAACTACTTATACAGCAATATTCTTTGGTAATCCCCCAAAAAAAAAACTAAAATTGTCATCTCTTTTTTTTAACTGTATACAACTAAAATTAAATGAAATCCAAACCATGTACTTTTAAAAACCTTGATGATCCCACATTTTTCAGAACTGTATAAAAGTGCTTTTTTTAATTCAAGAAAATTGTATAAAAATAAATGTAGCTTAAAATAAACAAGTTGAAATAAACCATCTCCAATTGTACAATAAATAGTCTGGTATCCCCAATGAATATGTAAAATAAAATTTTTCCTTTAATTGTTTTTAATCTTTTTGGTGCAATACTTAATACTTCAGCCTGGAAATATGACATTAGAAATACAGTATAACTCCCCCCCCCCACACACACACACACAATTTTGACTGGAGCAAGAAAAAAGGGGTTAAACCAGAAAAAAATTTAATTTTTATCTAAAATTTTAGTATTACATTTAAAAAATATTAACTTAGCACATTCTTAAATCATTTATGCATATTTCTAAATCATTCTCTTTAAAATGTTTGTTTTCAAATAGCTTTTTTATGCATATTCAATAATTTTTCACAAATACTAGACTAATGATATAAATGAGATAAATGTAAAAATTTAAATATCTCAACATCAAACAAAAAGCAAAAAATTATAAGACAACAGTTACAAAAACATTCTTATTTTTTAGAATTAAATCAATAATTAGGAACTGGTGCATTATTGCACCCTTGTCGCAAATATACAATTAGCAATGACCACTTTTATACTTCAATAACAACAAACACATTATATCAGGTTTTGTTTCACCAAATACTACTTTCATTAGTGCTTGGTTTATGCATTTAAATATATTTTTATTTGTTGCGCATTTTGTTTTATCTGAAAATGAAGTTATAGGATTTGCTTATGATGAAAGAAAAAGTACTAGAATTGCTTCAAAAGTGCATTTCAATTTTGATACACAAATGTTCAAATTCACGTGTGATTACTTTAGGAAACAGATGTTTTTGTTATGCAATGTGAAAAACTGTAATCAACACATTGGCATTAGAACAAGCAACTAATTTAAAAATTATCACCTGTGTTTCATATACTGATAAGAAATCAATCACCATTATGAACACCTGTTATGAAACAGAAAAAAATAATTAAATAATTACTTGCATTAAATCCGAGTTCTAGGGAAGAAATTGTTCTCAGATACAGTGAGTGGCAAAAGGAGATCTAGTTGATTGATTGAATATTAACGTTGCAACTGTTCAGCTACACGAGGGTTTTTGGCAACGGACCACGTAATTTTGAACCATGGTCAAGTGACGTGGAAGACACCTGACCTGGCATCCCCCCTCTCCTAATTACCACAAAGGGAGGATGTTTCAGCTCTCGACAGATTTAACGTGCATCACTGCCCTACACAGCGGGTCTTTAGTGGTACTAAGCTCGAACTCGTGACAAGGCAAGCCACAATCCGATACCTATACCACTCGGCTACCGCGGCCTCAAGGAGATCTAGTAGTTTAGGAATATAGTTTTTGAAATAGATTCTGTAGAAATCTAGTAGTTTTCAAAATGAAAAAACAATACTAATTGTATTTTGTTGCCACACTGAATTTTATGTGAAATATGCAGAGATGAAAAAATTGTCCTTGATCACCGTTTCTGATAGATATGCAGTGATAGTAACATAGAAAATTAATGAACACATAATAGTGGAAATATGAATGCTGACAAGCACATAAAAAGAGCTTGAAAAGCTGGCTCAAAATACCAAAAATGTAACATTTTTAAAAAATAAATCAAGAAGATATTGATATAACCAACACATTTCCATATAATCTTATAATATGAGAAAGTTATTAAATTTTGCCAATGTGATTGCAATAATGTAAAGCAGGGGTGTCAAGCTTGTGGCCCACAATGAATATTTTTACACCCTGGTTAGTATATTGGTATATAAGAATACATAATAAAATATTAAAATTCCTCCTAAAATAGGAAAGACAGTAGCAGAGAAGCGATGTCAAGTGTCAGGACACAAAGATTAAAATTTTTTTGTTGTTTTATTTATGTTTATTATAATGTGTTATTCAACATAAAATTATGTTTCTATGAATATTAATTTTTTTTTTGCAGTACACCTATAGTTAAACTTTGCTTGTTTGGCCCAAGTTAGCATTCGCGCGCGAGTTTGACACCCTTGATGTAAAGTATATCTAGCTCAATTTTTCATATAATTTTGAAATAACATGGTTTAAGAAAAAAACCAGATTTCTTTTTTTTTATGACTGCGTTAATATAATATAAGGGTCACTAATTGTTCTGAAAAAACAATGAAGACAAAATTCATCAGTTAACATTTTAAATTTTATGAGTTTTAAGCTCAATGCAAGTTTGGAATATCATTTTTAAACATTGATACAATTGTGGAGCACATGATCAGATTTCAAAATTTGCTTAGATGGAAGCCAAGATTTATACAGTACGGGCCATTAAAAATTGCTATACTAGAAAGGAAGGAATGCAAATGTGATAGAATGGTACATTATAATGAGAAGAACAAGCTAGTAAATTGTTTGGAAATCTGTACTTAGGCACAAGGGCATGGAGTCAAAATTGTACAATTGGATGGCGTGTAAGAATACGGCAATCTATGTAGTTTCAACACTATGACACAGTTCAATCATAATAACTGGTGAGTATTGGCATGCCAGTTACTTGGCAAAAATTGGTCGAGTGTTTGGATTAAGGTAAAACAGGACAGGGGGTGCAACACACGATTGTGAATGGTCCTCCTGAAACAGTGTTATAAAAGCATTTAAGATAACAGGTCTTAACAAGATAGAAATGTAATGACTGCTGTTTGAAGTTCTGGCAATGCGAACAAAGATGTGATCAAAACAAGTATTGAATGATACCTATATCCACACTCCAGGTGATGGGATGGTAAGACAACATGAAATGCAAACTGTCAATGTGTGTTTTCCATGGTACCACCATACACAAATGTGACCATCATGATGCTGTATATAAATTTGGAATTTGCCTGAAAAGACCATATGATGCCATTCCTACATCCAGATTAGTCATTGATCCCACTATTGGAAGAGCATCAAGGATATATAACTGAAATCATGGTCAGCATGCAAACATCATTACACTATCCATGCAAAAATCTGATGCATTGAAAATAATCCCATTTCCTGACTCAGGATTCAAGACATAATTGCAAAATTCCACAAGTCTGTGCAAATAATATAACTATCTTCCAACCTGCTGAACAATAACATTTATATACTCAATTTAGGTGGCACTACTGCGATCTGCTTTGCATGGATGTGTTGAAAAGCATATCAAAACATGTTTAATCCACTATGCAAATTTCCCATGAGGGGCATACTGCTTTGTTGAAATAGCAATTTCAAAGTGTGGTCAGTAGAGAATAAAAACACTAAAACCAGAGGGAGCAAATAATTAACAGATTTTCTAATAAAAAAAGTAAATACTATAAAATTTTTTTTAAAGCAATTCATCATCTTAAAAGCTGCAAGCAATGATAGCTGCTATGTATGAATCTCATTGGAATCAAGCATGGCAGGCAACTATGTTAAAAGTTCTAACATGCGCTATGTTCCAACAGAAGAGCAATTTTGATTCATCTTACTATACATAAATATGCTTATAATGAAAAAATACTTAAAATTAAAAGTATGTGTTTTATCATACTGCAGCATGTATGATTTTTAACCCCTTCTCTGTCGGATTTTTTTTCGAATTTCTAGTCCAAAAAAAACTTTTTTTATTGCTGAAATTTAATATGATTTAATATGTACTCTAGTCTAAATTTAAAAATGCAATTTTCTTTTGTCAGAAAGCAGTTTTTTCTAGACTTACGAGTGGTCCAATATATTATATCCCATCTACTGATGCCCAGTTTTCACTGCAATGCATCAAGATTTAGGCTTAAGAAAATATACTCTGATACTATATTTATTTATGTTATTGCTTTTGAGGTTAATATTTGAGAAATAAAAGTAACACAAAAAATATGTACATAAAAAAAATCTTGGGTTATGATTGTAAAAAGCATATAGTGAATAGTTTTTTACTTCAAATTCTAACAGATATCACGCTGAGTGTGAAATTTTTAAAAACATGGTACTACACAAAGTCCAACATCATACTTCTCACAATAATACCTCATTTCTTTTCTTATCTTTTTACTGTCACTGTCTTGTTTCCTGCAACAAATGAAACATTTTCTTGCTGGTTTTTCTTTCTTCTCAGTTGGTGGAATAAATTTCACAAAACGTCTCTCAGTAAATCGAAGTGGTGTTTTGAGTAAGGACCTACCTCTTTTGCTGCCCATTGATTCCGAGTGGTACTTTATAACCATTTCATTGACCAAATCTAATCGAAACTGAAGCTGTGATTTAGAGCCACCTATTTTCTTATATAAAACATAAGAATTCCAAATGCATTGATCGAAAATATGAAAAAATATTTTTCGGTAATACTTTTTCCCATATTTTCTTGGAATAGCATAAGATGCCAAATTTTGGTCAGCACGATCGACGCCACCCATAGTGTCATTATAGTTTACAACAATCTCTGGTTTCAGCTTTTTCTTTCTAGATGATCTCACTGCAATCATCTATGAATTATGAATAGTTGAAATAAGTGATACATCTTTTTTATCCTCCCATTTCAAAATAAGAGCTTTTCCACATCGAAATGCTACAGTCTCACCCTTCTTGAGTTTTTTACTTTTCACATAACTAGAAACCTCTTTTCTATTGAGATTGATCGTCCCATAAGAATCTGTTTTATACTTGACAAGAGTGTCAGTTAAAATCGGAGAAGAATAATAATTATCCAGTGTTACACAATTTCCCTTATTTAGTAAAGGCTTCATTAGTGTCAAAACAACCTGCATGGATTTAGAAAATTCTGGCTTCAAGAACTCTTCATCAAAAAGTGTTCCCCTTCCCGTAAAAATTATTGACGACCAAACGTATCCACTTTTAGCTTCACATAACATGTATACCAAATCTTGCCCTTTTCAAAAGTAAGTATTGCTTCCAAGAAAGTCTACCTTTATATAAAAGTAGGCTCTCATCAATAGATACATCCTGTTCTAATGTAACTGCATTTTTACTTAGTTCATTTATTCTTGAATAAATAGGCCAAATTTTATTTAGTCTTGGGTTAGGGTGCATATCAGGATCATAATTTTCATTATTAGAAAAATGGAGATATTTTTTCAAATAGTAATACCGTCTGTATGACATTAGTTTTCGGAAGAAAGGGGTAAACAATTTTTCAACTTTTGACCAATACACTGTTCAACTAGCTTTTTTACTATGCCCTGCATGATCTAAATACACAATAAAATTCTGACACCTCTTCCTTACAAGTTGCGTGCCATTTCTGCTGCTTTGAATGCATTTTGGATTTCTGGGAATGAAAGCATTGTTCAGCATATACATTAGTTTCCTCCACTATCAGCTCCAACATAGAATCATCGAAAAAATACTCAAAATATTGAATCAAAGTATCATCACTAAAGTTTACCAATATTCCAGGGCTTTCTGTAAAATCAAAACGAGGAGTAGCAGGTCACACTGTTTTTTCTTCTACCCACATCCTCGCTGAGCTTATATCATTTTCAGATTCACTAGACTCAGAGAAAATATCATCAGTTGATAAATCGGAACTATCATCTTCCGAATTAGAAATATTAAATTCACTGTCCTCAGACTCACTCTTCGAATCCATCATAAAAGCAATTTTGACGTGTAAAAATTACACTAGTGAGAGCAAATTTATAGAAAGTACAAAATGATTCTGTTTTGGTTCAAGCGGGAAATGTTGCTTGGAAAATTGTGAAAAAAGTAGTACTAGTTGTGCCATCTCTTAGCACTATTCGGAAATACAAAAAATAATCACAGAATTCACTCAGGCGTATGCGAAGCGACCAATTCAATTTCAGTGATGCAATTTTTTTCTTCGTCGCATGACATGCGACGTCAACTATACGGGCACAAAATTGTCAAACGTATGAAATGCGACGCCAACAGAGAAGGGGTTAATGTTACTGTCAAATATATATAAAAGTTCTTACATATGTACAAAAACTCATAGAATTGAACTTCTATCATTTTTCTTGCACATTTTTTCAAATCTTTCACACATCTCTGATTTACTATATTTACATGTCTTTTAATACAGTTTTTTATGAAAATAAAAATAGTAAAAGTAGTTTTTTAAGTAAAAAAAAAAGAACAAAGTACTTCTTCACATTTACCATTTATTTAATATCATACTTCAATTCATTTACCATTTATTTAGTATGATAATTACACAATAATTATATATTACACACCAAATACATTACACACTTTAAATAACTTCATATATTATGAACATATAACTATTAATTTCAAAAAGAAAAAAAAGACTACCATGATTATTGGCACAAGATTTCTTAAAAGCCTTTTAGCAAAAAATTATGAAATATTCATTGATTTCAATATAACTTAATACAAAATTCCACCAACAATTAATTATTACTCATGCTTAAACAATACTGAATTGCTCATATCAATAAGCCTGCAGTATAAATATCATTCAGAATATAAAATGTGTTCCATAATTCCATTTATCTTTGATTTTACTCACATTTACAGTGAATTTTATAATTATTATCAATACACGATGGTAATGCTGCTGAATGAGTGAGGGAATATTAATGTTGCACTGTTAAGCTACACGAGGGCTTTTGGCGACGGACCTCGTAATTCTGAATCATGGCCAAGCGACGAGGACGACACCTGAGCTGGCACACCCCTCTCCTAACTACCATGGGAGGATGTTTGAGCTCTCAACAGATTTAGCATACATCGCTCCCCAACACGGTGTGGTAATGCTACTAATAAGATCTGTGGAAAATACTAAATTTTATGAATTGAGCATTTTAAATATTTATCCAAGTTCATTACAAAAAATCAACATTAAAATTTAACTTTAAAAGTCCATGATAACATAATACAATTGTTTACCTTCCAAGATGATATTTTAGCAATAAAAATGTAAAGTACTATAGAGTGAATTATTTTCCAGGTTCATAAATAAATACTCATACTCCCGAATAAGTTAAAAATAATAAAATGGCCATTTTTACAATATCAAAATTTAAAGGAGACATGCTAGTAATAATAAATTTCATTGTATACATGTAGCACTAGATCAATACAAAAATAGAAATTGACACTGGCAATGGACCTTGTAATTTTGAACCATACATGGTCAAATAAATGAATTAAGACATCAGAGACAACACCCAAAAATTTAACAAACTCTCATACTAAGATTAAAAAAGATTTTGAGGTCCAGTTTGATTGAATCTACAAAATCCTCTGTTATTCTACTAAACAGTCTTAGATTTTTTTAATATTGAAAAGAAAAATTCAATGCTCTCACCTTTATCCTTTGAACAACAAATTTTATTCCTCTGAAGCCATCAAAATCTGTATTTTCATATATGTGATTCACAGCTTTGATGTGTTGTGATACTAAGGAAGTTATTTCTTCACGGATATTTGTGTCCGATAACTCATAGTTTCTTATATGGTCCCATAAAAAAGTATCTGTTTGGATATAGAGTGAACAAGCACGCTTTTCAGAATTTGTTTCTTTCATTGAATATGGAGTGTATTGTTGTGCGTCTCTTGTATATATATTGTGGAAATTTCTGGTGAAAGCTGTACTTCTCTTTTTTCGTAGCAAATTCTGAAATAATTTTTAAAAAACATTTACTGAAAATTGTCAAACAATAATATAACATAAAGCAATTAAATTTATTCTGAAACTTAAGTGATTTAAACTTAATTTTAAAAAAAAGGTTTAAAAACACCATCTTAGCAAAATAGATTTTAAAATGTTAAAACAAAATATAATAGCACTGCCTTGAGATTAAAACATTGCCTACAGGTAATGAATTTTGTAGGAGTTGGTCATTCAGTAAAATTGCAAGAAATTAATAGCTACTACCATTTTCTCAATGAAACTCTTTAAATTATTATTTTTTTTTGTTTATACAAGATTTGTTTTCTTGCATAATCCACTAAGTACATACTTTTATGTGACCCCCATGCTAATGAAAGATTGCAAAATAATTTTAAAATACCTTTCCCATGTGCAATGTATTAAATTACAAAAAAGCTCATTTAAAAAATAAATGTTTGAAATCCACAGTTAAAAATTCTCTAGAATTAGGAGACAATAAAAACAAAAATATCACTTAATACACAAATGGGGGGGGGAGAAACACCTATACTAAATTGTTAATGATGCACAATTTGTTGTCAACTGGTATAATACATAATTCCCTGATTAGTTCATAATTTTAATATCAAACTATACTATTTCACAATTGAACTGACTGATTTAGTTACAGGGAACATTAAACAAAAAAAAAGTTAAAATCCTGAACTTCTAAAATAACATGGACCATAAATAGAAAAACCAAGCAAATGAAATTTCACAAAAACTTAATACAATAACGTCAAAACCATATGCAAATACAATAATGTTAAGCAAAACTAGAGGGTAAGAATTTTTCTTACTTCATGCATTTTACTTTGATCTTCTTTATCAGTTTTCCTTTCAATTTTCTCTTCTGGTGCTGCAGATGTGCTGATATCTTGCATCCATTGCAAAATCTTGCCAGTACCTGCACATCCACCTATATGATCTTCTCTCTTGGCAGCATAAGGATCATGAACATCATTTTCTGAATAAATGACAGAATGATATGGCTGGTCATTCAGTCCATATTTATGAGTACGTTCTACATAATATGTTTGATTTTTGGTATGAATCTTCCCTTCGAAGATGCCATTGCGAATAGAACCATACACAACACTCCCATGCTCGTCTATAATAAAAGCAAAAATATATTTAAGTTTTCATAAATAAATACTTTCAAAATGCATTCAATAATTTCTTAAAACAATTGTCTTTTCCAGTTATAAATAGTCTTTACTACTGGCTCTAAAACCTGTGTTAATTCTAAGAATAAAATTAAGAACTAAAACAAAAGTGAGCAAATAGTGGCAATTTTTTTAACAAACGTAAAAGTTATCATAACTGCATTTTTTAAACTTGAGCTTTCAATTTTTATGAGAGTATAGAAAAGTACATAAAGGATAATTTATGCTAAAAAAATTATATTTGATTTTTTAACCAATTTTTGTCAACTGAATCATACTGTGTCCCTTTAAGAGACAAATCATAAGCCCACAGTATAACACTGAGATCCTGACAAAGCTAAAAAAAATAAGAACAGATCTAGGAAAAAACAATTAATGGATTTTGTACCACATGAGCCAGAATTAGCTCTCTGTGAAACTATTAATATAATTAATCAGATTGCCTCTTAAATAAAACCTTTTACTGAAAATTCATAAATTATTGTACTAAAATAACACTCAATGCTTTTTTTTTTACAAAAGAAAACATATTAAAAATTCAACGACTTATCAGTGCATACCTTCTTGAATACCTACTCTCTAAAGTGTAAGTACAACACATATCTGTAATTTGTTAACTATAATTTCAACACAGAAAATACATAATGAACCTCTGATTAGTCATTCGCATGGAGCAATGTTTCCTAGGGTACAGTCTCAGAGTGCATGAAACAAAATTATAGTATTACGTCAACAAGATACCTTTATGATAGAAAATTGCTGCAGGATGAACAAAATATCATCAAGAATTAAAGGTGGGATATGGAAAGTTTGAGATGCAAAAAATAATTTATCTTTAAATTATACATAATCTAATAAAAATAGCTCTTAATAGACAAACCTATTACTATGTTCAAATATGCTGTATTCATCAGATTTCACTTTATCCAACTTCTAATTGTTTTCAAAAGTGAATTAAAGGGAAAACATTTTCAGTCAGTAAAGAAGTCAAGGAAAAAATGGCAGACTTGCTGAAGAGAACACCCTTGATAACATGCAGCACCATGGATTCGGTTAATGCAAAACATATGAAGGGAAGGGAATTAAGAGTTCTTTGTAATAAGTTTTCAATAAAGTATATTTCTCAGACAAATCCCATTACTTAATTATTGCTACACATGTATAATATATATAATAAAAAGCTCTTGTTTAGAAATGTTAATTATTATGCCTGTTTTTAGTCAGTATAGTCAGTCAAGACATATATTACATGTTGTTGATTTAAATAAGAAACTATTACAAATCAATTATCAAAACCATAGCATATTCCTAAGTCTATTCTTTAAAAAAGGGTTTTAAAAAAAACACTTGGCATCACCGAGAACGTTCAAATTAATGTGAAGCATGTACAAATAATTTTTTTTTTTCTAATCAGAAAGCAATATCCTCTGGAATATAAATGTATTTGTAATAAAATACAACATTCCTGCAGTGAATGAGTGAGTGTAGATCAACATCACACTCAGAAGCAACGTGAGTGCTACTTGCAAGGGACTTTTAACAATCCTGTAAAAAATGGTCATTTTTTATTGCCTCAATATTTTTTTTCTAATTTTTTGAGATATTTAACAAAATTAGTTCTTACACAAAGGTGGGGGGGAGAGTATTGTTATAACAATTTCTCTACAAATAAACTTCTGTAAATTCAAAATTCACATACATTTCATTTTTTGTTCTTTTGACATGAATTTGTCCTCAAGATACAAACTGTAATGCTCTTCTAATTCCAGATATTGTAATGATTATTAAATAACTTGTAGTAAAGTCTGTACCAAAGATTCATATACCATTTTATATAGAATAATTAAAGTATATGGCACAGAACATAGGATCAAAATGTTAATTCTTGTTTATTCCCATTGATGTAAACATGAAGTATATAACCCCAAATGGTATGCAACTGGTGCCTTATTAAACTATTTCCTAAAAAGTCCTGCATTAAAATTAAAATATATAAATAATAATGATTAATTTCATAATTGTTAAATTATACATAAATTTATTTTTCAAAACATACCAGGCATGTGTCCTTCATACACATGTGACATATCAAAGTCTGGGTGTTCGCCATCTGGAGTTTCAACAACAAAATTTTTCGCAAATATGGATGTGTCGCGCTTCAAACGTATGTTAAAATGCCTAAAAAAAGTTTTTTTTAAAGCTTGATTAAAAAAAGACTTAAAAATTTCCAAAATTATAAGTTTACAAAAATTATCAGATATTTGAATTGCTGATTATAAAAATACAGATTCATCTCACCTTCTTTGAGCATGGAAGCTTAAATGTACATATGGTGTGGATTCAGTTGATCGCTTGGCACGTAGATGATTATCATGAACTTTCTTAGTATTATAATTTAGAGGCTCGTAATACTGTATATATTCGGTTAACCTTTGTGCTGAAATAAAAACAAATATTTTAAATAATTAATTTCAAAATTAATTACTTAATTTTTGAAAATAAAATACACAACACAGTGGTAATTCAGTTATTTAATAGTTAAAATTCCCTATTTCTGAATAAAATCATACTACAAAAACGTTATTCATAATTATGCTTAGTTATACCCAAAATAAATTTCATAGAACTATTGAAACTCTACTGTAGCACAGAGGGCTTTAAAATTTACATAAATAAAATGCAATTTAAAAAAAAACATATTTTCAATCAAAATCATAAATGAAGTTTTCACACTTTACAACCTGCATGGAATATTAATGCCTTTTACCTCCCCCCACCACCACACACACACATATTTCAAGTTTAATAATGGAATTCCATACATAAGATCAAAATAATTCAACTACTAACGTACATTTTTTTTTACACATGATAAATTCTGACTTTGATGTTAAATTTTGAAAAAAGGACAAATGTTAGTTTATTTTGTATGCTTAAATTCATATTACCTTAAAACATCATATAAATATCAAACTAAATTTAAAATTTTATTGATAGATTAAATATGATCGAAAATATGACAAAGTTATTTCAAAAAAGAATCACTCAGGCGAGACATTTTATAAATAATCATAATTATACCTAAACTTATGGACTGTGGTTAGTTTCAGACAAATTTTTTTTCATTGGATTATAGAAATTATACATGCAATTTTTTTAAGCAGTACATATTGACTTATTACTGTTGCAATGTTGTAAATTCATATTTTTATTTTGTTCCGGAATTATAATACAAATTATCGAAGATAAACGAATTTTTATACACCAATCAAATAAATTATTTAATCTATCATGTTCGTAAAACTTAAGATTTAGAATATTTTATAAAACTTCATTTATAAAGATTCTAATTTTCTCTGAATATATAAAATTTAAATATATTTTTAAAAATTGTACTGGGAAAAGTGAAATTAGAAAAGTATGCTAATGTTCTTTTTCTTCCTATCTTTCTTATTAGTCAGATAAAACAGCATTGTTTTTAAAATTTCTGATATATATATATATATATAAAAACTATTTTTCAAGATTAGGATAAATTAAAATGTTTTATAATACACACAAGTACAAAAAAAGCATATCCATTTAGGATTGCAGGTAAGACAGAAATATGTTCAGGATTTAGTCTAAATATAAAACAGGTTTTACGCGAAATGACCTTTTCAAAATATAAAAAGCTTTCTACCGTCTAAGATGAACTATGCTTCACAGAATAAGAATGTAACCAAAAAATGACGTGATCCTGTAAACGTTGTTCTGATTGCCCAATCGAAACCAAAACAGGAAAAAAAAATGAATACAAAATAAAAAGGCATTATATATATACATAGCATAAAGCTCAGACAATGAAAAAAATACTAAACATATATAAAAGGAGTAGTCAATACTAGTTTGACAGTAGAATCATTTGTGGTTTGAATAAGGCAGGTCATACTTGGATGTTTCTAAGAATTTCGAATAAATTACGATCGATCACTACGGAGAAATACATGAATAAGGGAAAATTGTTTACATAAACAAGAATATATAGACAAACCGAAACCATACACACATGTATGGGGGGAGAAATCGTGGTGAGGGAAAAATACTCATTTTCAGCCATTGAAGAAAATTAAGCTGGTAAGCGCAGACGATATACGCAAATAAAACACTTAAAGTTTAGTTTCAATACTTCAAACTTAATTCGTGAAATACTTTATTTGTGTTTAAAAAGAGATAAATTTCTCAATTTTTCAAACATACTAAACCTCTTTGTTACTACTCATTTTAAAATTACAATTACACAAATAATCCGAAACTAATATACAATTAGATGTTAGATTAAAAACAATCAAAGTTTAAAGGAGTGATTAATTATTGGAAAGAGTTTCAACATTATTTTTCGAAGAACGTAGTTAGGGGTACATGAAAAAGAGAAACAAATCTAAACGATTATAAGATAAGAGTCACTCGAGCGATTGAAAGATAAATCATTTTATTATAACGTTTTCAACCGTTAACAGAAAATATAAACAATCCGAGAACCTTCTTTTTGTCAACTGTGAAATATATCAGAATTCAACATCACATTGCGATTTTTCATAAGAAAAAAAGAGAGTTTGAAATTATCTATTCTTAAGATAAAAGCAAATAGGAAAATATTCAGGATTCGGCTATTGTATGTAACCATGAATATAAGCGGAGCATGTTGAAGAAAACAGCTCATCAGGTAAAAATAAATCGCATAAAATGTTTACATGGTAGCTAAAAAAGTAATTAGAAAAATGAATGGAGATCGAAAAAAGATGTCCTCTTATTCACAAAAAAGTCTAACGGAAAATATAAAGAAAAATAATTTATAAATTTCTGTTGAAAACTCAAGTTTAACTCCCGAAGAAGAGTCAGCAGTAATTGAATTGTGGAAATTTATTCAAGAGATGAGCATGTGAATTAATTTATGCATTTATTCTTTTAAAAAAAAATTCCAAACAGTCTGAACGGAGAGAAATTTGAATGTATTACATACATTTACAAAGTAACAAGGCAACAACAACCCCAAAGTTTGCATGACTTAGCTATCCCACTATTCTGAAAAATGTTTTCATAGTAGTCCTTTTCAATCTGCTAGAGAATATTATAGTGTTACGAATTTTGTGTAAATAGTGTAAATAATTTGTATTTGAGTGTTTAATGCATTTATATTACTCTGTTATATTTATTTCATGTTAAAATTGTACTATTCACAAGCAGTGAATACGTTATAATGGCGTTTGGCCCTTACATTATAATGGCGATTGAATGAGAACTTGGCGAAATCTTGGCGGTAGAGCCAAGTTGGCATCATTTTTGGCGACCTAGTTGGCGGTCAATTTGACGAGTTTGGCGACCATTTTAGCGTCATTGGCGACCTTGTTGGCGAGTTCGGAACCCTCTGGAATGTTCTAGAAAGTAGTAGATCTCTCCACTAATGGCACATTCAATGACACGAGCGGTTATATTTCTGGCAGTTTCTATCACGCCTATAAAAACGGTATTAACATCTATGATATGGGATGGAGGCTCGCTTCATATGCCCAGCGACGGCGAGGGGTCTTGATTAAGCCAGCGAGTAGTGAGGATTGTTTTGACTAGCGAGATTATATCTCGGCTGTGCTTGTGAATAATCTTTACTTACGTATATTTTTAAACACTGTTATTGTGTTTGATTGCTGTTGAAGGTGTGAAACCTTTTCGAATAATTACCCTGTGAATATTGCCGATGAATCCTGTATTGAAAGGATTGGATTTTCGATAATAAATTCGCATCGCTCTTAAAGAATTGACTATTTTTTCTTAGTGATTGTTTTTGCATAAAATCCTCGAACCCTCGGATCTACATAACAATATATTATCTCGTGCACACATTGTTTCAGATATAATCTCCAAAAAAAAAAGTTGTTTAAATTAAACAAAACAGGATATTTAAAAAAAAAATTGTTCAAAATCCAATAAACCATACTAAAATAACCACTTAGAATAAAGTATAAGAAAATACGCAATTAAATATATTAATTTATTCAAATAAAAATACAATACCCCCGGCATTTTTGAGAGATTTTTTTTTCTTTTCATATTTCTATCAGAGTATTTTTGTTACATAAACTAAGCATATAAATTGTCCCTATATTAACTGTACAGGGGAAAGATATGAGTGTCTAGAATTTTCTTGAATAGAGTTGTTTCTTTATTTTTCAAAATTGTTTTGCCTGAATGCTCATACAAGGACTCAGTTTTGTGATTTATATAAATAGACGGAAAATTAAACCAGAAAAGGCACAAAATATATTAATAGAATTAAAGAATTACCAGGGGATTACCGAACAGGTTTCACTTAATTGCAATATGTCGTATTCCAATACATTCAATAAAACTCAGTTTGTGGATCTTGTGTAATATTCTCTATACAGTGGCGTACACTACGGAGGGGAGGGTCTACAAACTCACCCGTAGTACAACAGATTTTTACACGGCAGTCCAACAGACGGCCTGTCTACGTGTTTTTTATAACGCAATCCCCCCCAAGAGAGAGGTCTGTGTACACGCAGCTATCTCTAAATGAAATTATAAGAAAAGTTTTAATTATCACTGCCTGATAATGAACTTCAAACAACTAATCTATGAAGCTTAAATTATATGAATAAAAATATTAATAAATATTGCATGTATAAAAATTCATCAGAACTTTAGTTCTTAGTCAAGAGATCATTGTTCCTCAACATAAGGTTCGTCAGAAGGAAAGAAAAGGCAAACTCTCTCTCTCTCTCTGTATTTCTATCTTCAAAAAAGTAACTAATTAGATTTTATATTTTCTTCCCTAATAAATGTATACAATAAATTAAAACAACATCCGTTGTCAGTCACGAAAACAAATTTACCGTTTTATTTTTTTACTACTTTGAGTTTCCATACTAAAATCCAAAGAAACAAAATTTTATCTTCAGTCCATATATATTAAAAGTACTTGTGTATTACCAGCATAATGCTGGATATGAAAAATTTATCAATTATTAATGTGGAAAAAGTATTCACGTGTTACAGTGCAATGTTATATTAACTGTTTTTCAATACAATTATCGTGTTTCCTTTATGAGTTTATTACATCACGTAAAAAAGAAACAAAGGAGAATAAATATATTAGAGGAGGAACAGTAGCCTTAACTTGCAAAGGGATGAAACAAAATATGTTCAGATAATAATTTTCTTAATTTAACAACCACGAATGTAAAACATTAGTGAATTCGTTTAACATTCACAATTAAGAAAACAAAAGAGTAAATAAATTTGAAAGGGAAATTGGATAAAAATATTTATAACGAACCATATTTATAAAGGGGGGACGCTATTCATAGTATCTTTTAACGCATGGAGAGAAACAAACATAGTTTTCATCGCGCTAAACTTCAGTCGTGAATTCCACTGATAAGTTTATTTCCTCCGCAAACAAACGACATCAACTGTAAGTGATAAAACCCCAGCGATTTTGCAATACCCAAAATAACCACAATGACCTACAAAATTAATTGGAAAGAATGATGCCTTACTTTTCAACATCATTTATTCATCTTTCAATATCAAATGGAGAAATATCAATGAGTGAAATTGTGTGACAATATAATTCGTACACAATTTAAATTAATAATTAGTGCAAAATTTAAATATTTTAAATCCTTCTTTCACCTTTGCCAAAAAAGAAAAATTTTAAATAAATTGTAGACACACTTGTAAAAAAAGATTTTTTTAAAAAAACTGGATTTTTTTTATATAGAGAAAAATAAAAGCACCAAATGATGCATATATTTTTTTTTACACAACTCTGCGATACGATTGACACATTTTATAAACAATAATTTAAAACATTCAAATGAATTTTTTAAAAAATAACCAAAAGATTTCTTTTTTACACAAAGAACTTCTTGAAATAATCGTGGAACAATCAAAACTTGGAATACATTCAAAACATCGAATAAAATTGAAATTCGAGAAAAATGCACATTACATAGATTTTTATACAGGAATGAGAACATTTTTACACATGAATTAATTCAAATTCATAAAGTGCAAAATCGCCTTGCCATTTCGAAAATTTTTCATTCAGTTCATCAAAGTATGAAGTCATAAATCAAATGAAAAACGATCAAAAATTTCAAACCAAGCGAGAAAGTATGTGAAATGCTTTTCAGCAGCTTAAATGTAAAGAATTAACTTCGGCGTAATTTTACGAAAACTTCACAGTTACTGCATCGAATAAATATTTGTTGGAATAAAATTTCGAAATTGTAAAGGGCAAATGTAATGCGAAGCTCTTTAGGTAAATCGTAATATTTTGCAGCTCTGAAAGAAATTGCTCAATTACATTTTCTACCTTGAAAACAACCCGACTTGAAGGGGAACATAAATGCATGAACAGAATAAGAATTATTCTAGCAATAAAAACAAAAACTAAAAATCATGTACAGGTTGAACATTCTAAACTCTATTCAGTCCTAAACACGATTTTTAGCAAACATGTGTAATGAATAGAGAGTTAGAATCGAAAAAAGAAAATTTTTCTTTATTTATGATTTTAGAAGAGTTCGAGTATCTTACGTTCGCCAGATTTCAAATTTTAATATTTACGGACTGTGCAATATCAATTAAAATAAAAATTCGCTGAAATACTAAAGACAAAACACAGACGATTATTGTATAAAAATCCTTGCAAAAACGAATACGTCTCGAATCAGTCGACCTGAAAAAGAATGCATTTTGAACCAAGATAGATTTACGCCGTTTTTCAGAAAAAGCTTTTTACTGTTTTTTAAATCGTGCTATCCAGTTTTCAGTTATGGCAATTTAAGGTCGCTTACCAGAATTCGAAGATTCGATGAATCTTCGATTTACTACGTGAGAAAAAATTATATTTAAATAAAAAATACTAATGATTTGAATGACGTTAAATTATTTTGTAAGTGAAATATTAACAGAGAGATCCTCACACTCTCTCTCTCAATAAATGTCTTATAAATTCAACGTAAGATCGATTCGCACACTTGAACGCAAAGTTGTGATAATAGTTTCCATTAAGCAAGGCGATAATTTAAAACTTAAATACTACTTATAGTGACTCAAAAAATATTGAAACAAATTTAAAATATTTTTTGCAACAAACTCAACACAATTTAAAACTGATTACTATTACTTATTACTTTACTATTTTTCTTGCAAATCATGCATATCTGGTATAAATAAAAAGCTCAAAATTAATTTGAAACACTCCTTAATTAATATAAAATTATGTACCTCTCGCGTACAAATTGAATGCAGTGATTAAAAAAGTTCTGAGGCAATGTGTGGGGGGGCAGATTAACAAAATAAAAAGATTTCTAATCTTTTTTTGAAGTTCTGGAGTTTGATATTTACAAGCTATTCTATATTAATATGAATTGAAAAACTTAAATTTCTGTGTTACTTCAAAAAACTTATAACTCATTAATGAAATCATGGAAAAACTGAAAGGAAAATAGGTCGAAAATTAAATGTAAGAGTTAATTTCTATAGTTAAAAGCATGATATCGAAATACAAGACAAATTTAGTTGAAAAAGGTCAAATGTAGGACGTCCATTTCATCAAACATTAAGAACGGTGGATAGTTAGGAACATTATAAAACTACGACAAATGCAGTAAAATTGACACTGGATGTACATCGAAGACTACAAGTTTATTGGTACTTTTCCGTTAGTCGGGCGGGCGCAAGCGAAAAATCGCCAAATAATGTAGAATTCCGCCAAATTTCTTACAACCGTTCGTTAACCGTTAATGTTCGTTTGGGGCCATGTGCTATATTCCCTGAATTCATTTAAAAAGTAAAGCACGTTTCCTTTCTTTCTTTCCATCTTAATTTTTGTTTTAAGAAATGATGAAAATTCATCACTGTATTAATGTGGAGATGAGGAGTAAGCGATTACAGTTTGAGCTAATTCTCAAAGACATCAGCATATTCTGGAAAAACTAATAATTATAATCATTCTTTTTGGGTAAAACTTTTTTTATTTACAATTCATTAATATTTGTTTATAGTTGAACGTTTTCGACTTTTACTCTGTTAACTGTTTCGTCATTCGCTTCGCTTGGGCTCGCGTTTGGTTCACAATTGGCGACATTTGCAACAGGCTAACGGAAAAGTACCAATGCAGATACTTCTAAACCTTTTAAGAAAGTGTAATAATAAGTATTATAAAAATTAGTTTTAAAGGTAGTTTTATTTTTAATAATAGAAGACAATGCAACAATTTTATTCAACATGGAATTACTTAAATAAATTTTAATTCGAAATAGTATTTAATTTTTTAAATAGTTACATCAGATAAAATTATTTAAAAGGTCATCAAATTAAACGAATTAATACAAAAGGTAAAAACTTTTGTTCTGTAAAAATAAAAAATTGAGGTAAAAGGTAAATCAACGTGACCATGTATTAACAATTTTTCATTAAGAAGCAATTATTAATGAAATCAATGTTTAATTCAGCAACCGTTCTGCTTTCAGAAGTGTTTAAAAGATGAAAAATAAACCAAAAAATTTTTGCACTTAGATTACAATTCTACAAAAAGTTATAAAAAAAAATTTTTTTTTTTTTTAAAAAAAATTTGCAATTTAGTATATTTTGTAATTTCAATTATAAAACAAATTTTAACTCACAAATAGTGAGAAATGTTAGAAAAAATTAAAATTATAAGTATTTTCAGTGAACACAATTTTCTATATAGTTCCGATTTGTAAATGTTCACAATCCAAGAGCGATATCTCTATGCTTATCACACTTTTTGTAAATTGAATCGTAGTCGTTTCGCGAAAAAAACGCATAATTAAACATTTATTTAACCCTCAGAAAACTAACCAACTGAGCCTACACTAAACCAAACAGTTAGCAAAAGATAATAGCACTTCGCTCTATAATTATATTAATTTTTTCCCCACGCATATTTCTAACCGGGATAATAACTAGCTTTAGTCCAACATGCTACCATACATCAGAAAGAATTCGACATTATTTTTTTCCCCCGAAGTGAATAGCTTAAGTGAGATATTGTTGTGTGGACTTCTATTAAAAGGGGGGGAAAATGTAGCTATAAAAAATGAAAACTTAAAGATCTCAAAACGATCCAAGAACTAGAAGATATAATTACTTCCTTCGGCAAAAATTAAGTTCGGATAACCGATGATTATTTCAAAAAATAATAAATTAACACTAATATTCTCTCGGGAAAATCTCCAACACTATCCACAAGAAGGAAAATTACAATAAAGTATATAAATTGCTGTGCAAGAATTTTCAATAAAATACTCAACACAACAGTGTAATCGGTCTATTCGCGAACCTCCTACTATCCTCTTGGGAAAAAACTGTTTCTTTAAATATTATTCTACTTAAAACCTTCTTCCGAAGAAGACGCGACAAATTAAGACTTATATTTAAGCATTAACTTTCAGATTCGATAGAGAGAGAGGTTAGAAGCTAGATGATAGATTTTTTTCTTCTTTTTTTATGGCGCAAGGACCAATTTAGATCATACTGCGCCGCTAGATGATAGAAGTTAGAGATTAACGTAAAGTAATAGAAAGCTAGTCGAGAGTGATTCGTAGATAATTTGCTTAACGTTTAAAATTGAAGATTGGCAATTTGGTCAATTAGATACTTAAATTGAAATAGTGTCGGATCTAAGTAGATTAACTTAGAACGGGATTTCGATTATTTGGAATGTGTATTGCCAAGACGTTCAAAGAGTAAGTGATTCAATTTATAATCAAACATTAATTATCTCGTCTACCTCGCTTTTGCTTCCATACTTATTTAAAGGTGCATTTCCTAATCTGGGTTGTTGAGACTTGTTAATAAATTATATTTGTTTTGATTATGGCAAATCTTCCTTTTAACTCTCGTACACTGATGGATGGGAGAGAGCCCATCCATTAAAACAGTACTTTCGCATACATTTAATTTCATAACCACCCCAACTGTAATAATCATAATTATAAAACGTCTAGATCACATTTTGCAATACGTGGAATAAATAATTCAACAAGGAATGCTACGGATAAAATTCAAACTTCTCCACAGCAAGGACGTCTAAGGCAATGGGTCAACTGAGCCCGGGCCTAGGGCCTCAATAATATCATGATCCGAATAATTTCAATCGTCAAATAATATTCCTGGAATTTTAAACTTAATGCCAGCTGGCAACAGTGGTCAGATTGCATTATTATGTCGTGTCTAGACCTAGGCATACCACTATATATCGTCATTACTCATTTATCAAAAGGAGACAGTCGATTTGTGTCTAGGTATGTGAGATTGTGAGTCACGCATATTTATCAGTTATGGTTACCGTTTGTGAGCACTTGGCAACGTATGTTATATGCTGTCTACTTAAAAAGGTCGCTGGAGGGCCAAAGGAGACAATTTTATGCCAATTGGCAAATAGCGGCAAGACCGTATTATTATGTTATGACCGTCGTTCTGCCAAGGCCTACCCCCCAATACACCACCATTCAAGCAATAGGCCGCAGTTGATAGAATCTGTTTGTTCCTAGGTTTGTGAACGTGAATCACGCACATGTATTTCTTATAGATTATATCGTTTGCATAAGTATTTGACAATATATGTTATATATAATCTACTGAAAAGGGACGCAAATGAGGCCTTTTTTAGCTTAAGGACCCTCACAAAATTTTATGATACCCCGCTCAACAATTTAATTAATCTTTTAAAGAAGTATAACATTATAAAATAAAACATTACATGTTCAATCATGCTTTGAAATATTTCGATACAAAAATTCTAAATAGGTCTCCTGGAGGTAATATTTACAGCTATACATCTCTCAAATTCTCTTTTACTTCAAAATGTCTGCACGAAGTAATAATATACTTTTTAAATCAAATTTTAAATACGAATTTGAAACTTTTTGCGGCCCAATCAACATAATAAGTAAATATACATCAAGCTTAAAAACGTTTCTACAATTTCAGTAACAAATATAAATAATCACGATGTTAGTCAAAATCCGATTCAAATTTGAGAGAAAATTCAATAAAATTGACCTTAAGCTTAAAAGATTTAACAGTTTTACTTGAAATTATTTTAATTTTTTATATAAGTACTTATCAGTAGAATATTCATTCATATAGTTTAGAGACATCTTTCCTTCCAGATCTAAAATATCAACTTTGATTTTAAGTCAGTTTCGAAAGCGATCATTGAGAGCCACCCTCTGCTAATATCCATTATAAGCGTAAATACAGACTTCAATATAGATGCACATACAAAGGTAAAAAAAAATTTTAATTTCTCTTTAATAACAAGTCGTTGGTCCAAAATGCGAGCATTCGCAACGTAATTTTTACATACTACACCACAATCTCCATTACACAATCTAATAACTTCGAAAAAGTTGTACTACTTTATTAAATTGCTTTTATTTTGTAAATTCCTTAATATTAATTGTAAAGACACAATTGGCACTTGAAAATATTTTTTTTCCTTCAGTAAAGAATTATGAAAATACCTTCACACATATTTTCAGCCGAAAAGATGTTTGAACGTATGTAGTCGATTGTTAAAGAGAAGTATCTTGAAGTTTTACATATTTTACCTGTAAACATTATTGAGTTGCTAACTGCTCTCAGGTGGAAGTACATAACTTACTCCGAGAGGTATCGTCATTCTCGTAACACAATTCAAAACAAGTAATATAAAAAAAAATAAGTCAATTCCTACTTAGGTCAACAAAGAAAAATTTTATTTTAGATACTTTTTATTAAATAATTACAATTAATATAAAAATATATATATGACAGAATCACACTATTAAGTGGCAAAATAGAAAGCGATTTTCCTTGCAATTTTCCATTTTCCTTTCTATATATGGGGTTGGACTATTTTTCTTTTTTTTTGTTACTATTTATTCATTCATTAAATTTAATCATTCAAATAAAATAGCATAGTAAAAAAGAAATCACATTCTCAGAAATTACTTCATCCCAGGCGGGATTCAAACTGACGACCTTCGGATTAGAAGTCCAACGCGCTAACCATTGCGCTACAGGAACGCAACGAACGATTTTCCTTTCTATATATGCTGTTGGGACTATTATTTTTGTTTGTTACTATTTATTCCTTTTTTAATTTAATGAATTAATTCATATTTTAAAAAACTGTATTAACGTCAAGTGTCACCCACTACAAGTTTAAAAATATGTATTTGAAATTGAATGGATGAATAGAAAATATTTTATTAACGACTGAAAATATGAACTATATTACATATATATATATATATATATATATATATATATATATATATATAGGGAGAGAGTGAACTAATAGTAGGAACTGAAAAAGAAAACGATTAAGAGAATGGGGAAAGGACATTGAGTTTTGAGACTTGATTCCCTTTTCAAACGTCTTTTACAATCATCAGAAGCATGTAAACCACTAAGGATAATTTTAATCCTCCAACTCCCAAAAAATCTATCCCATGTAAATCTATATATTGCATTTGCCATTTAGTTAAACTACTCCTGCAGCAGAATTTTTTTTTTTTAACCCGGCACTTCTGGCGCAGAGTATGGTCATACCCATCGTCTAACTTTTTTCAACGCTTCTTCTAAACCTTTTTTGGAAAATGGATAGTTTCTCGTGTAACTGACTTCAACCCTTTATCGACCTCATTATGAGATTTACTGCAGTTTTTTTTTCTTGCAATATTTTTTTTTATCACTACATTGAAAATTAAGGCACATATACATAAACATAGTACTCAACTTTGGTAAATTTAATCCATTACGGCTAGTTAATTAATTAAAGATATTCAACTGTAAAATTATATAATTTTATACAATGTTCACTTAAAGCAAACAGTCAAATCGTTTTCTAAGGTCTTCATTAACATACATAAAACATAAGACACTTAAATTTTGACAAAAACTATTTTTTCGGGACAAAAATGATAATCTTCGCAATCCGGTGAAAACGTACTTTCTGCTATAAAACTACGCCTTTAGCTAAAAACTGGTCATAGAACCCGTGCTGCCATATATCTTGGAAGAATGGATTTCAAAGAATATTCCTGCTAAGTATCGTCACAATATTCGTAAAAATGGTAATTCTGTGTAATTTTAAAGCGAGTGGTACTTATAAGCATCGTCGGTCGATAAAGGGTTAAGGTCATATCTTTTGAGAGGCCTTAATGGAGTTCTAACTACAGTACAGTCCCGATAATATTCGGACCGACCCCTGTTATTACGTGATTGTTCGATTCACAATATTCGAAATCAAAAATGGGAGTACGGGTTATGTTGTACAATTTTTCATACTAAACATTAGTGTTCTGTTCTGTAGTTTATTCCATTTTAAAATTTGTACCATAACTTGATGTACGGTGAATATTAAATAAAGAACTGTTTTGTTAAGGTTTATACTGTTTTTATTGAAATATTCACCGATTTTCGTCCTTAAGCTTATAAATTTTTCCGCGGAGCCGTTCGGATTAACCGGATGTTCGGATTAGCCGTGTTCGGATTAGCGGGACTATATATGTTTAGATACCGCCTCTTTGGGTATGTTATGCCTGCGCGTGAATCACCGTTACAGTACTGAATGCATGAGCACGTATTAAATCTTCTGTATGCTATGGCGTATTATTGTAGCTATGATGAAGAAATGTGATATTTAAATAATTTAATAGATACAGTATTTAATATAGATATAGTACAACAACATTTTCGTATGAAGAAATTCTCTTCACGGTTATGATGAGGAAGAATCAAATGATGAAGAGTATAATATAGCAAGTATGATTCCTCCACTGAAATCGATCCAGATTTAGAAGAGGAAGACTGTTAAATGTAAATGTTTTACATGAAGAGACAAAAACATTTGGGAAGAACGTAATTTTAAAGGAGACAACTGGTATTCATCATATTCACTTTCAGATGAACTTTTGAAAGAAAAAAAAACTATTGCTGGAATAATGTAAGAAAAAATAAAAAAGAAATTCCAAAATTTTTAAATCTGAAGAATAGAGAAGTTTACTCCTATATGTTTAGTTTTAAAAAAATGCAGATAAAAAAAAAGAATAAGATCCAGTGAAAACATCGCGCTCACGAACAACGAGATTAAAGGGGAGTACATAAACAAAGTACTGAATGCTCTTATATAAAGTGACCAGTTTTTTTAAAGTGAAAAGGAGGACTAAAAATTTAAGAAAATATTACGACGTAAATATATGGAAACATTTTATTAATTCAAACAAAAAACGCCATTTATGCTTACATCCCGTTTAATTATTTACTTAAACAAGTATTTTCTCATTGAATGAATTTTTTTGTTTGTCAATATATTATTTTCTTATATATCGGAAATTTCGGAGCAAAAATATCCTTCATCTTTACTGTAAGTGCTGCAGCTAAAAAAAAATATCAACATTCAATTTTGATATCTCGTCCAAAAATTACCAACTGAAAAGACTCAACTGGTGCATTAGTTCCAGGGCAGCACAACGTAACTTTAAAAAGAATAACTAAATTTTTATATGGAATGTGTTCATTTTTGAAATGGTTTAAGTATTCCCACCCATCTTTTATTAATTTCAGCATGCTGCTTTTTCCAATTGCTTCAATTGATTATAATTTAAATATGCATTAAGTCTTCCAATTTCTTCAAACAGATCATTGTCAACGATTTTAATATCAGGCATTTCTTTTGATAAAAAATCAACACAGTTTTTTTATATCCACCCAATTTACTTGTGATAAAGTCAAAAAACACCATTAAAAACTGTTATTTCCTGTGATATTTGTTTCAGATTATTCTTTGCCATATTGGAAACATGTTTGGTTCATCTCTGAATACAAAGATTAACAGTTCAGTATTGAAAAGGAGGACAAGTAGGATGACTTTTTTCGAGGAAGGACAGGACCTATAAAAGAAGGACTGTCCTCCCTAAAGGAGGACGGTTGGTCTCACTTTACCTTATAAAAAGAACAGAAAAATTTAATTTGCGTGTGAAAAATGTAATAAACATATTATATTTCCTACTTTTCTTCCTTTTTAACTTTTGTATACAAATTTTACGGTACAAATGGAATGTAAACACCCTTAGGTATGAGATACCCGGCGCGAGACCTTTCGGTCGTTTTTTTTCGCGCGAGTGATGCCGGATTAAATTAAGAAATATCAATAGATTTTTTTTTAATGTCAGTAAGAAAGAAATAATTTTACTATTTACTCATTTATTTTAATACCGTTCTTAATTGAATAAATCTACATTTCTGTAGAAATGAGTTTTTACTGGTTCTAACACACTTAAAAAATTTTATCTAAATAATGTTTGTCCTTGAGTTTGACATGACTGAACTTGAATGTCACGCATATCACTCTTTTACTTTGAAAGTCTTCAAGTGTATTTAGCACAGTTAAAAAATTGGAACGAATTTTTTTAATTACCACTTTAAAATACAGAACAATTGATTTCTCTCTCTCTCTCCTTCGCATTTTAGAAAGAGTTACTTGGCGAAGAAAAAAATAGGAAATGTATTAATTTTTAAAGTTATCCTTTAACGATACTGTTTTGTGATTTTGCTGTATTTTATTTGCGCTCAATTTTGGGTATTTTTTAAAAATGATCAAAGAAATAAAGTGCACGTATGAATCAAGACAATTCATTGAATTTAATTGTCTATTTTAGCTACTAACAGTTTCAATCCCTTTGATGTTCAATTTTTGGAGTAATATTACAAATATAGAATAGTTTCACACTAAAAAGAGAAAACCCAAGATTTAATTCCTCGCGTAGGATGTTCAATCTGTAAATTCTTTAAAAAAAAATACATTCCAGGTATAATTTTACATTTTTAAAATTATTTCTTTTCAAACATTTGCAACTATCCGGCTGAAATTCTAAAATTCTTTGACTCAAATGTTTATGGTTACCAGCGACTAAAAAATGAAATTTCTTCCAAAAAAACTTGAGTTGAAAGATATTTATTGCCTATTCTTTTAAGCTTTCCATATACAATGCCTTCAGTTCCAAAAAAGGTTGTGTGTGTGTGTGTGTGTGACTTTCGAAATATCAGCAAAGGAAAACACGACTAAAAAGCGAAAAAACAAGTAATATAAAAAAAACAATTTTTAAGTCGTCAATTCCTACGAAGATTAACAAAGAAAAATTTTATTTTAGCTACTTTTTATTAAATAGTTACAATTAATATAAATATGTATATGACAGAATTACAACATTAAGTGGTAATTAATTTTTATTAATTATCACTAAAGTATCGTATTGTCATCCAAAACAATCGTGTCTATAAAATTTCAGTTCAACTGAATGCTTAAAAACGTGAGAAAGAAAATTTTTTTAAAGTTTTAACACAATTCGCCAAAACCGATGCCAACGTGGCTGTATTTGTAATTCTTTGAATAATTAGTTTTAATCACTTAATTTTAATTAATTATAATTAAATTTTGTATTATCATCTAAAATAATCACGTATGTAAAATTTCAGCTCAATTGAGCGCTTTAAAATGTATTTTATTAACGATTGAAAATTCCACCAAGATAAATAAATAAATAGAGAGTGTGAGCTAATTGTAGGAATTGAAAAAAGAAAGAAAGACGCCGACGTTGTTTTCAGAGCAAGAATTTTTACGATACTCTAAAAAATTTTTATAAAAATAAGCATTTTTACAAGAAAACCTAAATTTTCATAATGCTGAAAAAGAATAACAAAAAATATAATCACAATCTTCAAAAACAAATTTCAAATTAGTGAAAGTTTCGAAAACATGTGTCTGTATTTAGTCATGTGTTATAAATAACAATGCTAAAAATTTATTTATTTATTACGCAACACTTTTTACAATTTCAATTTTTCGAAATATTTATTACTTATTTACACCTAATCTGAAACTTCTCAAAATGTTGCAAATTACAATACGCAGATATTCTACAATAATTTTTTTAAATTATGTTATAGATAAATGCAATTAACGCAATTCATTAAAACAATTTAAAGTCATTAACTAATTCTAAGCATAAAAAATGCGCTAATTTCCAAGTCTCCATCAGGATTATTTTTCTTTCGATCTGCGAAAATTTTGAATCACTTCGTTTTTGCATTTTTCATATTAATACCGATGTGAATATATCAAAACTATAATATACTCACAACTAATTAATATTTTTTCAAGTTACAAGAATACCTCGCATAGTACAGTTAATTGGTTTCAGGAAAATGTATCGTACTAAATAAATTATTGAAAGAAACAATATTTATATACGAAAATAAATGATTCTATCCAATCAGATTTTGTTAAAAATATTTGTATATTAACCAAAAATTACGGAAAAATAATAAAAATGTTAAAAGGAAAAATTTAAGTCGTTATTATGCATAATATTTACAAAATTAAAAGAAAAAAAAACATTTTTAATTAGAACAAGTAAAGTTTTTAAAAAAATTTAAGTAAATTCCTAATTAGATCAACAAAGAAAATTTTATTTTAGTTAATTAAGTTTCATTAATGAATTAATATTTGTAAAAACTGTATAACATCAAGTGTCAACCACTACAAGTTTAAAAAAATATATCTGAACTTGAAGATGAATAAATAATAGTAGGAATTGAAAAAATAAGCATTTGAAGCCAAGAAAAAAATTCGTTAGAAAAACCTACTGACGCTATCTGTTGCAGCTAGTTCTAACTTCGTCAGAAATAACGCACAATAAATTTAAAATTGAAAAATAAAATTTAATTAATGAATTAACTCAGTGGCGCAACAGCCCATGAGGGCCAAGGCCTGCTGTGCCCAACTCAGTATACGCGACCATGGGCCTTGAGGTTCATGATCAGATGTTCCGGTCAAGTGGTCTGTCTGACGCGAAATCAACTGTGTTAAGCAAGTTACAAGCAAGCTTAATACTCAATTATCGACCTACTGAAGGTATGAAAGGCTGAGTCAACCTTGCCCAAACCGGGCTTTGAACCTCGTACTAGTGGTGTAGGAAGCCCAGTGGCTGAGTGGCTAGTGCATCGCTCTTCCACACCACAGGTCCAAGGTTCGAACCCCGGGCAGAGTAAGGTCGACTCAGCCTTTTATCCCTTCAGTGGGGTCGATAAATGCGAATCAAGCTTGACTGGGAACTTAATACTGGGGATTTCGCGTCAGACTGAGCACCTGACCGGAGCATCTGCTCATGCACCTCAGGGCCCGTGGTTGCAAGTAGACCTTGGCCCTCATGGGCTGTTGCGCCACTGAGTTAAGTTACTTGTGGTGTGGAAGCGTGATGCACTAACCATTCAGCAACTGGGCTTATTAATTAATGAATGAATATTTGAAAATACAACATTAAGTGTCATCCACTTACAAGTTTAAAAAAATGTATTTGAACTTCAGTGGACCAATAAAAAGTATTATATAAACGATTGAAAATTTGAACAAGATATATATATATATATATATATATATATAGGGAGAGTGTGAACTAATAGTAAAAATTGAACAACTCTGCTAATATATCACTACTACAGAAAATTTTTCCAACAATCCGTCTTAAAAATCTAAAATATGTTCCATAATTAAAATAGCATTTAAAGAAGAATGCACATAGCAAGAGTCGCACAAATAAGCGTACGTATCAAGAAGCTGAAATGCATTGAAAAGTTTTACGTACAATAAGAATAAAATTCGACAAAAAATAAAACCAATTTAGTAACGTAATGAGTGTCCAAATCAGAGTTCAGAGTATGACTTGATTAATACATTTCCTAAGAAAGAAAAAAGAAAAGACATCGGAAGCTGGTGAATAGATAAAACTGCTTCCGAGCATACATCTGCGCGTTATGGAAGAAAAAGGAAAAAGTAACCTCAATAAATAGAAATAAGTTAATTTCATGGCCCAGTAGCGTTTCAGTTTCGCTTATTGCACACAGCGAACTGATTGCGCACTCCTGTTACTTTCCGATTTGGCGTGAAAACTTTCATTTGAAAATGAATAATGCATTTATGAATAAGGCCTACAGAATGCGATGACCGTTTTTAATATTTGTATAAGTTTGTTTTTTTATTTGTGCATAAAGCAGTCGCTTTAAACATTGCAAACTGATAGACGTGACATACTTTGAAACTTCTGGAATTCCGCAATTGCAATTTGGAACGTTATGTTGTGCATGAAGATTCAATAAAAACTAAAAATATACGTCAATCCAGCAGACATAAGAAAACGGAGACGAAAATTACTGTTCGATAAAAAAAAAAATCAAAATTATGTATATACAGAAAAAAATAATGAAACAACGGACTTATTTTTGAGAAAATGATCAACCCCAGTCGCGGATCATTAAATGCAATGTAATGATTCATGTCAGTGAATAGGAGAATTTTTATAAATTGAAAGAATAATTTATTACCATAATATTTTTATTTTGAAAATTGCAATCTTCTTAAAGAAAATACTTCAATATTGTCACACACAAACATTGGGATTTTTATTTTTAATTTATTTTCTATTTATACCAGTTTGGTAATTTGAACAGCCTAAAATATTTTTCTTTTAATTACAAGTCATTTTATTGGCTGTAATTCCAAAATGTGTATATATTTGCATCCCATTTACCCAAGGGAGAAAAAAATGCGTTTTAGGGTGGAATAATGTTATAATCGAAAAAATATTTTGACTCGTTGAAATTAGGTAAAAAATATTTTTTGCTGCATTGCTTTCCCCTCCCCACAAGCTGATCAAACATCACAAGATTTAATTAATCTTATTTTTCTCTACTGTATCTCCACCAACAGTTTTATCTTATTCATTTTTCTTTTCCTGTCATGTTTCGAAAAAATCAAAATATCTCAATAGGAGATTGAATAGTCTTTTGAAAGAAGATTAGAACAGGGAATATAAGCTATACATTTTCAGAAAATATTATCGGTTGTAACTTTGTTGATTAATTTTCTAGTTGCCCTGATGCCAGAAGACAAAAATAAGGGCAGTTTAATAATATATTAGGTTGGGGGGAAAGAAATCCATTATTTTTGCATGAAAATCAAGACTTTATTTAACATGTTTCGGATTGTCCGATTTGGGTCAAATATGCACCGTTTTGTAGTATAATTTGTTGCCATTTTAAAGGTAGCTTCATAATGCCTCTCTCATAGAAGTCTTGGACCTTATTGGCCAAAACATCTAATAATCGATTTTCACAATCTTCTCCAGATCCCAATTTCTTATTACTACTCAGGAAGTTTTGCAACACGAGAAAAAGGTGGCAATCGTTTGGTACCAGGTCCGGACTATATGGTGGATGTATTAAAACTTCCCAACCAAGCTCCCAGAGGTTCTGGTGAGTCACTACAGAAGGAAGTGGCCTGGAGCTGTCCGGATGGAACACAACACATCTTCTGTTGGCCAATTCTGGGTCAATCGCTAGCTTCAAACGGTCCAGTTGTTGACACTAGAGATCTGAATTTAGTGTTTGGTCATGCGGAAGCAACTCCTAATAAGTTATTCCTTTCCAGTCCCACCAAACACACAGTAGAACCTTCCTGGCCGATAGTCCTGGTTTGGCCACCGTTTGAGCTGCTTCACCGCACTTTGACAACGATCGCTTTCGCACAATATTGTAGTACGTGACCCATTTTTCATCCCCAGTCACCATCCATTTAAGAAATGGGACGATTTCATTCCGTTTGGCCAAGGCTTCGCAGATGAAAATTCGATCCACCATGTTTTTTGGTGTTAATCGGTGTGGCATTCAAACATCGAGCTTCTTTTTGAATCAAACTTTGCGCAAATGGCTTAAAACTTTTATGATCGATCTTTAGCACTTGGGCGATGCTACGACTACTAACATGCCGGTCAATTTCGATTATTTCTGTGATTTTATCGACATTATCGACAACGGGCCTGCCTGCCTGTGCGAAGTACATCTTTAACATCAAAAATACCTGAACGGAATCAACGAAACCAAAATTGCACGTAATTAGCTGTTACAGTATCGGCACCATAAACACCATTCGCAATTTCAGCCTCCTGGCTTGCATTTTCGCTTTTATCAAAGAAAAACTGTAAAAGAACTGAATTTTCTCTTTGTTGACTTTCATGCTTAACACCCTGTAACTCACAACTCAATGGACCAAACAAAAAAAAGCAAAATAATTTTTTAGTGCAAAATATCATCTTGACAACGAGCATAAATTTGAAATTGTTTGATCGATACTTCACGAGATATCGACACTACAACCATCTACCAAAAAAATAATGGATTTTTCCCCCCAACCTAATATTTACTTTCTTAAATTTCAAAAGAACAAGTATCTTATCAATTCTAAATATGCTCTTTCTGTTTTATTAATAAAAATGCTGACATTTCAGAACATTAAAAAAACATGTTATAATTTACGCTAAGTAAAAATATAATATTTTAAGTTTAGAAGGAAACTGAATATTTATACATAGTTTTTCATTTCTTGATTCTGATAATTGTAGAGACCAGCGGCTCTTAAACTGTGGCCTGCGGACTCCCAGGGATTCTCAGTGCTTTTTCAGGAGTCCAAGAAGGCATTTAATGTTATTTCCCTCTTTTAAAAATCGAGATACCTCTTTTAGGGGGGAAAAATGAAAGATGTGCAATCCTAGACTAGATCATTAAATTACCCCCAAATAATATAACTCAAGTAGAACATATATTTTGATTAAGAATTCAGTTTTTTTGTTGTTGTTTGTAACTACATAGCCATTACTGCAACGTAATCTTTTTTTTAATTAGATGCTTAGATTTTTCTTAAAAGGAAAAAAAAAGGAAAGAGAAAAAAAAGTGTTAAAAAGTCTGTATAAGTAGTAGAGTCAGTCTTACAATTAGTGAGGAACCTTTAAATCACTCAGCCATGTGTTAAGAATCAAGGAGAGGTGTTTAAAACCTTGGGGGTCCGCGATATCAGGATGATAAATAAAGGGTGGCCGTGGCAATGAAACGTTTAAGAAAAAAATCAAAAAATTACTTTTTAATATTGTTTGTATCAGTGAATACAAAGAAATAAAAAAATGTCCACATTAGAATAGAATTAAAAATATCGCAAAATGTTATGGGGGAAAAAACATTACGATTTCAAAATAAAAATTAGGTTCTATTTTTCGAGTATCATTACGAGCCCCTCCCCTTCCAATTTTTTCTTTTCCTTTGTTGAAATCCGTTTTCCCAATCACAATTTACATACACTAAAATCAAAGAAAAAAATTGAAAGCTTTGTCTAAATTGTAATTGTGTTTTAAGAACTATTAAATAAATGGTAAATAATTCAATCTGCCTTCAACACGAAAAAAAAAGTTTATTTTTTTAAAACTTATTTGGTATTTGAGAAATACAAAGATGATATGTAACATATTAAGCATGTGTATGCAACAGGTTAAATACTTTCAACAATTAAACACTTAAATCATTCATAAGTTGCGACATTTCCCAGATTTGGACGGAACCATTAACGGAACTCGACACACCTTTATTTGCTTCAAAATTACCTTCAATTATTACTGTATAGGGAGAACAGGAATTCATTCACCTACGTTTTTTTCCGAACAAGAAACAAAAGGTTAACGAACGTAGTAAACGCAAATAAAAACGGGGGAAAGCATTGTGTCTCTGAAACCGAAGATCATGACGTTTGACGTTTATCCCTCCCTAAAGTCCTTAAAATGAATACGATTTAAAAGTAGGCGTGGTCAAACGCGTATGACACAACGAATTGCTTTTGCTACTGCAACAAGTCGATTACCCACATTTTGTATTGGAAAAAAAATAATAATTCTCAAAAATGGTCAGAGCTGTTAGTCACAATGTTACCTGTACAGTCCTTGTCAAACATGTTTTTTTTTTCGCAACTTTATTTCACCCTTCCCTAAACCTAATACTAAGACTGTTGCTACAAACACAGAATCATCCCACTATATTGTTTTAAATAAAAGAAAGAATATATTGATATTTTAGTCTTAAAATGTCTATATTTTCCGTGGCAATAAATTGCTGTATGTAATATAATAGTCTAAATCAAAATATATAATTAGTTTAAAACAAAGGAGGAAGTTTCTTTCACCAAAACAATTAAGTTTTCAAACTTTTAGAAATGCAAATGAGATGTGCGTATGTGCATGCAATCGATATGACACACCATTTAAAGATAAGCATTTTTCTTTATGGGAGAATAACAGGACTCGCTGTAAATAAAAAGAAATATTTTTTTAATGTAAACTTATTTAATTATTGGGAAGTACAAATGATACCAGTCATCATGAGAAAAATTGTATTATATTCTCAAAATTTTATTAAAGGGATAAAAAGAAATTCCATTTTTAAGGTCACAACTTTGTATCCAACCTACACAAATGTATTCCAAGCAGAAAATAATTCAGCACACATTTAATACAAAAATGGGCAACTAAAACTAACGTTTCATAGTTAAAATTTATATATATATTCTTTTTTTTTTTCAATACCACCTTAAGGCTTTTTATAGTTATTGGTCTTTTCCATTATATATATTATGTAACTCTAAAAAAAATTTGTAGTGTTAAAAGATGATTTCAAAACATTTGGGAAATTCTTACAGATAAAAAAAAACAAATTTAGTTTTCTGATAAGCAAATTCTGATAATAAAGCTATAATCAAAAGTTATAGCCTTTATAGGTTAAAAGTAAAGGCTCTTGAAAAATAAATTTAAATGAATATATAAAATATTTCTCAATCATACTTTAAACTGATTTTTCCATATTTAGAAAAATTAGTTTGCACAAAAAAAGGTTAATCCTTTGTAATCATTCAATAAAAATATAGTGCATTTCATACATGCAAGTGATAACTTTTTTCATCCTTCTTTCATTTGAAAAATATAATTTAAACTGCCTTGTTGTAAAAGTTATACCCTTTTTGATATCACAAATTGTTTTAATGCTTGAAAATACAGAGTGAAACTGTTCTTTAGGAATGCAATGACCACAGTATGTGTATATATATATTCACACAGCCTTCACTTTTTCAAACTTGCAAAAATAATCATAAGCTTACATACCAAAATTGATATCCTCCCCCCCCCTTTTACTGAACTAGCAAAAACGGAACAATTTATATAACAAAATAGCAATGATTGTTATAAAAGCATAAAAACAATTATTGTAATCATTAATAAAAGAGCATATGTACAGAATTTTTTTTTTTACGAATGAGCTGCGGATTGGTGCTTTACCATTGTAGACCTAGTACATTCCCCGGAAGCTGGTATCTCTTTTTAGTGCTGCACCATATAGGTGGATACCAATCACCACAAATAATTTTGATGCCTAGTTTCCTCCCCAGAGGAAGGTACCTGAGCTCTGACGATGAGAACCTGTAATCGGATTTAATTTTGCTGAGAGAACCCAAGCCAAACAGACACTCTAGGGATCTTTTACATGGCATATAATCATACGACATGGCAGCTGTCAAATTTCTGCATTATGAAAACCCAGCGACTTGGGCTGGGGTCAAACCCACAACCCTGGGTGCAGAAAGCCAGCGACAAACCAACCACGCCACCCAGTTGGCTACATACAGAAATAAGTTTAGAAATATATACATACCCACTGTTCAATTAAAAGGAGTATTCAAATAATTGCTGATAGCTGAAGAAAAGAACATCACAAGAGGAGTCATGCAACTTCCTCATCAAGCAGCTAGTCAACCGAATGCAAGTGTAGATTGTACATAACAACTTTGCAAAATCTGTATAAACAGCAGCATTATTATGATAGATGTTATCACATTGAATTTCTTTGCATCTTTACACAAAGGAACTAAAACGTAATAAAATTGAACATAACATATTCAGTATGTTGTATTCTTTATTATACCTCAAATATAATCAAATTTAAGCATTTGTATTGAGTAAAACAATACTATGATGGTAAGAGTCATTTCTAGCATTTATACAAATTAAAGAAAGAGAAAAACTACTACATGATAGTAATGTTTCTCCAAATTCACTAACTGTTATCTTTCTATTACATAGTCTTCCTACAATGGTTTTAATAAAATTTTGTCATTTTTTCAAGATAGGAAATTACTGCATTTCATTCAATCACATGATTTAAGAAATCAACATTGCATAATTTTTAATACAAGACGAATTCAAAAATTTTTAAAATTTGAAAATGAGTTTATAAAGGAGAGAGAGAGAACAAAAATCCTCATATCATATCTCATTTTTATTTTAGACAACAAAAGATCAATGAACTAATTAATCAATAAAGTCTGATGAGAAATACACAAATTTGTTGCAGTGGTATTTTTAAATTTAAAGGCAAATTCTTTAGTCATCAAAACCATATGTTACTGAAAATTTTCCATCTTATTCACACATACATTCAGAAAAAATAGTCAGTAAATTTACAAAAAAAAATATCATATTCTTTAACATTTTTTTCATCTTGTTAAAGATTCATTGTTTAAATGTTTTTTAATTTTCTTTTTGCTAATTAATTCCCTCCTCAGTTAAGAATTTGATTCATTCAGTATAGTTCCTTACAAAATACCATGAGTCACAGATTCTTTGACATATTCAAAATAAAAGCAATCAAGTAGGAAGTAGTCTGTATTGACAATTTAAGAAAAAATACTGAATGATAGGTCAAACAGGTGTCAAAGTGACTAATATATCATGGTCCAAACATTTCCTTTTTACTATGTGCTCAAACAGACAATTTCATGTTTATGTTATCTCAATAATATATTTTTATCTACCTAAACACTTAACAGAAGTTTATATACAATATTTGTTTAACATTAAATTACTATAAAAGGCAAAAATTATATTAAAACTGTTTTCTTACTTGAATAATGAAGAAAAATTTATGGATTTCTAAAATATCAATTTTGAAAACCAAAACTGTTTTTAACTGATAAATCTGACTGAATAGCTATACAGTAAATTGTTTATATTATTTTTTTTTATAATAAATGAAATAAATTCATGAGTAACCTATCATGGAACTGAAATACATTCCCAAATTGTTCTTGGTTTATTTTAATTCTTTAAAAAAGATGGGAGCCAAATCTTAAGCAACACAACTTGGTTTATGTTGTGTTGCTAATCCCACTTGTCTGATGGAGTCAGATCGAGGTCCTTGAAATTAATCATGGCAAAGGGCTAGACTGCCAATATGCATAGTTTTGAGCACCATGCAGGTGACAATATGCATAGATTTTGAGCACCATGCTTGGATTTATAAAATGATTAGAAAATGGTATAGTTTCTTTAAGTAGGAAATTGAACTTCGAAAAACTTGATTTATAAAGGGGCTCTTTATATGTAAAAGAACAAATGCTAAGAATGAGACACTCCCAACAATCTACATTTACTTTGCAATTTTCTAATTGTTACAAATTTTTATTTTGAAACAGAAAAAGAAATTTTAAAAACTAACGCATTTGACTTCATTTTCACATAAATTATCGCAGAGACCCTACAGTTTCAGTTATAAAATAAAAACTCAGAACAGAATCCTATTGCGATTAAAGTCGGATCATTTTTTTAAATATAAGAAGGCAAAATAAATTATATCCCACACACATAATACCTATATCCTACAGAAGTCCATCACAACTTTACAAAATCCATTATTCCACTTAACGATGCAAAAAATTTCTTGAGGCGCTGGGTCCTCAAAGCAATAGTAGCCCCCACCTCGCAACCCTTTTACGAAGATAATATATAGCATAAATTGTCAAATGGTAATCCATAACAAATAAATGTACATGATTCACACTCTCATACACCAAAGGAACCAACCACCACATTTCAAATAAATGATGGTGTAGTATTATAGGACTAAGCTTAAATTCATTACAGAAACGATATAATAATACAAACTTTTCACCATTGCCAGTTGGCATATAATTCAAAATTCCACATTTTTCAGAGAATATGTCCGAGATTAACATTTGATTATTAAAATTATTTGGATCATGATCTTATTGAGGCTCAGTCGAAAATAAAACAAAGACCCCAACCCAGATCAGGGCTTTGGGTGCTAGCTCCAGTAGACCCAAGCCTTAAAGTGTCCCTGTTAATGTCCTCCAACATATTTGACAGGCATCGGCTCCTCGTGTATGATGGACTTTAAGAAATAATAGGAAATGAAATTACTTCACTTACTGTGCTGTTTTTGCTTTGGTTCTTAAAATACATTAAGTTTTTTTAAAACACATTTTAAAGTTATGTTAGTTTCAACTCAAATATTTTACTCATCAGAATTGCATTTGTTATGATACAAACTGGATGAAAAAAACTTCTTAAAAATATCAATTTGTCAAAGTGTTCAGGAACCAGCATACATGTGTTAAAAAATGAATCGATACTATTGAAATGATTAATGATAATAAAATCATTGACACAGATAAAAAAAATAAAAGCCTCTTTCTTAATAACCTTGAACAACGCAGCTCTGTCACAGTTCATTCTATGTCTTTAAAAAAAAAGGATAAACAAGATAAATAAAATACATATGTAATAAAAAGGATGCAATTTGAACTACAAAGGACACTGTCAAGGATGATGTGCAAGTTAACACTCTATTCTCTAAACTTCTACACCGCACCAACAGAATATGACTTAAAAATCATAATGTACATCATCAGACTCAGCAGGTCAATAGTGGCACAATACTCAAACCTACAACTCAACAAAACCAATAGCTGCTTTGAATTAGCAACCATAATAACTGGGCTGTTGCAGTTTGGCTTCACAATTCAAATTAGTTTCAATATCACAGCATAAAAAGCAAGGAAAGCCAACTGGAACTTATAATAATATATGAATATATTAGCAAATAAATGGAATGGAATATATTGCAAGACAAATGTTACGAATCTATTAATTTAAAACACAGACAATGAAATGCTGTTTATGAAGACTAGTAAGGATATACATTAGTTCATTTAATTTCAATTTTCTAACTAGTAGACAATATGTATGTCACAATGGATGAATTCAATGGACCCTTGATGATGTATTCCCCTTCCAAAACCCTTATGTTATGAAAAGTTGAAGAAATATTCATAAGAAATATTTTTTAATTTTTAAATTATAGAACATAAGAATTATACCTTCTAGAACTTCAAATCATTACCTAATACTAGTGTTTGGAAAACCAGTCAAATGATTTCTCAATTTAAATTCAAATAACTGTGCTTAGGAAATAAATGAAATAATTGAAATTAAAATATATGCTTCAAAATGTATGTACAAATATATTTTCTAATATGAAATCAAATTCATGGATTTTTTTCCCTCCAAAATCTTAATACATAACTCACAAAATAATTCAAAAAAATCAAAAGGGAACATGTAAAATTCTTAATGTATTTCATTGCTAAAAAATAAAGTTAGGTCACTATACTCGTAACCTCATACATAACAAATAAATCAAATTCAAACCTCCATGTTTAGCCACAAGTGGGCTGTTGTTTTAAAGCATCCCCTGACCACTTTTTATTGTAATCATACAATGTACTTAATGTATATATAGTATACATTTTTGGTAACAAACTAATCCTTGCAAAATTTTGCATAGAACAATTTTTAAAAATTAAGCTCTACTGGTAAAAGCAAGTATAAGCAATTTTTTTAACTAAATACAAAAGGTTTCTCAAACTTAGACAACTACTGTATTTATTTCAATCCAAGTAAAACTTTTTTTTCCAATGTTAATGTTACTGGGAAATTGAACATGCTAACAGTTAGAGCAACAGGTTCATGTACGTATGTTAAAAGTGTTTAATACTGGTAAAATGAATTAATTATTCACTTTTATATAAGATTTTGCACTAATTTTCTTTTTAATCTCGAAAATACTGGGTATCGATAAACCTTCCACACTATTTTGTTTTTTTAAGAAAACATCTAGAGAATTTGGGGTGCTGCTTAGAATTGAATTCTGCATTTGTGTATTAATATGATTGAATAAATACATTTATGTATCAGATCAATAATGGCTGACAATTAAAATCAAATGTGCATTATTCCAAAAAAAAAATAATAAATGTAAACAGGAAATTAAAATATCATAAAAAAGACATGATGTAACATTTATCATGTTTTATAAGTTTTGATCAATTAATTAAACTAAACCAGTTCAAATGATAAAAAAACTGAACAAGATAAAAGCATTTATGTTTCAAAATAAATGTGGATGTTAGTCTTAACGTATTATGGTACTTATGTATTAGCGTCCCCGCAGCCAAAATTGGCACAACAAGAATATTTTTTCTTCAAATAAAACACATAAGAATCTTTGTTGTTTTGATATCATGGTGCGATTCACATGATGCAAATTTTGCTGTGTGGTGACACTTATTTGTTATAAGTACCCATATTATTAAACTAAAACTATTTTCTATGAAGTTACAAAAAGGCATAAAATGGAATTTTGACATGGATATTTAAATTTCAGTTCTGAAAATATAATCACATAAAAAAATATTGAAGAAATAAATCAAATTAACCAAGGGGAAAACATTTCATATCCTTTAATTTCATGTTGCTCATTAAAAAGAAATTGTGTTAATTTAACAAAAAAGATTATATGATTGTGAATTAAGAATGGAACAGATGATTGATTATGCCATCCTTATACAATAAATATTCATTACTTCAGTTAAAATTTTAAAAACAAACATAAAATATTACTAAAAATTTTAAATAGCAAATGTACAATTTATTTGTAGATTATTTTTTTTTTCTCTCTTCAACATTTCTAACTGAAAAATTAAATCTAATGATTCATTTAACACAAATACAAGTGTATAAGATTTTAAAAAATCAATTTTTTTTTTTTTTTTTTTTTTTTTTTGTGACTAGTAAGGAATAATCCATATTCAATCTTTAAAAATTATTTGATAATTTTTATAGTGAAAACTTTAAAGAAAAAAATAATTGTAGTAATGACAATGAAAATAAGAAATAAATCTTAAGACTTTTCACTACCATTGAAGTAAAATTAAATATTCAATTAAAAACTTAAAAAATTTATATACTTATTTAATAATTAATCAGCTACTATTCACAACAGTAAAATTAAATGCTTATTGAGCAAAACATAATAATATATTTGATGGTTTGTAAAAAAAAAATGCATGCATATTTTTTAACGAAATTATATAAAAAAAACACTTAATATGATAATATCACGATTATTAATACGAAATTAAAGAACTTCGTGAAAACATACAAATATGTAACAATTTCCAGACGTAAATAATTACACAATTCCTCCACTCCAAATTAACTAAAACTTAAGGACACAGATTGCTAAAATAACATTATTTGATTCATTGTCCATAATATCTGTTTAACTAAAAACTTATGAAAATGCATTTAGATTAATTTAACTTATTTCAGCTCGTATCACACATTTACGAGAAAAAAAAATGACATTTAAAATGCAACGGCCAGGAAATATTTTTTATTCATATTTTTCTGTTAAAGATATAATGCATTATCTTCATTATGCAAATATATATTTATAATTCACTCTAAATATAAGCAATATTAAAAAAGCATGCATTTATTTCGAATGATTCAAAACGCTTGGACAACAAAAACATAAACAAATACTTCTGTTATTGTGTATATACTAATTGTGAGATAATTACAGTTCATGAAATGCACATATAATCTTTAATATATCAGAGATAAAGAAAAGTTCTTATTTAAAAGGTTTCGTTTTTTCACTCATAATAAAAATTATGAAAATTAGTACAGCTTTTACTTTTAAAATTTTAATTAGGCCTTGAAAACAAAAATCGATCATTCGTAATCGTTTAAACAATTATTAAAAGACAAAATTTTCTAATATTGACATAAACAACAAAAGAATACATGAATATGCACGTTCATATTTGCCTTTCTTGATTGTAAACAAATTAGTAAACTTACTGCTTTCTACAGTAGTCCATGTAACAAAGGGGAACATGAAAAGCAGGCTGATGGCTATCATTTCTTCATTGATAGTGGTTAAGTAGATCTTGAATCATTAATTAAATTTATATCAATATCTTTATGTCAAAAAAGTACATAAAAATTCGTAAGCAAATTAAGGATATCCGCATCACTAGCTGCACTACACCTTTCGAGGGTTACCAGCCTCTACCATACATCAAAATTCAAGAACAAGCATTATGTCGCCAACAGAGAACTTCAATACATGCGATTGGCAAAGCTTGTCATCTGTTGTTTTCTGTTTTCGGAATCATGCATCATACAGCTGATCTCCAGTTCTAAAAATCCCAAGTCTCACCATTCAATAACCAAATACGATTAAGTATAAGAATAAATTTAACTATAACTGTATTAAATTGGGTAATAAATTTAATCATTTATTAAAGAGCGGAATTATTTTATTTCCATTTTTATGTAGCACTGGAATGTGGAAGGAAAAAAAAGTTATTAAATTTTAAGAAAAAAATAAAAGGTTAAAATAATTAAAAAGTATGTTTTTTAGAAAGATTTAAAATTTTTTACACTTATTAATTCTGAAAACAAAAGTTCAAGAAGCTAATGACTAAGTATTACAGAGGGCGCTATCAGATAGTTTAAGCCAACGCATCTAAATGATGATCAAAATAACTATACACTCAACAACAAATATAAATTGCTTAAGAAATAGAACTATATATTAGAGATACCATGCACATCATAGCACAAAAGATTATATTAGTAACTTAAAACGAATAAATTGATTCTCTCAGAACTACTGCTAAATTTTTCTAAGGAGCAACAACGAATCTTGGGGGGTGGGGGGGGGTCTAGCGTCATTTAGACTTTTCCACGAGAATGAATAAATTAAAATTAATAATTTTACTGGAAGTGCTCTCATAAATTACGGTTGATTAAATAAGGTGACGCATGAATGATTAAATGATGTCCTAAATGAATTAAATACTTACCTAAAAGACTCTTTAAAGGGATTGGGACCAAAAATATGTAAATTTAGATGAAAGCTAAAAAAAGCCCTCAGAGAGAAGACGACCACTGAAGAATGATTATAGGGACTTTTATTGAGTACATTTAAGAAATCTTAAATAGATAAATGCCAGGAAAGAATCTTGTAATGTCATGTAAAGCCAGTAAATGATGTGACAACAAATAGAGCATATTGTTGCATAACAAGTAGAGTACTTGTCAACGAAGTTAAGTTTTTTAGGTAATTAGAATATGCATGAATGTTTATTAACATTGCTTCATAAAGCAACGAGCCTCATAATCATAAACCTAGATCAACAAGGACGACATCTGAATTTACATAACTCTTTAAAGTCGAACGACTCGCCAAAGGAAGGACTTTGAGCCTCAGCATATTTAGTGTGCATTGGCCCTTCTAAAAAGTGACTCTTCAGTGGCACTAGAGCTCGGATTCATGACATACCATTTACGAGTCCGTTAGGCTATCGCAGTAACAAGGTAATTGGAGTAAGTGAGTGAATATTAACGTCGCACTGTTCACCTACACGAGGGCTTTTGGCGACGGACCACGTAATTTTGACCGATGGTCAAGTGACGTGTACGACACCTGAGCTGACACCACACCCCCTCCTAAGTACCACACCACACCAACGGGAGGATGTTTCAGCTCTCGACAGATTTAACGTGAATGAACGGCGAGTCTTTAGTCGTACTGGGCTCGAACTTGTGGCGGTGTGATATCTATATGAACTTGTACCAACATCCCGCGAGGACGATCGTTTTGGCGTGATGGTTAGCGTACTTGCTTCATTCGTACGTTCGGAACGGAAGGTACTCAGATCGAATCTTCCCTCCGACATTGGTGACCCTGGCCGTGATATGATCCGCACCTTTCGCGAGCCACAGTCGTGGCGCCATCTATCCATCGCAAAAAGCAACCGAGCCGTCAAACATTGACGCAAATAAGCCGTTACTTCTCAATGCCGTCTAACACAAATGACGCAATTCTCAAGCTGTGTCACGCACGATGACGCAACCCACAAAGTGACGCAACTGCTTACATGCTCGCCACAAATATGGTATCGTTCGTTCGCCTATTCGCCGAAACACTGGCAGGGTTGTATGTGGCGGTGTGATATCTATATGAACTTGTACCAACATCCCGCGAGGACGATCGTTTTGGCGTGATGGTTAGCGTACTTGCTTCCTTCATACGTTCGGAACGGAAGGTACTCAGATCGAATCTTCCCTCCGACAAACTCATGACATGCCTGTCATGATCCGATACCTTGACCACTGGGCAACCGCAGCTCCCCAAGGTCCATTATTAAGTCCATTATTTGAGACACAAGCAAGATTATTTAGCTATCCTAAGATATCCATCGAAGCTCTATGCAATTACGAGCCACATTTTAATCCTTGAAACACCTGAATGCCTGAAATTATGAAATAGTTGATAGTTTTCACATACTAAAAATATTGACTGAAAAAAGTCACATTTTTTTATTCTTACGTTAAGGAAAAATATGTAAACATGACAAGTTTAATATTATATAAAATTATTTAAAAACTTATTCACAAGAAACAAAGGCTTAGTTTCAGGGGGAAATCATTGGAAATCTGTACAGAATCTTAAGAATTCTAAAATCAAAAGCGACACAAATAAGTTTCAAATTTTTTGTAGACTAACATGCGTATATGTAATATTTTCTTTTGAATGAAACATGTTGTGGGTACATTTTTATCTAGTTACAGTCGAATAATTAAAGAAACCTTTTTATTTCAGTTTCACATTTTATTGAGGAGTGCACACATAACAAAAAGCAGTAACAAAAACACACGGAGAAACGGGATGAATTCTGTCAAAATATTAAAGGTCTAATCCTTTTAACGAGTAAATCTGTCAAAATACAGGTTTCTAACCCTGTAATGAGATGTGTTTGAAACTAGGTACTCGGAATTGCGATATTGAGAACAAGATACGTAAGATTAAAAATTTAAATTATTATTAATTGTGTGTGTGTGTGCGTGCCACATATATATAATTAGCTGGTTAAAGATTAGTTTCATTGTGTTTGTCTTCAAGCTTGTCAAATCTTATAAAACATCTGCAAATAATATAGTTTTGGAGTATCAACACTTTGGAGGAATCAACACTTTGTAAGTTCGTTGTTGGTGGACTGAAAAGCAATTTAAAGCAAAGCCCTGCTTAAATTAAGAATAATAATACTACAGATTTAAAAGTTTATTTAGATAATTCAGAAACATGTATTCCTATACTTTGTTCAAACCGATAAGAAATAGTAGTAAATAGTAATTGAGGACTCTTAATTTATATTAAATTTTGTAATAGGGACTGCTATGAGAGAACCGACAGAGCTGCGGCTATTTTAAATATATATATATAATTGATAAATAACATTATTATACAAAAACAAATAAAATTTCGTCGTTTAGTTTCTATAGATATATCTATAAGCGCGTTCTTGGATTTATGACGGAGTATTGTATTTTTTGTTTCTAAAATAGTTTGGAGACCTTAGAAACTTTTTAACTTGATGTGGATGCAGGTGGAAAACTAAAGAATTTTATTAACATGATTGGGTTTAAAATGAAGCTTAGACTTCTATTTTTTCTGTTGATGTCGTAGTTTTACTGCCGACAGGATCTTTTAAGGTATCCGACTACGTTCGGAACCGTGATTTTGCAAAAACGTATAAATGGATATTTATCATATTTAGTGTCACTTAGATTAGAAAATGTATATAAAACTATTTTAAGAATAGTTTTACAACAAAAAATTATTTAAGTACAATATTTTGACAAAAAATGAACATAGAATGACCCATTTTCAAAATATTCTCCTTTTGTGAAAAATGCTTCTATTATAATAATATTTCGCCTGTATATAGCTCAGACCTCTGTTCAGAAGCTCAACTAGAATTTTTGAAATATATAGCTTAGAATTGGGTTTATCCATGTTTTATGACAAAAGAGGGGAGCAATTTTAAGAAAAAAACGCCGATAATTATTTCAAATGGTTGTAACTCTGAAAATAATGTGAATTTTTCAAAAATAACAGTTGAGCCTCTGTACAGAGATCTGAGCTATATACAGGCTAAATATTATTATAATAGAAGCATTTTTCACAAAAGGAGAACATTTTGAGAAAAGGTTATTCTAAGTTAATTTTTTGCCGAAATATTGTATTTAAACAAAAAAATTTTGTCAAAATGTCCTTAAAACAATTTTATGCGTGTATTCTAATCTAAGTGACCCTAAATATCATGAAAATTATCCATTTATGCGCTTTTTTAAAATCACAGTTCCGAACGTAGTCGGATACCTTAAGGAGGAATTGGGTGAAAAAAATTATTGAAAGAGAAATGTTTCCCTTCATATATATATAAATCGTATTCTAAATAATACACATGAATGTTTTCTCCATTTTTAAGGAAGAATTTTTTTAAATTTTATTTATCTATTTTTACTAGCTTATTACTTAATATAGAGTGCTCCTGTTATAACGTGAGATCAGCTCAATATTTTTGTGCATAATTCCTGTCACGAATTGTGTTTTTAATCTCTGGGGAAGAATTGGATGAAAAAGCTCAAATTTTGGCATTGAGGCTTTCACAAAACCGTTAAAAATCAGGTTCTTTAAGTTAAAATAGAAGAACAAAAAAGAAATTTCTTCTTTTTAAAGAAAGAATCTGTTTTGATCTCGATTTCAGTAGAAACATTTTATTTCTCTTTTCATCGATCTAATGACAAAAACTAATTCTTTTTTTTATTTCGTCAATGAAACAATGCATCCAACTGCTTTATATTGATTTTCAATCTGTTCATCTATTGAGGAATTCATAGTTCTTGACATTTTTATACATTGCATTTAGTTTACAAATAGGGCTGTGGGTAGCCTAGTGGTTAGAGCATCTGACTCCAGATCGAAAGGCCTGGATTCGATGCCCGATGCCCTCCGAGTACAGACGGAGTACGTGCTCGTTAAATCAGTGGGTCCGAAGTCCTGTGGGCTGTTTCACGAGTGCAGGGGACTGGAAAATATTTCCCTCCCCTTCAGTTCCATGCAGAAATTGTGGATGTGGAGATAGATGGTGCCGCCATCTATCGTCCCTTCGGAGAATTTCACCAAGCTAAATCGTTCTATCACCTGTATGGTGCTCAAGGCCAACTACAGGCGTACTTCTAGCCCCTTGACACGAGGAATTTTGTGGGCCTCGATCTGACTACGTCGGACAGGTGGCATTAGAAACAACAACAACAACAGTTTACAAATTCTTCTTCACTAGTTCGATTATTTCCTCATCAACATACGTTTGTCAGCTTTTTTGTATTGTAGCCATTTCACATATCAAAGAGATCCATTTTTCTTATATCTTCTGCCCCCGTTGTAGTTATTATTTTTGTGATATTTTATAGGCAAAATATAGATTATACAATTTCAGAAAAATTTTATTATTTTCCCTATGTGATTTTAGGCTTTTTAATTATAAAATAAATTAACTCTCTGTATTATGGAATCAAATGAGAATATCTAAAATTTAAAACAAAATTCTCTTAAAAATATCATTTGAATAATTATCAAACATCACATTATGTTTGAATAGATGAAACTTTTACTATATTCGAGAAACAAATAATATTTGTATACTAAACATTATGCTAGATATATATAAGATAATTTTCGGAAGCAGAAAAAGAGATGAATGCTGCAGTATTTATAAGCATTGCAAATTGTAAGAACTTTTTTTTTAAAAAAAACGCTAATTGTTGAAAGATCCGTAATATGAACACCACATAATTGCGATTACATCTTCAGAGGATTACTGGAGCCAGAGTGTCAAATCAAACTGTTCGATATGAGCTTCCCCATTTGGGTTTGTATACTTACAGATCTATGGTCTGTGTTTCGTTGACAGGAGACTTCCATGCTGTCCGCAGAAGATGGGTACTGGAGCATCTGAGATAAGGGGAAAATGAGCTTCGTTGCCTCCTCATGGATGAATCCCATTTTAATACATAACATGATAATTGGAGGATTCTAATGTGGAGAGGTCGATTCTCATCTGGAATTAATTCTAAGGAAAATCCTGCGTGATGAAAATTATGATTGAATTTTTTGGCGCAGATATTGAAACTTTGAGAAGTACTGATGTACAGTAAAAATCATTTAACTAGAAATTGAGGGGACTGAAATATTTTTTAGTGTTTAACAATATTTAAAAAAAAACATATTTCAACAAAATTAAGTTTATTAGAGAATATTTTATCCACATAAATAGTCATAAATGCCCATATTCAATAAAAAACAATGAAACAAAAACATTCACCGTACCTTAAAAAATATAATACAAAACTTTCTTTTGAAAAAAAGATACATTTATTGAGTGTTTGATAAATAACCTGTTTCTTTTTGCATTGTCGATTTCAGCATCAAATTGTCAACAAGTTGTTTGTTATCGTCATTTTGTTATTCATTTTACCATTGAAATGTGCGTCTAAATAACTGCGCGTTTTCATGTTGTTCCTTATTGGGGATGAAGGGGGAACTGGAGCTGCATTATTATTTCCTTTTCGTCGTCGGAATCTGCATCCATTATGTTTTGTGAGCATTGAACAAACTTCAAAATGTCTGTGTCTGCCGTAATTAGGGATGTACACGCATCATCTACTGCAACGAATTCTTCCAATGACACAGTAGAACAGTCTAATCCGGAGGGTGTTTTCTGTTTTTTGTTCATTCTCAGAAGGGAAATCTTTTTGTGTTAAGGTATCCGACTACGTTCAGAACCGTGATTTTCAAAAGCGCACAAATGGATAATGTTCATGATATTTAGTGCCACTTAGATTAGAATACATGCATAAAATTGTTTTAAGCACATTTTGACAAAAAAATTTGTTTAAGTACAATATTTTGGCAAAAAATTAACTTAGAATAATCTTTTTTCCAAATGTTCTCCTTTTGTGAAAAATGCTTCTATTAGAATAATATGTTGCCTGTGTATATAGCTCAGACCACTATTCAGAAGCTCAACTAGAATTTTTGAAATATATAACTTAGAAGTGGGTTTATTCATATTTTACGACAACAGAGGGGAGCAATTTTAAGAAAAAAAACGCCTATAATTAATTCAAGTGGTTGTAACTCTGACAATGTGAATTTTTCAAAAATCATAGTTGAGCCTCTGTACAGAGGTCTGAGCTATATACAGGTAAAATATTATTATAATAGAACCATTTTTCACAAAAGAAAACATTTGGGAAAAAGATTATTCTAAATTAATTTTTTGCCGAAATATTGTATTTAAATATATATAAAAAATTGTTTTCTTCAAAATCTCCTTAAAACAATTTTATGCCTGTATTCTAATCTGAGTGACACTAAATATCATGAAAATTATCCATTTATGCACTTTTTAAAATCATGGTTCTGCATGTAGTCGGATACCTTAAGCTATTTTTGTTTCTTGCTATGAGGAAAAAATGTATGCAAAGACATAGTAGTTTGTCGGGACCATTGCATTATTTCGTGTTAACTGATATTTCTCCTTAAGCGTTTTCGCATTAAACGTATTTCACAGCATGTGTAGGTAGATAGAAATAGATTGAGGAACAGTTCTTTTAAAACTTCAAGGAACAAGAAAGAACTGCTTACTTCAGAAAATAGTATGGTAATTTCGATACTAGGCTTTAGAAAAGAGATGAGACCGAGAGCACAATACATGTCGAAATTTTTAACAGGGGTTTTGAGGGATGGTTGTAAATATATAGAGTTCCTATTGAAAAGTAATTTGGAAATATATGACAAATTTAAATAGCATAGTCAGTAATTTTATGTTTGATATCAGGATTATATACGGGATTTGATGAAAATCTGCTTGCCCATAACTATATCCTAATTCAGAAAAATAACGAAACTGTTATATGTAATGAATTATTTATCTGCGAGCGCTGTTTTTCATACTGCGAATTAATTCTGTTGGATATGTGTCAAAATTATGTTATTCGAGTCAAATTTTTTGTGTTACACGAATTTATATTATACAAAATGCACTATGGAATGGAATTCAGTAGAATTAGTTCGAAAAAAAGGAAAAAGAAATATCCGTACATATTTAATGAAAGCATTTAAACTGGAATTGGTATCAGTTATATTTTTTAAAAAATATTTTGTAAAAAGTAGTGTTTGTGGACTAATTTTGTACAAAAAATTGATTTTTCTTTGATACCGACAGAATCAGCGCTAGTCACATGGAATACAACTTTTTCAATCCTCATTTTGTAGGAAAAAATTCCTTTCTAATATTATTGCTGATCAACTTCAGGTAATACTGTGATCCTATACATTATTTTTTCTGTAAATCAAACTCAGTACACTTAAAATAAATATCGTGTTAATAATTGGTACAAGCTGGATGAACTCCATTTAAATTTCCTTAACTTATGTGACATTCATATGCAATAGTAAAATAATAGTATATTCTAACATACAAATTAAACTCATTAATTTACCATGGAAATTAAATGAAAATTTTCCTGTAATATTGAGAGTACAAGTAATTTTTAAAGGATTTAGAAGAGAGGACATTACTAGCCTAAAATTGCATTGGACCATACCTAAACCTTCTTTGTGTTAAAGTATCATCATTAAGCTTTAGTGTTCAGTGCATCTTATTTTGTCCAAGTACGAGGGTAAGGTGAAAAGCTCTCGGTGTAACACAGAAATTGCGTTCCAGTCAGCAACAATTTATGTTTCTTGCCTGGGTACATGAGTCATTAGTTCGTATGGTAAGTTTCAACTTGTTCTCTCAAGTAATTTGCTTATACTTTTCTGCAATTTTTGCAGTATAGATCTTGCGTGGTTTCCATTCAAATGAATAAACTTGAATGTTGAGCAATCATAAAATTCTTAATTTTGGATGGATTAACCCTTAAAGAAATTCATCCGAAGTTGACTTAAGTTTACGAGCACTCTCCTCTTTTTATTTCAATCGTTAAAAAGAGGACAGCTGAATTCATGCGGAGTCACACGGTCCTCGAAGATGACCCACGTGAAGGACGGCCAAAACCACTTTCACACCGGAAACCCTCAAAAAGTGCATGATACTTTGCTGGACCATAGGCGAGTAAGGTAAATGAGACAACTCAGGGTCCGTGAGGATATCGAAAGAAAGGAGGCAAAACACTTTGCGCATAAAATTATGGATGCGAAAGTTCTACGCAAAATAGCGGCGGCATTTACTGAATGCCGATCAAAAGCAGACGAGCAAATGATTTTCGTTGCAGTTCTAGGGCCGATTTAACAAGGATTCAACCGATTTTGAGCAGTGGTTTTTTACCATGGATGAGACATGGGTCTACAATTTCACGGCAGAAACGAAACACCATTTGAAGTAGTGGGTAGAAGCCGGTGATTCAGCGCCGAAGGAAACGAAGTCATTCTCATCTGCCGGAAAAGTCATGGCCAGAGTTTTTTGAGATGTCAAAGGGATCCTGTTAATTAATTAGCTTGAAAAAAACATAGTAATTACGGGCGAATATTACTCTAACTTTCTTCTACAGCTAGATGCCATAATTTGAGAGAAGATGCCTGACTTCAAGAAGGAAAAATCATCTTTACCCCGGACAACGTACCTGTACACAAGGGAGCGTTGGAAATGGGAAAACTATGGGATTTAAGGTCTGATTTGCTTGGCCACCCACCCCTATTCATCTGACTGAACTTCTTCAAATTTCCATCTGCTTCCAAACTTGGAGAAACTTAGTTCCGGTAAGCTTTTTGCATTCAATGAAGAAGTTTAGATTGCCATAGATGAATATTTTCTCAGCCTTCTAGACTATCATTTTCAGGGAGGAATGTTTGAGAAAAGCTGAACCAAGTGTGATGAAGTCAAGGGAGATTTTAAAGAAAAATATAAAATCATTTTTTAACTGAAAATAGCAATCTTAAATTGTCAAGTGATCTTACACCCGTATAATTAGCATAATCTTTTGAATTCTAAATATGTCAATTTTCGTGACAACGAAAAGGGATTTGTAGGAAACTTTATTTTTCTGCTTCCGGCTGAAGCAGCTTAAAATCATTGACTGCTGTGTGAGAACTGTGCAACATTAATTTCAACCTGTGAATACTGCCTCAGATTATTGAAAAATAGTCATTTTGAAAAGAAAGATAAGGAATGTGAAGGAAGTCCAGAAAAGTTTGAAAGTACAGATTTCGAAGCATTATTGAACAAAAAATAGTTTCAACGCTAGATGAGCATACGGAATCTTTTGCAATTACTAAATAATAATCTCAGTATGTCTCAAAACTATAGGAATAGCCGAAAAGGAAGGAAATTTGAGTGCAATAACAATTAAAACTAATAAAAGAGGAAAGGAAATTTTTCACTAGCGAACATCTGTTCCAATGTCAAAAACAGAAGGTTTTTTTCCTCATCGAATGATAAAGGAAGATTAAAAGTGGAACCTTTACGATAAGTCAAAGTGTAAGAAATTTCGGGGTAGAGCAGGTCATGCAACAACTAAATATTTTTGGATCAAAACTTCTGCTCTGTATTAGGTACAGTCAGTTAGGTCTAGTACATCATATCTTTTAAAACCTGATTAAACCGTTACAGGGTTGGCTATAAATTGACTATAAATGATGCGTTTGAGGCTAATATTAAATGTGAAAAAGCCAGAATATGAGAAGAGACACGAAAAAGTGATTTTTTAGCAAAATAATGACAGATCATATGTTGCAATTCCAGTCAAAAACTCGACAGATTTAGTGTGCATTTACCCCCTCCCCCATACTGTGGCTCTAACTGGGGCTCCAACGTCAGTCACGAGTTCTTGACCATAACCATTAGGCTACCACGTCCACCACTAAATATGAAAGAGCCCGAAAGGAACATGAAACATATTTTCCTCAGAAATTTACAATGTTATAATACACCTATTTATAATACTGTAGATTTAAAGCTTAAATATACTCCATCAATTGGTAATTTTTCGCTTTGACGTGAAAAGGGAAAACTCGTTTGGGATTACGTTATAAGATATGAATTATGGACCAGACAAAAACAATGGCTTAACTCGGATAAAATAAGTAGTATCATAAATTACGATTCTCTATAGCGAAGTCGGAGTGTAATATTAATTTTGGACTACTTTTCTAAGTTTAGAAATGTTCCAATTTTGGGTTTAAGTCATATTTTAATATTACACGAAGACAGTCGAGAAAATCACGAAAAGCACCTTAATTTTTGGAAGCAGATATAATATATCGTATGCGAAATTTTTATATCCTCTTTTCTGTAAAACGTATTCTTCACTTAAAGTGAAACCTCACAATTTCAGTGTTCACAAATGAAAAAATGATTATTAACATTATTTGGGGCTGCGAAAACTTTATTTTATTATTTCATAGATCATAAAACAGTACTACTGTCAAACATAGTCAGTGTACAGTTCTTAGTGTATGTTCTAACATTGATGATGTGGAAATCACTAGCAAATGATGTTATGAATATAAATCAGTATTCCTTTATTCTGTAGACTACATTGTTTAATTAACGCATAGAAATTAAGTGCTACATTGCTAAAAATTACATTTACAAAACGAAACTTTTAGCACAGCAGAATGTCCTGAAACCGAAATATGCATGTGCACAGCACATGGCAATATTTTTTAGTATTTATGCCTCTAAATGAGTATAACTTACAACTGTATGTATTGTTATTATTTCAATTTTCAACATTTCTTTCAGAAGTGAATTATGAGTTTCAAACATAAATAATCGAGTATGAATTCTGCAGGAAAGAAAACTTATCTGAGAATAAAAAGTGAAAATGAGTTTTAGAAAGAAAATTAGTCGAAAAAGCAAATGATCAAAATTTTTACTCTAAGAAAAATATTTTAGAGTGAAAATCATGCTCTGAATGTTCGTGGCATTAAGCACTGAGAGAAACACATGGTTTAGTTACATTTATGAAAGAAAAATTCCACCTTAACTCCAATACAATTGCCAAAATATGCTCAATTTGAAGTTCAGAAAACTATATGCACACTAACAATGTCTAAAATCATCGAAGAAATATAATTACTTGTATAATAGATAAGAAATGTTTGAAATGAAACTGAGAAGAAAAATTAGAATTTTTTAGAAAAATATAGATAGAAAAAATAAATATAGAAAAGGAAGAAAAAAAAAAGACCCTTTTAAAAAATTAGGAAAAAAAAAAGAATTTTTTTTGAGCATTATAAAATTGAGTTGAGAAATTTCAAATATTTGCCCGCTATATGTTTCCAACATGATAAGTAATTCGAGACAAGATTTCTTATTGCTGTATAATTCAAGCCACCATAATCGAATGTCAAGGTTACGAGCTTCGTGGTCGGTCTTTAGCCCTCAGTTCGAGTCTTAATCCCATTAAATACTTATTATATAGAAATTATCCGCAACGTCTTCTTACTGTGTGATGTACAAATAAAAAGACGGAATTTCAAACCCAGATGTTATCCTCGTCTCTCAACTGTTATTCAAAATTGCGAGTTTTGTTATTCAAAGAACGTATAGCTTTTAGTAGGATTTCAATTTAAATGAAACATTACATATAAAAAAATGTGTACACCATGTAGATCCTTGAGTTTGAATCCAAGCGAATTTTCGCGAAATTCACTTGCAGGATATTTGAACATATTTTAAACAGTAAAGGAAAAAGAGTGAAGTGAGCAGAATAGTATTCAAAGCATAACATCAGCTAGATAATTCAATTTTATTCTAAAAGATCCTAGTACACTACTGAAAGCGAAATAAATAAATAAATAACAATCTTTCAAGCTTTTAAGATGACAGTACACCTTTAAAACTCAATTTTTGGTCAAAATATAGATTTTTCGTTTTTGGTCATATATTGAAGTTCAATCTTTTATCTTTATAAATCTGTTTAAATTTTGTTTCTATCTTAATTAGAAGCCGAGTTATAGCTTTTTTAAATATTACTTGATGATGAATTTCTCTGACAGAAAATGGTTTTCTCCTAACCGGAAGTGGCCCGAATTGTTTGTTTATGTTTCTCTTTCATGTTATATGGCATTAAATATTATAATTAATATACAAATATTTAGTCAGAAATTAAAATAGAACATTTCAAAATAATACCCCCTAAATAAACCCCCTATAAAATACCCCTTTGACAGTAAAATGTACACTAACGAAACTTTTCTTGGGTGTTTTTCTAATTTTATAGACCCATAAGGTCATAAATATGTATTTACAAGCAAAATTCAGGTTAATTCAAAAAATGTTCTTCAAAGGTCGTATAAACATTTAGATAAATGCAGAATCCGTGAATCGATTCGTAACGCAGACCTCAAAACAAAGAAACATAGAAAAATTTTAAGAGCACTTAAAAAAAATAGTGTTTTAGAAGTTAAAAAGTGAAAGAATTATAAATATGGTGCATTTTAATAAGAAAGTAAGTATTTTTTCCTGTAATCAGATTAGTTTAATGTTATTTTTGTAGTTTTCTCAAAATGAGTTTTTTAACATTTTTCTTACCGCAAAACACAATATCTCAAAAAGTTATGCTTAAGGTATCCGACTACTTGCGACAACTTTTTTTTTTGGAGATATGGAGATCTTTTTTGAGATTTTTATATTTATTTAATGAAAAAAATCCTAAAATTGGTAAAAATTATTAAAATGGGAAAAAACTAGTAAAAATGTACAAAAAATTACATAAACGGGGCCCGCTCTCTACAAAGATTTTATGAACAAATTCTCAATTTTTCAATTTTTGATGTGTTACGTTGTTATTCCTGTTTGAAGTGATCTTCACAATAAGATATTTTAATTTTTACAAAAACTAGAGCACTTTATCTAAGTCATTATTCGAAATTGCTTAAAAAACATTGACTTTATTCACATAAAGAACTGCAAATTTTGAAATAAAACAGTTATTGATAATTCTGAAGATCAAAATACTTCTACTGTTATGCAGAACATAAGCAAAAATTTCAGCTAATTATTTTCAAAACTTTTTGAGCAATTCCCCGTTTGAGTTTTCGAAAAAAAAACACATTTCGAGTAAAAACGCATTTTAAAGTTTGACATCTTGTGTAAATTTATGGCATTTGCTTTTACTAAAACGCTTGTAGTTTTTGTTCTAGTGGAGAGGAAAATGAAGTACTTGGTATTATTATTAAGTTAATAAAATGGTCTATAACATAAAGTCATAAAAAAAATTTGCCAATTTTGAAAAAATCATGTTTTAGGGTAGTCGGATACCTTAAATGAAATAAAAATTTCATATATATGTTTTTTAAATACTTATACAGGGAATAGACTATTCTTAAGATTTTATGTTGAGTATAAATTTTTTTATATAGCAATAAAGTGAAAATTACAATTGCTTTTAAAGAAAATTTCAACGTTCAAAAGCTCGAAACACAATAACTTCCCAAATAATGGTTATATTACCAAAATAAGAGTCTATTCCCTGGATAAGGTTGTATGCTATATTATTTAATTTACAAAATGTCAATATATATTTTTTCTTTTCAGTTATCATGTTTTGCGTAGTCTTATTTTTGCTTATTTTTTTTTTACAAAATACCCCTTTGACAGTAAAAATGTACACTAACAAAACTTTTCTTGGGTTTGTTTCTAATTTTAGAGACCCATAAGATCATAAAATATGCATTTACAGGCAAAATTCAGGTTAATTAAAAAAAATTTTCTTCGAAGGTATTCTGCTACCTTAACAATCTTGAATTTAAAATTTTCCGGAGATCTCCTTTTAACAGATAAAAAAAATTTATAGTAGATTTTTCCTCTTTCTATTTCTTGTGGTTTTTAATGGATTTTTTAAGTAAGAGAATTTTGGTTCAATCCCTTCAGCTCAAACTATTCTACCCTTCATAATTTTCATTTCTATTGTTTGTTTTGGTATCCTATTGCTACTCTATTTATCTTAAGAATTATAAATAATTCTTAAGCTAAATAGAGTAATAATAGGATACCATAACAAACAATGCAAATGAAAATTATGGAGGATAAAATATCTTGAGCTGAAGGGATTGAACTAAAATTTGTGGAAAGCTATATCTCGGATTTGAGAAAAGCGTTTTAGGAAGAAATTTAAGGAAATTCTGTTTCATAGAAAAATTTGGATGCATCATGTAATTATGTTAGAAGTTCAAGAATTACAAAACCTTATCCCAAATTAAGTGAAAAACTTAATTTAACTTCTAAATTAAATGAATTAAGCATCATTTACTTTTATTTTCAATCCTGTTATTTCAGATATCAATAAAAGATGTACGGTTAATCTAATCTACTGTATGGTATTTCGTTAAAAACTTTGCGCTTGTTTTTCAGTAGATAGTTACAGTTAATATCTTTATTAGGGATTTAGAACAACAAATTTTCAGTAGATATCTCTCGATATATTTCATCAATAAACTTTGACATCATTTTACTCTGTTCAATATGTGTGAAGAAAAGTTTTTGAAATATTTATCTCTTAAACGCTAAATAATTACTTTGGCACTAAAAATTTCTTACAATCGTAAAATACCATTTAAAAAGTATGAAATTCTTCTATCTATCTTTTCAAATGTTATAACATGGCGTTTTAATAAAATTCTAGATAATTTTGACCTTAACGAATCCAACGTATGAGTCAGTATTTTACTTTAGTTTTATTCTAACAGATGCATATTTATAATTTACCTACTACATTTCTTTATAATACTTAAATTTATTGAATACCATGCATTCTGTGAAACGAAAACTTACAGTACACCTTAAAATTTCATTTCAGCTTCTAGCATATACCGCCCCCTTGTTTTAACAAGTTCAATGAACAGAGAATTATTTCTAAATTTTAATCTGGCTACACCGCCAATCGGTTTTGTGCTTGCAATTTTGTCTTTGATCTTCTATCTTTACTTTATTGCTCTTTTCGTGTATTACTACATCTGCAGTTCAACGCCTTTACGGTTAAAATTGTTTTAGCTACTGGTTTGGTTAAAATAATAATTCCGTGTGCCGGAAAATCATTACTAGGTTAAATTTCGGATTTCATCCGTATCACATACTAAAAAATGGCTTTGAAAAGAATTAATAAGGTGAGATGTTTGTCCTCATTAAGATGTTGATTGGGTAGCTAAGGTATTTTAGAGAAAGCGCCAAAAATTTCTATCCAAAATTAAGTACAATAAACTATGTATGCTGCTTAATCTTAATTATTGTACTATATAACAACCTTGAAATTCTCAAAAGTTCATTCAGAATTTTGGGACATGCTGAAATTTTAGCAATGAAATTCGTTAAGCCTACACTGGCTAAAGTTGATAATAAAAGAAATTTTATTAATGATGTATATATAATATTTATAATGTTTCATATACATTTAGATTAATTTTATTTTTGCAATTGCTTATGAATACAGCATCTCCGATGTTGTTAAATGACGAAAAATGCATTGAAACGGAAGTGCGAATTATCAGAAATTGGTAGCGAAAGCTCAGCAACATTATAGCTTTATAAAGAATTGTTCTGTTAGTTTTTACGATAAAGAAAATATATTTTTGGAGAATGTTATTTCTCATAGGAAACTTATAATTTTGCCACTTTAAGCAGAAAAATAACCATTTATTTTTTTCATGTTTTTTTTATGTATGAGTTTTTGTTACTGAGGACAAACTTAATTGTGGTTTACCGTTTTCTTTAATTGTAGTATGGAAGTTATTCGTAAATTTATCCAAGTGCTGAAGAGTTATCAAAATAATCAATATTTCATGAACACCTCATTCTGTTTTTTTTTCACTTATCAGTATGATTTGACAGATTTAAAATACCAGTTTTATTCTTTTATGTGTGTCATAATCTGTTTGTGTGGAAATAAGAAGTAAATGCATTACGAATTGTCCAAGATAAAATTTAAAGAATTTTCATCATCATTAACTGTCCAAATTTTTCTTAGTTTGTACTTGACATTTGAAACTGATTAATATTTTCATGGTTTTTAAATTTTTTCCAATTGCATGCAATATTTTGAAATAAAATAAGAAATGAAATATTAAGTTGATGAATATTGTTATAAATTTAATAAAATTGTATTTTTTTTACCAATTTTGTAAGTTTTTGAAATTTATGGTTGTTTGCTGTTTTTGTGATACTTTTACAATAGTAAATTCCAATTTTTCTGATAAAAATTAAATTTTTATTGCTGTTGAATATTTTATATTAAATTTTTGGTAATTAGTACTTTTATTTCAACATTTGATCTAAAAATATTAATTAAAAAATAATTTGAAGTTGATATTCAATGAAACATTTAAATTCATTTGAAAAATTACTACTTTCTAAAGAATAAAGTACAATTCGATTTTGCAAATTCAAAGGATTTTTTTTTGTGACATATTGTGTGTTGTCTTGTCAAATCTTTTTATTTCTTAGTTGTGATATTTTTTAACCTTGATCTACAAAAAGAAAAATTAAAATATATATAGAAAATGAAGCATACATTAGCATATAATTTTATTAGTGAAGGTACAGTGTTTAATTTTTTTACTAAATGATATAAAAATTGTATTAAAAGAGAATATCGAAATTAACTTTGTTTTTCTTGATAGAATATTGTATATTTTTAATAGCATTTTAGTTTTTTGACATAATGAATATTTTTCCAAAATACTTTTCTTTTCTTTAAAGATTTGTAGTAAATTTTGTAGTTGGCTAGGAATATACATGATTATCGCCAAGAAAGGTGCCAAACCAATTCTGGGATGCTTAGCATCATAGAAATATGCCAAAACAATAAATGCCTAATAGTGAAGCTTTAATGGAATATAATTTTGGTTTTATGTTAATTTTTAAGTTATTTTAAAATATTTAATATTTAGAATTGGTACTTTTATTGACTTTCTTTCTGAATTGTTATGGTAGTTAAAGCTTTAAAATAATTAAATTAATTTTTAAATATATGTGTATTAGCTTTTATACTCATCAGAAGTGAAAAATACTTAAATTTTTAACATTTCTATTTTTTGTGAAATCTGAATTGAAAATATTAAGTCTTAACTGATCAATTTAAGTTATACTTTTTTTTTGTATGCTTACATTTGTAATTTATAAGTGTTAGCACTGTTAATTATTCGACCATTTCTAATATCGAACCTTTTAGAGAATTGTTTCATTTTTAGACTCATTTGTAATAGAGAAGTTCCTTGACAGTGTTCATTCAGGCATGGGTGTTATTTTTTTCCTCTTGTGAATTTACATGTCTTGCTTGAAAGGATTGTAGACGTCTTTTAATTTCTTTATTGTAAAATGTTGCTTTTAGAAGGTTTAAATTTTGTTAGCATTTCTATGCTATCTTTTATATTAACAGAGTAAAAGAATTTGATTTGAAGTAAAAGATTTTGATGAATTCTATGAATTTACTATATTACCTGTTTAAAAAAAAAAAAAATTTATTTCAATATTTTAATGAAATAAAAAGAAATATGTACATAGTGTAAACTGTTAATTGCATGTCTAATTTAATATAATTATAATTAAAAAGCAATCTTTTGGTAACAAGTTGGTATTTTAATATAAATTAAAAATATAAAATTTTCAATTTTTATATAATTTTTTCTCTCTCAAGTACGGAATTCAGTAAAATTTTAAGATGAACGTAAATTTTAGATTAAGGGAAAACAAAATATTTTCTTAGCTTTTAACATTACTGAAACTATCTTGAAAAACCCACTGATGGGCAGATTTCTAAAAAAACTATGCTCATTAACTTTTTATGAAATTTTATTTAAACTACTTCTGATAAACTTCAGGTTAATAATAATAAAATTTTCTTGTATGGGAAGAAACATTAATTTCTTTATGCGTATATATATATATATATATATTTTGTTAAGGGAAGCACATATGAAATTTGTGCTTTGGATTAATGTACTAAAATTGTTACTGCAACCAAAAGTTCAAACTAAAGTATATTAAATTATATTCACACTGGAAGTAAAATGACAGAACTGTCTGTGATATCATTGTTTTTCTTGTATTTAAATTCTATAACTCAAACTTAACAGCACAACAGCCCATGAGGGTCAGGGCTTACTGTGCCCATCCCAATATGCGTGACTATTGGGCGCTGAGGTGCACGAGCAGACGTCCCAATCAGGTGGTCCGTCTGAAGCGAGACCCTCAGTGTTTAAGTCTCCAAGCAAGCTTCGTACTCATTTATCGACCCACTGCAGTAGGGATGAAAGGCTGAGTCGACCTTGCCCAGCCCAGGAATAGAACCCGGACCTGTGGTGTAGAAGCGCGATACACTACTACTTGGGGCCTCTGTATTTAAATTACTATTTTGTAAATCTAGTTTGAAAGTTTTTGTTATAAAGGTGTGGAATTGATAAGATTGAACCTATTGTTCGTAATCTTAAGTTAATGCATTTTTATTTGGAATATATTGGTATTTATCATTCTTATGTTAAATATAATTTTTTTTAATTCAGGAACTACAAGACCTAGGACGGGATCCCCCAGCTCAATGTTCAGCTGGTCCAGTTGGAGATGACTGTAAGTTTTCTTGAATAAGTTAATTGTACAAATATCTTCTTTATTTTTGCTATTAGTGTTAAATCTAAAATAATTTTGCTAACAATTTTCCTTTGAGAAAATTTGAAATTGACATGTTAGCTTGCCGATCAGTAAATTGGTGAAAAGTGGTCATTAAGATTACAAAGAATTTATACAACTGACAAATAAGGTTATTAGGGTATTATATATATGTATATGTAAGAATATTTTCATTGAGGTTTGTTAAGAAATTTTACAGCATTTGATGCTTTTTCATTTGGCTGAATTAATATTGTCGGAATGCTTAACTCCACAAAGGAACTCAATTTGACTTCGGAGTGCTACGTGTCAACCGCTGCTTAGCACAAAGAAGGAAACCCCATTGCAACCGCATTACCACACGATAATTGTAATAATAATGTAATGTTAACTCCCATCTTGGCAAACATAAACAACTTGGCGCGCAGCACTCCTATATCAAATAAACACCCCAGAAATAGTTATGCATTCTAATAATTAGGCCAACAATATGTAAGATTTGAGTTAATATGCAAGAACTAAAAATATGATAGGATGGAAGTGTTTATGCATTTTTATTCATCTTGAAATGAGTTTCAAAGAGGTATTTCCCTAAATAGAGAGAATATGAAAAATAATTTTATTTGTATTATGATTGATGGATAATATGCATGAATTCCTAAATTGTGATGTTGCTCTTTTTTCAGTTGATACAATTCATTTTTTTTTGTGTAACTTAACACTTTTATTTTGAATAAAAAAAATAACTATATTGAATATATAAGAACATGAAAGACTTATATCATTTTTTAATCTGAGATTTCAATGTTTTCCTTGATTTTGCTATTGTTATTCATCATTAAATGTGCTTCTGCTTATGTATCTTGTGGTTTTGTAGATTTTCTTTGATTAAATTCTTCTAAAAATTCAGATTTCTTGTGTTTAGAAGACTTAAGATACAAGATGTATTGTAACTTGAGTAATTTCAAAATGAATTCAATTGTAACTTTGATGTAACTTTCATCAAAGTTTAGCATATGTTTTTTTTACATAATTTAAGAAAGATTCCTGAAAAGCAGTTTCAAATATTTTTCCCATCAAGTGTCATGTTAGTGAATTGAACAAAAGTCTTTATTTTTCATTAAACTAACTTATTTTACATTTAAGAAGTATAGACAGATATAATTGGACAATCTGAGAGAAAGAGCTAACTTTATCTCGTAATTTGAGAAGTTTTTCCCTATCAATATTTTTAAGGCTCTTTTCGGCATATATACAAGAGTGTGAACTTGATGCTGTGCACATTTTCGAGAAGAAAAAATCCCTTAATTTTTTTTATAAAAATTTGTGACATTGTAACTCATGCATCTGTCTATAATATGGTGTTTTTAAAATTTCAAAATATTTAATAAATAATTAGTTTTTCCTTTTAAGCATGTGACAGGATAGCTCATTTAGCATTACGGTATAGGGGGAAAAAATGCGAAATACATTTTATAAAAGAAAAAATGTGTAAACTCAGATAAAAAACCAGATTCTCTACAGGATAGTGAAGCCAGAATATATTATTGTTTGAATACTTTTATATATGTCTGAAAAAATATTTTGAATTCGGTCCCAATTTTTTAAAATTAGCCGAAGACAGTCTTAAGCCTGGCAAATATGGAAAATTTTAATATAAATTAAACTTTAAATTTTATTTCTCTTGAATTAGGGTCTTTGACTTGAATTATATTTCTTTGCCTTTACTATAACGTAATTTTAGGGTATTACTATGCTTGGTTTCAAAATTCAAGCTGGATGGATTATGTGGCTTTAAAAGGCAAATGAAATTGAACTATGAATTCATGCAGCTAAATATTCAATTTTTAAAAAATTATCAGAAAGAAGTTTTCTGTCTTGTTATGCTTAATTAATAAATCATATTTTACCTTTATAAATTATATGCTTAACTTTTTTTTCTGTATTTGTTATCAGCATTATGTTAGTAATTTAGAATCTATTTCTGGCTTTGAATTTATGGTTTGTCAAATAATGTAAGCTATACATGTAAATTGTCAAACTTTTTCAAAGAAATGTTTATGATTTCACAACTGCTTTGACTCTTTAATGCTGAATTATTTACTCATAAAAAATGTGAAGCATTATTGATTTTATATATAATTCTGGTATTTCTTTAGCCTTAAAGCTAATGAGTATATTTCTGTATCAAGTGAGTCAGTTTTAATAGTTGATGTCTGACCGTTCTGCATATTTTGCTCTGAATGCAAAATTTTTATTTTCTAACGTTAAATCGTCATTTTTAAAAAATATTAAATTAATTGAGCTTAATTCCCAACTCAAAATTAGTAGACAGTGTTAAGTCTTAAATAGCTCTGGTAGTAATGGTTACAAGATTCATGAACATTTTTACTATAAATTGGGTTAGAAATTAACACGTTAAATTCAACTGATCCTTTAGCCTGCAAATTTTTTCTGGCAATATCTTTTTTTTGGATCACTGCATTGAAAATTAAAGGATATACATAAATAAAATACTCAACTTTTAGAAATTTAATTTGTTAGAGCTAATGAATTGGTACTTTTAAAGTACCGTCAGGGTACACACAAAGGTCTCAAATATTCTGACAATACGAAAAGAACAGATGACTTTAACCCAGTTTTAACTCTTAAAAAAGCTAAATATCCACAGAGAATAATATTATACAGCACAAATATTTATTTTTAAAGATTATTAAATTTTAAAAATTTAGTTACTTTTTTTACACATAAACTTAATTTGATATTCAAAGAAAGTTTTTCTTTTTCATTAATACACAGAAATTCATTACACGTTGTGCATTTTGAGTGAGGTTTCGATTGAATGTTTTTTAAAATACTGCATCCTGGGGTAAGAAATGTAGTATTTTCTTAACATGAACTACTACACTTGAGTTCAGCCCTTTGAGCGTCATCCTAAGAATCGAACGAAAATTCTAGCAGATAATTTGCTGGGACTTCTTCATCAGAAAAATCATTTGTTAGTGCATCACTAATTTCAGATGGTAAGGCACTTACCTTCTGACATTAACTACTTTTTTGGGACAAAAATGACAATCTTCACAATCTGATGAAAATGTCAGCTGCAAATGGAACTTCTACTGTAAAACTATTTGCTTTCCTCCTTAAAATACTCATCATAGAACCCATGCTGTTGTATATCTTGAAAGAATGGATTTCAACGAATATTTCTGCTAAGTATCATCAGAGTATTCGTAAAAATGGTTCTATGTAGTTTCAAAGTGATTGGTACTTATAAGTACATAAAGGGTAAAATTGACAAGGGACATTAATGCGAAAGTTATGAGAATATGATATACTAACTTCAGCAAACTCTTTCTTTTTTACATAAGTGTTCAAATCAATAATGTTTAGAGATAATTTAACTAAAATTAAAATGAATTGTATTGAATAAAAATAGGAATACAATTAGGTGTATGTGTAAATTTTTAATAGATTTGTGGAAATTATTTTTACTTTTGCATGTAGAATTATTTTTACAAGCATTAAAATTCTTTTTATTTGCATAAAGTGGCTTTTAATTGTGGTCGGACATTAAAATAAATTGTGTTTCAAACACTTGTTTGTGTAAGCTATTACATAACAAGCTGAAAAGGAAAATTTTCAATGAAACATTTTCTAATGAATTTGATTTTTAAAAGCCTGCTTTTTTTCTTTAAAAATAATAAAATGTTTTGCTTTGTTTTTTTAAAATAGATTAATTGTTGAACATGTTGAAAGGCGTACTTTGAATTTTAAATTCTGATAATTTGCTTATTTAATTTTATTTATTTGTGTATTTACTGATAGAAAATTTCTTTTCTTTCCTAGCTTTTTCCATGCGTATTAAAAAATGAGTAAAATAAGGAATTGTAACTGTTCATTAATAGTTCATTAATTAGTTTTTTTCTCTAGTTTTTTATTAAAATGACTTGCCTGAGACTTATTTTATGTTCAGAACTGTTAACTTCATAATGATTGTTGATTAATTATATGAAAAAGATAAACAGTTTTAAACTGATTACTATGTATTATTTTTTAAAAAAATTATTAAATTACTAATTTAATTATTTTTTATTTAAAAAATCTTTGAACTTTTCAATTAATTTACTATGGCTTTTTTTTTTTTAGTATTCCATTGGCAAGCAACTATAATGGGTCCAGTAAGTAAATGTTTTATATTTTTTACTTTACTTAAATTTTGTTTAAAAATTAGATTTTTCTTGGATGAAGTAAAAATATAATATGAAGATGAAAAGAAAAATTATCATGAAAGATATATGAAAAAGATCAAATATTATCAAACATAAACTATTTTGAGAGGTACTAGTTCGTAATTGACATAAATTTTTTATTGAAATAATCATTAAAATGTATAGTGAACTGTAATTTGTACTGGAAAGGGATGAAAAATATGGGAGAAAATTATAAAATACAGTAGGAAATATAAAAATGTCATTCTACTGGTTCTGTATTAAAAAAATTGTTTAACTGAATCTTTATAAGCATTCATGTTGAGGTAAAGAATGAAGGGTATCAGAATTTGAAAAAATGTACGAAATGAATATATATATTTGGTATTTTTCTGCTTTGCAGTCGCAGGGGATAAACGTCAAAAATTATACAACCAATGCCAAATGGTAGCCTTTCACCACAAGCTGTGGTCTTATGTTATTAGTAACATATTTTTCTATGTGTATATTGTGTTTTGTTGCCAATAAAGCCTACTTTGTGAGATTTGGGCCAGAGGAGCGGCAACATACCATATATCCATATATATCCCTAATCATATCCTTATATTTCAAATGGAATTATTATATTTTTTAAAATTTCAATCTGTAATGAGAAATGTCTAAAATTCTCTAGAGCAAAAATGAGTTGTAAGATCTTATTTAATTTTATTTCTTTGTGTATTTACTGATATAAAATTTCTTTTCTTTCCTAATTTTTTCATGTATATTAAAAAGATGAATAAAATAAGGAATTGTAATTGAAAAATTACATTAATAGTTGTCTTGCTCCTGTTAAAAGTTGTATGCTTGCAGTTTATTTCTCACGTTTTTCATTAAAATGACAATGGAAATGAATTAATCTCTCTGCGTGTTTGAAATCTGAGTTAAATTTCGGCATACTGTTGAAACTTGTCAAGTAAAGGAATTCATTAAAATTTTTATTCCAGTGTTTTCTAACTGTTGAAATTACGTTGAAAATTTATATAATTTTTTTTAAAATTACCATTTACTTTTTTCCTTAAGCTAAAATTTTAAATATTCACTTTAAATGTGTTAAAGTCCATTTTTTATGTCTTATATTTTCTATGAAAAATTTAAACATATATAATTGTAAAAATAAATTTTAAGATTAAAATGATCAAATTATCTTTTATTGTCATAAATAATCCTATGATTTAATAAATAATTTGTAGTTTTTTGCCATAAATCCATTTGGGTTGGCAGCAATAAGTTTTTCTTCTAGCTTAATTTACAATCTTCAAGTATATTTTTTCCTTTGTGATTATATATGGATATAAATATTGCATATAATTGTCTTTTTCTATTTTCAAATTTTGAATTGAATTCTTTGATATTTTTGTTTTTTAAAAAATATCTCGCTAATTTAAAATTGAAGTTCTTATTTTGTGTGTGAAAAAACATTGATAATCTGTGATATGAATGTGCCGTATTTTCCTGTATATAATCCGCAGATTATATGTTAAAAAGCTTCAAATTTCATTGTGCGTATTATATGCCACCACAGATTATCTGAGAAAAAAAAACCATTCTCCCTCAGAAAAGCTAACAATAAAGTTTTGCAAGAAATGCTGTTTGTTTTATAAAATAATAGATGGTGCTTTCATGACTCGGATGATGTATTACAGCCATAACTAGTTTTTGTCCAATTACATTCAAAAACGAAATTGATTCCTCGGAAGGAAAAAAGTTATTAGTCGTTGACGCCATTTCCAATTTTCTCTTGACTAGAGCTATTACATCCTTTGAAAGTTTTCATCATGTTAAAGCAAAAGTGTTAAGTTACACTGCAAACTTCATATTAAAAGTTATAGAGAAGGCTACCGAAATCGGGAAGCTGCAAGGTTTTTCAACGTTGACAAATTGAATATTTGTTTGTGGAGAAAAAACAAGACCAAAGCTTTGTGATCGACGTTAAAGGGCCGATCATCGTGGAAAACCTCACTGGCCAGAATTAGAGGAAGAAATAAAAAAAAGGATTTTAAAAGAAAGAGACAGTGGGAAAGCAGTCTCAATATTAATTTTTTTTGCTGTTAACTTGCTAAATTAAAAAAAAATAGAAACATTTTTTCCCGCGAGGAATGTTTTGTTTAACAACTCACAACATAGATGGCAATAGCAAAGAATTTTTTTGCTTTATTGAGATTATCGTAAAAAATATCATATATTTAAAAAGGCGTTTCATAATAATAAAAAAAATTCTGTACAATTTCTTACTTCTATTTTCAATTATATTGTGTATTTTTTTCTTATGACACTTATTATCGGCAGTTTATATTTGGATTTTTCACTGTAAAAACTCCTGCGGATTATACGTGTTTTTTTTACTCGAAAAAAGGCTTTGCGTATAATACGCTGCTGCAGATTATATACAGGTGAAAATATGGTAGTTTTTTTCTAGTATTTCTGTAACTGAAATCTTCTGGTTTTGCATAAGCATCCTTTTACTTCAGTTTTTTTCTTTATTTTACATAAATTTTGAGTTTTTTGTACTATTAAATTGGTTATTTTTATACTTTACGGAATGTTTGAATTTGTGTATTTCTTTAGCTTCATATGCTATACTGTAACATTTACTTCGTAACTTACAATGTATTTGATTTTACAGCCAGATAGTCCTTATCAGGGAGGTGTGTTTTTCCTCACTATCCACTTTCCTACAGACTATCCTTTTAAACCTCCAAAGGTAAGCAGCATTATTTAATAAAATTTGATATGCCTGATCCTTGCTTATACACTTAAGAAAAAGAAATGTATACAATCATAGAAATATAATTTTAATAAATCTAAATTGACTTTTTTTTTAAATTATGTGTAGTATTTATGAAAAACATGCTAATGTGTTTCACTTTAAATGCGTATTTGAGAATTTCTTATCTTGATGAATTATATGATCAGATTATCAGAATTAATAAAGAATATATCTTGAAAATCATTTTCTTAGAATACACATACTTTTTAAAATTGGATTTATTACAAAAGTTTCAATACTTATATTATAGCAACTTATGCTGAAATAAAAGTATATGTATTTTTTTTAACCATTGATATTTGCTTTTGGAAAAATAAATTGATCCGTTTTACACAATTGCTAATGTATTAGCGATTTTATGTACTTTGAGTTTCAAATATTAGTGTCATCCTGAAATTATTGTATATATTGCAAAGTCTTTTAAATTCCACTCTTTAAGTATTTATGCCAACTTTGCATTTTGTATGTTTTATAAAGATTATTTTTCCCATGAAAGTGAATGTAAAATATATCTATCCTTAACCCATTTATAGCAGATTAAAAGATACATGATTCGCTTCTCAATGCCACCATTTTTCACACAGGCGTGCATTTACAGTGCATGCAGGGGTGAAACAAAAGGGAGGAATAAGCAAATTTTTCTCTGAAATAAGTAAATCTTTAAAAACCACTGTCAAGGTCATTTTGTTGTATTCCAAAGCCTATGGAATAGTTTTATTGATAGCAGTGCAAGGAAAAGAATTGTATTTTGCAAATACATATCTATGTCCGGGGCATGCAACAGACTAGTTGATGTATATGCCAGCAGCACTCGAGGGGTTAACAAAGAAAGATTTTACAATAGCATTGTCACTCTAAATTTTTTCCATACTCTTGAGTGTAACTTAACATTTAACTGGGTGTTTAATTGCCAAATCCCTTTGGTATAGAGTAATTTTGTTACATATTTCTGAATTTTTATATATTTTCTATGATTTGAGTTTATTGAAATTATATTTTAAATTTTAGGTAGCATTCACTACTAGAATTTATCATCCTAACATCAACAGTAATGGTAGTATTTGCTTGGATATCTTACGCTCACAATGGAGTCCTGCTTTAACAATATCTAAAGGTAAGGTATTTTGTTTAAACCTTTTTAAAAATATTTGAGTTAGTAACTAAATTTTTAAAAAATTCTTTTATAATGTTATTGAATTCAAATTATTTATGATGCTAAGGAATTGACAAAATTGCTCCTGGTAAGTGTCATGCAAGTTCAGAAATTATAAATTATGTTTGCTATTGGGCTGTAATGTTATGTAAAGATAATTTGAAATATCCCCCATGTCTTCAGCTACTATTTAGAAATTTTTTTTTTATTCTGTCAAGTTATGTTATGTGGAAATTTATTGTATTCAGTTGTAATGATTTTTCTTCTTGAACTGTTGATTGTAATAAAATTTGTTACTTATGACTTTCCCATATGAATTTATTCATTAAAAGTAATGCCATATGAAAATTGAAAATTCTTTTTTTTATAGTCTTATAATTTTTTTTTTCTTCCATAATGAGGTTTCTTGACAAGGGAAATTAAGACTAATATTTTTTAAAAGCTTGACGTTTCAGTCTTTCTTGCTAGTATAAAGATAAATTCTCTTTACTGGAAGAATAATTAATACCATTAAAAAAAAATAGTGTAAGCTTATGTTGTAGAACATTTTAAACTTTTCTTTGTATTTTCCGTTCCTTGTTGAAAAGTTTTCTTAAGGAATTAACTATCACTATTTATTAGTATTCCTTCTAATCCAGGAAATTTGTGAATTTTTGACATTTATACCAGATTTTCCCAAACATTTTGTCTTATAGACTCCTTGCAAAGTTTTTTGGTTTGGGGTAGACCTCCCTGCTTACCTAATATTGAATTTTTGGCAAATTTATGAACTTAAATGTGTTTTTGACAGCTGCTTTAGAGCCATTTTCTTTAAAAGATTTAAATTTCTAACTAGTAGTGAAATGTAGTGTTTAAAACTTAAGAAACAATGTTAATTAAATTAAAATTTAATTACTGCATAAAATAACTGATTAATAAATGTTAAAAATGGGGTGGAGGAATCTGGTGCTTTAATAACATATTTTCAACATTTGGTATCTCAATCTTGTCAGGTTTCACCCTAAATCTCCTCTGTCAGTAATGTCCAGTTACTTTTTAAAAAATTTTTTTATTTTGGAGATTGGCAACCGTGCTGAAACTCCTTCTCACTAGGAAAAGCAATTAAAAACTTCCTCACAATACTTCATAATTCAGGATAAGTAACAGGTATGTCTTTTTAAAGGCAAAATTGCTGACATTTCTGAACTTTACTTTAATATCCGCATTACAGCCTATTCCGATCAATTCCTCTTGTAATATGACTTTTTTTTCTTCAATGTGACCATATGAATTCATTGCCTATTATGGTAATTCCCATAGTCAAAGCATTCTTAAACCTAGTTACAAAATCTGAATAAAGGGCATTTAAATGTTGAACATTGGTTAGAGAGTTATTTTCCTGACAAATTGTCTGTAGCCAATTGAAAAACTGAGAAAATTCACTATGTCCTATTACTTACTGTCACTGTCCTACTGCTCTATTACTCCATTAGCTTGCTTGTGGCAAGAAACACTATAAAATGATGGTCCTTGTTTTAATAAAATTTGTTTTCATCTTGTAACTGCAAATTAATCAAATAAATCTGGTGTTAAATGGGTATTTAACAGAAAAAAATTTGGTTTCCATTTGATTAAATTTTCTTTTTAAAATTAAAGTAGCAATCTGGTTTCATTTTAATGCAAGCTACTGTTGTGGATCCCCATTTACGCCTTATCTCCCTCCCCCAGATTATTTTTCCGCTGACGTGGAACCCTTGCAGATCGTCATAGGAGTAATATAGACCATTTTGGGAATTTGATTTAGACAAATAAAAGTTTGCACATTAAAGGGGAAGCAAACAGTTTCTTTTGAATTTAATTATGAAGTATGAAGTCATTTCATTTGATGTTTTTGTACAATTTACATTAATATTTGTAATCTTGGTTTAAAATATAGTTGCAGTCCTTTCTTAGGAAAACATATGCATAGTTATTATAGTTTTTTTAATTTTTGTAAGAGATAAAATGTTTTGAAATTTTCAGTGATATGAAAATATTATTAAAATTATTAAATTTTCATTATTTTGTTCTATACCAGTTTCTTAGAATCTATAATTCAGGGCTGTTTACAATTTTGATTTGAATTATGTTTGTTCCGTATCTCTTGATAGCCAAATGTGCAATGCCATTTCTTTATAGTTTTGCTGTCCATATGCTCTTTGCTGTGTGATCCAAATCCTGATGATCCACTTGTACCAGAAATAGCTAAAATCTACAAAACTGACCGGGAGAAGTACAATGAGCTGGCCAGAGAATGGACAAGGAAATATGCAATGTGACCCACTAGACTAATTTGATAATTAGCGCTTCTTCCATTACACCATATTACTTTCTGCTGTTTCCTGTTCTGGTCAGTGCGGTTATTTTGGGTCCAGTTCTTACTTTGAAAATTCTGTAGCCAAATGGGGGAAGACCGAAATTCATAAATTAAAATTTTTTATTGCAAATTGGCAACAATCTGTTATTAATAACTACATTGAGGGTTTAAAAAACCAATCTATGCAATTTTTATGCTTATAGTAACTGGCAGTTCTTTTTTTATTTATTTTTTTATTTACAATGTTTGGAGTGCAAGATGCTTTCACCTTGTACCCCTACCTTAATTTTTCTCTTCGTTAAAAATTTATTAAGTCATGTGCTCAACTTCTGACTATTTAGAACTATAACAGTTTCTGTAACCAGAACTGGAAATTCACCAATTCAGTGGAAAACATGGCCTGGCATGTTCTTGTGTCAATGTGTAAATGTAATTTTTCTTTTTTCCTCTCTGAAAATGATTAATGATTGTGCTGTGTAAATAAAACTTTTTACATCTGCCAGAACTACAAATGTTTCAAAGTTATTTTTTGTTGACAAATTTTATATTATCACAAATTAGAAAATTTTTAATATATTTCTCCAACTGCAGACAACTGTGATCTTGTTTTTTTAGAGTTGAATGATTGCATGATCTTTAAATAGTCTTTAATATTTTGCAATTAAAAAATATATTATTTTTTAGCATGAATGAGCTCGGTTTTATAAATTGTTGATATGCTTTCATTATTGAGGATCATTGCAATTTTTTATCACAGTATATATTTACTTGTACATTTTATCTTATTTATGTCTTCAATTTGTTTTATGTAAATTATTCAAAAATGGATTTTTAATTTTACACCACCAGCTGATGCTTACTAATTATATACGCTTCAATTGTTTACTGATTGAATAAATTATCTGAAAATCCAAACGTGAACATATTAATTTGGTTGCTTATCCATTTATTTCGTGTTTTACTGCTTTTTTAATAATTTTGATTAATAAAATTCATTTTTCCCCATTTCAACTCATTTAGAAATGTGTAATATTTTAAAAGGACTGTATTGTTTACTAACTACTAATTTATAGTTAGTTTTAACTTGTGTATTTCTTTACTTGCTTTTCTTTAATTATGTTTTTATTTCTACCTCTTACAAAATTTGCTTGTTTTTAATAACATGTTAATATTTAATAATTTTTTGGAAGACACTGCAGAGTTTGATATCTAAAGCTCAGACACTTGTGTAGTAATTGATTGGAATTCAATTGTGATAAACACTAATTAAGGATTATATATTATATGAAATATAAGAGTTTTGATAATAGATTTCTTAACAAGAATACAGTATTATATATTACATGTGAACATGTATCTCATAATTTTTATTCCTCAAAAGTTGACATGTTGAGCATTTAGTTTGAAAAGTATAGAAGGAAGTTTTAGCTTATACAAAATTGATATGTTGGATTTACTACATTGAATAGTTAAACCAGAATTCTCAGTAATGCTAACTTTTTTTTTAAAAAAAAAATTATTCTAGCTAGAATGCAAGTCAGTATTTGAATATATTCAAAGCATTTTTAATGTAAATTCAAGCTAAATTGAGTTTTAACTACTGAATATTAAATTATGTTTTGGTTTAATTTTTTTAGAAAAATTAATCCTGTACCTTTATGCAATGACATACACAGACTACTTTCATGGAAGGCGTTCTATCTAAAAAGTGGACAAAAATACAGAAATGTAATCTTGGCGGTAAAAATTAAAAACCTGTTGAACTATAGGAGGGGCTTGAACTCCCTAATTCTGCCTTGTGTCTTCATGTGCCATAACATGAAAAAAGGGAAAATAAGGTGTTGGCTAATGGAATGATTTACCTTACTTAGTACTAACTTACAAGTATCAATTTTTACTGCTTGTGAGAAATGTTTATCTAAATTAACTAAAGACTAATTTTTAAGCTTTTGTGAATTTTGCAGATTTATAAGAATGAATTTACCTCGTAAACATTTTCGAGGGAACTTTCTTTTAAGCCTTAATTATGTGTGCTTTATTTATGTTGAATTGTTGAATGTTTTTAAATATTTTCGATAATTTGAATCTTTTCCAATTTTAAGGTGAAAAATTACTTTTGCAGACATGAAATTCCCCATCTTTGCACCCTGCCTTTTTGTAAATTTAAAATAGACCTTTGTCTGATCCTTCTACCTACTTTTATTACTGAAGATAGTGGTTAATAAAAATACTTTTTTTACCTTGTTCCTTTTTGAATTTGATCAACAATATCATTGAAAAAGGCCTTATTTAAAATTCAGTTCCAAAATAAACACTGAATAAATTATGACTAATTTCATTTTCTTGTCTGAAAATGAGCTTTAAAATCATGCCTTATTATTTCCAAAAATGCAATGTTTCCAAGACCTTTTGCTTAAAGTTTTTATAACATTCTAGTCAACATTGTGGCGATGTTGATTGGTTTCCAATTCTGTTTAGTTTAATAACTGAATATTGATATTAAACCTTGCCTTGCAGTTTCTATTATGAATTGATTCAAAATTCATGAGCTTTTTAATTGGGTCAAATTCTTTAACATACTTTTACGGACAATAAGTAATGATTGATCATTGAAAATCATTTCAAATCTTAAATTTTTCTTAGGTTTTACTCATAAACTACGATGATATAGAAATTGCAATATTTTAGACCTGATTTTTGTAGATGCAGTGAATTTTTTTTAAAAAACATGACTAATTTATGTAAATTTCTAAAACCTCACAATAGGATTTTATTCATTAATATTTTATCTGAAAGTATTGTTATGTGTAAGGATAGAAGCATTATGTAAATGTTGCAAAATTCTGAGACTCAATTTCATGAAAGAGTCCTCCTTACAGTTTTGAATTTGAATTGCTCCTTCCTTGTAAATACACCCTTGCCTAATTTTTTTATTTCTGTGCGTGAAAATTTAATACAAATTGCATATTTTAGATATTTTCTTCATATGTTTTGTGTTAAATTATCAAATTCAAATTTTAATAGATTTCTTTTTAATATCCATTATCAGTCACCTTTTAAATGTAGTATTTTTCTTATGAATGTAGGTGACTCAAAGTTTCTTAATGATAGTTTCTGCTATTATTGGCAGGTTGTGGTATGTACAGAACAAAAATATATTAAAATCTTTAAAAAAAGATTATTTTTTTAATTTTATTTTTATGTAGAGCAGTATGTTGTAGACTGTATTTCTGCATATCATGAACCTGCATAACAAAAGAATATTTTATTCTTTGAACATAATTTTATCTCAAAGATTCTAATGTAATTTTATTGTTGAATTTAACTATATAAAAAGATTAAAAATAATTTTAAATTAAATTAATAGGTTATATATATAATTGGCTTATTGCACTGTTAATTTTAGAGTGCTAACACTTATTGCATTTTGTTTTATTTCATCCTGCACAAGTGCATCATGTTTGAGTATCTATTTAGAATTTTTACGCAAGCAAGTTTCTCTTATGTAAATCTTTAAAAAGTTACTTAATTGCTTTCCGTGTTTAATTTGTAACAGAGTAAATTCTTACAAGATTCAAATGCTGCATTAAATTTATATAATTTGATAAAAATATACTTATATATAAGCATTAGGTAGTGAATATTGTCTAAACCAGGGATGTCCAACCTAAATGACCTTGCGGGCCACTTCAGAAAAGCATTATAATCTCGCGGGCCGCACATAAAAATCTGTATCTTTTATATCAGATTTGGAAACAAAAAAACATTTATTGGAGTGAAAATTTAAAACAGAATTAATCATTATTATTTTCATTATTTTTCACATATACAGACATAGATAATATAATAATGCAATGATCAAATGTTTCAAGTATTACAGTTGCCATTTTCTTAAAAATTATGGTGTTCCTATTGAATTAATCTTTCGTTACTCATTGTTGAAATTTGATAGTGTTGTCATTCGCAAACGACTAAGTATACATTGTCCTTTATCTTAACAGTCCTGAATATTTTTTTTAAACTTAAAAAAACATCTCTTACTGCCTCTTGCTTTTTGGGCACTCCAAACAGAAAGGGAGGAAACTAATGTTGCACACACAGAGAATCATGTACCATCCATAGTAAAGGATATGCATAAAAAAAAAATGAAATTCGAAATTTATTAAAAAAGTAATTTACTATAGTAAAATTGAATGTAACTGTTTGGTAAAATATAAATCTATTTTAATCTAAAGGACATTTCTATTATCAAAAAGGATTTATTTTGAAACAAGAATAGGTAACAGGAAGATATATTGTAGATATATATAAATAAATTTCCCCTCAAATAAATTTCAAAATGGAAAAAGTCGGCGGGCTGCCCGTTGGACACCCCTGATCTAAACTATCTATCCATATAGTTTAATAATTCCAATATTCTTAACTGCAAAATAAGCCAGGAATGATCTTGATCATAAAACAAATCATTCTCTGTGATTTGTTAAAAAGAGGATAGATTCTATGATATACTTGTAAGGGCTAATGGCATGTAAGAAATGATCTATTTTTTAAAAATACTTGTAGTTTTATTTAAAGATTTGTGTAATTTTTTGTAATTGAAGATTGTTTTATTGTAAAGAAAAGAAAATTATTTATATAATGAATTGTTTTACAAGACAATTCATTGCACTATATATAGTCTTGCATCTGTTATAAATCTTATTTAGTATTTAAATATAGTAGACTGCTATTTATATATTTGTATCATGTCGTAAGTAAATTAGAATTGTGTCCCCCCTCATCAAAGTACATAGAGTATTGCCAATACTCTTTGATATAGTTTTAGTGCAAAAATGGTTAAACAGAAGAAATGTGCAAAGATAAAACGCTGCTTTGATAATGGATTGCTTAAAGAAAATTTTTGAAGTGAGGAATGGGACATGCATGATGCCCCTTGAACAGGGATTGATAAACTTTTGAGAGAACAGCCAAATAGTAAGACAAAATAACTAAGGCATGTGTACTTGCAAACATAAGTATAAGAAGGGGTGTGTGGGTTGGGGGGACTCCTTTAGCAGTCATCAAAAGTATCATGCTGCAATTAATATTTTTTTAATATTGTTTAAATAATGATTTACACAAAGTACCCCTTTCCATTTCTTCAAAAACTTAAAAATATTAAAGATTTTTGTTTCCATGGCTCAGTGCAAAACATAATGGATTGTCAAAATATAATATTTGAGCTTTCAAGCATCGTGGAAAAATTTCCATACCAATAATACCTGTGGTCCGCAGTGTCTTTCTAAGAGGTCTGCGAAGGTCTGTCATCAAGTGTTAAAATTTCTTTCCTTCTGTTACAGACTGAAAGACCTCGTAGAATAATTAAAAGATGTGCCAGCTTAGACTAGATCACTTAATTGTCCCCAATAAAAATGTTTACTATAACATGTATTTCAACCACAAATATTAAGTCAGTTTTTTTGTTTGTAACCACATAGCCATTAATGAAATGTAATATTTTCAAAAAATATATAGTAGAAACACATGTGTAAAGATTAAGAATTGAATTCTTATCACGTGCCAATACTGTAATGATTGCACCCACCTCCATTTCCCAATCGAATGGCGCATGTATTCTTTATTTGTTTGTGCTTACATTATTTATTAATTTGAAACTAGTATTTTGGCAACATTCTTAAATATTTTATACATATGTAATTAGAGGTTTATAGTTTTCTAAAAAAAAACCTTAAAAAATCTGTAAATATCAGAGGCAGTCTTAGTATTGAGGAACTTTTGAATCACTCAACCATGTGTTGCGAGTAAAAAAAAACCTTTTGTGTGTGTGTGGGGGGGGTGAAGTTTTAAGAACCGCTACTGTCAGCGCTTTATTCTGAATTTTCATGTTTAAAGTAATAATTAAAATTGACATTGGTGCTTTCATAAATGTCATTTTAGCCCTCCACGTTTTATTAATCTTAAAGCATATCATGTAGGGAATGTATTGTTCTTCTATTGGGTATTTAAATGTACCTTTTGTCCATTCAGGAGCCTAGTGGTCAAGGTAACGGTCTTGTGGTCGACGTGTCATGAGTTCGAGCCTAGTACCACCAAAGACCCCGCCGTGTTGGGCATAACTTTGCATTTTGCTGTATAACCATGAAAAATTAAAACCCTGCAACTTTTGTGGTCTATATTTATTTTTTGTGGTTATTCGAAACAGCATATGCTGATAATCAATCTTGGAGAAATATTTTGAGCTAGTTTACTTCATGCAGAAATTCGGAAAAAGTTGTTCTGGGTTTTTAACAGAGTTCATGCATCTGCGAGCGACGCAATCATTTGGAAATTTTCGTCAATATGTTTATTTGCTCTGATCGTATCTATTTTATGAAATCTTTCACTGTAAGTGAATTGCGAAAGTGTGTTTTAGGGTACAATATGTGTTGAATTAAACCAATTTGATTATTTCTAACGTTTAAAAGGTGTGGGGTCGATTTTTTTATAACAGTGGCGGACATATGGATTTTTCAAGAGGGGGAGGGGATTCAGGTTCGGAAGTCCACCATTCTCGTATGCTCCAATACGCCGCCCAAAATATTCTTTTGATTTTGTCGATTTTCAGAAACAAAGTTAAAAAAATTAGCATTAATTAATAAAATTATTAATGACAAATATTTAATTAAATTTTGCGTACTATATACATAGGATTATAATTAATCGAAACAAAATTCAAGGGCTATGGGTGGGTCCGAACTTAAGGACCCTCTCCTTGGGTGTACCACTGGTGGTTAAAGTTTATATTTAACACATAATGAGAAACATTGTTTCAGCATTGCCCTCACATTTCATTACTTGAATGGACAGTTTGGTATTGTCCAATCAAATTGTGAATTGTAAGAATTCAGTTTAGTCAAAAGCGGTGATTATGAAATTCGATTTTTTAATCATACATAAATCGGAATTCAATTGAATGTAATGGTACTTTTTCACAATCATCGAGACTATTAGGTGTTTTTGTTGTACGTAATGGAATTTTACTGACGATATTGATTAAAAAGTTTTTTTATCTGTCATAACGTCAAAGAAAAGTATCAATGATAATTCGTAGAGAATGGGTCCATATCAATAAATTTGCATGTTTTTTAGAATTACATTGCTTGCACATTTTTTAGAATTACACTTGGAAAAGAAGTATGAAGAGCTTTTTCTATGTCAAGTGTATTGTGTCGTGACGTTTCTGTCAAGTAGTCGTAACATTTTTAAAGGTATCTTAACTACCCTAAAATCATGACTTTTTTGAAAAATTGACAAATTTTTACGATTTTATTTTATAGGCCATCTTATTATCTTAATAAATATACCAAGTTTTTTATTTTCAATTCACTAGAACAAAAACTACAGGTGTTTTAGTAAAATCAGATGCCATAACTTTACACAAGATGTCAAATTTTAAAACGCGTTTTACTCGAAATGTGTGTTTTTTTTCCCGAAAAGCTCAAACGGGGACGTCGATTGTTCAAACAGTTTTGAAAATAATTTAATGAAATTTTTTGTGTATGTTCTGTATAACAGTGAAAGTGTTTTGACCTTCAGATTTATCAATCACTGTTTTATTACAAAATTTACAGTCCTTTATGTGACTGTAATCGCTGGGGTTTTTTTTAGCAATTTCATATTATCACAAAGATAAAGTGCTCTAGTTTTTGTAAAAATTAAATATCTTTTATCCTGAAGATCATTTCAAACATGAGTAACAAATCAAAGTTGAAAAATTGAGGATTTGTTCATAAAATTTTTATACACAGTGGGCCCCGTTTATGTAATTTTTTGTATATTCACCCCTTTTTTTCCCCCATTTTAATAATTTTTTTTGTTTTCAATTTTAGGAATTTTTCCTTAAAACATACTAAAAACTAAAAATCCCCATGTCTCCATTTTTTCAAAAAAAAAAGTTGTCGGATACCTTAAGTATCTGTGATTTTGAACTCGAAATTATTGAAAGTTAGCGTGAAATATAAACATGGAAAATAGGAATTTTGTTTTCTATTCTGAGGTGTAAATTCTTCTCGACTGACTACTTGGAAAATTTGGCTTTCATTCAAGCATCCTTCGTTGCTCCTACTCGTGGGTTTAACGCACTTGAATCCTTTGTTCTTTCACATCTTATTTGTGCGTGCAACTCGTTCATTACCACTACGCCGTGTTTCATACTCGGAATAGTTTATTTCTCGACTGTCATGAAAATTTGACATCTGTTTTAAAATAAGAAAACTTATTAAAAAGATTACATTTTCTTCACTTTATAAGAGTATAAATCAGAAATGGGCACTGAGTCGATCGCGATCGACCGGTGGACCGCCAAGACATTTTGCGGTGTCACTAAAACCTAAGACCCGCGCACCTTCATTGGGAGGGAACGCTGACACGTTCACTGCGATGCCAGCTCTATAAATTAATTTTGCTTCACACGCCGACTGAAGGGAGGAATAAATGTTAATGATCAGCTCTTCCCATGACAGCAAGGGATTGGCTATTGAGACATTCCATGGATTTGGATTCCCGTGTTGGTGGGACTCGGCTGAGAACGATTTAAGTACATACGTTGATTTCAGATGAATCGGTTCAGGTATATTCCCTCCTCGCTACATTGCTCTTGTGATAAATATTGTAATATTAAATTTAAAATGTTGGAAGCGAATGTTATAAAAAAAAGAAGAAACGATTTTAATACAGAATAGCCACATCTGGACCGCAACACCTTAAAAACATTTGAAGTACCCTGGAAAAGTGGCCACCTTTTCATGAAGATGCCGTTTGAAATTAGTTCTTGCGTATCAGTGAGCAAAAACTCGTTTTAACTACTGTATTTTAAATAGCTGAAAGCCTTAGTGTGGAGGAATTCAAATGGAAGTAAAGAGAACGAGATGTTAGTCCAGGTGTCGACCTCGTCGCTTAACCATTGATCAAAATTACGTGTTCTGTCGTCGGTAATTTTCGCGAGGCTCCTAAGAGCGATTGAAATTTCCTGTTTTAAAACGGTATAGTTTTATATTGGTGATAGAATCCCTCAGTTTAAGTACACATAGTGCTATTACACACACATATGAAATTCGACTTGATATTTTTCTTTGTATAATATTGGTTTGTCGAAAGATAGTTTCTCCAAGATTTAATGGTGGTCGCGGTAGCTAGTGGTTAAGATATCGGATCATGGCTGGCTTGTTACGAGTTTGAGCCCTGTACCACTAAAAACCCGCCGTGTAGGGGAGCGATTCACGTTAAATCTATCGAGAGCTCAAACGTCCTCCCGTTGGTGTGGTAGTTAAGAGAGAGGGTGCCAGCTTAGGTGTCGTCCTAGTCACTTGACTACGATTCAAAATTACGAGGTCCGTCGCCAAAAGCCTTCATGTAGCTGCACAGTGCGACGTTAATATTCACTCACTCACCCACCCAGATTTAATGCGGCCTACAATATTAGAAAGTATTTTGCTATTGGAATAGTTAAATCTAATTTCTAATGAATGTTAATACTGAATTATGCAGCTATAGTTCTAAGTGCTTGGAACTAAAAGCTGTTTTTTTTTTTAACGAGCCGAAGTGTGTGTGTGTATTCTGCAACTGTTATCTTTAATTATCTCGATTAGGGAAAAAAAAAATTCTTTCACTTGATCGAAAGTCTTTTTCCAGAAAAGAATTGACGAGGAAACAAGAATATGAAAATACTAGAATGTTAAATTAAGAATATTAATATCTCACGATTATCTTTTTCCTTATTTATTTTCGCATGGTCAGTTAAACATTAGCTGTGGAGATGTTTTTCAACAATTTTTGTTATAATTTAACACGTAATTTTTAAATTTTTCTCATACTTATCCATTGACTTGTTTCTGGGAAGATTTTTATTCTAAATTACTGGTTTCATCGAATCCCAAGAAAGGAATAGACCTTTTCACTAATTTTGGTTTAATGCAATATTTATTTCTTACGCGAAATTCTTTATAAGAAATAACTCAGTTATATATTGGTGAGAAGTTGTTTTCCTATTGTCAAAAGGAAATCTTAAATGTGTGTTGGCTGAATATTTCGCTTCCCATAACTCGGGTGTTCATCACTTGACCATGATTCAAAAATATGATATACATATTGCCAGTAGTCTCCGTATTGCTTCTGTTGCCTATTAATAAATATAAATGATTAGTGTTTAGAGTTTTTGAAACCAAGAAAACGTAGTCGTTTTTATAGTAAAATTCTGCGATTTGTTTGGTTTATTAGCGTGCATTTTATTTTAGTACTGAGGAAATCTCAAACCATCACTTTAATTTAAAATGTGTTTCTAATCCTGTCCGTGAAACAAAGCAATACGAGCGGACTTGCATTATGAATTTAAACTTAGTTCTACAGAAGTAGAAAGAGAAAAAAATTTGAGTGCGCTTGGAGAAAAGGCATTTGCGTCACGAACTGCCGGAACTGAAACCCTAGAAAGCATCAAGTCGCGCAGATCATGAAATCTAAATATCGATGAATGTGAGACTCATTGAAACCAATTCCAGGTAAATGTGTTAATTTGCAGAAATATTCAGTGTGACGAAACAATTAAGCAGTTTATATGCAAAATTGGACAAAGGATTACGAAATAAGTATTGAGTAAATCTGTAGTCTTCAAATTGTGTTCCACGTAACCTTGGGTCTCCACGAGTCACAGTAAAATAATCGACAAGAAACATAAATGTGTATACAAAATTTATTTTCTACGTTTGTATACTCAGAATTTATAAAGCTCATCCCTGTCATTAAGAAACTGAACATTTTATTTACACATGATAACTTTATTTTGCAATACTTTTTAAACTTAAATTGAAATATAATAAAATGATATTAAGCGGACACGGTACGATTTACGCAAAAAATTTTAATTTCAGGATTTTTGAAATTTTATTGTTTCCTAAGTGTATATACTATGTAAAACAGATTTTGTGCTCAAAATTTCTTAAAAAGCTAGTCATATAATTTTTTTAAGGAAAAGAAAAAGTTTTTTTGAAGGGATTTTAAAATGCTACTCTTACAAAAATTTGCATACACGCATGAAATCTGATTTACAAGTACGTCACACTATGTATAACAAAAGTTGGTATGGGTGTTTCGATAACATGATTGGTATTCGTACAATACCTCTTTTTATGAATGCTTATTGAAAATTCCTTTAAAAATGTATAAATTCTGATATCAATTATTTTAAAAAAAATAAGTATTGCTTTGATTAAAAAATGCATACCAACTTTTGTTACGCGTGCTATTGGCAATACGTAAAAAAAAATTCAAAGTATTAGGCGCAATAGAAAAAAAAACCTTAGCATTTTAAATGAAGACAAACTAGTTATTTTATCTTTCTGAGATAAGTAAGTTTAAAGTTTCGATTTGCCATATGGATGCGGATAAAAACGAACATAAAAGCTATCATAGTTCTGTGTTTTTTTAAATTTAGAGTTTTCAATTTTTGTGAGGTTATAGAAATGTATATAAAGAATAATTTGGGCTAAAAAAATTAATTTGATTTTTTGACCGATTTTGGTCAATTGAATCATACTGTGTCCCCTTAAAACGCGCGTTTTATCCTTATATACACTCAGAAACATTGAAAATAGCGACCCAAGAAGAAAGCATCGGATTGAAATGAAATTTAATACACATAATGACACAGATGAGATTCACTTGATCTCAAAAACAAGACAATTAAACGAATACAGGGTGTGCAACGACACAAATACTGGGCAACTTCAATAGCGCGTTGGACCACCTCCAGCTGCAATACATGCCGCCACACGGTCCGGCATTGAGTTGATTAGACACCTTATGTTGTCCTGAGGCAGATGGGCCCGCAAATCTTGAACAGCCAACTCTAAATCATGTACAGAGTGACACGATAGCATCTCCCGTTTTAGCTGATCCCACACGTGCTCTACAGGGGACAAATCGGGGGAGCGGGCCGGTCATGGAAGAGTCTGAAAATGACGTAGGAAGTCTTGAGCAACTCTTGCTGTATGCGGACGAGCATTATCTTGCTGGAAAATTGCCCCTGGGAGACCATTTAGGAAAGGTCCTACATGGGGTCGAAGAATATCATCAACGTAACGTTGGCCCGTTCAGGTTCCACGCATCACAATTAAAGTGGACCGGCTATCATAGGTTATGGCCCCCCAGACCATTACACCAGCTGTGCGGGCAGTGTGACGTAGAACAGTGTGGGGGGAATTGTACCGTACCAGGGCGCCTCCACACCCGTACAAGGTTATCATCTGTCCCCAAAACAAACCGGGATTCATCACTAAACACAACCTTTGGCCAATCTGTGACTTTCCACATTGATCTGGCTTGGCACCACTGTAGACGCAGTTGCCGATGTTCCAGTGTTAAAGGGAGTGCACGGAAAGGGTGCTTGGATTTAAGATATACTTCTGCAAGTGGTCTGGAAATTGTGGAATAATTGCTACGTCTGCTCGTATCGTTAAACGAGTCACTGTGGGGTCCACAAGTGCTTGCCGCACGATCCTCTCTCCTCGTGGTCTTCCTGGTCGCTCCAGACCCGGTTTTCCGCGCGTGGGTACCTTCTCGTGTCCACTGCTCCCAACAATTTCTAACGGCACACTCCGAACGTTTCACCTTGCCAGCAACACGGCGCGTCGACCAGCCTGCAGTTTTCATCCCGATGATCAGGCCTCTCTCAAACTCGCTAA